>SMMW01000622.1:5747500-6947500 GCA_004794655.1 Marisa cornuarietis
TGACTGATTGTGGAGTTGTACTGGTGGCCAGGCCCACACACCGCTGAGACACAGACATCTTGAGTACAGGCACCATGATCAACTTGAACAAGATCATTCAGATGAGATTTTGCTGAGAGACAGCACTTCTGTTATCGCTACTTTTATCAGTTGATATACTCTGGTATCTTTCTCTAAGCTTAACAGAGGATAACATCTTTCTGACACGAACTTGAAAAAAAAACTGCATTCTTATATGTGTATAAAAGAAGTGAAAACAGTGACATTCTTTTAGAACACAGAAAACAGTCTTAAGACTTCTACTATATCTTTACATGTACGCACGCATGCACGCACGTTTAGTTTCTTTAACTTTTAACAGATAATCATAACTTACGTAAACAGGCCGCCAGGGATGTTTGACCACCCTGGCTGGTTCCACTTCCAAGTGGACAAGCGGTACACTTGGTATAGGAGAAGGGGATCGTTTCATTCTGGTAAAAATTTGCTGGACAGGGCACACACATGCCGTTCACGATGGTCTGGCCGGCCGTGCACACTGCTGTCAAATCAAGTAAAACGGTTCTCAATGTTTGTGTGTCAAAAATGTATAAAGCAGTGGCTTAGTGAGTTGTCTGTTACTGCAAGTTGGATAAGTATAAAACTTTACGAAGCAAACACAGAAAAAGACATTTATGACAAGATGTAACGACTCTTAACATTATGTTGTAGTTTAACACTCCCAAAGCAGACAATCTGTTACAATGAATAGTAACTATATGAAAGCATCATTTCCTCTTTAAAATTACTTTTTTTAATTGCAAATGTTTCAGAGGACTTTAAAAAAAACGGTGTAAGGGGTTATGGGGTCTGTGTCTGAAATCTCTAGTTTTAACTGTTCGTTGGAACAGGAGATGTTTGCATCAATAAAACTGAAAAGGATGCAAGTGCTAGCAAATCAAAGTCAACATAGCATGCACAAGAAAACACAAATCAACACACAAAGAGAGCACAAAGTCAACACACAACATAATCGAGAGAACACAAAGTCAACATACAACATATATTCAAGAAAACCCAAACTGCAATATAAAAGAATATTATATATATATTACTTGGAGAGCACACGTTACTGTCCAGCCACACACAGTTTCCCCCCACACTTACTGATGTTGCAGAAACTTGCAGACACAGCCGCAATGCTGTCTGTGGTCATTCCGCTGCTGCAGTTCTGGCAGCCCCGGAACTTGTCGTCACCGTCGTTGGTCTTGAACATTCCTCTGGCGCATGGGGAACACATCGCCACCCCGGGAGCTTGGACCTCGTACCCAGCCTGGCAATAGACTGTTGACAGCATGAACAGAGGAAACACAGCAATAGACTCAATACACTGTAAATGTAGTTTGTTGTGGAAGTATTTGTCCAGAAATTACAACCCAGTCAAACTTGTATATCAAATAACCTGGTAGACACATGCACAAAATGATTGCCGATATTATAATGTATTAGTAATGTAAAATTCTGCTTTCTTGCCCTTAGCAGTTAGGTCTTCAGATACAAGGAAAAACTAGTGTAGCAATAAAGGCATCAATAATTATATGTATTAACCACATTCATTTGTAGGCTTCTAGATAACCACCTTCCACTTCTGCTAAGAAATCTACTTTTCTAAAATAAAAACCGACAATATTACACTTAATTAAATAAACGTTTAGGCTAAGAGTGACTGATGCCTAGTGCAATATATTCAGTTGATCTTATTACAGATTCTGACATCAATAAAATATACAATATCGTCTGCAAGTAAAAGGATAAATATTTTCAAGAAATCGTGTAAGAAAGTTGCCATACGCTTTCCTTTGTTCATAATTTCTAAACCTAGCTTATTTAAAAAAAAGCGCGAAAAGTAGAGGGCTACACACATCTCTTTGTTTAATGCCTTTGTACAAATACTATAATCCGTGAAGTAGCTTCCATATCTGACACGGGTTTTAACCGATTTATAATATTTTGTATCCATTTATGAAACGTTTTATGTATACTGTGTTGGAAAAGGATTAACTAATTTTCGAGATACAGAATGTTTTTCAAAGTCAATAAATGAAACATCAAATTTACGATTCATAGAAACTTGTTTCTGAATGACAGAAAATAACGCAAATAGCAAGTCTCTTACAAGAAATAAAGAAAGTAAGATAAAGAAGAAAAAGAATAAAAAAGCAATCGAAAAGGAAGGAAAAATAAAAGAGGACATGAAACAGAAAATAAAAGAAATCTTTACTAATGCATTCAAAGACTGTCTGCTAGCTTGAACATGAGACTGAACAATTATAAAAGGGATGGAAATAATGTAAAGTATACCATTTTTACCAAAATATACCAGTTTTTGCTTGGCGTGAATTACAATTATTTGCTGGAATGGTGGTGGCGGTGTAGGGATTGATATAGGGGCTGTTTCGTTGTTATTTGTTTACTTATTGAGACTTATTTGAAGGCGGACTAGTCCCAATATTCCAGAAGTTACACACGTCAGCCAAAGCTCTTACATCTGCAATCACTGGCGTTAGTGCTGGCAGTGTTGGCGGTGGTGTAGTTGGTGTTGCACTGGAGACACATGTCTTGCCACTTGAGAGGCTGGTAATAGCCATAGGGACATGGTACACACTGGTTAGTGCTAGCATTACGCATGTGACCAGGAAAGCAGGCAGCTGAAAAAAATTGGATTTGTAATTTACAACTTAACAATGCCACGTGTATTTACATGCTGAAGAGAGTGCAGAAAGGGTTGAATGCAAAGATTGTACTTTAAAGATTAGTACGTTTGTTCATGATTCATCACTTCAGACTGTTACGAATGTTTCCTGTTCATTGTTCATCCATGTTACAGTTGTTGCCTGTTCATTGTACATACTTTACTTACGTTAGTTCTGTCGTCCATTCGTTATGTTTGACTTACTGATGTTACAGCTGTCACCCGTTCATTGTTCATCATTTACTGATGCTGCAGCTAACTTCTGTTCCTTGTTCATCATTTATTGATGTCACAGCTGTCGTCTGTTCGTTATCTATGACTTACTGATGTTACAGCTGTCGCTCGATGTGGAGCCGGTGCCTGCAGTTGTGAAGTTAGCATTGCACGCAGTACACTGTTGGAAACGATCAGCAATCGAGTTTGATCGGAAGTATCCTTGTTGACATTGTTGACATGTCTGATTACCAGGGTCCTCATAGCCGGGTGGACACACGACTGTATGAAGTGAAAAAAAGAAAAAAAAGAACTTCTGAGCATTTTACCTTGATGTTTACTCGTCAACAGGGCAAGAAAAAATGGTGTATGGGTGACAGGCACCTTTCCCTGTCGCCAATGGACTGCTCTATATTAACAGGGCGACAGCGTTTTGCATTGTACAGGGTTGGGTATAAAGATCTTCCACATTTTGATTGAATCTACCAAAAGAACCCAAATATTTAGAAAAAAATGCTTATATTTCTGAAAAGTACATAAAACAGTTTTGTTTTAATGGGTTTAAAAAATTATATCAGACAAATGGCGGCCGTTGTTGGCAATACATTGATAGAGCCGTTCTCGGAAGTTCTGCAAGACTCTCCGTGTCATCTCAGTTGGTACTGCGTCGATTTCCTCTCGGATTCTTTCCTTCAAATCCTCAAGAGTTCGAGGACGATGTCGGAAAACCTTTTCCTTTAGGTATCCCCAAAGAAAAAAGGGAAGAACGGCTTAAATCTGGTGACCTTGCCGGCCACCCCAAATCTCCCCTTAATGAGATCAAATGCCCAGGAAACATTTCCCTCAACACTCCAAGCAAACGTCCTGCTGTGTGAGCTGTGGCCCCATCCTGCTGAAAATAGTAGAGCCTAGCCTACCGAATGAAACATGTCCCACCTCTCTACTGCCACTACAGCCCATACGGCGCCCACTCCAAATGTGGGAGATCTTTATGCCCCACCCTGTATAACAGTATTGATAGGTAACGTAGGCAGATGCTCGGCTCTCGGTGATAAGGGCAAACTCCATGCTAACAATCAACGACGTTCACATTCTTGTCCCCTTAGTATTTTTTTGCGGGGACAGTTGCCACCCTTGGTCCCCTAGTTCCTACACCACGTTTGAGTAATGATTAGCAACGCTAATATCTGCACATTTGCAAGTAAAAAGATACATATTTCCAAGAAATGTTGTGAGAAAGTTGCCATTTTTTTCTTTGTTCATAATTTCTAATGCTAACTTACTAATAAAACGCAAGAAATCGTGTAAGAAAGTTGCCATACGCTTTCCTTTGTTCATAATTTCTAAACCTAGCTTACTTAAAAAAGCACGAAAAGTAGAGGGCTACACACATCTCTTTGTTTAATGCCTTTGTACAATTACTATAATCCGTGAAGTAGCCATCACATATGACATGGGTTTTAACCGATTTGTAATATTTTGTATACATTTATGAAAAGTTCTATGTATACTGTGTTGGAATGGGATTAACTAGAGCAATTTTCTTTTTCAAAGTCAATAAAAGCAACATCAAATTTCCGATTTATAAAAATTTGTTTCTGAATGACAGAAAATAACGCAAATAGCAAGTCTCTTACAAGAAATAAAGAACGAAAGATAAAGAAGAAAGAGAAGAAAAAGAAGCCATAGAAAAGGGAAGGAAAAATAAAAGGCACCCACATGGAAAAAAATAAATCTTGATTACTACATACAAAGACTATCTGCTAGAGTGAACAAGAGATTGAACAATTATAAAAAGATTGAAAATAATGTGAAGTATACCATTTTTACCAAAATATACCAGTTTTGTTGCTCGACATGAATTATAGTTTTTGCTGGAATGGTGGTGGCGGTGTAGGGATTGTATAGGTGCTGTCTCGTTGTTATTTGTTTACTTATTGAGACTTATTTGAAGGCGGACTAGTATCAATATTCCCGAAGTTACAAACGTCAGCCAAAGCTCTTACATCTGCAATCACTGGCGTTAGTGCTGGCAGTGTTGGCGGTGGTGTAGTTGGTGTTGCACTGGAGACACATGTCTTGCCACTTGAGAGGCTGGTAATAGCCATAGGGACATGGTACACACTGGTTAGAGCTGACATTACGCATGTGACCAGGAAAGCAGGCAGCTGAAAAAAAATGGATATGTAATTTACAACTTAACAATGCCACGTGTACTTACATGCTGTAGAGAGTGCAGAGAGAGTTGAATGCAAAGGTAGTACTTTACAGATTAGTATGTTTGGTCGGTATTCATCACTTCAGAGTGTTACGAATGTTGCCTGTTCATTGTTTATTCTGTACCCATGTTACAGCTGTCGTCTGTTAATGATTTATGACTTACTGATATAACAGCTGTCGCTTGTTTATTGATCATTTACTGATGTTAGAGCTGTCGTATGTTCATGATTTATGAATTACTTATGTTACTTCTGTCGTCTGTTCGTTATTTATGACTTACTGATGCTACAGCTGTCGCTTGATGTGGAGCCGGTTCCTGCAGTTGTGAAGTTGGCATCGCAAGGAGTACACTGTCGGAAACGATCAGCAATCGAGTTTGATCGGAAGTATCCTTGCTGGCATTGCTGACATGTCTGATTACCAGGGTCCTCATAGCCGGGTGGACACACGACTGTAAGAAGTGAAAAAAAAACAAACTTCTGAGCGTTTTTACCTTGCTGTTCACTCGGCAACAGGGCAAGAAAAAATGGGGGGTGGGGGGTGGTAATGTATTTTTCGCCAAGCCAGCAGCTAAGGCTACTTCTTGGTCATGTTAGTAACACAGAGAAAATCCCAGGACAGACTGTCGTCACAGCATTGGTGATAAGCAAGTTTTCCTTGCGTCAATGGACTGCTCTATATTAACAGGGCAACAGCATCATGCTGTACTGAGCAGTGGTTTTGGAAGATGCGTGGCTTTGGGGTTGGGGGGAACTCAATGTTGAGAGTGAGCGACGTTTACATTTTTGTCCTCTCTGTATCCTTCTTGAGAGAGCGGTTGACCCCTTTGGTCCCCTAGTTCCTACGCCACTGTTGAGTAATGTTTGACAACACTAATGTCTGCATATCTACAAGTGAAAGGATTAATACTTCCAAGAAATATTGTGACAAAGTTGCCATATGTTTTCCTTTGGTGATAATTTCTAATGCTAGCTTACTAATACAACGCACATCTCTTTGTTTACCTCCTTTGTACAATTACTATAATCCGTGATGTATATAGCCTCCCCATATGACATGATAATATTTTGTATACATTTATGAAAAGTTCTATATATACTGTGTTGGAATGGAATGAACTAGATTAATTGTCGAGACACAGAATCGAATGCTTTTTCAAAGTCAATAATTGCAACATCAAATTTACGATTCATAAAATTTTGTTTCTGAATGACAGCAAATATCGCAAATAGCAAGTCTCTTACAAGAAATAAAGAAAGTAAGATAAAGAAGAAAAAGAATAAAAAGAAGCCATAGAAAAAGGAAGGAAAAATAAAAGAGGACATGAAACAGAAAATAAAAGAAATCTTTACTAATGTATTCAAAGACTGTCTGCTAGCTTGAACATGAGATTAAACAATTATAAAAAGGACGGAAATAATGTAAAGTATACCATTTTTACCAAAATATACCAGTTTTTTTTGCTTGGCATGAATTATAGTTTTTGCTGGAATGGTGGTTGCGTTGTAGGGATTGTATAGGGGCTGTTTCGTTGTTATTTGTTTACTTATTGAGACTTATTTGAAGGCGGAATAGTATCAATATTCCCGAAGTTACAAACGTCAGCCAAAGCTCTTACATCTGCAATCACTGGCGTTAGTGCTGGCAGTGTTGGCGGTGGTGTAGTTGGTGTTGCACTGGAGGCACATGTCTTGCCACTTGAGAGGCTGGTAATAGCCATAGGGACATGGTACACACTGGTTAGTGCTGGCATTACGCATGTGACCAGGAAAGCAGGCAGCTGAAAAAAATGGATTTGTAATTTACAACTTAACAATGCCACGTGTACTTACATGCTGTAGAGAGTGCAGAGAGAGTTGAATGCAAAGGTAGTACTTTACAGATTAGTATGTTTGCTCGGTATTCATCACTTCAGAGTGTTACGAATGTTGCCTGTTCATTGTTTATTCTGTACCCATGTTACAGCTGTCGTCTGTTAATGATTTATGACTTACTGATATAACAGCTGTCGCTTGTTTATTGATCATTTACTGATGTTAAAGCTGTCGTATGTTCATGATTTATGAATTACTTATGTTACTTCTGTCGTCTGTTCGTTATCTATGACTTACTGATGTTACAGCTGTCGCTCGATGTGGAACCGGTGCCTGCAGTTGTGAAGTTGGCATCGCAAGGAGTACACTGTCGGAAACGATCAGCAATCGAGTTTGATCGGAAGTATCCTTGCTGGCATTGCTGACATGTCTGATTACCAGGGTCCTCATAGCCGGGTGGACACACGACTGTATGAAGTAAAAAAAAGTGCGTCTGAGCGTTTTACCTTGCTGTTTACTCGGCAACAGGGCAAGAAAAAAATGGGGGTGGGTGGTAAGGTATTTTTCCGCCAAGCCAGTAGCTAAGACTACTTCTTGGTCATGTTAGTAACACAGAGAGGATCCCAGGACAGCCTGTCGTCACAGCATTGGTGATAAGCAAGTTTTCCTTGCGCCAATGGACTGCTCTATATTAACAGGGCAACAGCATCATGCTGTACTGAGCAGTGGTTTTGGAAGATGCTTGGCTTTGGGGTTGAAGGAACTCAATGTTGAGAGTGAGCGACGTTTACATTTTTGTCCTCTCTGTATCCTTCTTGAGAGAGCGGTTGACCCCTTTGGTCCCCTAGTTCCTACGCCACTGTTGAGTAATGTTTGACAACACTAATATCTGCACATCTACAAGTGAAAGGATTAATACTTCCAAGAAATATTGAGAAAGTTGCCAAGTGTATTCCTTTGTTGATAATTTCTAATGCCAGCTTACTAATAAAAAGCATGAAATGTAGAGGACTACACAAATCTCTTTGTTTAACGCCTTTGTACAATTACTATAATTCGTGAAGTAGCTTCCCCATATGACAGGTGTTTAACCGATTCGTAATATTATGTATACATTTATGAAAAGTTCCATGTATACTGTGTTGGAATGGAATGAACTAGAGTAATTTTCGAGATACAGAATCGAATGCAATTTGAAAGTCATTAAAAGCAACATCAAATTTACGATTCATAGAAAATTTGTTTCTAAAGGTCAGCAAATATCGTAAATAGCAAGTTTCTTACAAGAAATAAAGAAAGTAAGATGAAGAAGAGAAAGAATTAAAAAGCAATAGAAAATGAAGGAAAAATAAAAGAGGACATGAAAGAGAAAATAAAGAAATTTTTTATTACGGCAGGCAAAGACTATCTGCTAGAGTGAACAAGAAATTTAACAATTATAAAAAAGAATGGTAGTAATGTAAAGTATACCATTTTTACCAAAATATACCAGTTTTTCTTGGCATGAGTTACAGTTTTTGCTGAAATGGTGGTGGCGGTGTAAGGATTGTATAGGTGCTTTTTAGTTGTTATTTGTTTGCTAATTGAGAGACTTATTTGAAGGGGTGTTAGTCCCAATATTCCAGAAGTTACAAACGCCAGCCAAAGCTCTTACATCTGCAATCACTGGCGTTAGTGCTGGCAGTGTTGGCGGTGGTGTAGTTGGTGTTGCACTGGAGACACATGTCTTGCCACTTGAGAGGCTGGTAATAGCCATAGGGACATGGTACACACTGGTTAGTGCTGGCATTACGCATGTGACCAGGAAAGCAGGCAGCTGAAAAAAATGGATTTGTAATTTACAACTTAACAATGCCACGTGTATTTACATGCTGGAGAGAGTGCAGAGAGGGTTTAATGCAAAGGTTGTACTGTAGAGATTAGTACGTTTATTCATTATTCATCACTTCAGACTGTTACGAATGTTTTGTTTTCATTGTTCATCCTTTACTCATGGTAGCGTTCTCGCCTGTTGACGATTTATGAATTACTTATGGTACTTCTGTCGTCTTTTCGTTATCTATGACTTACTGATGTTACTGCTGTCGCCTGTTTATTTTTTATCATTACTGATGTTATAGCAGTCATTTATTTGTTATTTATGACTTACTGATGTTACAGCTGTCGCTTGATGTGGAGCCGGTTCCTGCAGTTGTGAAGTTGGCATCGCACGGAGTACACTGTCGGAAACGATCAGCAATCGAGTTTGATCGGAAGTATCCTTGCTGACATAGCTGACATGTCTGATTACCAGGGTCCTCATAGCCGGGCGGACACACGACTGTACAGAGTGAAAAAAAAAACTTATGAGCGTTTTACCTTGCTGTTCACTTGGTAACCGGGCAGGAAAAAAGGGGAGGTTTTTTAAGCCGAACCATCAGCTACGGCTAATTCTTGGTCATTTTAGTACCACAGAGATCCTAAGACACCCAATCGTCACTGTAATGGTGTTGAGCACTTTTCCATTGCGCCAATGCTGCTCTATATTAACATGGCGACAGCGACATGCAATGTATAACAGTATTGAGCACTGGGGTTGGGGGCCAAACTCCATGCAGACAATGAGCGACGTTCACATTCTTGTCCTCTCAGTATCTTTTTTGAGGGAGCGGCTGCCCCCTTGTTTCCCTGGTTCCTACGCCACTGTTGGATAATGTTTAATAACACTAATAATGTGTAATGTATGACAATACTGTGTCGGGTATAAAAATAATACTGTGTCATGAATGACAGTGCCGTGTCATGTAGACAACAGTACTGTGTGATGGAAGCTGTACATGCAAGTGCTAGCTCTTACATTTGCAGTCCCTAGCGCTGGTGCTGCCGGTGTTGTTGGTGGTGTAGCTGGTGTTACAGGGGAGACACGTGTCCTGCCACTGGTTAGCCTGATAGTAGCCATAGTCACACGGTACACACTGGTTAGTGGTGGAGTTATGCATGTAACCAGGAGGACAGGCAGCTGGAAAATATAAAACATTGTTATACAGTACACACCGTACACACTGGCTAGTGGCAGAGTTACGCTCGTGGCCAAGAGAACAGGCAGCTGGAGATTTTGAAAAATGAGTTCGTCTCATTTACCTGGCACTTCCGTCATTCATGGCTGTCATACTCATAATGGTATCTTTATTTTATTATTTCTGATGAATACTGTGATATACTGACAGCCTCTCGGTGAGACAGGACCACAGACCGCTGAACATGTTCTGTAGCTCCGCCCACTACACAAACAGGTTTGGACAGAGCTGTGGTCTCAGGGAGCCATGCTGGTAAAACAAGTCTGGTGCACCAAAGCAGACACTGAGAAGACGGCTCACTTCATAATCACTGACAAACTAGAAATGTGACAGGAAGAAAGAAAGAAAGAAAGAAGAAAGAAAGAAAGAAAGAAAGAATAAAACCCCCCAATGAAATGGTGCATACTGCAAAAGGAGAAATTTCCATTCTTCATAGAACGTTGATGGTCTTATTCTAGTTCTTGACTTACTAATGTTACAGTCGCTAGATGATGTAGAGCCGGTGGTGACGGTAGTGAAGCTGCTGTTACATGCGATGCACCCGAGGAATCGGTCTTGTAACGAGTTGGCGCGGTAATTTCCTCTCGGGCAAGATTGACAAACGTGGTTACCAGAGTCCTGGGACCCAGCTGGACACACAACTGTAATACAAGGAAAACACAATTCAACATTAAGCAAAACCCAATGGCCCAACCTTTCTAAATTTTAGTCAGTACTGTATGGGCACGACTTATTACAAAAAAACGTCACCATATCAATTTGTTGACACATTAGACCACATCGATCTGCGACCTGTTTCAGAGATGAGGGTTTGTGATTGCGCTTTAATGACTGCAAAACAGCGCACACGAACAGTTTATCAGGAGAAAGTTTTCAAGTTACAATGATACGAGGACGTTTGAATGCAACACAAGGACAAAATTATTTATTGTTTACGTGTTTATTTATGTTTCTTTTTAGACAAAACTGATCTGAGATTGTGGAGGAATGTTCTTAAAGGAAACATACACGAGTCAGCCCTTACATATACAGTCGCTAAAGCTGGTGCTGCCGGTGTTGTTGGTGGTGTAGCTAAAGCTGGTGCTGCCGGTGTTGTTGGTGGTGTAGCTGATGTTACAGCGGATACACTCTTCTTGCCACTGTTCAGGCTGGTAATAGCCATAATCACACAGTACACACTGGTTAGTGCTGGCGTCACGCTTGTAACCAGGGTAACAGGCAGCTAAAAGAGACCACACCTTATAAATTTATATATAAATATATACTTCGTCGACCTGTATGTTTTTAAAGAAGCTTAAGGTTATTAGTTTTACAACGTATGCAAACGTCAGAAGCTTGCCAAGAACTAACAACAGAGAGAAGGAGGTGCGTTAATGTGTTATCAAGTTTTAGGAATTCACAATTCATTCGTTTTTAATTTTTGAGTTTATATGAGCCAAGGAACCGATCAATGATTTATTTATTATTTTACAGACGGTGATAACAACACCATTCATGAACTAAAATATTGTCGTGGTCACCTGTCCCATTTCAGGCACCGAGGAACGAACACGAAGTGACTTACTCTGATAACAGTCGGTGGACGAGGTGGAGTTCGAGTTGGCGGTGGTGTTGCCAACGGAGCAGTTCTGACACTTGTCATCCTTCACAACTCCTGTTCGGTAGGAGCCGCGGGCACAGGGCACACAAGAGGTGCCCTGCATATCTGAGCCAGGTGAACAGGCAGCTGTCACAGACATCGATGACTGATAATTTGATGAATGATTTTAATAGTTCATGACTCATTGACTGACGATTGCTTCTTTCGTTGACTTGTACTTTATGACTGACACACTGACAAATGATTGCTGAGTGATTGATTTATTGATGACTGACGATCAACTGATAACAGTGATGTTTTATTAATGACTAATCAATGATAGATGGAATGATGGAAAGACTAATAGATTAATTCATTAGTGGATGAATCGATTTTAAAAGTATTACCGGAGAGAACAATAACAATGAGGAGTATTGTGAGTGTGGGTTATTGTTGTATTATGACCGAGAACACCACAATTATGACAAATAATGATCTTTTACAGCAGCATAAAGCAAATTTGGTACCCTTGGACTTTGATAAATATTTTTATTAGAGACCTGAGTCCCATACTCACCATGCCACAAACACCGCAACAATTATCAGAGACCTGTGTCATACAGACCGTGACATAACAGAGGCCACAGTCAAACATACCCTTATATCTCACACAAACACCGTTTCATTTATCAGAGTCCTGATTCGTACACTTACTGTGACATTTATCCACAGAAACAGTTCCTGGTCCTTCAGTGAAAGTGTTTGGTGGGCAAGGGAAGCAGGCCACTCTTCCTTTGTTGGGCTGGTAAAAGCTCTTGAAGCAAGGTTGGCATGCATTATTGCTTAGGTTATAATAACGACCTTCAGCACATTCCTCTGAAAATTTTTAAAAAATTCCACAAATCTCAGTCAGGGAACAAGCATTATGCCAAATCATTAATTAGGTATGTGCTCTTTTCTACATGAACTTTAAACACAAGAATAAAACCTTCAAATCCACGTCTTTAAAAGATTGTCCACTGAGGTTAATGACGGTGACATCAACGGCTCTTGGTATGTAGGTACAACATGAGGATATACAGACATTAAGTTCGGTTATGATGACATGAGAAGTCCCTCTATTGTCACAAGACAGATGTTAACTGCATTCTGTTCACACTTATTCATTGTTCTTTCATCAAACTGACCAACACAGGATATAGAGCCCAGTCGAAGTGTCGTCTGATTCTGTGGACATTGTGTGCAGTGAGTCTGACCAGGTGAGTTGGTGTAGGTGCCGAGAGCACACAGCTCACAGGTGTTTGTTGTGGAGTTCAGAAAGCTGCCACTGACACACTGAACTGAAACATTGCGTCAACAGGGAAGATGTTAGTGTCATGGCAGTAACAAGTCAAAGCAAGTCAGTGAGAACTCACAAATGAATATCTAATTTAAATCTGCACTAAAGCTCTAATTAACTGATTACTAAAAATAGTTTCGTGTTAAAGTATCTTTCTTGGAGAAAGATCACTGTGTTGTGGCGTACAGGTTTTTCCACGTGTGTGTTCACAATGTAACTGTATCTAAAGCGTATTGAACTCGTCACCTTGCGGGAAAATTCACAAATTTAGTGAATATTATTATAACCTTTATGAGGTTTACGTATAAGTGCAGTATAAGTGCGTTTATACCGGTGCATGCAGTAAAGCGCACCCTGTGTCAAGCTTAAATGATAAACATGTGGTACCCTCAACACAATATTTAGTATCTTTCAAACAATGTTTAGGTGAAAGTAAACGAAGAGAGAGAGAGAGAGTGAGAAAGGCAGGCATTTACTCTCACCTGGAAACATTTACTTACCACACCCAGCACCGAATCGCCCATAACCTTGTCTACAAGTCGTCTGTAAGCTGACCGTCACCTGATCTTTCATCAAACGAGCATTTGCCACGAACTGCAGAGAATCCAAACCAACGAGATTCCACGTGAAATGTAACAACTACCAACATCCCTTTCCATTTCCACATTATCTGAGTAGAGCCAAATGATGTACAAAACACTTTCTGCGCTGGAGTTTGTACGTTCTTTGTCATGTATTTTAAGGAATAATATTTAAAAATAAAATAGAAATCTTACACTGATGCTGAACGTGTCCTCCTCGATGGCAGACACTTTGAGGAGTTCTGTGACAGTGTAGGTGACATTAGCAGCAGTCAGCTGAGCCCTGGACAAGAAGACAAGAATGAGACAGTGAGACAAAGATGGTGTGTGGTGTAAAAACATTCTTCGTTCCAGTCGAAGGAGAGAAAAGAAAAAAGAATTGCTAAGACTGTTTTCATATGATGAATCTACTTTTCAATAATCTTCAAAATTTTTTGCGTGTCTTCTCAGGTAATCTTTCACTACTTTAATAATGACATCGTCACATCTGCTTGTTTGTTATTTTGTAAAGCCAAGTTTCTTCAGCAGTTGTGGTTTTCCTAAAATTCTATTGCTTTTCTTCATCCAAGTCGGCGAGAAAAAGTCTTTTTCCGGACTGAGTAGGCGATGAAGACACCAGCCAGAGTTTTGGGTGTAGTGCAGATGGTCATGAAAGATGTTCAAAACCGATGTTTTTCGAATCACGAACATGACCAAAAATTGTTTGACATTAATTTGAAGCTTGAACTTGAGAGCTTGTTTGACTTCAAAATCATTTTGATTATTAGTCAGAGTTGGGGTGTGTCTGTGTCGTCGAAATTTCCAGTCTGGAATCACTAAAAACACCAGTGAAAGTTCGGAAAACTCTGCTCTTTTATTTCCAAAGAGATTATCAAGTTCTTCAGGCGGAACGTATTATTTGCTTTTAATGTTTTAAAGAGAGAAATCCTCCAGTGACACTTTCCTTCTTTAACTTTTCATCTCCATTTCTGTTCTGTAGCATGAAATGTGATGATCTTACTTAGATACCAAAGTTCAACACCTACAAAGTACAAATTACAAGCCACACAAAAAGTCTGAAGTATAAAGTCTTCAAACTTTTAGACCCTCCAAAGTAGTTATAGTGATGGGCTAACACTTTTTATTCACGCGTCTAACCCCTCTATCTTTTCCCTTTTCATATAGAAAGAGCTTCCTCTTTGGCATAATGAGGAACAACATCGTCACATACTGATAAAATCAATTAAAAAATACCATATCAAATGTAGGGAACAAACCTATTGAAAGAAACTGATTTACCAAATATATTTTCAGAAACTAATAAACATAAGAGAGGTAGAAAAAACTATTGTAACAACGTATGTGATAAAATGTCGTATCAAACAACATTTTGTCCAACAGTTTACAAGCTTATCGAAAACTTTTTTTTTGTCGTTTGGTTCTAAAGCAACATTCATTGTAGATGCTCATAAAACAATCTCAAGAAAAATAAATCACGATGGAAGAAAGTAAGGGCTCACTGTAGGTCGTGGAAGATCAGACTCGCCGTTGTGGTGTTACTGTTACAAACTACGCTGATAGTCACAGAGTCGCAGTTACTGTTGTTGCACAGTTTCTGCCAAGTAGCCGTCATGTTCTTCACTTTGTTCTGCAAACTGGTTTTTATCGATGTTGCCTCACTGTTACCACAGGAAACACTCAGTTGATACTTCAGAGTCAAGGTTGCTATCACTTGAATATCCGTAATGTCTGCAAGAACAAAAAGCCCAGATAAAACGACAGAGGTCTTTTAAATGGGCAATACAAACGTGTCCACAAACCCATGGCAGTTTGTTCATAAGCGCAAGACAACCCAGGAGTTCCTATTTGTGGGACTTTCTTCATTTCTCATTAAAAAAAGACTTTGCAGTGGTTGCCTACTACCAAAAATGACAATATTTCGGGCCATGTCTATCTTGGTTTACGCACAAACATGCGTACAATTAATTTTCTTAATTAAAATCTGCTTTAAAGTGCTGATACTATTTTCATAAACTGAGACTGTTTTATATAGAACTCAAATAAGTAAGCGCGTTTGAACTGGTACAGGTCTGGTTTCAGAAAGCCATAGTGATGTACAAAGGTCGTGCTGCTCACTACTACACGGCTGTGCTGCAGGCAGGCTGTACTGGTCCTCCAGGTTGTAGGAGCCCAGTTTGCCGCACGTCAGGACCTTGGGCGTGAATGGCGTGACGCTAGAGTTCACCGGGCACGTCACGGTCTCACCCAACGAGCGTTGCGCACCACAAGAGGTCAAATTTGAATCACCATAGTCAGCCTCATCACGGCTGCATATTTGACCTTCACCTGTACAGGGGTTGTTAAAGGTAGTAGGAAGTCTGGAAGCTGCGATCACTATAAAGAGACCGTCATTACCAACCATGCTGACGTCATCAATTTAAAAGATAAGATAACTAGTATTGCTCGTTATCGTCAACCTTATCACGGTTACTGGCACTGTCGTCGTTAACAGAGGGGTACAGCACGTCACGTAGCTAGTTGGAGAAGGAAACCTCCGTAAAGTCAACTCACGTTGCACGTAGACGTTAAAGCGACACGTAGCGACGTTGCCCGCTGTGTCTGTGGATGCGAACACCACGCGGTAGGCGCCGAAGGTCAGCAGCGTTCCTGCAGATCATCAATAGAGTCACAGACTGTATCGCGATGTTTAGACAAGACGTGAAGTACGGTCTACTGCATCCTGTCTAACCTCATCTCCCACCTACATTCACAAACTACAGCATCCAGTCTGCCTCACTTCCCCACATACATTCACGCGCAGCTGTATCCCATCTACTCCAAACACTCACATACATGCACATGCACCCTGATGTACCCACATACAGATTACCTAATGTATCCCATCTAGCCACATATTCTAGCCAATGTACCCTTCTCACCCATTCACACTCATAAGACCTAACCACTGACTAGAAAAAACTAATATTCCTGCAATCTAATAATAATAATAATAATAATAATAACAACAACAACAACAACAACAACAACAATAAAAATAGGATTTGTTTTGCGTATTTCCCCACACGGAGGCGAGTTCGTTGTACTTCACAAGAGATCAGGGGCAGTTAGGAGAGAGGTCGTGTCATGTAGTCTTCACAGTCGAGTACATACATACACGAACATGCACCGGTTAGCAATACGAGAACATAAAGGAATGAAGAGTTAGGAGTGTAGAGGAAAACAGAAAACAGGATGGATGAGTTATAGTAGGTGTTTCGTTTTAAGTTCAGATCGGAAGCCATGTACCGACTCCGCTATCTCACTCATACGTGGAACAGAGAGAAAACCGTCAGCGAACTGACCTGCGAGGTTGATATGGCAACACAAGCTCAGACAGACTGGGGCACGAACAACACGATAGCATCTAAAATGATGATTAATATTAAACAGAATGGTCTTCTGCAGTCTTCACGAGACTGTATAATTATAACTAAGGCCTACTACCTAAAGACGACCAGCACTGAGTATTGATGCTATTTATGTAGTTAACGGAAGTAAGTTCTCGTCTGTCGCCCTCAGTATGTCAGTCTCTAGAGCCCTGTCCAATTCGTTTACACAATAAACGTAACATTTGCACTCACCATTCATGTTAGTAGATACCGGATCATTCCCAGGGAAGATCGTTTTAGTGCTCAGGTAGTCAAATAACTGTATTTGACGGTAGGTGGCAATTGGCTGGTCTCTCATGGAACAGTTTGCGACAGGCGGCGTTTTGTCTGCTCATGAGAAGGATACAGGAAATATTCACAGAGTTAATGTCACATGGCTATAAACATTTCCATCGCTCTTTTTCTTTCTTTCTCTCTCTCTATTTATATATATACACATATGTGTGTCTGAACAAGAAGTCGTGTGTCACACTAGAAGCGACAACAAAACGATGCAGAAGCAGAGGAAAGTATAAAAATTCAGCTGCACATTATTCTAGATTATGATTATGTAATAATAATAATAATAATTTAAATTTAAAGGCGGATTCAAAGTGCTTACATACGCGCGAGCACAAACTTATCAGTCGGCATCAAATGCGTCTTTAAATTCATTCGCCATCATTCAGATCATGACTACTCACTCAGTCTCTCACATTCTCTCTCTCTCACTCACACACACACAGTTTGTGCATTATACTGGCATGTCCTGTATAGCTCTGCCTTACTCACTAAGTAATAGCAAATGCAAGTCATTCCTGCACCTAACAGTAACATAGTGTTGTTAGACAAACAAGCAGCCTGTGTAAAGATCACATGCATTCCTTTCTTGTTTCATCGTACTGTCAATAGAAGTATTCGATATATAAAATAATATGCGTGGTCAGTGAAAATAAATTCCATCGCACTTTATTGTGTTTATATGATTAGCAACATTCTGAGTGATGAAGTAAAGAGATATTTAAGATCTGCAGAAATAAAGTTAGCTTAAATACTAAAAATAAAATATATGTTTTTCTAAGTCACTAAAAGTAAAAGTTTAGGGAGGAAAAATAAAAGAAAAAGAAAACAATCAGGACAACAAAATGCTCAGCACACAGCCTGCAGGTACCTGTAACATTGGGACACAGGTCATCGTACTTTGCCATCTGACACATGTCTCTGTCTCGCTTCACGGTGCTGGGCGAGATGACCTTGACCCAGGAGTTGAACTGATACTCTGCCCAGCGATAAACCGGTGCAAGAGATGATGGAACAGCAAAAGGTTTGTCGTACAAAGCCAGAGCTTCCAGGCTGGTCAGAGTGCGGTTCCACACGTTGAGTTGTGAGATGTAGCCAACAAAGTCTTCGCCAATGTATGGAAACAACAGGCTGTCAACACAAGTGTGTGAAACATCAACAATGAACAGATGAGCAAAATTTGTACAAAACTGTTCAACGGACGACCTGCGAGATTTAAATGGTTATTGTCTCTTGCAAAACTGATAAATGTAAACTGTAACCAGGGTACCCACCTTCCTATGGAGGGGAAAGTTCTGTTGGGAATTCCGCTGTGACTTGGCAGCTCGACACTGTTGATGTGGATTCTGTATTGCCCTGTCATATTCCACGTGATCGCACAAAACGTCCATTTGTGTTCTGCAGACAGTGACTGTGGATTTCCGTTATAATCTGTAAAGTTTACTGCAAATGTACCCCCGAAACTGACGCCATACTGTGAGACGAGGAGCACCTGGTCCATCCTGTCACTGAACGTAACATAATACACGTATTGTAATGACATGATCTGATATCATTCCGCAATGGTAGAAACAACGGCACTGGACTATGTAGTTAAGAACCTGTCGTTGTGCATGACTGGCATTTTAATGTTTGTTTCAATAAAACATAGTCCTATTGACACCTGAATGCTACTCTTGTGTTTGAAGCATGTCTACAATCTGACGCCACCCTCCCTAACAGTCGATGTGCACAACTGTACTGTGCAAGACATTAACTAGGTACGATACCTCATGGGCTGCTAATGGTAAGAAAAGGTAAGGCTATCCACAAGACAATATCCTGTCGTGTTGTAATGAAGTTTTAATGATAATAGTTCTATCCATATAGTAAGAAGACCACAGTGTTACACGACATTAAATAAAAATCTGCCCACTTCTTCATCATGTGTGGCAAGATAAAGTACAAATCGTTATACTTAACATCTTTAATGTACCAAAGGACCTACCTGACGAGTTGTACTGGGAAGGATCTTGAATTGCCGAGGAATGAGATCCAGAAGGTCAGACTTAAAGCTTGTCCTGTGACTGTGAACGGTTGCAGAGCTCGGACCATAGTGTTGGAACCTCTAGTGAAGTAGATGTCGAAGTCGCTGGACGTATCTGACAGTATCAAGACCACAGTGAGAATAATAATGACAGTGTTAAGACACAGTCAGATAATAATGCCCACTATGCATCTGACTGACCTTCCGACCTTCTAACAAAGCTAGCCAGCAAACCAGGCAACCAGCATGTTACTAGTATCCAACATGTAGTTTTGAAATTCGCAACTAATTATGGACGTCGAAGACCACTGAGGGTAAACGTACATTCTAAGCATGACATCTATGATTGTTAAAGCTTATTCTAAGATAATTTGCTTCTATTTCCTTTTCATTTAAAAGAAGAGATGAGTTCAGAGTTCACTATATGAAACAGAACGTACTTTTGCACACGCCACCACCCAGAAGGTAGCCCGGCGGGCAAAGACACAGAGGACCACTTGCTGTCTCCACACAACTACTTCCACTGGGACATGTTGCTGAAGCACAGGACCGGTCTGTGACGGTACAGTTGTCAGTTCCTGAAACCGAAACAGTTTGTGTTACTTAAATGGTGCCCGAGAATAGAACATCATTTAAAGTTGTTCAGTGCGCATGTCCCGAATTTTTCAATAATTTTCCTGTGGTCCTCCCTGCCTTTTTGCTTGTTTGTCCATTTTGTCCTAAATATTTTCAGACAATAATATTAAATTTGGCCGATTTATTGCAATAACTGTAATCGCCGTAGTTCAATCACCCGATATCAGTTGTGTTCATCAAATCCATTTGAAAAGTATTCCGAAAAAAGTATTGAAAGAGGACAAGAGGACTAGTCCTTTATAGTTAGTCATTTCAGTCAAATGTCCGAAGCTGAAAATACGTTTTCTTTGCTAGGTGCTTCATTGGTGCACATACGTTACCTTGACATTGGCAGCTGTAGCCTACATCAGTTGTCACACACTGGCCAGTCTGACACGGATTGGTGCTACAGAAATCTTTGACCAGCTGGCAGGAAACTCCAGTGTAGTCTGCCCACAAATCGTTGGAGTCATCACTTTACTTGAAAAATAAACGAAACTGAAAAATACTGTTGCATATCTCTATTAAAGATCGATATGTATCGTTCAAAATCATTTTATATTGATCATCATTTATGTGTTTTCCTAGCCAGCTTATAACTGGACACGTGACTTACTCTGAGGACAGTTGCAGGAGGCCGTCCCGTTGCCAGACTGGCATTGATTAGAGCTGACACAAGGGTTCACAATGTTGCAGACATCAGTTGTTTGGTTGCAAACGTTGCCATGTGTACCTGCTGGACAGCTTTGGAACAGACACGATAATATGTTTACTTCGCTTAACATGTGCATTTCTACATTCGATCTTCATGTCAGTGCCCGAAATGACATAAATACGTTACTTAAAGAAGTAGTAACACGTTAAAAAGTTTTAATGATTCAGTAATTTTAGAAGCATTGTGAAGTTCACATATACTACTCGTCAACAGAAGTGGCCACCATTATGACTTTCAGTGTAGTAAAACGATGTATTGATAAGTCGTTCAAGTTCACATCATCATTTGTTCTCACTTTCACTCTTTGATTTGCTTCCATTAGCCAGGTTACTGGGTTCGCCTGGGTTGATTTCAGCCTCTAAATCTTCCAGCTGTGATTTTATTGTCATCTTTAGGTCTGTCACATCTGAGTAAAGCTTATTTGCTCGAATCCTAAGTGTAACGAAATAGGGAAACACTTGTACTGTTGATAGCCCCCTCCCTTCTGGGCTGAAAACTCATTTTCGCCATGACGTTTTGAGTGAAGAGGAAGATAAAAACTTTGCTGTCAGTGATGCTTCCAGTCTCCGCAACCCCTCCCCTCTCTCTCTCTACGACTATGTCACTCGATTTCGTCCTCTCGCCTACATATGCCTGCTGTCTCCTCGCTTCTCTTTCCCTCTTGCTTTTATTTGACACTCTCACGTTTGGTCGAGGTGAGATATGTAAGATATATATATATATATAACGCTATTTCTTCTGCGTAACATAGTTTTATCTTGAGCCATTGCTAATATCTTAAAACGGACAAAATAAACATCAAAGATAAACATGCTTCAAAGAGACGTACACCTACCTAATCTATAAATTTTCTGAAACTAAATAAGACTCTGGGGTCCGATGGAATACTTGCAGAAATGTTAAAAACTTGTCAGGATCATATACCAAGGTATCTAACAAGGCCGCCGAGAAGCAGCACGGGTCCCCCGGGGAAGACCTCTCCGAGCCCCTTATAATTGTAATCGCAAATTATTTTCCCAGTATATAATATTGTGCTTACAATTCGATTGTCAATACCTACATTTCATGCAGTAACGTAATATAGTCTGCAAACATTAGGACAAGTGCACTAAGATCTACATCACTACTTGAATATAGAGTTGCTCTTGCTAGTGGTCGAGTTGGCCCGTCCAGTCCCGTGGTGACATCTTTACACTCTGCTGGGTTAATATCCCACCTACTCACTTTTTTGGCTCATTGGAATTGCATGCAACTTTAGTTGTTCTGTTAGCCTCGAATTTGACGAGTATTACGCACGCACGAACGCACGCACATTGCCTCATTATATGTAAGATAAAGCTGTTGAAAATATCTGTACGATTAAACGGAAAATGATTAAGAACCTGCAGAAGTATCTTTCCTGCAGGTTGTAGCACGTTCCTCCATTCTGGCAAAAGGTGTCGCTACAGAAGTCAGGAAGCATGTCGCAGTCTTTTCCGGTCCAGCCATCTCTGCAGGTGCAGTTGTAGTCACCCGGTGTCGCGCTTTCGACGCACGTGCCGTTATGTTTACAGGGTAGACTCGCACACTCATTGACATTAGTCTGGATACACACAAAAAGGAAAAAAGAACTGGTTTAATCAGTTTGAAGACATGAAAGACATACTGACATCAGTTTAAACACAGGAAACTGTTGTGAACATCCGTCTCAGAGCACAAAACACACATTGATATCAGTCTGAAAAGGTAGTTTCCAGTAGTTCATAGATCAGTTTGAAAACACGAAACACTTGTTGACAGCAATATAAAGACGCGAACACACAGATCTCCATTTTAAATACGCCATCACGACTGATATATAATTCAGATTAACTTATATGAAATCTTGAAAAATAATTTCTTCAATTTTAATGTTTCTGGAATGCTGCAAAACTTTCACTACCCACAAAACATTCCTTGTGATCGAAAACGGTTTCGTGAAACAAAACTTCTGGTCTCTAACCTCACAGTGTGCGCCAGTGAATCCAGCTTTACAAGAGCAAGTGTACTGATTGACCCCATCAGTACAGTTAAGTGTGTTGTTCTTATCGCACTGGCCAGGACAGTCATCGACATTGACCTCGCATGAACTACCTGCAGAGAAATAAAATTAACAAGACAGTGACAGGAAGCAATAAAAGTAGATTCAAAATAAAGCACTTTGTGTGAGTGAGGTCGGTGTAATGGGGCTGAATGACCCCCTCTCCCCCCACACTTATATCTTTTATCACTGACTCCATTCAGTGGTCTTACATCTTAGTCGAGCTTCTCAGTGTAATACTCACAAACATATCAGTATATATTTTTAGTAGCATCACAAACTTTTATTAAACCTAAAATTGTTTGAATGTTAGTAGAGGACTTTATTCTGCCCAGTGGGGTATACATCGTTTCCTCCTAATCTTTCACTGAGCGGGAAAAAGTATCGAAACAAAAGGTTGTTTCGGTCCCCCCCGCCTTTTTTATCCTAAGCCATGTTTAAAAGAACTATTCTCAATTTTAAATATTTAAGGGATGTTTCTCAGTCATCTGTGAGCCGTTCTGAAACCTGTGTACGTCGGTACTGTGATAAAGAGGTTGGACCCAGGGAGGATGGAAGGTCCTGGCACTGTTACAATAGCAAAGCTATCAACAAGACTTAATCAGTCAGCAAATCCATCTAACTTGTTCAGGATAATTTTAAAAAGTCATAGAAGCAAGGCTCATATTATGAGTGTCACTAGTTCCACTATTATTATTATTATTATTATTATTATTATTATTATTATTATTACATCAATTAGAACTGGGTTTATCATTAAAGTCCTTACCAGTATAGCCAAGGTCGCAAACACATGTGTAGTTGTTGAGTACATCTAGACACTGTCCGTGAGCACACGAACTGTTGGTGCAGGATCTGACAATGTGTTGACACCGGGATCCCTCGTAACCCTGCGGGCATGCGCAGTGCACTTGTCCTGGGGACACGCGTCGGCACGTGGCATTGTTCTGGCATGGCCTCGTCTCAGAGCAGACGTCAATCTCCTCACAACGGCCGCTGCTGACTGTATTTTTTGTTTAAACAAAAGCGACCAATAAAATTAGAAATATAGGCTGTCCCAGGAATGATCGCTATGATCAGTTTATGATAGTATTCAAAACTACATGCCTTCTTGTAACAAAACAATAATGATGGACATTTAGCAGATATCATTTTACCTCCCGAAATATCAAATGTTGTGGGGGATGAAGGGATCGTCGACAAGAGATGCGAAGGAATAAATAAGAGTCTGACAAAGTGCTTTTTCTTCTCTTTCATTGTCCCTCTCATACACAAATTTAGATTCATTCCTCCATCCTTAGGTGCACTAAAGATAAATTCGATTTGTAATGTTTGAGTTTCTGTCACAAGCCAGTTCTCGCTGCCACCTACCATTCAGACGGTAAGGGTAGCTACAGGCACACAGCGCCATCGACAGGTTGTAGTCATTGTAGCAGACGCCGCTAGGACAAGGGTTACTTAGGGTGCAGTAGTCTGGCGGCTGTTGACAATGAGATCCTTGGTAAGACTGATTGCAGGAGCAAGTGTAGTTATTGATGCCATTATTGCATTGACCTCCGTACAGACAACCATGGGAGTTCAATGCACACTGATCTGAAAAAATAAGATTGATTTCCATTAGAAATGCAAATGGTATGTTTTTAGGTAACAAAACAAAATAAAGGCACATGTGACCCATTATTTCTGTATGGCTGTGGAGTTGTGTTCGCAAGAAATGATAATTGTACTTGATGACTGTCTAGAAGAAAATAAAAATGGTTTATTTTTAGAGTTTGTTAACTAACAGAGTACATGCCATTTACTTACCAATAAGAGTTTCACACGTGGTGCCGGTGTAGCCTGGCAGACACTGACATGTGGAGCGGACGGCAGCGAATTTTTGACAAGTGGCACCGTTTTTGCAGGGACTAGGGGAACACAGCTCCTGGGTCACCGCACACCTTTGAATACAGATAACAGTGGTAAGAGAAGATAACAGCCAAAGATCCAAAGATCTGAAGATCCAAACATCTGATCAGCCACCCAGGCATATACACAATCTTACTTTTTGTGCATTGTCATCAGGTGATAAAGACCAGGGACCGTAGTTACAAAGCGAGAGTGAGTCATTTTCCCAGGGCAAAATGGGGCACTCAAGGAGAAGAGTCTTGTTTACAAAGTTGCAAAACGGTTTTCAGACCCCGCGGACATACTTCAAGTTTCTTTACCCTTGGAAATATTTTCCGTCGCATTATAACTACAGCTTCACGGGTAAAACATTACCTGCGGGGTATGGACACTACTTTATAACTTCGGAAACTACACACTTGTCTTTGAATTTCTTATTTTTCCCCAGGGCAACAACGTACTTTCGCTTCACAACTAAAGGTTCCAGAAGGTAAAGTTATACTTTGCGTGTTGGTAGTAAAGATCAGAAAGTCAAGTTTGCGTGTAATAGTCATCAGGTAATAAACAGCAGACTGTCAACTCTTACTGTGGTCCTGTATAATTGCCGCCAGAAGGACACACACAGTCGGCGGAGTCAATCTTGTCGCGGCAGAAGCTGATGTCCGAGCACGTGCTGTTCTGGCAGTCATTTTTGGCATCAACTTCACACTGGCTTCCATTAAAGCCTTCAGAAAAAATGATAATCTAACGAGTCAAATGAAGTTTTCTCAACTTCAGACGAAACGTATAGAGGCAACGAAGACTTGATCTTTTTACGGCTAAAAATCAATTCGGTTCTTGAGAAAATGGATCTGATGTCATTCTAAAGACGGTGTTAGTGTTGATGTAGGCGATACATAAATTTTCAGTAGAAACTACGGAATAACACGGAGTGTAATTAAGAGAGCAGTCTTTGTAGGAATCATGTTTGCTTTCTGATGCTGTGCTTGGAACTGCTTGTTCATGTCTGAAAAGTTGCTAAGATTGCTGCAGTTATGACACATGTGTCAGCTGCAGATTGAAATAAGACGAGTACTGTGACAATGGGGTTCAGTAAAATATTGCCATCGGAACCCAGTCCAAAGTCTACCACGGATATGACCTCTTAAGTACACACACATGAACAGGTATGTGTATGAGTATATATATAGAAACAGAGTCAAAACAAACATGACACATACATGTAGAGAAATTTAGAGGAGCAGACACAACCCTGACTGCGAAGAGACTAAAGCGAGGCTTTACATACATACATATCTGCCTCTTGACACCACAGACAGGGAAAGAGACAGAGAGAGACAGAGAGAGACAGAGAGAGAGAGACACACACACACAGAGAGAAAGGTAGGGAAGAAAGAGACAGAGAGAGTGTCATGTGCGTGCCCACATAAAGACACAAGAGTTCTCATTGCAATATAAACAATACCTCACCTGAAACGCACGAGCAGGTGTAGTTTTTCACATCCAGTGTCTTGCATGAACCACCGTTGTAGCAGGGACTGGAGGCACAAGGGTCGGTCCTGTTTTCACACGTCTTTCCGTAGTAGCCTGGACAGTAAGCAAGGCAATAAGCTACATGAGATACCTGAGTGGTTAGTGGAACGGCGCTCACAGCCTTAGGCTCCCTCACTAGCCAGGTAAATACACGTGTGGCAGCCTTTTCACCTCAGTTGACCCCGATGGTGAATGGCTACCTGACGACCTAGAGGGCTGGGGGTGGGTAGAGCAGCAAGGGCGAGATGAGCAACGTCTTCACTAAAATGCTGAGCTGGTATGCATGTATGAGTTCTTGCATGATGGATGTTTTGTCAGCTTGCAAAATATGCTGTTGGTTTGAATGCTTATGAGATCTTCAAAAGGTCCTCATTCGCCGGTCTCAAGAAGTGGCAAATCGACCGTTAAGACCAAACTGAGCGAAACTGACTTGACCTTGAGTGGCTACATGTACAACGGTGTCAAGGCTAACGATATATGCATGCAAAATCTCAAGATAACTAAATGATTGTTATCAAAAAGGATTTCTTCTTGGCGTTTGCAAGTTATAACGTTTTTGAGAGCATGCATTTAACAATGCCGGCTTAACGTTTTTAAATAGAAAGACTGAACACAGCTGAGAAAAGACACAAACTTAAAGCACAAAACTTGAAAAGAATGCTAAGTGATATATTAACAGTGATTTCTGCTTTATCAATTCTTCATGGCAGTAAGAAGATACGTTTTATTTGATAATAAACACGTAAATTCAGGTAACTGACATCAGAAACAGGCCAGTTCAATTTAATGTAGCATCACGGTGTTTAAAGTCATACTTACCCTCAGGGCAGGTGCAGGTGTACTCGTGAAAGTAAATGATCGGTGTGCCGCCGTTTTCACATGCAGAAGAAGTCGGGGATACTGAGGTAGAACAACAAACTTTTTGTATCAAAGCGTTCAAAACTGTTACCAAGCATGCGTGCCTTCACTCATTCTCTTGCACAGGCAGTCACAAAGTCCGCCATCTCATGTATTCATTGTTGTTTTCTGAATATCTTTTCTCTCCATTCGAGAAACTACATGAGTAATTCCTTATAACTTTCCTTGAACACTGTAACAATTAGGACTGAGACATTGTAAGATCTTGACAGGAACAGATGTGCTGACATAACTGCTGACTGTATGCAGATGGTAGAAATGATTGCACGTAGATGGTAGAACTGATTGTACACAGTTGTTATTTATGTTGATCAAGAGAAATCATTCAGATATGGTTCTAGATCATCAGGTGCACCACGGGATTTGTGTGTGTGTGTGTGTGTGTGTGTGACGTGTGTGTTTAAGCATGTTGACGTACGTGTTTTTTCGTGTACAGATATTATGTACATCTTTGACAACTGGTAGTAAACATATTGAAGATGTGGTTGAATGATCGCTTCAGTGATTAGATACATATACTAAGTGACACCTACTGCAGCTGGTGGAGTCTGAAGACCCAGTGCTGTTGGTGGTAGTGTTAGCTGGACACTCCGTACACTTGGTGTAGCCTGTCGAGGTCTTGTAGTAGCCGCTGGGACATGGCGAGCACGTGGTGCTGTTGACTGGGTACTGTCCTGGCGGACAGGCTGTCAGCACACAGAGCAGTGGTCATTAGAAACGTGTACACGATAAATTTGAGGTAATGGACTTTTCTAAATGAGTTCAATAAACAACAAACAGCAAAGAGCGGCCTTAAAATGTATAATAGGCATCAAATTTGTTTTTGTGAATGGCTGAGTAAAGCTCAGGGTGAATACATGATTACACCCTTCCCGTCTAACATATGCTCCTACAAACATCACCATGCACAAAGAGGTCAAAACATCGACATCAGGATTATACTAAATGTATTTACAAAGAGTTCTTCCGTTGTGAGAGAGGGCACCATAGGCTAAGTATGTATCTAAGTACAAACGTCGTATCGTGACGAGTTTGTAGGTGTGTATCTAAAATATGCTCAGTGCTGTATATTTTTGTCCTATGAAATGATCAAAGGCTATAAATAGTTTTATATTACCTTTACACTGTGCAGACGACGAGGCGCCCTCTGTGCCGTACGTGGTGGAACCACTGGGGCAGGCCGTGCAGTTCGCGGTGTAGGACGTGTTCAGGTAGGTGTCAACGGGACAGGCATAGCAGGTAGAGGGGTTTGCAACTACTCCCTGACCGTTAGCAAAACCCAGCGGGCAGGACTCTGCAACCAGAAACAGATTACATGAATAGGAGGACCTGTGGCTTGGTTACAAGAAAATTACAGATTTAATTGTGTTAACTTAAGAACTGCAGATATATTTTGTAAAAAAAAGTCAGTCGTTTCAAAACATAAAACAAACCTGAAATCCTTGCAGACGCCGATGGATAGAGATTTCCAAAAGCAAATTATCGGGAATAACCAAAAGCACACGTTTAAAGAACCGAAGGACAACACTTTCAACAACAACAACAACAACAACAACATACAACTTGTCAACACACACGGGCGCGCTGGACTCACCGACGCACTGACTAGCAGACACTCTTGGTGAAGAACTAAAGTTGCCAGCACAAGTCTTGCACTGAGTCTGTCCAGCCTCGTTTTGGTATTGGCCGGAAGGACATTCCGTACACTGGCCTCCATCATCCTTGTATCCCGGTTCACATTGCACTAAAACGAATCAAATGACAGTAAATTTAAATTAATAGCACTTGGAAATAAACAATCATGATGACCAAATACACCCCATCTTCCAAAAACAAATGTCCAACAGAAATCTATATCCCGCAGTGGGAGTTGATATGTACGTTAGAACTGTAACACATGGGCTCCCACCGTGTGACCTGTATCTTCAAAATCCACACAAAGACTGACATTGAGATGCGGTTATGAGATTTCCCGCAGTGACCTGGACATTATTCATTCACTCTGTGTCTTCAGTCTTTAAGAATAAAACACGGTGGTTCAAGTGGTTTCCCACTAACTGTCCACGTGGGTAAAGGGGAAGCAGGCTAAGATTAATAAACTCTGCTGCTTTATTCGCCGCCACACACGCAGAATCTACGAAACTGAGTGCTTGATAAGCAGCTTTGATATAATGAATTTGTGCACGTGCCAGCAGGACGAACACTTTCTCTTTTCGAGCAAAATTCTTTTACTGATCGCGTGTTCTTAATGTGAATGTCATCACACGCAAGTACATGTTGAATAAAAGCAGCGATAAGCAGGTTATTGCCTGCTGGCCATATGGTGTCTGGGGCGTGTGGAGGGCGGAGCACAACTTCCGTACTAAGCAAGCTCCCCATTCCTGTTCAGCAGCTGTTGGAAGGGCAGAGGAAGTTGTCCAGCTGAAGGCCTGAGCTGGCCTCGAACCAGCCACCCGTGCGTCACATTCTGGGGCAGCAACTATCAGGCTACGCAGTCACGTCAGTACTGAATATATCAATTAAATTCTTAGTAAATTAGTCTGTCAAACGATGAATTTTCTTTCGCACAAATGAAAATGTATTATGTGGACACTATTATATCAAAACCGCACTGACATATCTACAGACTAGTGTCCGTATAACCTGCCATTAGCATGTCTCTCTGTACCTCAAGCGAACAAACCAATTGTTAGCGAGTAGAACATTAGTCCTTACCACAGAAGTTTTTAGTGTTGACAAGTTGAAGAGTGCTTCCTCGCTGACACACGTAACCATTACTAGTGACGATTCTGCTCTGTGGAGTAAAGGTCACAACACCTGTGTGTCCTGTGCAGGTCGTATTTGAAATCTTGAAGAAATCTTTTGCTTTTGCTGAATCTGGGTTGCTAAAGATACTTCGACAGTATTCAAAGTCGCCTGAAGAAACGGACGTCAAGCTTGCAACCGTCAGTTCCAGGACAAGATTCGTCTGTGGCACAGATATATATTAACAGAAATAGGCGAGAGTATGTGAATGAAACACATAATTAGGAAAGAAATACAAATGCAAAAATAATCAATCGAAATACAGTTTCACTGAAATTCAGATACATACAATGTCAGGCATACCCTCTCACTGAGAAGGAGACGGAGAATGATAAAGAGGAAGACAAGAAGAAAGTGAGCGCTGGGAGGGTAGAACCAGAAATGCAAACTCCCTACACTTATAAGCAAATTTGACTACACCTATGTCTCACCGCATTCTTGTCCAAACTAAATACAGACGCATTAAAGGTGATATATGGGGGTCCTCCATCGATTGTACATGGGGTGACCGTTTTTGAAGATATCTCAGCTACAAGCTGTGCCGCGGATTGATTCAGACAAGAACTGAAGTCGCCAGTTCCGTCCCAGGTGTAGTTGATCGCAATCATGTAGATGTACCGAGGCACAACCGTTGCTGCAGAAACACAGAAACACAATATCAGACATGACTGGCAAAGTCACACCTGTGCAAAATAACTTCTTCCTTATTATCAAGACAGATATCCAGCTATAGTTAGAGATGGCTAGTGATACAACTTTTCTTTAGAGGTAATTTAGACTATAGTCACAGTATCATTACTTGTTTCACATTGTTATTCAGTTTTCAAGACTAAATTTTTAATGGAAGTAAAGAAGAGTGTTAAATTTATGTTGAGAAACCCCGATGTAACATATCCATGCAAACTGTTAATAAACAGTTGGCAGGTAAAGTTGGCAGGAAGATTAAAGGAACTCAATACTCACGAGTACAAGACCTGGCAGGAAGTGTAGAAGACCACACATTCTGCCCGGAGCAGGAGTAAGTCTTGGTAGTGCTGCCATCTTGGAAGGCCATATCAGCGTCGCAAGTGACAGTACAGGTAAGACTTCCACCTGCTTGTGACGTGCATTGCTTTGTGGCGCCCCCTGGGGTGAGGTAGTCGCTCAGACACGCAGTCGCTGCGATGGACGAAACAGGACAAGCGAAATGTGTTTACAGGTCATAGCTTGTCATGTGATGTACATGTGATTTGGTTTCTACAATCTGATCACTTTGTGAAACGAAAGTTATCACAGCTTATGTAATACTTTATTTTATACCTTTGAAAATGTAAACGTAAAGAGTCTTTTCACATCACATCACAGATACAGACATCAAGTAACTACCATCACATCACAGATACAGACATCAAGTAACTACCATCACAACACAGATACAGACATCAGGGTAGATCCAGCATCTAAAGCAGAGCCCTTGTCATCACTTACGTCTGATGTCCACCATGAAGGCACACTGTCGCTGAAAGCCATACATGTCGGTTGTAGTCACGTAATAAGGGGCAACCCCTACTGTTGTAGGCCCCACCTGCACCATCCTGTTGGGACTGAAGGTCAGGTTGACCCCAGTGATGTTACCCGCTGTCTGGAGGTCTACAGTGTAGGATGTGCTATTACTGACACTAAACTGCAGGTTGTCTGGACATGTCAAGTCAGGAAACACGCTGAGATCTGAAAAATATCAAAATATATGTTTAAATCCCTATTATTACTTGTGTACATTATTTTAGTTGTATTTTTGTTGCATTATAAAGAAAATCAGGAAATATATATCATAAAAACTTAATCTAAGACGTAAATAATTGCAAGCGTTTGAAAACATCGGCTACATCAGCGAAGTGAGTAATGTTTTAAGTCGTACAGGAAATACTGTCAGTGCAGAAGGAAAGAGAAGAGAAAGGAGGGGACGACAGGAAAACACCAATTACGAGTGGAGAATAAACAACTCTTCATACCCCTGACGATGATAACCACTTGGCAGGTGGCGTTGTTGCCTGTGACGTCACTAGCTGTGAAGGTGACATTGAAGGACTCCGCTAGGGGCATGTCCAGCCGGAAGCCAGAAGGGGAGACCTTGAGGGGGAGCACGAGCCCCGAGTTGTCTACTGCAGACGGCATGGCGAATGCAGCGGAGGTATAAATGTTACGGTAGATAACTCCAGACGGACAATACGAGAAGACGGGTGGCTCAGTGTCTGCGTGGACCGCCCATGAGTACAGGAGTTATTAAATCATCCACAGAAAGAGTAAAGTCTCCAGATAATATTGCTCTGTTAAACTTGATCTGTGTTATGCCGCTTTATTTCTTGTAGTGTCTTGAAATAAAGCTTACTACAGCATTAGGGAAGTATTATATATATATATGTGTGTGTGTTTATGTATGTATGTGTGTGTGTGTGCGTGTGTGTGTGTGTGTGTTTGTGCACGCTCGCGCTTATGTGCACGTTTCACAAATCAGTCAGAAAAACAAGATACTCAAAATCATGTACACTTTACTTAAGGTGAGAACTATTCTAATAAAAGTTCCTATGTCTAAACAGACGAAAAATAAAACAGCATTCATTTTCCAAACGGTGTTCAGAAAAAGCACCAACCACCTCTACCATCACTACTACTACCACATCACCACCACGCATCATAGTCACAACAACAGCACCACGACAAGATGAATTCTTACCCACCACTCATAATGACAACATTAGTACCAGGACAAGGTGTTTTCTTACCCACCACACATCATAGTCACAACAACAGTACCACATCAAGATGTTTTCTTACCCACGCAGACGGGTGTAGAGCCATCCCATCGTGTCTGACCATTAGCGTACACACACGTGCGAGCTTGCGGACTTGCAACGTAGCCGCGACGTAGACAGGTGTAGTTCACCATTCCGTTGACTTCAAAACTTGCTGACGTCATGTTCATGCCGCCCGGAGTTCCTGGGTCTGTGCACCTTTTTCCTGAAATCACCAAACAAACATGACACTGTCAGGAACAATGTGACATGTTGCTGCTTGTTAAGAAGCTGAGAGTCATTAGAATTCTTTGAGGTCGTTTAGCGGAAACCTGGGTCTGCGCGTAGAGGAGAGCTTTGTAGACAAGAGAACTCAAATTAAGGCACGCTGATAAGTAAATATGTTAGACTCTTAATGAAGAAAATATTATCACTTGGAGGAGGAGAAGGAGGAGGACCCTCACTACTGACACAGGTCGCGCGCGCGTCTTTCTAAATATTCAATCTTCAGAATTCTTCTTGCAGTAGTCTGAATTCTGCTTCCTTATACCTTTTCCTCATACACTATTTTCTTACATCACCAAGTCCAGCTTGATTTACGATATTATCCAGACCCTTATTTACAATTGTTTGCTTTCGATGTTTCAAACTTCAGCGCTGATCTGAAAAATTTGCAAAATCCAAGATTATCTGTGTGCACAGAAACTAGACAGATGTACAGTCCAACCTTCACAGTACAGGGTCCCGAAGCCCCAGCGGCCATCTTCTCCGCATCTGACCGTCCTGTTATCCGAGGTAGAAACGCCAGTCAACGTGAAGCCCGGCTCACATGAGAACTCGAAAGAATCTCCGAGACCAGAAGACACATTGGACACGTTGACGGAGCCACTTGTCGCCACTAAACTCGGGCTGCCACAGTTTATCGCTGGAAAAAGAAGACATTTAATTTATGTGGCCATGTCAGAAAAATGTCTGTATATCATAGTTCATTTGCCATCTTAATTAGTTTATTTATCAACAGCAATACTCTTACAAAGTGTCATAAGAGAAAACTATAATAATATTTATTCAAATGAGAATAATATTGATACTTGTCGATCACAAAGAATCCATGAAAGTAGACTGACAGTTTTACCACTTTCCTCTATTCTCGGGGAGTCCCCTTGATTTGATCAGTACTTACAGTGGCATTGATGTTAGTATAAGAAACGCCAAATAATAGCGTATTACACCAACATTTCAACGCCATTTTTTGACTTTTGATTATAGTGAGTAGACTATGTGTTACACATTTGTGTGCGGTTTATGTGACATTACATGGGCATTTCTGTGGTTTTTTTTATATCATCCTTACTCCATCTGACCGTCTGGAAGTCTTCACAAAATGGTTACAATATGGTCAAAATATCAGAGAATTAACATTTCGGCCACTTAATTTAGTTCCTAGAAATTTCCATCTATCGCTCCGTGTTTTGAAAGATCAACTGAACTTCTCCTTGACTGCTTACAGATCACAGATTTTCACTGCCTGAGAGCATCTGTTCAAAAAGAAGTTTAAATCGTTTTCGCTGAATACATTTGTTCACATATCGTTTTCGAATTAATATATTTTTTATTGATGGCAAATAAAGGCATGTTTGCTTTATCTGTTTATGACGGAGTGTTGGATGTGTAACTGCTCTTAAAGAAATAGTTCGTATTTACCTGGGCAGTTCGGACTGTCCCCCTGTAGCGTCGTGTTGTCTGTAGTGGCATCGTAGGCACAGTAGAGGGTCTTGTTGTACTCGGAGCCAACCTGGGACTTGCAGACCAGTGTCACCTTGTCGCCGATGACTGTGTTTGCTTCAGGAATCACAGCCGACACGATACCAGTCGGTGACAGAGGGGCACAGTACTTGGCTAAACAGAGTGAATGAAAGAGAACTCGTGACACAGATGTCGCTTTGATGCAGGTAGGAGGGTGGAGTGCTGGTCATCTCGCTGTGGGTACAAAAATGCGTGTGCGTGTGTGCGTATGCGCGCGTGTGTGTGCGTGCGTGTGTGTTGTTATTGCAGTCAAGAGAGATTAACAAGAAAAGGATTGTATGCAAGTAAAAAGGAATATATATTTCAGTAGTTTAACACGTCCCACACCTATTTCTGCGCGCAGGTGTACATCACGCACAGATATGAATGCTTTGAATTTTCTTTATTGCTCGTCATGTTTTGATCGGTAAACATTTTCTAGTGTTTATTTACGTGTTATTGTAACGAAATGGTTTAAACCTTGAGTACAGTATATATTTTTTTCGGTTTACAAAGATAAAAGTTGTGAAAAGCATATAATGATTGGTTCCTGACATACTAATGACCGTAATTTGCAGTATTTTCGGAACATACTGATATACAGTTATTTATCGCCTGAGTGGGTAACATACCAATGACAGTCGTTTACAGCCTGATGGTGTTAGCGAGTGTGTTATGATACTTACGATTGCAAACGGGAGGTGGTGCTGACCAGGTGCCGTTAGACTGGCATCGCACTACAGCAGAACCTGTCAAGGTGTAGCCCCGGTCACACCGGTACTCAGCAGCCTCGTTATAGACGTACGAGGTCGAAGCACTCAGAAGTGTTCCGTGGGAAATGTTGGGGAGGCCCGCACAGGTAACAGCTAAATACACAGAAACTTACTTGAAAGTAGACACTAACTAAATACATAAAGCACAGATCAAATCAGGAGAAGAAGAGTTTTAAACGCAATCCGGGATACCATGAAATCGACCAAGAGATTCTCTCTGATAACCTGTAAAAACATTCAATGTAATAAAGCGGCATCTTTCTAATTTATTTTAATTAAACAAAAACGATGCTCAGTACGAAGAATGCTTCTTAAATTAACTAAAAGATTCTAATTACTACAAGTGAAACCTGCTGTTACTGACTTCCTGTTTACCAGCATTGTTTGCAATGTGTAAATGAAGCACGCGAACCTACCCTACACGCATGCAAAAACAAAAAAACAAAAAAACAAACAAACAAACAAAACAAAACACACACACACACAAACGCACACACGCACACATGCTCTCTCTCTCTCTTACTTTATATGTTTCCTCAATGGACAAACCCTTCATGGTACACATGTCATTGTCAGAATAAAACAACAGATTTAAGGAAATACAGCATTCAATGAAGTCATCACAGTTAGACAAGGCTACTACATTAAAGAACGTTCACCATCACTGTTCCAGTTTCAGCGACCTCTCAGCAAAGCTCGACCGAAAATGCAAAACATTGGCGGATGGCAAACATACGTTCAGTCGGCGAAAAATCGAAAATATTACCTTGAACCACTTCGATGGGATCAAGCAGCAGAAGTTAGGCGTCATATTTCGAGAATAGCAAGCAAGTGTCTATCATAAAACAGTTTATAAAATGTGAACTAAGGAAGTGACACACGTACGGACACAGGTGTGGTTGATGTAGAAGACATCGCCCTGTCGCAGACCATCCTCAGAGAGTGGAATGTACTTGCCAGTCGTACCGTTCTGTGTATACAGCGTGTAGCCTGAGTTACATACACACGTGAAGCCGCCGCTGGTGTTGTTACAGTAGCCGTTGGTGACGTCACAACCACTTGTGTTGTAAGCGCACTCGTCGATATCTTGAAAAAAGAATTCGCGATACATCAGGACATGGCAGTCTCTCAGCTAGAATTAGCATTCGAAGGTCATGAGCATTTCTTTCCTTTTTTTTACGTTTTTTCGTATAGTATGGTTGTGTGGCTCTAATAACTTTAATCAACGAGAGAGTTTCCAGAGTCAACGTACCGTCGCACTTGTCTGCAGTGAGTTTGTAACCTTTGTCACACACGCAGGTAAAGTTTCCGTCGGTGTTGTGGCATGTCTGATGGGCTCCGCAAATGTTTGCAGTGTCGCATTCATTTTTATCTGAAAAATACGTTATTAACAAGAGATTTTTCCTGAACAGACTAAATATAAAACACTTGAAATGCTGCTTATAAATCTCTTCCACCCAAATGTTTTAGACTAGTCTAGTACTCCTTATAATTTTTGTCTAGTTATTGCTTTCCTTTGCTTGTTCTTTGTTTACAAGCACCCCTTGATCTTCATCTACCAGCAGCCTGCAATATTTTACTCTTTTACTCCTCATCTTACATTTAGACTATCTGATGTCTATGTTCTTGCTGTCGACAGAAAATGAAATCAAATGTCTGAGAAAGAAATACAGATGCAGGAGTCACCTTGCTGATCAACAAAGAACACAGTGAAGAATGGAGAAAACAGTTTCACTGAAATAAAGACCCTCCTCACCTTGACAAACATTTCTCGATACATCAAACATGCCGCTACTCGTACAGGTGCTCTGAAAACGGTCTGTACCATTGTTAGTGTATCCAGGGTTACAAGTGATATTTAAAGACTTTCCGAGCTCAACAGGACTCTGTGTCGATAGTGTGGCTCTGTCTACTTCAGGCACAGGACAGTTGATGGCTGAAACATGTGTTTGTTTCACAACGGTAATAATAATTTATAGCGTATTATTGCTAAAGGACGAGTAGTTAATTTTTGTTATATTTGTCATACGTGCCGACTAAGCACTTACAATTATTTTCAAAATAGTAAGTCCATTAACAAACCCCACCTTGACAGACAGGAGGTAGCATAGACCAGGTCCCTGAATAGCAAAGGGAGTAACGAGAACCAATCAGGTCATAGCCTGGGTTACAGTTGTACTTCACGATGATACCAAAATACTGGCGTTCGGCACTAGAGTTGGAGTCCCCATTGATCAAAGTCAGATTTCCATTGGCAATAGGCGATGGAGGTGGACACGTGGCAGCTGTGTGTGGAGAAATAAATGCAAGGTAAACCAGGTCCTGTACTGATGCACGCACATCTGAGTATCCAGTACATAACAACTGTTCCTAAAAGATTCCTAGGGCTTACAATTCTATGATATACAGAAGAAAATTAAAGATGTTTTAATTAGCATTTTTAAACGCCTTGAAATCTTCAACAGTCTTTACCAATAACCTTTACAGTTAAAAAAAAGAAAGTATTGCTTTTGCTGATCTTTGTTACCCTCTTACTTTGACATTCAGGTGGGTTTGTCCATTGACCATTCTCTTTACAAGTGGAGTTTGATGAGCCATTCATTATGAATCCCGGGAAACAGTTGTACACAACAGTGGCTCCATACCGAGCATTACCAGAACCAGCGGTTATCTCTCCATTAGGGATAGACTGAGGAACGCCGCAGTAGGTTTCTGAAATAAATCGCTTTGTTTATGCTGATAACAGAATGCAGTAATACTCTCGGCCATATCTTAGGCTGAAAGAATGATACTGTATTTGGGGAAGTAAAGTGTTAGAAACAATTGATAGAAATTTAAACTGGTCATAAAATATCCCTCCCTCTCACAAAGACAGTCACATATGGACAACGGATGTTCTCCCTTTGTGCCACTAAGCAGTGGAACTCTCTACCACATCACATTCGCCACTCAGCCTCCAAGGCTCCATTCAAATGCTCTCTTAAAACATATCTTTTTACAAAGTACTATTCCTGACGTGTACCTCATCTTTATGTTGTTCAGTGTCCCTATGTGTACCTCACTGTCTATTGGTTGTTATGTTCCTTTCTAACAAACTGTACTGCCCACAGAGTGCGATCTATCTTATTCGTGATTCTGCGCATTATTATTATTATTGTTATTATTGTTATTATTATTATTGTTAAATATGCAAAACATGGTTCATTTCATTTTGTTGCCCATGAAGACTGGAAGGAAGCTCAATGCAGGTATGTCAAAACGCATGTAATTCGTTTACTTGTTACGGTTGTTTTACTTGTTACAGTCGTTTTACTTGTTACAGTTGTTGTACTTGTTACAGTCGTTTTACTTGTTACTTGTTACAGTCGTTTTACTTGTTACAGTTGTTTTACTTGTTACAATCGTTTTTAGTGACAGGACGCATAATCCTAAAAAAATTTTCTTTAGATTACAACAGATGTATAAAAAAAAACTCTTGTATAAAGCACATCAAGGGAGCTAGGGCGGACTTGCAACTCACGCTGACAGGTTGGAATTCGTGGCTTGTTCCAGTTTCCGTTCTGGCTGCACGTCATGGTGACCCAGGAGTTGTTGAAGAACTCTTCTTGAGCGAAGGAGTAGCCTTTGTTACAAGTGATGTTGACAAAGGTGAACGCGTGACTGAGGGTTGTAGACAGGTTCATGTTGCTCGTGTCGGCCACAGCTGGGCAGTCTGACCAAAAGCATTATGGGAACATAACTGTATATGTGGGTTATGGTGATATTGGTTGCTATGAGTTTCTATGCTGATTTGATAGTGTTAGATGGTGTACCTAGTTTGTTTCTTCCTCATCTTTTAGGAAATATAAGCTCCTTTTTTGATTTGCCAGAAAAAAGACGATAACAGCTTGGTATATTTATCTGAATTGAGTTGAATCGACACAGAGACAGTAACAGAAGAAGGCCTTAAGTAATGCTCAGGTTCAAAAAGACAATAACAGGAAAAAGATCTAAGTGCAAGTTTAAAAAAAATATATTCGTAACGTATTTCACTTGACGTTCTTGGGTAGGCAGTTTTGAGAAGAAAAAAAGATAATTTACTGACATATATTTCCGATGATTACCGAAAATTTCATAGACTGAAACACAGCGATACTGGTGCGGTCGGGGCCTTTGATTTACAAATAAATTACAAGAAAGCTCACCACGACTAAAGTTGAGCGCGAAGTAGCCATCGGACTGCGCAAGACTGGAAGTGAATTCAACGACGAACACAGACCCCGAGTACAAATGCTGAGGTAGTTGGCTGGACATCGTGTATCGAGTGTTAGTGTATATCTGATTTGATACACTGTCAGTAGCATTGTACACCTGAAGACATAAAATACAGTTGTGACAACTGATCATTTGACAAAGACTAAAAGCATTGAAAACATGAATCGTGTATGTATGTGTTCGCGCTGAACGAACTGTGTGATAGTCACCTATGCTACCTATACGTGAATAGAAGTATGTCCAGAAATGTACACACGTAACATTTTCATCACACCTTGTATCTTGTCATATATTTGATCTCAACAGAAGATTTCTATCTTCAAGTCACCAGCTCGAGAGCAATCACAAGAGAAGAGAGAACAGAGACACAACACACCGTTACTGCATCCTTGTTGTCAGCCAGCTTGAGAGACTCAAACGAGATCATGAAGCCTCGCGGATGGTCACTAGGCGCTCGGACAGTGTATGTACAGGTGAGAGATGAAGGGTAGGGACCAGTGGGTGTAGGTCCAGGAGACTCAATCACACCAGAAGTCAGTGTGAGATCCGGCGAACAACCTGAATTGTAATTAGCAGCAGGTCTCTCAGAAAGTCTTTGGCAGCTATTCTCCCCATCCATCCGTCTACTTATCACTTTTTTTAACAGACAAACTACTTACCATAAGCAACATCTTAAAGTGAGATCTAAGAAAAACGAAATGTTTTTGCTGCTTTTCTCTTCACACCATTCCATATTGATTTTCATTGCTTCAAAGACATGGTAACCACAGATTCTATAACACCTATAGATTAGCCTCGCGTGTAATGCAAAGTTTCATAAAATAAAATGTATTGCGCCTGCAAGTCAAAACAGAAAATCGTAAAATAGCTTGGGTACCTCGCTTTACTCTGGCGCGAAAAGCACTGGTACTATTTCCCGTAGAAGAGATGTGGAAGGTAAAGCTGCTGCCCAGTGAGACGAAGACCAAGGACGAGGTATTGAAAGCCGAGACTATAGAAGAGAGCTCTTGTGGACTGTACACAAAGCCATCGGCCATCAGCTGGTTATCCAAGATCTAAACCGGAAAAGCGGACAATTTCAGATCGACAAAATAGTACTGGTGATTTTGAAAGAAACTGGACATAGAAATCAAACTGCAAGTAAACTTAATTATTTGACGATAAACACGATAAACTTGATTGAAACTTCTCCTATAAAGCAGACACCTGGTTTAACTTGTATTTAATAAAACAAATCGGCATCTGGTGAGTCTCACCTCCATGGTAATGTGGGATCCCTCGGTCGTGTTTACGGTGAACTGGCGGAAATAGACAGAAGGGCGCTGAGAATTATTATAATGAGGTGACGTCACTTCTGTCCAACTGTCCGTAGCCTCCACCATTTGTTCTTCGGACGACAGTTCAGGATCTACACAAAGTTTAAAGTATAAATAAATTCAGTGGGTGATGAGAATATAAGACTATAAACAATTTTTTCAAGAGTAGACTGAGAAATCAGGTGTAACATAAGTATAAAAACATTGTACTGCAAGTGTAGAATACAACTCTTCAACAGACTGTGTATGAAACCGTTTCTTCGTCTTGTTTCGTAAGCACGGAAAACAGCGTGATCTGGCTGAATCCCAAGCTTTCATTTGTTGATGTAGTCACCATAAATATGGCATGAAACATGTTCATCAAAACTTACACGTGCGTTGCCAAGGTGTCCTTAAACTTGCCTTGTTATAATGAATAGAAATTACCTGTTTGCCAAGTGGCTGTAAACCCTGTTCTTTCAACGGAATTATCCGAGATCAGCCTGATAATCAGGAAGTTGTTGTCGCCATAAACAGTTCGATCTCTTATACTTCCGGTGAGCAAGACCTTCTGGGTGCTGGTCTGTATCGTTGGACCTCCGCTCCAGACCTCTATGTAGTCGGCGTCGCTCTCGAGGTCCACAGTGTGAAACTGAAAGAAGAGATAAAACGAGTGACATGACGTCACAGACCGAGTCTCACTGTCGTCATCTTTCTGATGAACTGTCTCGTGCCTCTAAATATGTAAACCACGCCCTGAGTGACACGATCATTAAGCTTCGCAAGCGAAACTTTCTTATTTTCGTTTAGTTTGCCGTTTATTTGTCGTCTGATAAGTAGTATTGAGTCTGGTACTCGTTTGTAAGGGACAAAAGGTTAAACTTCTGTCGTCTAACTTTCTAGATGGATCTGAGTTCAATATCGTACCGCGTTGATCTGCCACTCATTTATAGCTGGATAGTTGGAGAACCAGGTTACAGTTGTGTGTGTGTGTGTGTGTGTGTGTGTGTGTGTGTGTGTGTGTGTGTGTGTGTGTGTGTGTGTGTGTGAGAGAGAGAGAGAAGGAGAAAGCCTCTGATTGGAAAAAAACATCTACACAGTCAAAATAAGGCGAAGGACAAACCAAATTGTTTTATTGCGACACCTGTTGTGCTCAAGAAAACTTAGCTCAAAAGGGTCCTTCTTCATACTATCTAGTCACTAAAGCACGAACGACTAAAACATAAAACATCAACACTTTTAACACCAATTTTTCTGAGAATGAAGCAAAAAGATGAAAGCATATAAATCCGCAATGTCTTAAGTGTCACTGTGTCAACATTTTCGAGTCATACTGTTAATGACAGTACCTCGATGGTCTTATGATTCTTACTTTTATAGAAGTGTTCTGTCACCTAAATTTACATAAAATATATGAAAATTAAATTGAAAATTGTTACTGCAGCAGGAAGTGTTTATAAGTTTATAAGTCTTACTGTTATGGAGAGAGTTTGTCCAACAACTCCTTCAATGACCCACGTGCACGGCCTGTTGGCGGCATACGTCACGTTCAGACTTCCGCTTGGTTTCTGGATGTAGCTGGTGCATGAGGCGTCTAGCGAAGATGAGAGGCACATAGGTCACACAGGTCACTCAGGTCACACAAGGAAAGCAACTCTATTAATTCCTTACACAGTTTTATAATGGCGCTTACAGCAAAGTAAAGGCGTCTACAACCACTTAGATATAAATATATCAGCCGCTACAAAAAGATTTCTGACAGTTACGTGTCAATTCAATGTCGCAGAAAGAAACATACTGGCACGTGCATGCACAATACAAAGGCATGCCCGAGCACAAATTGAACAGACGGTATAGTTAAAAAGAGCGCTGTCGACATTCATAGCAAATGATACCACCGAATTTATTCTGCCACACAATCTGTTTTCAGTTTGTGACGATCAGCCACGCTACCATGGTAAGGTCATAAAGTCTCAAGAAGAGGTCACTCACTACAGTCCGCTTCATCAGACTGATCTGGACAGTCATCCACCCCGTCACACTTCCAGGCGTTGTTCAGACACTGGGACCCGTCCATGCAGCGAAACGTTCCTGGAAAATACACCCAGTGGCTTCCTCATTGTGTATATATTTGTCAAGATCCCGCTGGTGGACATGACAATTTGCACACAACTTGACTAGCAGAGAAGCAGAAAAATGAAAATATTTCCAACTGGAACTAAAAGGTTTAGCGTCGGAGATGCCTGTCTGCTTTTGCGTGTGTACACATGAATACATTCATATAAATAAACACAGTCAACCCGATACATAAAGCACAGACACACTCTTGCATATAATTACCTTCAAATCAAGGAGTAAGCCTAGAGGTAAATCATACAGACGAGCACATGAAATATTAAAGTATTTACGCATAACTGAATACTTCCCTGGATGCACGAATATAATGATGTAACTATGTATTCATATATTTGTATTCAGAGCTACTGACACACGGGAGACGAAATTAATTAATGAACGGCAAAAAATATAAATGGTTTCACCTTTTACGCATGCGTAAAACTTGCAGACAAAAGGCAGTCTTGTGTTGGGGTCTGTCGTACTCCACCGTCCATTGAAGGCACTCGAGGACACGTAAGTAGAGTTGAGGTCTGAAGGCTGCAGTATGTCCCACATTCCACCACACACGGTTTGTCCGTCTGTAAAGGTTAACAGAGATGACTAGCTTTGAGTATAAAAATTGTTAGACTGAATCTTATTGACAGAAATATTTAGCAGAAAGGCATCCCACCCTAAAAAATCCCAGTGGAGTGGTGAGTGAATATTTACAATTTCCTCTGTCCCTTTCCGTTAGAATCTAGATTTTAAGAACGACATATCAAACATGATTTTCTGTGAAATATTTGACAAGAAGCTTTAGTAATCACCATGTATGTTTCCGATCCAGAAAGTGTCGATTGATGAGCTTGTCTGGCGAACCAGATTGCTGACACTCAATGATTCCACCTCGTCTTCTAGGATTACAAGGTCGGCGCCATACCTGAAAGACAACCAAGAAAAACATTCAGGTGTAAGCCATTACCATTATTCAAGTATGTTTGCGTGCCATTTCTGCGAAGAACATTTTCGTCTATTACATTTGATATTTGTTCATCTCCTTTAAAAATAGTTAGTAGAAGCAACTTCTTTGAGCCCCCTTTTATATTTATCTTTAAATAAGCTGTTACTCTGAAAATCAATAATAACACTATAATTTATACACAGACCAAACTTTGAAAAACTTACGACATCTGCTGCCAGGACAAGTGATTACAAAATGAAATCAAATGCTTTGCTATCGATTATTTTATTGAGTCGTTTGCTCAAACACATTAAAACAGTTCTTAAGCAAGAACCTTGTTTTTGCCACAAACAAGATAATAATCTAACACAACACAGATCAGTGTTTGTTGAATTAAGTCTAGTCAAATTTTGAAAGATTTTTAACTATATATATGTTCGGGAAGATTTCAGTTCAGTCTGAAAAGACGTCAGTCGCAACATAAATATATATAAAACAGTATATATATATATATATTTGTTTGTATGTCTGGTCAGGTTAAAAGAAATTAACAGCAACCAGTTGGGCTGTCGGAAATGTCATGACGCATTTTTCTATATTTTCCAAGGGCATTTATTTATATAAAGAAGAAAGATCAATCAATGATATATTGCCCACATTGTTCGATAACCTTTCGCCATCTTTCAGTGAGCTTAATAATTCCACGTTATTAGAAGGACCTGTCTTTATCGGCAAAAAACTGAACAAGGTGCTCATTTGCAGCTTCATCTGAACTGAACGTTATACCACACAAGGAGTTCTAAAGAGAGCGAAACAAGTCGGTCTGATGGCGCTAGGTCACTCGAGTACGATGGATATGGCAACACATCCCATCGAAGCTCCAATAAATTTTGACGGGTGATCAAGTTTGTGTGGGGTCTCAAGTTGTCGTGACGGAACACGAATCCCTTACGACTAATGAGCGCTGGACGTTTCTGGATGAGGGATTCGTTCAAACTGTCCAATTGCCGACAGTACACATTCGAATTGATTGTTTCGTTTCTTGGTAGGAGCTAAAAAAACACGGCACCGTTGAAAACCCACCACACTAAGACCAAAACTTTCCTCTGAGGAATGTTTGTTTTCGAGATCGTTTGAAGCAAAACATCACGTCGGGAACAAGACCGTTTGCGCATCACATTGTTGTAAACAATCCACTTATCATCACCAGTTATCAGGCTTAAAAAAAGAGGATCCTTTCCCTCACGTTTAATGAGCATGTCGCAGATGTTGATACGCGCCGTCAAATAAACACCTTTGAGTTCATAAGGAAACTAAATATCGAGCCTGCTTACGTATCCCAGCTTATTCAGGTGGTCGTAAACGCTTGAATGATGAATGTTCCATGTTTCTGCAATCTTTTGTGTCGTGTAACGTGGGTTTGACTCGACCGTGCCTTTATTATGACGCCATCAACCTCGGTGAGTCTCCAAGACCGAGAAGCGCACTTGAGATCGAAATCACCAGCATGGAACTTTGTGAACATTCGCTGGCACTGACGTTTTGTAGATCATTATGACCGTAAACATTATGCAACTTTTAACAAGCTTGACGCGCGTTCTTCCATTTACAGAAGTACGTAAAATATGGTAAAATATAGTAAAATATGTCGGAAATGTACAGCTTGGTCTTCCATCTTGAAATTCTTGTAAAATCTTCAAAATTCAACCAAATCGCTCATTTTTTTTAAAAGAAGCTAGAACTGTCAGATGTAAAACGACATACAATAAAGTAGATTAGAACGACTATAGTACTTCCAAAAATGACCTAGCGCCATAGATTGCAAAAATGCATCATGACGTTTCTGATAACCCAGTATAACAGCAACTGTTTGGTGAATTACGTCACATTAGTGTTGCCATACGTTTTGCACGTCTCCTGGGCAGACATGAAGTCTCTTCGCGAGGGAGTTATAAGGTAACAGTTTGGCGCTTGTATAGTCCACCCTGTAAAACAGTTTCATGCATTTTTAATTATCTTGCTTTGAATAGTAATATTTTTACATTTAGTATTCATTCTGTAAACTGTGGTAAGCACCAACTAATGGTATGTTTCCGAAAATATAGATGTTAAAACTTTTGTTCTACAGACGCGTTTAATAGCTATGTTAAAGGACAAGTAGGGTTTAACATTGTGAATATCCTCTTTCCGTTCTCGAAAAAAAGCGCCAACAAGCATCATCACACAGGAAAAGAGATAAAAAAAACATAGACGTCAGGATTGTACGTTAATATATTTGAAGGCCTCAGACACATGGAAGAACTGGTGCCATATTTAGTTAGGCATATCTGTAAACAAACGTGACATCACGATTTTGTATCCATTGGGCGCAGGATTTATGTAAGCGTTTATCTCGAGGACGAAGCGGATATATTCACCCATATTTGAAAGCCTTATACAGTCATTAGAAGAAAACCTGTGTACACATGTTCTTTAAATTGTATGTTAGTTTAGTATCTATTAATCTAAAATAAGAAACACCTTTGTTAAGAATGTAAACCAGAATATAATAATATCGACTAAAATATGAACTTGGAAACAACAATAAAATCGTATATCAAGCACTTAAGTGTGCTTAGAATATTGCTAAAGTAAGAGATACTCAGATATGTTCATGAAAGAAAACATAGCAAAAAGTTAGAAAAAATACCCTACATCATTACAGATTATTTACGAATGTATTACACTGACAGAAAAAATACATCATTAATTTTAAATTAGTACAAACTCAATGCGCAAGATGCAGCCAGAGAATAAGCATAGTTTAAACAATTACATCATTAAAAACATGTAGTCACAGGACGGCAGCATAGCAGAGACATGAAAGAAGCATCAAAATGCTGAAGGTAAATGCATTTGTGTTTCTCCTATGAACATTCCAATAGGTGGTAATTAATCAAAATCTAAAAAAAAATAGGAACAACAGAGGGAACAATTTTGTACAAAGCGATTGTTCAAAGTGAAATTACTAATTACCGTCAGGGCACTCGAAGGTAAGGGCACCCATGTCCTCAGTGGCAGGAATCACGCTGTCCGTCATCTAGAAACAACCAAACACGAAAAAAAAAATTACTGGTGACTGAGACTGAGGATAGAAGTGATAAAATATTTGTTGTTCTAACGCAAAAATCTCTTAACAGCTTTTAGAGAATTTAATTAATGATTATTTTTGTTGTTTGAGAGATTCGGTAAAAAAGGAAGGACGCATAAAGAGACCGGATGAAGATATTTCCGATTCAAGAACAGTAAGAACAGGACGGCGACGACGACAACGATGATGATAAAATATTGCGGTGTCTGTTTGCCTGCGTGCTTGTGTTTGTGTGAAGGTGTGCACATGTGTATGTGTTTTGAGTTCCTGCGTGTTTATTTGTGTGTGTGTGTGTGTGCAGACAATTAGCCACCCAATCATTCGTCAACCAAGCATAGTTTAGCCCATGTGTGTATCGTCCTTCCTGCCTTCTGTCTGTCTGTCTGTCTGTTGAGGCTTCATCGTGTCTAAAGAACCCCCGACGTTTGCAAGCAATGCTTTTAGTCGGCAACAATACGAGATCTAGTTACCTCGCAGAAGCCTCAACAAAGCATTCCATTAACCTTTGTCGAGGTTTGAGGATGAGTGCCTGTTGTAACCCACCCCCAGCCGTACTCTGCGAGGCACAGTGACGTCACTGTACTTTAATCCTGTCTGCTAGTTTCGACATTCCGAGCTATGTGACATCAAGCCCGTGTCTACCCGCGATCTATGCTGTAATTATTAATATGTTTAGATACTGTAACACATTTGCAGTGTCGCTCAGAATTTTACGGACCCTACAGTTTCTGTAGACAGTGGAGAACAACATTCTTCAAAGTAGAAAATTATTAAAAATTGTTTACAAGATAATTATGCTACAATAAAGGTTGTTTGGGCTGGCCACCAAATCCACTGAGCATGACCTAGCAATTTCACTAGGTCGGAAAGAGCTAAAACTCTCTTTAGGCACCCAGGTTCGATACCCGAGTAGCGCAGCAAAATTCCCCCAGTCGACCCAGCTGGCGGGAATGGGTACCTGACTCCATAGAGGGTTGGGGAAGGTAAGGCGGGGAGGGAGAGGAGATTGGCACCGCCTTCACGTAAAGCTGACCCCGAGAAAAGTGAGGTCTCCCTAACGACCTGAAAAGGTTAGAGGATGACCTTTACCTTATTTTTTTTACTCAGCAACAAACCAAATAAAGTAATATTTTAAGCTTCACTTTGATGACTAGAACGTATGAATCAATTGTTTACATTCTTTTTTAGTAGCGGGACGAAGGACTTGTCTTTCGCCTAGGGCGCAAACATTGCCGAGCACCAACCATGTGTAGCATGCGTATTACATTTGTCTCAACACAATACAATAACAACACTATATTCACTAGCAGATTATTGATGCCGAATAATGTCTCAGTCGATACAAGGGGGACGTGTCATATTCACTATGATAACACCGCTATTCGATTATCTTTTAAAACGACGTTGTAAAAGGAGTTCTAACTCATTAGGAGTCGAGCCGTTTAACCAATTACAAATAAACTGAAACTATTAAGAAGAGTTTAACTTGTTCAGCAGAACATTACGCGAGATTGTGTAAAGAGAAAGTACTGTTGTAAAAACATTCATCGTTAAAAACTACACAGACATTTAAGACAGGTTTATGGTCAACAGTCTCTGTAGAAACTGTTAGACATCTACTAGCGACGAGGTTTGGGACAGACAACTGAAGTTTTTCTGGTAAAGTCTCTACGCTGGACAGAATGCTGATATCAAATCAATAATAAGTCCAGATAGGGTTATATAACCTGCTTGGAACAGAAGACTCAAACGATGCTGATAAGTGATACTAGCGAAAGAAATGTGGTGTATGTGCTCTGCATCGTCTGCTGTGAGCACAAAACAAGAGCAATGATCGGAATCACTATAAAGCCAGAGGGACAGCGAAAGCCATCAGAGCATGGAGCAATGAATGTGGCCAGCATCCTAATCTCGGGGCTGTTTAGCCCTAAAGTTGTGTACACATGGGACACAGTTACTGTGAGGTCAGGGACACAGACGTGTTATGACCTTAGTCCCCCGTAACCTCTACTGTCGGTTGATTTCAGTACAGGACGTATTATACATCACCACCTAACCCAGCTTAAGCCTTTGGGAGATAAACTATTTTTGGGACTATCTTACCGAAATTTATAATGTTATTGTCTCCCCTTTTAAAACTAGGTATGTAGATAGATGCGTCGTAATTATTTATTCTGTTACAGGCTTGTCGCGTGCTTTTGTTCGTACTAACAAAAAAACATCATGGTTTCCAAAATTAAGTAAATAAAATAAGTAATAAATTAGCACGGGAATGAAAAATAATGTTAAATTCCTTCTTTTGAGTTTGTACAGATAGCAATTACAAGTTCCAAGCCTAAAAAAAAAAAAACAACAGCCCCTATCGTTGACACTTTATTTTGTTAAGGCATCATGTTGTGCTTCGTGTTCGACTTCTTCAGTCTCAGGGGACAACAGTATCACAACACGCATCGGAGGTCATAAAACGCGATCTATAAAGTTTATTGAGCTTTCGTGAGAAGGTATATGACCTGCATAGATGTACGACTGGTGTAGATAAGTACACGACATCTTTGCACGCAAAGCAGCCGAAGAACAAATAATGACATTGTCGACCCTGGGCGGTGCCAAAACGACCCTGGAAGGACGTGACATCCAGCCGAAACACTAGCCTCAGGTGTCAGTAGAATAATAGGCACTCTAGATTTTTCACAGCTCCGGAACAGTTCTGTTTGTGGGTTCCACCCTCACTAACCCCGTATTATGTGAGGATTTTAATGTCTTGCTTCCCTACGACCCCAACTAGCTACCAGACTGTGTTACAGTGCATCGATCACGTGATGCGCCCCATCCTAGAGGAACAGATTACATTCGCTAATCAATTCTTGTAGCAATGGCGTAGCAAGATGCTTGGACTTCATGCTGACAGTGAACGACGTTCAAATTCTTGCCTCCTCAATATCTTTTTTGAGGGAACCGTTGCCCCTCTTGCCCCCCTGGTTCCTACGCCACTGGCATGGGCATGTAGGTCTCATGTTTGTCCTGCTGTAGGTCCTTATTTGTCTCTCTGGACTGTGATCACCTTTCCTTACAAAATAGTTCACCTGCAACGTGACGCATGACTTATTATGAGTGAACACATTTAACTTCTTATCACGAAGGCAGGGTCGCGACATGGACAGGAAGACTTTCGTCGTGCCTCAGTGATCAGAGGTCCACTGCAGTGTGGTTTGAAAGTCTTGAATGATTTGAAGACCTAGAGAATTTCATCGATGTGAGACCTTCCTATTCCTTGCCTGTCATTTTATCAATCTCTTTCTTTCTTACACTCACACGCACGCACGCACGCACGCACGAACGCACGCACGCACGCACGCACACACACACACACACAATATGGAGAGCGAGAGAGTAGAAAAAAAGTTTGAGTAGAGAGAAAAAGAGAAGGAGAGGGAGATAAGAAAAATGTGTGTCCTTCGTTAACATTATATGTCAGGGACTGGCCAGCAAATATGCGGCTCTTGTGTCTGTATAACCAGATTGAAACACGTCTGGGCTTCGTATGTTCAACGGTCCCATTTCAATAGGTTGGTTAGCCTTCAAATCTTTTCGAAAAGCGAGAAAGAGCATGTGGCATTCAGTTTGCACAAGGGCTACAGTGCTAGTTGAGACGTCAACGGTCGCAAGATAAAAAAAAAAAACACACACTTTTGTGGAAAAAGAAGTGAGCTGAAATGTTTAAGTATGTTCTGACCTGCCTGTATACACCAACTGTAGGTATAACAGCCTGCACATTTTTATTAACAAAGTGTAAACATGCTCACGAATAGTACATTAACAATTAAACACAATATTCCGTGCCCTTGCCTCAGTTTAAACGAAATAGTTGATTCATGAGCGTGTGCAGCACAAACAGTGTGACAGCCATAAGATCTACTTTCATATACAAAATCTACTTTAATAATAATAATCTCAGTGCGACAAGGTGAGAACGCCAGCCTGCGTCTCTTAAATGCGTACTCGAGTTGCCGAGAAGGGTACTTCCTGGAAAGCACTTGAACTCTTCGTCCCTCCAGAAATGGCCGTGTTGGGTAGGGCGTGATGGTATGCTTGAGGGATATAATTATACCTCTTATCAATAGCTTTTATGAAAAGTCTTTAAAAATCTAGTCATGCGCTGAGCGTCTTTATTTATTCACATGCTAATTTTGTCGTCAGAGACCACGTGGTACACATCCTGGTTACACCCTTCCTATCTTGCCTTATCTTAAAACAGTCATTTGAGTTCTCTCTGCCGTTGGTTCCTTATAGCCAGCTCTGATATTTTTAAACTGACCCTTTCCGCCACATTAAATTGTGAACTGATATGAGAATCTCCGGAAGACTATAAAATGTGTTTTTGAATTGCAAGGTAGGGAAAATGGCGCAGTTAAACTGTTGCATGTTGGTATTCTTCTATGTAGTGCGGTGAAACTGTCTTCTGTTAGTCATTCCGTTTGCATATTTATCCATCTATTTGAGGGGACTACAGCCTATAATAACGACCATCCTTACATAATAAAAGAGTACACGGGTGTAGGGTGGAGAAAGGCGTCGCCAAGGCAATCTGCGCGGCCACCTGCAGAAATTTCAACACAGGGGGAAATAAGTCAGCTCTTTATGCAGCAAGTAGCTCTTATGAAACCCAGACTTAAATCTCCGCGGGGCGTACGTCAAGGTGACGGGTACCCGGGGTGAGCATTGGGGCATTCAGCCAATCTTCGCTAAGCAATACACAGAAGACCCGGGAACGGGAGTTATCGCGAAGAAAAATCTCAAAACCCGAGTTGCTTCAAAAAGACCCAATAAACTTTAAGTTTATACCTATATCCACGCACCCATCTCTCTCTCTCTCTCTCTCTCTCACACAGAGTGCGTGCGCTTGGTGCAAAAAATTACGGTAGTATGGGCAGAAAGATTGCAAGGAGACTAGAAAACATTGGCGTTGAAGGATGAAATCTACGGAAAGATTTCTACACTGTAACTATTGTCAGTGTCTGTTTCTGCTTTGTATCTATTTCAAATTTTAAATAAAGAACGATTCAAAGGCTTAACAAGGTCATATATTAAAGACTAACATCAGAGAAAAAATATTTGGTTAAAACAGATTTGGTCAACGACCAGTAATTCCTTGACAAGACGTTCAATGTAATGGCTACAGGGTAAAGACCAACACCCGCATTGTGCATCTTCAAAAGCAAAACGAAGTCGAGGACTAGTTATAACTCATGAACAAAGTCTATGATGTTAAAAATTCAAGCTGCATTTTCTTTCAGGAGATGTTATGTACAGACAACGTTGACAGAACACTTTAAATGAAAAGGAGTAGAAGCAGAAGTAGTATTTATTGGAGATGTATGGGAGCGGAGTGACAAGTGAAGTGGAGCTAGTGTACAGAATAGAGGCTACCGAATGTTATTTTTGAATCAGGAAGAACTCTGACAAGCAAAGCAACGAGAGGTAATTGAGTTTCTCGCAACTGCTCGACGCGGGGAAATTACTTTGATGAATACACGCAGTCGCGCAAATCATTGAAAATCAGCGAGAGTGGCATTCACTGCGCAAATCACCGAATACAGGGTGACGTCAATGGCGCAAATCCCTGCAACTTAGGTGACATCAGTCGCCCAAACTGCTAACATTAACAAGACATCAGGCGTCAGTAGTCAGCTCCACAAGTCACAGAGAATAGCGACTTCACATCATCGCGACCAGAAGGGCGTTACTAACGATAGTAAGTGAAAACTGACTGACGTCGTTCGCGCAAATCACCGAGTCTTTAATTGGCGTCGGTCACGAAAATCACTGAAAACAAACGGAGGTAGGAGGGGAGCGCGGAGGGAGAGAATAAATATTTTACGCCAAGCATCACAGCGAAGCACCCAGTCCTGTAAACAGATGCCACAGGTAGAAAAAGAACAGCTTCCCCGAGATGAGATCTGAACCCAGGACAGCCAATCTTCACTGAAAATAGAACGAGTGGCATAGGTCACTCAAATTAATCATTAAAAATCGAGAGAGTTGTTTTTACATTATTCCCTACGACAGGTGCACCAGTTGACGACAGTCTGAAAAATGTTGGGCTGTTTCGCGTGACGTAATCAAAACATGTGTTATTGGACAGCTTACCTCTGATCGCACAGTCGCCGTTACTTAAAGGACGTTTCGGTGCTACTGATACAACCATAATGATTACTTTTGTTAGGTTTTTATGTTTGGACACTGAAACGACAAAGAAGTGTAGGTTTGCTCCTCTTTCACGACCTTAAATTTACTTGACTTGCACGCAGAAATACAAGCACATTTGATTCAACTGCTGCAGACGACTGAATGAACACTCCATTGTCTGTTGTCGTTTTGAAGCTTGAAAACACCTATCATTATTTCCGTTAAAATTAAAAACTTCATAAAGAAGATAATTTTTACTGACAAAGTCGAATCGTAACTGTAGTTTATCCTGGTTCAGGGCAGTTGTTTCTGCTGGCTTTCTTTCTGCTTACTGACTCTCTCAGCATACAGCATACTGTCACAATAAAACATTGTGTGTGGACCAGTGCCAGAATGATATCATGTATTAGAGGCGATACTGCCGGATAATTTAGTTATTGCATAAAATATTATAAATCAATTTTCCAGAAAATGATAGATGAATTAGACTTTATTAACCGTCTAACGAAAGATTAGTTCGTTTGGTGTAAGTGAAATCTGACATCTCGATCCTTGAAGTTCCCCACTTACTTTTCTTGAATAGTCTCTGATAAATTATTGATGTCTCACAAATAAAAATATCATCCATAAACCATCTGGAATTCTCTTTAATTGGCACGAGGACCAGATATTCGTTGTAAAATATCTCCCAATGGAACTTGCAAATACATAGAAAACTACATCGAGAACGGCATGTTCATATTGTAGAAGTGTAACAGGCCTAGACAATGTTTCTTCTGATAATAATTGTTTCATTCCTTGAACACTGCACATTTAGTGTTCTCAATTAACAGGGCATAAGACATTCTAGCACTCCGATGTAAACAACTCATTCCATTACTGTCAATATCCTCAAATTTTCCTGCAAACACTAGACAAAGTTGTACTGTTTACTGCATATCAGGAGAAAAAATCCAAAAAGAGTTATTAAATAATTTAAGGATTTTGAAAGTTGTAATTTAAATAACCCATAATTACGTTTTAGTGACTACACATTATCTGTCATTACATAAGTGTTACATTTCATATTCTGATGATGATGATGATGATGATGATGATGATGATGATGATGATGATGATGATGATGATGATGATGATGATGATGATGACTCACTTTATGCTTTACTGCAGTTACTATCCTCCATATATCGCGAAAAAGGGTCACGTCCAGACTGGCTTTAATGAACTTTTATTGATTAGCAATGAGATTAAGACCGGATGAACATTGACTATTAAAACAAAGACACCAGAACCCCTGCTGTAAAGACCAAGCAACATAACACACGAAGGTTGACCTTTTTTTTGCACATCACGTGATTCGCAATGTGAAACAGCTCAATACTCCTTTAGCTGTCCAGTGCTGATGTCAGCAACACATATTGTCTTACTTCTATTCTGGCGCACAAAAAAACAAACGCATGGTCAGTCTCAATGTCAGACTGAAAGGCAACGGGGTAAATATTCCTACAGACATGTCTAACCTGCAAGAAAAGTGAACATAACTACAACAGGAAACCCACCCAGCGTAACGCACAAACAGGATGTCAGACCACGTTTATAACTTAATTATAGTAATACAGGCCTTTTTTAAATTTCAAAATCAGATTGCTGCCAACGTGTACCAGTCATCTTCAGTACAACAGTCGGCCGCTAGTAAGAAACCCTCGCGTGCCCTCTTAGCTTGGGAGGTTTGCAGGGCGTGTCCCACTGGTGACTGTTGTGGCCTCGCACGAACCAAGGAGGAGACGAGCCAGGACAACAGGGGGTGAGGTATGTGAGACAGCTACCTACAGCCTCAACCACTCCATAGGGCGAGGAAAATGAAGTTTTTGTCGTGTTGTGTCTTTGTACTGTGAAGAACAGAGAGTCCCATATGAATAGTTGGACTAGATTAGTGACTAAATATGTAGAAAGAAAGAGTTGTAGCTAGTACCAGAAATAGTAGAAGAAGAAAGACTAAGAGAAGGAGGTCAGGGGCCAGTTGCACAACACGTTTCTAAACCTTAAAATTGTTCTAAAGAGGCAAAATCTCTTCTTAGCCATTTTGATGCATTGCAGAAAAACATACAAAAAATTGTACTGACAGGACGGAAAGTCAGACTTAAACAACTTTATCTTACTTAAAGCAGTCTTAGTTTTAAAAATTCTCAAATTGTGGTGTGCAATTTAATCTAATTATCTAAATAGAGTTAAGGCCTAAAAGTGTTTAAAATTAGAAATGTGTTGTGCAACTGGCCCCTGGATGTCAGATGGACGAAACGTTTGACAAATTAATGGCCGATGGATGAATGAACGGCAGGTGGTGTGAGGGCATGGGATAAAACCCAAGCCTAAAGGGCACAAAGTGATAAAAATGCCAACAATTTGTGAAGCAAGACAGGCACAAAGAGTCTGGCAACACGTAAACCTAAAAAAAGAGCATTATACAGCATAGACACATACGCATTAAAAAATACAAAATAAAAGGCTGCAATAGACAAAAGAAAAAAAAGCAAAAATAAAAATAGAACACGATAGCCTTTAAAAAACCAGCATGCAACGTGATTAATGACCGAAAAAGGAGGCCTACTTCAAGTTTTCGCTCTGCGTAGAACAAACAACACAGTACTAGATAGTAAGTAGCTACAGGCAAAACTCAGATTAAGCCCGGCTTTTACAACCCCCCACTTAAGGTTGCTTTAGCAAGAATGTACCCAGACATAAATAAAATCAGGGTTGGTGCACGCGCCATTATTCCTCACCCTCGCACCCACCCATAGAAAATGTAATACTGCAGCTAAGCACCGACAAACGCACAAAGCCAGGGCTCTTTGCGTATTACCTAACATAAACACAGTTTTGTTTGCAGGAAACAAAAGTCTTTGTTGTTTTTTCGATATTGTTTGCATCGGCTACAAAAACCAATCAATATATTGCGCTTGTAACCAGGAACTGCGCCATTCCAACCAAGCGATTTAATTTGCCAGTGAAGCACATTTTCTGGGTGGGTGGATGGGTAGATGTTTGGGTGAGTGAGCTGGCGGGGTGTGGATTGGTGGGTGAGTGAGATGATGTCAGAACAAAAGTCGATACCAGCAGGACTCCAATGCAATTTTACAAGCAACCAAAGCCAAAGCCTAGTGATGAAGAGAAGCCTTTGGATGGTGACAAACGTGTCCAAACACAGAGTACTGCCATGAAAACTAAGCAAGCAAGGGGGTAGGACAACGAATATTACTGCGGGAAATCTCTATGACCTGAGCAGAGGGTAGGGGTGTAGAGTTGTTGTTTTTATGCTTCGTGAACAAGAAGAACAGCATTCTCGAGAGGAAATCCAGTCCAGGGCAGCCAATCCTCTCTGAATGAACGTTTGAACTGTACACCACGCTATATAAGATGCTTCCTGCAGAAATAGCCATGACTGCTGCATGATAGGCATGATTTTAAACTTCGAAGAACATTCTTGCAGTCTACGGGTGTTCAGTAGACTGATGGCAAAATAAGTATTTCTTGAGGTCTTTGACTCTGTTCTCAATAGGTCAAAAATAAGGTCATCTACCACTTTAGCGAGTTGCTTTAAGATAAGAGTCTACAATCATATCTGCTTTGTATTTCACGTTCACGCCTTATTTAAAAGAAAAAAAAATTGCAGTGATCTTCTGGTCACCCATTAGGCAAACATGGAAAACACATGCGCAGTTCTCCGGTGTCATGTGGGCACCATGTGCTGACGACACAAAGGGTAATCACCTCGGTGTCAAGTCACACAAACTTGCATGGGCGTGCAGACAGAACTTTAAGGCGACTGTCAGCAGTATTAGTGACTGGTAGCTAATGAGACAGTACTGCTGGTGTAGCTTCTGTCATAATCTTACCGGGTCAGTCGAAAAAAGCAAAATCTTTATTGAAATGGAAGGCGGTTGTTTTAAACTACAAAGAGGCAAAGAGGATTGCAGACACATTAACAGAGAATTTTTTCAATACAGTTATAGAAATCCTTGAACAAAAATTATAAAAAAATTAAAAGAAAATATTAGAAGGTCTTCATTCTAAGTCCTCTAAGGACACACACACACACACACACACACACACACACACACACACACACACACACACACACACACACACACACACACACACACACACAATTTCTGAACGAGCGAGCGATATTGAGAGACAAAATGAGATAAAATGAATGTAAAAAATTCTGCGAAATCATTATGCCTGTGTCTTCAAAATCTCCAACACCAAATAGCATTTTTCCTGCTAGCAGCTAAAGATGATGCGTAATGCATAGTTAACACGAAATGAATAACCTACCATTAACAGGAGCACCCCGATCACAGACAGCACCTCCCCGCCCATCTTCTGCAGCAGAATCCTTCTCTCTGACAACCGGACTCAGCCCGTGTCGTTACTCCAACACCAATATTTATAAGAAAATCCGGGATCATAAAGTTTTAACGAGGTAGCTCCACGACACACCTTAAAAGCACCCGGTGGAAATTGCGACACGTGTGTCAGCGCCCAGCAGCGGGTGTGACCCCTCACGATGCACCAGGAGCTGGAAGACTGTCGCACTCGCTGGCAAAAGCCTGCCAGCTGCTAGCAAGGTGCGTGTGACTACGGGTGGCTACGCTGAGCTCTTGTATGCGGGTGGAAAAGGTAGTTTTGACGTAAAGTGTTGCCGCGCCCGACTGTGTTCGGGGGTGGGGGTCCCCGCGCTGGGCGCAATAGACTAATGATAGGCATGGCAACCACGCCCGGTCAAAGGTCAGCAAAGACGCGACCATAACACGGGAAATGATGATACCATATGAAAGTCTGTTTGACTCGGACAGTTGCGCCAAGTAATCATGAATTCGCTCCTCAGATTCTTCTCAAAGTTTCTAGCGGTCACCGCTATAAAAGCACTGCGCACAGCTGCACATATTCTCGGACAGTTATACAAAGCTCCACATACACACACGCACGCACACGCATGCATGTGACAGACGCACAGAGCACATACCCGTCCACACACACGTGAAAACGTGTGAACATACAGAGAGAGAGAGAGAGAATCAAAACAGAAAATAGAATGTTGAAACCAAAAACGAAAAAGTAAATGAAAGAGAGAGAAAAAGAGAGACAGAAATGGAGACAAAATATCATAAATTGTGAGCACCGTGATGTCTGAATATCCAGGGTAGCTTACCAGCATCAACACGAGAGTAAAATCGATAACTGCCGTTTAATAATGATAATGCGCGCGCGCGTGTGTGCGTGTGTGCGTGCGTGCGTGTGTTCGTGTGTGTGTGTGTGTGTGTGTGTGTGTGTGTGTGTGTGTGTGTGTGTGTGTGTGTGAACCTTAACCAGTAAATGTGAGCTCCAGGAACGTCATATACAAATGATTGCGCTTGTACAGAACGACTTTACCCATGGGGTGACTACTTCTGCTGACGATGAAGTTGTGAACATTTTTCTAAACGTTTTGTCTGAGCACTGACATGATTAAAAAAAAATAGAAGCGATAAGTTTATTTTTCACCCTGCTTATCACTATGACGAACAAAGTCATCCAGTTCGTCCCGGAAATCCGAGCTTTGTTCCCGCCTTGCGACCTGTCCCGCCCGCCCTTCTCCCACCCGTTAGTGAGTGATGTAGTGCATGACTAACCTCACAAGATCATGCTCTAACCGGGGATCGTGGCTGCGGGAAGGTAAGAAAATTGTCTTAGCCTAAGATGGCGAAAAAGTGTGTTGCATGGACTATATTAACTCCTTCAGCAAGCATTTTCTGTCTTACAATTTAAGACAGCTCCTCCTCCCCCCTCCCCCGCTGGCCTAATTGCGCAAACGGCACCTTCCCACCTAACAATGGCACTTGATCGTGTTGTTTGCCTTTTATTCCTGCGTCGGCAACTGAGAAGAGAAATGATCTTCAGGAATCGAAAAAAAAACCCGTTTGAAATGTATGAGTATGACGACGTAGGTTTGCTTGATCATTTTCGCTTTCATCGAGCTAAAATAATGTAATAATAGAAATAAATATAATAATATTCACTTTTTATTTTATAGTTATCCACAGATCAATTTTTAGACGTCCAGGATGATGAACGCTAAAAAAGAATGTTTATCTCTGGTCACTTCTTCTAATTGTATGAGACAAACGTCTGAGGATCTCTAGTAGAATTTATTTATACTGTTGACCTCGATCTAAGCCGGTCGGTAGGCACGCTCATGCAACAGGAGTTAAGATCGCGACTTAACCAAGACTGTCAACGAGTCGAATTAAGAAGGTCCTCTTAAGACGAAAAATGAAGACTGCCTATGCAACTCAGGTCCTGCCCTTACCGCTCAGATCAGAGGTAGTTTTGGCCCTCCTACAGCTTTTACCTGAAGACAAACTGTAGTCAGTGTAGTGCCCCGCGGTGTCAGCTGTGACACAGCAAGTTGATGAAACGCGTCTTTCTGTGAATTTGAGAACTCACCACTGGTATAGCAGGAAAATGTGTGTCAGACAGTGTAAAAAAAAAATTTTAAACAGCTTTCAGACTCACTCTAAACCAACAGTGCTGAATTCCCGCATTAAAACCGAGCACAATTGTACATGTCTAAATGTTCCACAGTGTTGAAATATGTCCTATAGTGGGCCACATTTGAATATATATGTTTTTCACGACATCGCAGGACATATTTTAGGCACGTACAGGTGTGTGTCATTCTGGTAATAGAACATTGGTAGGAAATGGAAGGTTTGCGTTAAAATGGACATTTGGTACTGTTGTTCATCGTGCAGAGAATTTTCTGTTGTCAGAAAGCTGACAGATTATTAGTTCTAGAAACCTAACACTGCAGACATCTAAAATGAAAAAAATGCGTTAAAACAGTTTCAAAGACTGATAAAACTAGTTGGCATTAACTTCTTTCTAACCTCGCCTTTTCGTGGACGTGTTGGGGGTGAATCCGTGCTGGTAGTTGGGACTAAAGACTACCGCTGAACAAGCTAATTAAGCTAATTATCATGGCAAAGCAACCTACAGACAGGTGTCTATTCCTTGCAGAGACAAAGCAAAGTGCCAGAGATGAGAAATGAACCAAGCGATTTTTGTATAGATTCGGGTATGTTCGTGGCTTGATGTAATAAAACCCTTGAGTTTCCTCTTCTAAGCGAAAACTACACTGTTGGACTCGGGTGAATAGGTCTACGCTTGAGTGATCAACGCCAAAAGACTTTAGGGAAACTTTAAACAGTCTTCGCTTTCCATTACTTCCTTGTGTCAATCAGCGAGTTTGCTTTCTGTGTGCTGACTAGAAGGGAGATAATTACCTAAGCGGGGAACATACACGAGGATTGCCATGGCTCATTGGACAGACGGAAAGCATGAAAAAAAAACCCCAACTGAGATTCACCACTCTCTCCAAATAAAAGAGGGATACACACAAAACCAAGTCTCAAAAGAACGACAGCACACACACACACACACACACACACACACACACACACACACACACACACACACACACACAATTCAGAAGTGGTTGAAAAAAAATGATGTAGCTCAGTTGTGTGCAGTTGTCCTCAATAACGACCCTTGAGTAGCCCTGTGAATGGGTATGCTGCTTTTAACCAAGATTCTCCGACTTGCATATCTTTGTGTCATGACAATCGAACTCCAGCAGCGAGAAGCCACACCTCACTAACTTTTTCAAAAACCGTGTCCCCAGCAAACGTGGAGTGTTACTCATTCAACTAAGGACTCTTCCGACCGCCCAGACCGGCAATGGCCGCCATTGTCAGGCGAGGACACTGGGGTCGGGGGCTGCGCTGCAGTCCATTGTGCTGGAAGCCTGGTAGTCGCTGGTCTGTGACACATTCTTGTGGAAAGGCGCCAGCTTTGCTTTGTTCATCCACCGTCGACACAAGGGTATAGCGTGTCACCGACTTGCTAGGGTACCACTGTGTTTAAACTTGCAGGCGAAATAGGTGTTCTTTCCTGTCCTGTCCTCTTCTCTGTTCCCCTATGTCTGTGTCTGAGCCTGCAAATGGGTTTATTCTTCCACCACTCTGTTTTCCTCACCTGTCATTCCCACACGCCAGCCACACATACCTGCATGAGGTTTTCATAAGTTGGAGGACCGTGCAGTGTTAGTTTATTTATAAAACATACTGTAAAAATGTTTTACAAAGAAAACAGGAATAAAATTTGGAAGGAGGAGATCGGTGTTTTATGCCAAGTCAGCAACTAAGGTTACATGCCCTTTGTTGAGGAATATGCATGATGTAAAACCGCCAAACTTGGTCGAACGTTGATCCATATTATTTTGTCCTTTTAAAATGGACCTTAAAAGCAGTTGGCCCAGTAAACACGCAAAAGCAACAAAGCTGCTCGAGACAAGATTTGAAGTCATGATCGTTACGCTGTGTCATTGACAAGCACCTAACCACTGCTTCACCAAATCGCCACGAGAAACGGCGACGACAGTAACAAGATGTCTAGAACTGATAAGGTCGCTGGCTAGCCAAGACCACAACAGTGAAATAGTTACGCCGAGCGCTGATGGAGAAGGAAAGGGTGTGGGTGATGTACAAGGAGGGTCGGGTATATATATAGACTCCGTGCTGTCGCCTGGTTTATTAACGTGCAATAAAGTAGAACACACTTTGATGTCGCTTCAGATACCCCGGGAAGATTGTGTGAGAGAGAGAGAGAGAGAGAGAAAAGAGAGAACACGTGTGTGTTTGTATTAGGGCATGCGTGTGAATATGTGTGTGTGTGTGTGTGTGTGTGTGTGTGTGTTTGAGTGAAACAAAGAGAAAGTGTGTGCATTTTATGTGTGTGAATATATGTGTGTATGAGAATGTGTGTGTGTGTGTGTGCGTGTGCGAGAGAGAGAGAGAAAATAGAATATTTTTTAGAAGGGCGTGCGTGTGCATATGTGTATGAGAGAGAGAGAGAGAGAGAGAGTGTATATATATATATAAGGGCGTGCGTACGTGTTTCTATAACTGTGAAAAAGTGTACGCGTGTGTTTGTATTAGGGCGTGCGCGTACTTATATAGATTTATATGTGTGTGAAGGAGAAAGAGAGACGCTGTGTTTGCATTAAGGCGTACGGAAGAGCAATATAGAAAATCTGTGCTCAGTACCCAGCACACCTGAAAATAACACCTGTCTGAAATGCGTGAACCGAGAGAAAGGGCTCAGCGAGCTGACCTACGTCAACAACCGCGCTTTGATCATAAGACCATGCCGACTATACCGGTACTTGTGCTTGTCAAGGTTATATCTACTTACCATTCTTCGCCTCTTCAAAGGCGCGCTCTCTTCTATTTCTATGGTAGCAATATTTGATACGCTCACCCTTGGATATGAGAGACTGTGTACAAGGGCAAAACAATTAGGAAGACCCATTTTTTTTAGCATCTCAAAACAATGTATAAATTTGTATATTGATTCCGATATTTGAACTAATAAATAATAGTTATTATCAAAAAGTAATTTTTATCCAATAATATAACGAGAGAAAAAATAAAACAAAAATGAATTATGAAGAACACCTCGATATTTCTAGCATCACAACAATCAAACTGAAGTTAACGTGAAGCCCTCATTTAATTACGCTGGACTTCGAGACATATTCAAGTGCGAGTCAGTTTTCAACATAAATAAGAAGCAAAGCGCTTAAACAGAGAAGCAATTATACTTTCTGTGGTGTACGATGTGTTGGTGTCGATCAGAAGACACACACACACAGATGGGATGGAAAATATTTCCCTACTCCACCCCCTTGCGAGGTCAAGGACATGATTCTTTTTCAATGTTTATTTGTTAGGCAGTTGAGGGAACTATTTTTACCTGTTTTCGTTTATTTATGCTGTTTTTGGTTCACAACAGGATAGTAACAAGAATACCCCCCTCCCGCCGACAAATATGGGCCGATAACCCAGCAAATGTGAACGTAACCATCGAAATACGACTCGAGGCTCACTGATGTTTGTAAATCTCTACGTTCAGTAGCTCGTCCTAGGAGAGACAAGAGGCGCACAAGTGGCACTGCCTATTTCAGAAACTCGATACGACAATCACAGCTGGCGTGTTCTTCAAAGTCACGGCACTGACGGTCGTGGTTATGACGGCCATGTTCACACAGTGCTGTGTCGGTCACGTGACTGTCAAGTGGTACAAACCCTGAGGTAAATATGGGAGATGACGATCTTCTTTAAACCTTAAAATCTATTTGGGATTGGTGAGCCAGCAAGGTTTTTATCAAAAAAAAAAAAACAACAAAAACAAACAAACAAACAAACAAAAAACAACAAAAAAACAACAAAAAATCAAAAACAAAACAAAATAAAAAAAAAAACAGCGAAAAAGCTCTATCACACAGATAGTCAAGTGGTTACAGCACTAACAGCGGAGATCAGAGGCGCAGACACTAGCGTTTATTTTTGTCCACCCGCAGGTGACCCAGATGTTGAATGGGTAGCTGACCCCAGAGAGGGTTGGGTAACGTAAGGCATCAGGGGATAAGAGAAGGACCACCGCCCTTACAACAAAGCCGGCGCCGAGATAGGTGCTGTCGCTAATACTTCACTCCCAACAACCGAGAGATTACTGGGCTACCTGTTGCTTTATTTTGAAGCTCGGACGCTACTTCGAACTTTGTGAAAGTGGTTATCATGACACCTTATTTGCCCACAGCCTGCCTACACCAACGAGCTGTTTACTTAACTAATGCTGTAGTGCTGTGTCTGCAGAAGGCAGGTCGTCGAGGTTTGGATAACATAGGTATGGGTCTCCTTGATCGTCTTCTTCTTCTTCAGCTGACTTCATGATTCTGCACATCAAAGAACGAAGCTCAAGTCTGTTCTAAGAACAACTCTTAAATACCCATACACGGCTGTCCACACGGTTTATTCATCACTCTCTGTTTCTTTTGTTTCCAATTCAAAAGGAAAGAAAACAAATAACAGCATTTGTGGTGTGTGGCATTCATCTGGATTTTTACGCAGAACAAATAGTTGGGATTTTTCTGTTCAAGGCCATTGACTGTTGTTGTCTTAAATTGTTTGTGGAGAAAAGACATCGTGCATCCCTGAGTACAAAGGTCAGCGAGAACGGCCGAAAAGGATGAATAGCTGTTGCTGACGGAGGCTTAGAGTCTGAGGGGAGTTTCTTGCCGATAGACAGGCGTAACCGAGATCGTTGACCTGATAGCTTGTTTGACAGCTATACTGCCATACTGCAGCCTGTAGCAGCCACATGGAAAACTCGGATCCTAATTGTCTCGCCACTGTTCGCCAGTTCGCTCAACTGTTCATCACTGCGATCTGGTTCGAAGTTTTACAGCACGATCTCTAAATCCAATATGCCAGGGTTTCCTTTTTTTTTTGTTTTTGTTTTTGATTACCTCGGGAGACTGATTATTAACTCTCGCGCCGGTGGTGTCGACGACGTCACTCGACAGCAAAAGATGGCGGTCTTGTACCGCAGGAGAGTTGTGTTTCAGACACGATTCTAAGTAAACGATTGTTTTGTAATCTGAAATTTGGAGCAAAAACTAATTTGAACGTCAGTATCTATTATTTAAGCCTAGCTTTTCATTTCCTTTACCTGTCTCTTTAACTAAGATATGAACCCATCCACCCGTGAACACCTCACTGCACGGCAAGATAAACAGGCAGGTGGGGCTTTGACCTAGAGTCTACGCCTCTACAAACAAATCTCGCGTTTAACCTGAATTCTTCCCCAGTTTGTATCGCTTTTATTTGTCAAAATATGTACATCAACAGGGTGCCTGACACTGCTAGTTGTTTTGACTCTCTGTGTGTTTCTGTTTGCGCACGTGTGTATTAGTATACTGGTGTGTGAACGCGCGATGACGAAAAAGAACAACAAACTTGTCTACCTTAAAATGATAGTAGTTTAAAAAATTTTATTTAAACAAAAGCATAAACAACACTGGGCATCGAAGCAGACCATGGCTGAGACTCTTCCAAGATGACATGTTGAAGATACTCGGATGACGACAAAGGGGCAGGAGGTCGCCGAACCATTGATAAGGCTTGCGAGCAGGAGTGTCGAAAGTCGTTTTCTGTGAGTGACAACCAAACTGGTGACATCCCCAGCTACTTCAACTAGCGCTACTGAGGGAAAGGGTGGCTGAAACATTCAAGGAATTCCCCTCTACTCTTTGAAAATTACACACGGTCGCACTTATCCCCGCCGGGCGCTGAGAACATTGGGCGTGACCAATGACTATTAATAGTAACATGTCCGATGAGACGCTGAAAAGTTGGTAAACACGTTGTAATAGTTTCTTGGAAATAGCTTTTGATGACGTGTTTTTGTTTGTTTTTGTTTCGGAGATATTGTCCTCTTTTATTTGTAAACATTTTAACAAACAACGCCTCGTTCGAGAGGCCCTACACCCTTGTCACACTGACGGTGTGGCGAAACCAGTCACTGCTGTGAGGAATTTCAAATGTACATCGTAGCTACGTACTGTACATCAAAATGACATGCTCGTAGTTTACGGCGCGAATTCTAACTGTGCAGGCTTTATGCAGAAAACCGTTTCACAACTCAATTATCAGAGTAACGGTGCAGGTGTCTCGTGACAATCTTTATGTCCGTTTTACAGATCACTTTCGCAGAGACAAGGATAATCACTGTGTAGCCATGCAAGAAGAGTATAGTGACCCTTTTCAGATGACTGTGATGTTTTACGTTTAACCCAAGAAGAACCCCTTTTATGGCACTGTGGCAGTTTTGGAGCTCAGGAACATATTCGTGTTCCAGCAGCCACTTTTAGTAATTTAGCAATTTCAGGAACTCGGCTGGGGAAGAGTATTTTTAAATGAACGAACCAGCTTTACTAAGATTGCTGATGACATTCGCATCATGTAGCAAGGCCTTGGTGTTTTCTTTCTTTGTTCTGCGTATAGCAGAATGTAATGCGCAGTCGTATGGGATGGGATGATAAACAAGAAAACAAAATCGCAACGGAAGGTTGTAAAGCGATACACGCTATTTAACTAAAAATATCCTGTTCAGCAGCAGCACCATTGTTTACAAACTGTTCGCTTTTGTTGAGTCTCAAAAGTTTTTTATACGGTGAAACTCGTTTTCATGTGGTAAAAAGTAAGCATGTTGGAACCAAACAGGAGCATTAAGTGAGAGCTCTTGCTGCATAGAATTCTTTTCTGAGTATTAGAGTTTGTCAAAAGAGCTTGAAATCCCTAAGGTTGAGATTAAAATCCCTAAGGTTGTCAGCACCATCCATGGGGGTGTGTCAACATAGCTTCGCCCTTAGATTTGCATATGGTACCACGCTAACGCAGAATCCTGCTTTTTACAAACAAAAAAGGACCGATAAACAATTAACATGTTATTGTCGACAATATGAGAAATCTGCATTTGGTGCTTTAACTCTCAAAAAAAAAAAAAAAACAACCCCGTACAAACACTTTAAAGACGTCATGTTAATAGCCGCCCCACATGTACAGCAGAGACTAGGTCATTTTCTATTTTTGTAGCCTTCTTTATTTTCATGTGCTTCCCCGTTATGAAACACGAATGTTGACCCGTCCTGTCCTGAAAGACATTAACGACTTTTTCTCCGATTTGCACAGACAGGGCAAAACTGTTTATTTTATGAGGATCCCTGGACAACAGGTACATAAGGTAATGAATAAAACTACCTTCTCCATATCTATTCCTACAATTTCTCCGTCTTTCTTCCCTTATTAAGATATTTATCGAAGTCTTTCGCTTATTTTAGGAAGATTTGGCAAACTCAGGTAAACACCAAACTATTTCAAAATTTTCCTATTTTGGAAACACCACCTAAACTCAAAAATAAAAAAGACACAGTCATGACTCAGTTTCCCTTTGGGCGTACACAATTTTCTCAACTTTTTCTCATAAAAAATAAAAAATCCCCTCTTCACGGGTGTATTTCATACGACATTATTTTGACTGTCCAACATGCTTTGCTGAATTGTACAATGTACATAGCTACGTCGTAGTGGAAATAATTTCTACTCAGCCAGGTCATTTCAGGACTTATTTCAAGAAGTTCCACCATAATTCATTCCGAACGTTTTAGTTAAAGTAAATTGTTTTCAAACGTTCTAACAATTCTAAGTTTAACACCAACCAAAGAAAAGAATTTAACGATGACATTCTCTAGAGGCAATCACAGTGGTATATGACTCTTTGAAGTGGTCTCATTCCTCACACTGCTGCCTGCTGCAATGGATATCATAAAATCATCCAAACTAAATTTGAAATGACAACGTATTTATACCTGGTGACACTGTTTTGTTGCTCCAAATTATTTGTCTGGAGCCTCAAGTTTGAAATCGAAAGAATCTAAGTCACAGGTTTGAAAAAAGTCAAATGTCTCTCCCAGAGCTGTTTATTAAGGTTGTTGAGGAGTGAGATGTCAGACACCACTTTTCTGGGGGTCAGTCAGCTTTATAGGAGGGTGGCGCCCATCTCTCCCTTGATGCCTTACCTTTATTAAGCAATCGAGAAAACAAATTATCCATTTTCATAGTTTGCGACTTTTCCTTAAAGACCTAAGGATTCTGGATGTAATTTCGAACAATGGGTAAGGGTCTATTTCATCCATCAGGCTTTTGCCATTGGCTAGTTAAGAGTTATTATATTTCGTGTACTTAAATCAAGCGCACTGTTTTAGTCGGCCAACCAGTCCAAGTGAATGGCCGACACCACTAAGCTTAAGTGATCATAACCAGAGAGGAAATTTTTCAAAGTTTACAGAAATAACGGTTAACTTCGAGCAGTTAGTGAAACTTCAACCCGAGGCCTGCTCGTCGCTCTTATCATCTTCCTCTATCGACGGAGCGCCCCTGACATTCCGCTTCATACGTGAGACGAAGAGCGAGCTTATCACAGACAGGAGAAAGCTGACAAAACTGTCTTTTCAGGGTGCAAGAGCTCTTCCTTGCAATTTATACCCGGGCTATTATTGGACTTTGTTATCATTGGCTACGGGAGATGTTTAAAGTCCGCCATGTGTAGCAAAAGCCCGGATGAGGACGTTTGTTTGTGTGTGTGTGTGTAAAGGTTACGCCCGGCATGAGGAAAACAATATGACGGCGATAGGCGGAAAGATTAGAAGAGAAATGAGCCATTACAGCAACAAAACTTGTAAAAAAAGAAGAGATGAGATATTTTATGCTCCACTTATATCCCTTATGGCCCTTGCAAGAGACTACTACCTTGATTTTGAACCGGCGTGACCACAGATTTACTCACTGAAGTCTGTGGGGGTGACCCTCACAGGCTCTCGTCAGTCTCTCGTCCTTCCTCAAGGCCCATAACTATCATTTTTTGTCCCTCATACGACTCACGGAGTACATGGTTGTCTTTCCTTCTTCTTTTCTAGCGTTGTGTTTGGAATAAGGTCGGCGACAAGTGCCTGACTACATGTAGCGACTGTGTAATGCAGCAAAGCGTAACCATCATGATCTTGCAACAGGCACAAAATTAATGCAGGATTTTCACATGAATCTAGCTTGCTGTTTTCTGGATTGTAATAAGACGTACGCACATACACTTACCTTGCACGCGCACGACGTATATTACAAACATGCACCCCGCTCGACGAGCCCCCGTTGATGGAATGAAGGTGAAGAGATTTCTCGTTGTTTTGAAAAATGAAGGACTCACTCTCTTCCGTCTGTCTGTCTGTCAAACCGTCCCCTTTCTTCTCACGTCATTTCTTCCCAAAACGACGACAAACAAATGACGCACACAAGACGTCAAACACAAGACACCATTCACACACGAAACAATACAAGACCTACCCCTAACTCATTACACTCCCCCTTGCTAAAACTGAAATCTCCCAGATTTCCACCAACTAGGTCGCTATATTGTTTCGGTAAACCCCCAACTCAAAATAACTTAGCAACTGAACTGCACCTAACAAAAATCCCTCCTGGCTAATCTATAACACTACTATTTACTCATGAAACAATGGAGTATTAATTTCTAAAAAATCATAGTAACTTCAATTTTCGAACGGCAGTCAGCTTACATTATATTTACACGTTCATTACCCTACTTACTCCAAAATCAGACCGGGACATTCATCCGCGGCTCTCTCTAGCCGGTTAATTACTATGCCTCCGCTGTCCATTTGCGACCAGTCGACCGTGCCCGGTCCTTGGTCCGTAATGTTTTGGTTGTTATGTACCTGACCAAAGTTCATTGACACAGGTATCAGCTGACCGACACCTTCTCCACAGTGACGCGACAGACGATCGGTGTATCCTACCCCGTCTTCTGCCGCCCTTTCCCCTATACATTCAGCTTTTTCCGAACTCTCGACTGCTTCAGACCTATCGTCTTCTGCCGCTAACCTACTTCTGCAATGCCGCGACGTCTGGCAACAAAATTTACCTTCCGCCTGTTGCGCGACACCATGAGCAGCCCGTTGACAGTCCAGCCGCTGGTGCATACACGGTGCACATGCAGCCGTCCCGTTCACCCTTCGTGAGTCAGACCGCACTTGCATGCGGTTACGTAGCCCGGGGCGAGGACTACCTGGGGTGAGAAACATCTTGACCGTTACTGCCGATGCGCACTCGACCTTTCCCGCTGATGTCACACGACTTCCACCCGGTTCCCAAACGCGAGGACGCGTGTCCTTTTGCTGACCGCGCCCTCTTGCCCTCTTCTTGCGCTGAGGCTGGGTCCGTCGGAATGTTGCCTTGACTTCAGGTCTCTGTTTAAACCGCCAATATGATGCACCCATTAGCAAGGCTACACTCACCTTCGACCCATGGTGCATTTTAACCCTTACTCGGACTCTTTCTCGCTGTCTGTTATGAGACAACAGCCGCGGGGACCCTTTCAATCTCACCACCCGTTGGTGTGACGAAATCACCCCTCTTCGGTTACCCAGATCAAGATTGTCTTCATTCCCCGACCTTCCTCTGGCGCGAGTCATCAGTCCGTCGATGGCCTCCGCCCCTTCGCTAGTTTCAACATCGCTAGTCTCCACCTCACCAGCACCGTCTGCGCTAGCCCCACTCTCACTAGTATGTAGTTTGCTAACCTCATCACCGTTAGCATCTAACTCACTAGCCTCATCACCAACATCCATCTCGCTAGCACCTAGCTCACTAGCATCCACTTCGCTAGCACCGAGCTCACTAGCCTCCTCGTCATGAGTATCCCACTCGCTAGCCTCGATCTCGCTAGCATCTAGCCAGCTAGCCGTGATATCGTTAACATGTAGTTCGCAAGTCTCATCATCGCTTGCACCCACTTCGCTAGCTAAGTCATCATTAATGCCTATCTCGCTAGCATCTACATCGCTAGCCTTCCTTTCGCTGTGATCTATGTCGGTAACCTCAACCGACCTCTGACCACCGTTTCCACCGCGCCCAGCTTTGCCGACGGTTACCATCCCACGCCACTCGTTGCCATGGGGACAACGACGCGAGAAGTGACCTACCTCCCCGCAACTGTAGCATTTCACATCTACAGGTGTTTTCTGCCGGTCTGATCTTTGAGGGCAGAACCTAGCGATATGCCCTGCGCTGTTACAGCTGTAACAAATTACAGGGGGTGCGACCTTACGTGTCTCCTTCCTCCCCTTAGAGCTTCTATAGCCTACGTCCTCATCCTCACTGAGCAGTTCGTCGTTGCTATCCTTTATCCCACCATCTCTTCTAGTCATTAAGTTACAAGCTGATGGCGCCTTCCAACTTCCTACGACACTAACGCTCCTGTTTTTAAAATCACGATGATCATTCTCACTAGCGCCGTCTCTATGGTTAGCCCTGCTTCTTATTTCTGCCATTTTCAGTTGAAAAACGTGCTCTTTCTCCCTTTCTTCTCTCAGTTCCTGTCTCTTCCTCTCTTCTTTCTCTTTCCGTTCATCTCTCTCCCTCTCTTCTTTCTCTCTCTCAATCCGCTCCGTTCTTTCTTTTTCCTCCCTTTCCTTTTTTCCCTGTCTCCACAGGATTAATTCTTTTTCCACAAACTCCTTAATCTCTTTTCCTACCAACCCCTCATCTAATGCAATCTCTCTAAGCTCTTTTCGCTTGTCCCTCTCGGACACAGCGAACTCTGCTTCTAATCCTGACATGGTACAGTAGCTGCGCTAACACTATCGCCGTTGACCAGAACGGTACTTCCCCTTCGCGTTACTTGACCAACCTACCAACGAATAGCTAGGCCAGCTACACACACACTATCTGTTCAGATCCCGGACGAGCTACCCAATATGTAATAAGACGTACGCACATACACTTACCTTGCACGCGCACGACGTATATTACAAACATGCACCCCGCTCGACGAGCCCCCGTTGATGGAATGAAGGTGAAGAGATTTCTCGTTGTTTTGAAAAATGAAGGACTCACTCTCTTCCGTCTGTCTGTCTGTCAAACCGTCCCCTTTCTTCTCACGTCATTTCTTCCCAAAACGACGACAAACAAATGACGCACACAAGACGTCAAACACAAGACACCATTCACACACGAAACAATACAAGACCTACCCCTAACTCATTACATGGATCCTCTTGGGAATTAATGTTTGTTTCTATCTCATTGGTTAATAAATTATATCGAGAAACAGCGTGATGCAATTCGAAACCAAGTATTTGATTAGCTTGGTTGGTTGATTTTTCTTCTTTTTTTCCAACCGGAATGCATAATCCGGCAATTCGCATCAAAGCCGAAAGCAACTTTCTAATTTTAGCACTGACTTGGCGACAGACTTGTTCTACAACAACAAAAATAGCAAAAATCGAAATCGGTCATAAAAAAGAAAAAAAAAGAGAAATCATTCATCGAAAAATAAAATAAACACGCATGTTCATACTGACAACCACTCACCTCCAGGGCCGGCGCAAGGCTGTGTTGCGCCCTAGGCGAAAGACAAATACTGCGCCCCCTTCCCCCTCCCAAAAATGAACCAGTTATCAAATATATATATATATACGTTTAGGCTTAACTCTGTTTTCTTAACTGAAATTTTTAACAACTATCATAGACTTACATTAATTAAAGATCACAAGGCTGTGACGAGGGACCCGTTTGTGCAATTAAAAGTTTTGCAAAAAGTTGTAACACCACTATCGCAACTCTTTGCATCCACACAAGCAAATTAAGCATTATAAGAAATGAGAAAATAAAATGAAGGTAAAGATAGAGACAAATCGTTCTATCACAGTGTATAAAAATCATGCGAACTTATCTTTACAAACTCTCATGATGTATGTCGGGGCTGTAGGACAGTATGCACTGTTCACTCTTGTATGGCTAAATCCAGTTCACAAATATAGTCTTCTAGAACAGTTCACAGATATAGTCTGATAGAACAGTTCAGTTCACAGATCTTCTGTTACATCTTTTACTGATTTAGCTTTGGAAGGATGATAGCTCCAATCACCCGAACAGACCATTATACACAGCAAACAGCAGCACGAGATGTCTGCAGCCGCTCAGTAAAGTGAGGTTTTCACAACATCCTGTGGGTTTTAAGTTTAAATTTAAGACTACCTTTCCCCCCCCCCCGATCTTGGTTGTCCAGCCCTGTTAATGTGATCTGATTTTCTTTAAGTGGTAAAGATTTATCTCTACCCTTCTCCACTAAGCCACCCCACTTAGGTCCTTTCAATCTTTCTCTCCTCTCTCTTTCTCGTCTCACGGACAACTATCAAGTAACATCGCACCACCTTCTTTGTCCAGTCTTCTAATCTGATCTGACTGGTCATTAACTGTGACAGATTTATCGCTACCCTTTGGGCCTTTCCACCTAGCACCTCGGCAAGCTTTCAATCGTTCTCTTCTTTCTCATCTTACAGACGAACTAACAAGTAAAACCGCACTGACTACATGTTTGCTGCTTGAAAATAGTGGAAAAGTTGTTTTCTACAAGAACTCATTATGACCAGAAGTCATAGAACCCAGAAGTGTCAAAGAATGGATTATTAAAATTAAATCCTTTCGAGAATTTGCTCTCCGATTTGATTAATAACTTATAAGTAAGAACTACTTTTGTCAAGAAAAACTACGTCTGTTTCTCAATTGCAGGCGTGCATCATACACACATGGCTACTTGCATGTCTACCAAATCAGACCTACACTTATGAGTTGGGGGATTTCAAACATTCGTGTAAAAGGTTTTATGGAGTGACGACTGACTGCACACTGATGGAGACAAGAAATCTGTAGCACCTTGCTCTGGTCTTATTTTGCTGTGTGGTCTAAAACTCAAGCTATCACAGCTTCTAGCATCGCAGCTATCACGTTCCCATTCAAAGTCACACCTGACAGGTGGGCGGGGCAGTACTAGGTCCGTCAAGGGAGAGTCTTCTAGACGCTAACAATACAAAGTTGTAAATCATGGTGTCAAAGCAGCTGCCCAAACACGTTCCAATGGTCAGCGCTGCTTGGTGTCCAGCATAGGGTTTGTTGAAAACAAGAGAAGTATATAGACTATATAGGTCTTAGTAGGCATTATCACTTAATAACCGATTTCAAATATTCTGTCAATGGAGCATAACAACAAGCTATCTGTTCAAACTGTAGACAGACAGACGCACTCTTAGATAATAAAAATAAACAAACATTACAACTTGACAACTAAATTAAGTGTAATACACTCATCGAACCGAAATATAATAATTAATAAGAAAGTTAACTATTCACGACCATGAGTCACAACAGTAAGTACAAGACTCTAGGCCATCAGTGTCACCGCTGTACACAGCACTAAGGAGAAAACAGGTTTGTGACAGTGAATTAAATAAATTGATCTGAAATTTGACAATACAAATAGATATACTATAAACTTCAAGTGACTCTACCTTGATGTTTGTCTGCTAAAGACTTTAATACTCTTATTAACTAAGAACGCGATCGTGACATTAGCTAAGTTCATTCGGGTTCAAAGTTCGTAAGTGTAAAAAATATTGAACATAAACAGTTGTCATAACCAAAAAGATACTTGCGTAGCAAACTCAAGTCAGTGTTGTTCTCCCTGATCTCAGCTGCAGTGTTTTCAATGCATAAGTGTGGAACGTCTTTCAAAGTAAGATAGAAGAGAGAAAGGTGAGGTTGGTATTAGTGGAATGTGGTCCCATCCATCCTAAATGTCCGCCCTGACCAGGCCCCATCCACCAACCCGCCCCTCCTACCCCTCTGCTGTCTATCCTCCACCCCCTCCGCCCTCTTCTTCCCTGCTGGTTAGCTGGTCCCTTCAAGTGCGCCCTGTAATGATGGGATTTTCCTGTAATACATGAACTGAGAAACTCGGTGGTGAAGTCAACCTACAAGCAGAGGAAAGGCATCCTGCTAATGTCATTCTATGAAAATGATCTTTTTCTCTAACACTTTTCATCACTTAAAAACAAAAAAGCAGGCCATTTTTGCGCCCTCCTCCATGACTTTGCTACCACCCCCTTTGCCATTCACCAACGCCGCCCTTCTCACCGCCCCTCTGCCGCCCCCATCCGCCCTCTACTTCCCTGCTGGTTAGCTGGTCCCTTCAAGTGCGCCCTGTAATGATGGGATTTCCTGTAATACATGAATTGAGAAACTCGCGTGGTGAAGTCAACCTACAAGCAGAGGAAAGTTGTCCTGCTAATGTCATTCTATGAAAATGATCTTTTTCTCTAACACTTTTCATCACTTAAAAACAAAAAAGCAGGCCATTTTTGCGCCCCCCTCCATGACTTTGCTACCACCCCCTTTGCCATTCACCAACGCCGCCCTTCTCACCACCCCTCTGCCGCCCCCATCCGCCCTCTATTTCCCTGCTGGTTAGCTGGTCACTTCAAGTGCGCCCTGGGATAAAGGGTTTTTTCCTGTAATACATGTACAGAGAAACTAGCGTGGTGGTCAGTCTACAAGCAGAGGAAAGTTGTCCTGCTAATGTCATTCTGTGAAAATGATATTTTTCCCTAAAATTATTCATCTTAAAAAAAAAAAACCAGCTGGCCATTTTTCCGTCCCTGTCGGTCGCTTCGCCCTAGGCGAGTGCCTAGTTGGCCTAATAGGTAGAACCGGCCCTGCTCACCTCACCCATTACAATCTAGCGACTTCGAAGAAACAGTTACCTATTTAAGTACTACATTTATATTGGACAAAATTAAAAGACAGTGTGCGCATGGTGGCAGAAGTCCGTGCAAAAAAAAGAAAAAAAAGGTGCAAGCAAAACACGGCAAAACACGGCTGTCATTTTGTCAACAGCGAATCCTTAAAATTATAGGGGAGGCAAAAATTCGTAACAATAATAGCACGCTACCTCCCTTTAATCGCTGTTGTTAAAAGCTGTTTTTCCCCTCAGAAAAAGAAAATTACAAAACGATCTGATTTTTTAGCATTTAACCTTCAGTATTCTGAAGCAAAAATCATGTACTGAATCCAGTCTTTATTTCTGAGTTTCTGGAAGCCAGGCTATTGCTAATGAATGTCGATCTTGTGGCCCACCTGTGCAGGGGAGAGAATCGTGACAAAAGTGAAAATTTCGTTACGCACATGGCCAGTGAAACAGCAATCGACATACCAGTTCAAATCACCTTCTAGAATATTCTCGAACGCATCGTAGGTACGTTTACTACATCTTTGTAGTCAGTGACATTGTCCAAATTGACTGAATCTCTAGACGGAAAAAGAACTCTATTTTTTTTCTGAAGCCCATACTAACAGTGCCGCTGAAAGCCAGCAAAGGTCCCGGGGCAGACGACCTTTCTGGGCCCCTTGCATTAATCAATAATTGAAGTCGCTTATTATTTTTCCAGTTTACAAGGTTTACATCCGTCCTCCTAAAACATGTGGGATGTTACAGTCCCCCCTTGCCTGTGATCTCAATCCTTATGCCTCGAATCGCTCTTACATGCTACTTATAAAAACTGGGTTGTAAACAGTCCATTGTACCGTCGAGCAAATACCTGAAGCATAAAACAGCTACCAGGAAGAAGATTTAAACAGAGAATAAAAGTGCGTTCCATGGGCTGGCTTGTGACACTTCTGCGCTGAAGCTAGAGCAGATGGTTGACGAACTCACGATGTTGGGCGCACAGATTCAGACAAAAAAAACTGGACCAGTGGAGGTTTGTCTGACAGCCGCGCTTCTGATTATGGTAGGTGATATAGTATTGAGGATACTTAACCAGGCGTTAATGACATTTCCTAATCACGAACGTCAGGTCACAGCTTATTATTTTTCTAGTTTTTAATCACCAAAACAATTCTCTCTCTTTTGGTGCTCTTGCAAATGCGTTCATTCATCTTTCAAAATGAAAACATAATTTATGTAGATAGATGATTGGGTTTGTGAATATTTCATTAAGATGAAGACACTGGTGTACTGATCGTACAAACCTTAGAGGCTCCGCCATGGAGGCACGATGTCTTTGAAAGAAGTCGTCGCTTAACAGTCATTGTTCATGTCAATGAGTTTGTGTGCACATGGTTTTAAAAAAGTGACCGAAGCTAGCTGGTTCGGCGTAAAACGCCAATCACTCCCGCCCTCCCAACACAGACCCACATTTAGCCGACCTTGGACTCTACAAAAGACCCTGCTTTTTCCCAAACAAAAGTTTTTTTCTCCAATGCGTTGCTCAACTGCACGGATTTTCATGTGTGTTCTGCTGTGTCACAATTACTGACGACACAAATCTCTTTCCCTCTAGTGATACACATTCACCTCATTCACACGACGAGGACACACATTAGGCTAGTCATTCGTGCGGGCTGATATGCTCACACAGGTAAATAAGTTCAAAGACATAGAATTATTACATTATTTACACATACAACTACTCTTTCTATTCTAACTAACCTACCTAGCTTACTAAAACCTAGCACCTAACTCCCTGGGGTGGGAGAAGAGGGGGGGGGGTGAGTGACGGGATCAAAGCACTATCAGCGGTACATGCTGTCTTAAACAAGCGTTCCCATTACACTGCATATGTAGGAGCTAGCAAACAGAATTAAAATACCGTTGGTGTTGTTGCGCGTAACAGTGCAGTTCCGGGTGTTACAGCAGGCTATGAGAACACTTTACAAACACTCAAGACTCAGAACACACACACACACACACACACACACACACACACACACATTCACACAGAAGCATGCACGCATACGCGCGCATATATGCAGTATAAAACGCACATAGAAACAAACAAGCAAATCATCATCATCATCTGGCGGTTTAGCGAAAAAGGGTGCTCAGGGTTTCCTCCCCCTCCCTTACCCCCAATAGTGCGAAATCATCGCAAGGTAGAAACACTTATCTATTAACTAAACCAACAAACCAACCAGGGACGTGAGAGAGAACAGACTACGGTAGAAGTCGAGAAAAGAAGCACTGACGTACCGCATCTGACGACGTGATGCAGCCGTGGCCATTGAAATGTACAAGCTCGTGGATTAAAGGGTTGCGCATCTGCTTGCTGTTCCTGTCTTTGTTGAAGTGTGTTGGAAGTTTGTTGCTGAAATACCAAATACCTTACCACTCGTACAGCTGGCTCGGCGTAAACCCCAATTCCTCCCCCCCCCACCTCGCCATCATCATCATCATGTTCTTAATTCCTCTTAACTATCTTCAGTAAAATGTCTTTTCCACCATCTGTAAGCGTCTCTTTCTGAAACTTTTGTCTACTCAAATCAAACATTTCAAGAAACAGAAGAAGTATGAATTATCAATTTTTTTTTGCAAAAATTCTGCTAGGAGATCTTTATGCTACAACAACATAGCTCAGTATTTATGACAAAATGTTTTTAGTAAACATTTCTTCATTCATGTGTTATTTTTTTCCCAGATGTTTGACAGCGTGATTCCTGCCACTGACGCCATGGGCGACCTTATCTTTCTGTGCCCAGACGGTAACTAGTTGAATGGCTTAGTATCTAGAAAGTAACAATTTATCTATTGTTTATAATTTTATTAAGGAGTTTTATGCAATTACCATTCACTGTAATGTTCAAAATGTATTGTAAAGTGATTGACGCCCCTTTCAAACCTCTGCTATTTTGCCGCCCCTTGGCTATATTTATTATGATTAATTAATTAATTAAATACATTTTGTGATGTTGCTTCTTACCCATTGACTCTGCGCTAATTTGAAATGTCCGATGTAGTTTTGATGTCTTTACAATATATTTGTAAAAAACCTTTTTTATTTTAATGGTCTGATGTATCATTCCTAAATGTATGATGTATGTGTGTATGATGTGAATGATATGTCTGGTGCTTAGAGTCAGGAAACGGAACCATGTCACTCCTCTCCTTCTGTTTTCTACACTGGCTACCCATCCGTTCTCGCATTCAGTACAAACTGTCTGTGCTGTGTTTTAATTTTTCTTTGCTGGCTCCTGTCCTGATTATTTCTCTGAACTTCTCCTCCCTTACGTCCCAGCCAGACAACTACGCTCCTCGTCTGACGACCGTCTCCTAACTATTCCTGACTCCAGAACAGCAACATATGGTCACAGGATGTTTAGTTATTGTGCAGCGAAAACAATTGATTCCAAATCCGTCACCTACCCTCTATTGAATCATTTAAATGTGCAATGTAAATGCACCTCTTCTTTAAGCATTCCCCCTAACAACAGTCCACACAATGCTAGTCCTTTGTCACACCTTCCCCCCCCCCCCCTTTCCCGCTTATTGCTACTTCCCTGCTTGTCTTCCTTTTGCGAAATCACGATACTCTCAGTCCTTGTTATTTGATTCTTCTTTACGTTTTTTGTATTTTTTTATTCATCATCGGTAGTGTTGTTTATCGTTCTTATGTTGTTTGTTTGTTCTTCTGTCCCTCGTATGCTGCTCATGTCTTGTTCTTACGCGCTAAAAGCATGCTCTTTAGGAATATGAGTAAGCGCTATACAAATCTGAGCATGTATTATTATTATTAAATACTTTCTTTCATGAACATATTTTAGTATATCCTACTTACGCAATATAAGAAAACATAATTAGAAACATGGTAAATAGTTTTAATCCTATGCTGTTGTCTCAAAGGTTCATATTTTTAGTTGATATTTCGGAATTACATTTTTAATAAAGACGTTTCTTATCTTAAAATAAGAGATAATATTAATTAAAATTAATAAATAAGAATAGTGGAACGAAATGGTTTTTCAATGATTGTGTAAAGATAAGTCCAAGATACTATGTCCTTACATTTGAGTAAATACATTCTTTACAAGTACGTGCATTTATTTACAGGCTGGACTATACAGGCGCCAAACTGTTACCTTATAACACCCTTGCTTAGAGACTTCATGTCTGCACAGGACACATGCAAAAAGTATGGCAACACTAGTGTGACGTAATTCACCAAAATAGTCACTGTGCTCGGTTGCTGCTAATGTCTTTCTTGAGTGTTATTTCATACTCTTTAAGAACTGTTTTAAAATGCAGTGGTTTTAGAAAAGGACTCCAGAACTCCAGAATTTTATTTCATTTTGTAATGATGTGCTTCGGCAGCAAGTGTCATAAGTTTCTAACAGTTTTATTTGTCTCTGCATAAACGTGCAATTACTTTCAGAGTGACAGTTTAATTAAAGATGAACATGGAAGTGTTCCACGAAGCTCTGTTTCTATTAACACTGGTCAACAAATGACCAGGAGAGGAACAGGTCGGGTTACCTTCCTGATCAGTTGAATCAAGAGAATATTCTGCTGGAAGTTCTGGAATAGGAAGTCCCTCACCATATGGAACTGGTCTCAGTGCAGAAGAATGGGGTAGACTATTCTCGAATTCTTTTGCTTCGGAAAAAGGAGGAACCAATCAGAAGTAACAGTCATTTGCGTGGTTACCTGGCTTTCTCCACACCATGGGGACTTCAAACGGTATTGATGGTCTTTTGCTATTCAACCACTGTGAAAGCTGTGTTGCACATGTAGCACAGCATATATGCGGGGCCCAAAGGTTGTCTTGGTCGCTAATCTCGCACCGAAGTAATGATGATCTGCCTTCACTTGAGAAGTTAAACTTTTCTTTCTTCTGGATGGCAAATGTCACTTCCCCACAAATGTAGCAAAATTTGTCCACAGTATTAACGTACTTTTGGGGCATTAGTGTTCTGTATTGAACTAAATGGATAAAATAATAAGTTTTATGTCACAGTAGCTTAAACTGTACCCCACAGTCTGAAATATTTTAAATGCTCAACCTTTCTGACTGGGCTTTATATAGTACACTGCTGACGTCAGCTTACTCCAGCAGCCGCCTGGCAGTAGTACTGCACTGCATAAAAAATGATACAATAAAGTGAATAAACTCTGGATGATGTGTGGATGATGGTATTATGCAATGTGGTGTAATATTACATCATTCTTGGTTTATTTAGGATGTTGTTACAATCCTACTGGATAAATTTACACGGTGAAACATAGAAAATGAACTACTGTATATCAAATATCTTCAAAAGGCGAGCTAATAAACATTTTTCATTGTCATATTCGTGTTCAGCATACCAAGATAATACAAAATAGGACCTTTTTAAGTCAGTAATAATTTCAGCGTTGACCAGTGTAACATTTTGGCATGTAAGATGAACAGCTACGAAATGTATTAGACAAACCATTTCTTCGCAGAAAAGTCACGCAAACATACTTGAATAATGGTAATGGCTTACACCTGAATGTTTTTCTTGGTTGTCTTTCAGGTATGGTGCCAACCTAGTAATCCTAGAAGACGAGGTGGAATCACTGAGTGTCAGCAAGCTGGTTCGACAGACAAGCTCATCAATTGAAACTTTTTGGATCGGAAACATACAGCTTGGTGATTATTAAATCTTGCTGCCAAATATCACTCACCAGCAAATCATGTTTGACATGACTTTGTACTCTTCTGTCGTTCTTACAATCTAGATTTTTGACTGACTGACTGACTGACTGACTGACTGACTGACTGACTGACTGACTGACTGACTGACTGACTGACTCTGCTTTGGGGTTTAGGTATTGTCATTTTATGCGAACCATGCCTGACAAAAAAATCCAATCTTTTTCAAAGAAACTAGCTATCTCTGTTAATCCTTACAGACGGACAAACCGTGTGTGGTGGAATGTGGGACATAATGCAGCCTTCAGACCTCAACTCTACTTACGTGTCCTCGAGTGCCTTCAATGGACGGTGGAGTACGACAGACCCCACCACAAGACTGCCTTTTGTCTGCAAGATTCACGCATGCGTAGAAGGTGATTCCTTCTTAAATCATTTACAAATTTGCCATTAATTAATTAATTTCGTCCTTCGTATGCCAACGGCTGTGAACACAAAGGTATATGCATACGATAGCGCATCCGGTGAAGCATTCAGTCATGCGATAATATCTTAATGTTTTTATGTGCTCGTCTGTATGATTTACTTTTCGGCTTACTCCTTGCTTTGAAATAATTATGTGGCTGCGTTTTTTTAATGTGACTGTGCACACACACACACACACACACACACACACACACACACACACACACACACACACACACACACACACACAAATATGTCATAGACGGGTGACAAGGACAAGTGGAGGAATGAGTTAGCACAACGTGGACAGGCTGAGCTGCACGTGTGTAATGAGTAATCAAATAGTTTAAGAGATTCCAGAAGGGAATAGGGAGAGAGTATGATTAACTGTCACCGACCAGCGCTTCACTTCCAAGGGAGACACGGCAAGTGCCAAGACACTACGTGTGAAGTAAGTGGAGGCTGTGTCTTCCAAGTAAGGCACAGAAAAATAAGTCGAGGAAGATGAAACCACGAGCTTGTATTACACGTCCGTGATGAAACTAGGATGGAAGATGAAACTAGGGCTAGGAAGATAAGTAAACTGTGAAGGCTTCACATCTCATGGAAACATGGAAGATGTCAAGACACTACGTGTGGGAGAAGTGGGAGAAGTGTCTTCCAACCAATGCACAGAAAAGGAGCAGCCCAGGAGTAATTAACCCCATGAGCAACTCATCCTAGGAGGATATGTGTACCTTGAAGCAAAGAGGATACCAAGAGCCACCACTGTTATATGAGAGCTTGAAGTCAGGTGGCGGTCACGGCGCGCACTGCCACCTCCTCCTTTAGGGAAGTAAACATCGCTAGCCTCGGCTTTGTTCTGACGATCATATACAGGCAACAGGCACACACAGGCGCGCACGCTTTCATAATTTTCGGAAACAGAGCTTGAAAACACATTTCAAAGGGGCAACTTCTATAATTCAGAAAAAAGTGACATTTCAAGTCTACATTAGAACTGGTTTTGCAAGTAGCTCTAACTGGACAGATTTTGTTTCACACGAAGACAATATGGTTTTTGCTTATCTAGAACCTCTTTACACCCAGTACCTTTGCAAAAATATAAAATATGTACAGGTATATTTACAGATGTTTCAGTTCAAACATTTTTTTAATCCTTGCGGAAGCTGCAGAAAAGTGTCTATTGCTTACTTTCAGTGCAAAATTCAGCCGTATATTTAAAAAAAATTGAGCAACAAGACTGCCTGGTTTGCATTTGATGGACAGATATGTAAGCGAACTCAATTTCTATTGAAAACGTTCCAGAAATCGAGCTCTAACTCGGTCCATGGGGAGGAACTGTTCAGATTTTCTGAATATAATTTCAAGTTCCTACACCAGCGTTACCAGCTGAGATGTTACGACGACCAGCCTATCGTTAGCATGAGGTATCTGCTTAATTGAAAATTAGGTCTCCCGTACAGTTCCGTCTTGCTTTCCCGTAATAATTTCTTTACATTCTGTATACAATTTCAGAACCGTCGCTAAGGGGATGCGGTACCTTGGGCAAATAGAATTGCGGGACCTTTGGAAGCAGGCACAACATATGTAGCAGGCCAATAAATAGTGCTGGTTTTCTTCCGAATAATGAATAGCTATATCAGATTTAAAACAAAATGTGGCCAAACTTTCTCACAGAGTAACGCGCAAAGGAATTTAAGAGTCATCTCTATCTTCGAGGCAGTTGCTTCTTTCACTGCGTGATGAGACCAACCACTATTATCTGGCGCAGAAAGAACCTAAATTGCCATGAACTTGGATAATCTCCATGTCCTTTTCCTCGTATTAGAGAAAAGAGGTTTTCTATGCAGTCTTGGTTTAGCCTACCAATGTGGTAGAATTTAACCTCTTTCATTTTGCGAAGATCGTCCCAGAGTGGAAGCAGGCTTTGTAAAGCAATTTTCCATCCAAACATATTTGACGAATTGCTTTTAAGTGTCGACAGCAATGACAAAATTTCGTGCAAGAACTCTAAGTGACCCGGCGTTTCCGAGATGGCATCACGCATCGTTTGGCTGCTAAACTTGTTAAGTCTGATGATCGCATTAAACAGTTGATCAATACGTTCAACAAAGAAAGCAGTCAGAGAGCCTTCTTCTGATAACACTCCTAAAGTTACCATCTTTGATATGCCAGCTGCAACATTGTGCGACAGAACCTGAGAGGCAAACTTTACCCAAAGAGCTAAAAAATCTGGTAACTTTAGGTGTTTTTCTGAGGCGTGGAGCCATTCGGATATTGATATTTATCCTGAAAAAAATCACACGTGGCAAAACCAAAGATAAATGCGAATTGTTAAAGCTACTAAGAAAAGGAAATGCTGTTAAGTCACATCTCTTCATCTTTCAGAAAAGAGAACAATTGGAAACCTTTAGTTCGAGAGTTTTGATAACTCGGCGCAGCGCACCATGACCCACCAGGCCTCCTGGTGTGAACACTGATAGTTGGTACGAGGCGGGAGGGGGGGGGAGGGCGTGGCCGCGGTTACATACGGGTCAGCGCGGCTTTACTTTCCCGCCTGTGGTTGCTCTTATTGTCATCTTTTATTGAAGGCTTCGAAAAACGAGCGACCATCGACGGATTCGATACTATGGGCCCAAGAGTCGGCATCACGGAGAAAAGTGGGTGCGGTCGCCTGTCCCCAAGAGGTAGCTAAGGAGTTCAATGTTTGTCCCCTAGAAGAGGCTTCGTTTTGATTTTAGATTTTCGCGGGAAATATTTATTTGTACATTAAGAGCGTCAGTCCCCTGTGACTGCAACTGATCATGATTACAGCCTCATATGTGTCTGGCACTGTGAATACGCGCCGAATTACTTTTTATTATTCGTCTGATCCGGATGATTATTGATCGAAAAGAAGAAGTTTTGTTTGTACAATATGCATAGTTAGAAATGTGATGTAATTATAACGAGTAATTCCTTGATGTAACTGAGTTGAGATATTGTTTCTTTTACTTTAAATGTGTATTGTTACGCAGAGAGTGCTGCAGCATGTCTTGGTTAATTAAAGCGTTGACAGGGTAAGCAAGAGGTAGATATAGTTTTTGTTCAGAACGAAAAGAGCGCGCTAATGTCCAAACGACTGCGTGAGTGTCGGGCGCGGATGTGAGCATCTGTGACAAAATGACCAAACACATCTCTAACGCCGAACTGAGTAGATACTACTAATACTAATAAATTAGGATTTTTAGAGCGCACATTCACACTAATAGAGAGCATGCTCTTAGCGCTTAAAACAAGGAAGAGACATGGACTAAATGGATAGAACACGAGGGGGGTAAGAATAAATGACAATACTGAGGACAAACAGAAAACAAAGATGGAAAACACAAAAATATAATATACAGATAAACATATACAGAATTTTGAAACCACTGGGTGTATTTTCCAGGAACGTTTCACTGCATGGACGGGTCCCAGTGTCTGAACAACGCTTGGAAGTGTGACGGGGTGGATGACTGTCCAGATCAGTCTGATGAAGCGGACTGTGGTGAGTGGCCTTCTCTTCTCAGGACTTGGCATTACCACGGTGGCTTCTCTTCATACACTGAAAACAAATTGTGTGGTAAAATAAATCCAGTGGTATCATTTACTTCGAGTTTTTACGTCTCTCGTGTTTACTATACCCTATGATGTGATTCTGCATGTACGTCCCAGTCTTCGTGTATACTTGCGACTTAGTGTACACGTGAGCGTCAACAAATTTCTCTACTAACTTAAATGTTTATATCTGAACGTTCGTAAACGTTTTTACTTTGGGTGTAAGGCCATTATAAAATTTTGTAAGGAAAGGCGATCATCGAGTTGTTTCTCTTGTGTGATCTACATGCATCTTGTCTTCGCTAGACGTATCATGCACCAGCTACATGAAGAAACCAAGCGGGAGCATGAACGTGACCTATGCAGCCAACAGGCCGTGCACATGGGTCATTGAAGCAGTCGTTGGACAAACTCTCTCCATAACAGTAAAACTAACAAAACACTTTTAAACTAATTAACAAACACCTTATGTGACAGTAAGCGTAATAAAACCATGACAACTTAAACAATTTTTGTGACAGTGAAAATCCAAAAATGATTCAAGTACCTTAAATAACAGTATGACTCATAAACATTGACATTTTTTAACAACTGTAACTGCGACACTCGAAAGAGAATGAGGATGTAAGTGCTTGCGTCTTTTTGACTCATTCTCAGAAGGTTTGGTGTGAAAAGTTTTGCTTTGTTTTGTTTTATAGCCGTACAATTATATAACGATTGGATAATCTGAAGAAAGCTAAAATCCCACCTGAGCTAAGATTTTCGTGAGCACAGCAGGTGTCTTTTCAAAACAATTTGTTTTGTCCTTCGCCTTATTTTAAGCGTGTAGACTTCTCTAAAATCATCCGAAGCTTACAAACCTTACACCCCCCTTATGGTCTACGTATAGTCTAAAACGTGTTTTCAAATGTCATCTTGTTCTTAAACTGTACAATTGTAAACCTATGATGACAAATGTATGTCAGGTCAACGAGGTACAATATAGACTGAGGTACAACTAGGACATGGAACTCAGTTCAGTGCGGGAAGCTATCTGACAAAAGCTCAACTTTTTTCTCCCCTTTAGACTAGTACCAGACTCAGTAATACTTTTCAGACGACATATAAAAGGCCAATTAAACAAAAGTAAGAAAAATTCACTTGAGAAGCTTAATGATCCTGTCACTCAGGGGGGGGGGCGTTGTCTGCATATTTAGAGGCATGAAACAGTTAATCAGGAAGCTGACGACAGTGAGACTCTGCCTGTGACGTCATGTCACTAGTTTTGTCTCTGCTTTCAGTTTCACACTGTGGACCTCGAGAGCGACGCCGACTACATAGAGGTCTGGAGCGGAAGTCCAACGATAGAGACCAGCACCCAGAAGGTCTTGCTCACCGGAAGTCTAAGAGATCGAACTGTTTATGGCGACAACAACTTCCTCATTATCAGACTGATCTCGGATAATTCTGTTGAAAGAACAGGGTTTACAGCCACTTGGCAAACAGGTAATTTCTATTCATTATAGTAAAGCACACTTAAGGACACCTTAGCATGTTCTGTGGTGACTACAAAGAACACATAAAAGCATGGGCTTCGGGCAGATCAAGTTCCATGCTCAGGAAACAGGACGAAGACGTTGTGTCCTACACTGTTTAACAGCTGTATTGTACACTTCGTTTAAATTACCCATAAAATCTCCACGTACACCTAAAATAAGTTGTTTTAAGCAGTTTTACAGTTACTGAAACTCTCATTACCCACCGAATTTACTTATACTTTGAACTTTTTGTAGACACTGAACTGTCGTCCGAGGAAAGAATGGTGGAGGCCACAGACAGTTGGACAGAAGTGACGTCACCTCACTATTCTAATTCTCAGCGCCCTTCTGTCTATTTCCGCCAGTTCACCGTAAACACGACCGACGGATCCCACATTACCATGGAGGTGAGAACAGAGACTCAATAGATGCTTATTTGACAAAACAAAAAAGTTAAACCATGTGTCAGCTTTATAGGAAAAGTGTCAATACTGTTTGTCATCATATTTATTAGCGAATGATCATGTTAATTTGCGATTTGATTTATAGATCCACTTGACAGTTTTGCTCAATATTACCAGTACTGTTTTGTCGATCTGATATTTTCCCCTTTTCTGGTTTAGATCTTGGATAACCAGCTGATGGCCGATGGCTTTGTGTACAGTCCACAAGAGCTCTCTTCTATAGTCTTGTCTTCCAGTGCCTCGCCCTTGGTCTTCGTCTCACTGGGCAGCAGCTTTACCTTCCACATCTCTTCTACGGGAAATAGTACCCGTGCTTTCCGCGCCAGAGTAAAGCGAGGTACCCAAGCTATTTCACGATTTTTTTTTGTTTCGACTTGCAGACGCAAAAATTTTTATTTTAATAAACCTTGCATTACACGCTAGGCTAATCTATTGGTGTTATAGAATCTGTGGTTACTAAGTTTTTGGAGCATGGAAATCAATAAGAAATGATATAAAGGGAAAAAGAAAAGCAGCAAGGACATTCCGTTTCTCTTAGATCTCACTTGACGTTGCACAGGGTAAGGAGTTTGTCTTAAAAAGTAAAAAGTAGACGGATGGATGGGGAGAATAGCTGCCAAAGACTTTCTGAGAGACCTGCTGCTAATTACGATTCAGGGTGTTCGCCGGATCTCACACTGACTTCTGGTGTGATTGAGTCTCCTGGACCTACACCAACTGGTCCCTACCCTTCATCTCTGACCTGTACATACACTGTCCGAGCACCTAGTGACCATCCGCGAGGCTTCATGATCTCGTTTGTGTCTCTCAAGCTGGCTGACAACAAGGATGCAGTAACGGTGTGTTGTGTCTCTTTTCTCTCTTCTCTTGTGATTGTTGACTAGCTGGTGACTTGATAAAGATCTTCCGTTGAGATCAGCTATATGACAAGATACAAGATGTGATGAAAAAGTGAATGTTACGTGTGTCTAACACTCTCCTGGACATACTTCTATTCAAGTAAAAGTAGCAAAGTTAGTTCTCACAGCGCGCACAAATAAATACATACATGAACACACACACACACACACACACACACACACACACACACACACACACACACACACACACGAGTCATGTTTTCAGTGCTTTTAGTCTTTGTCAAATGATCATTTGTCACAACTGTATTTTATGTCTTCAGATGTACAATGTTACTGGCAGTGTGTCAAATCAGATATACACTAACACTCGATACACGATGTCCAGCCAACTACCTCAGCATTTGTACTCGGGGTCTGTGTTTGTCGTTGAATTCACTTCCAGTCTTGCGCAGTCCGATGGCTACTTCGCGCTCAACTTTAGTCGTGGTGAGCTTTCTTGTAATTTATTTGTAAATCAATGGCGCCGACCGCACCAGTATCGCTGTGTTTCAGTCTATGAAATGTTCGGAAATCATCGGAAATATGTGTTAGTAAATAATCGTTTTTTTATTCTCGTTTTCCCCCCTCCCGGCAAAGAATGTCAAAAAATACGTTAAGAATACACTTTTTTTTTAAAACTTGCACTTAGATCTTTTTCCTGTTATTGTCTTGTTGAACCTGAGCATTACTTATTACTTTCTCTGTTACTGTCTCTGTGTCGATTCAACTCAATTCAGATCAATGCAGTAAGTTGTTATCGTCTTTTTCCTGGGAAATCAAAAAAGGAGTTTATAATTATTTCCTAAGAGATGAGGTAGAAACATCTTAGGTCCACCATCTAACACTATCAAACCATCATAGAAACTCATAGCAACCAATATCACCATAACCCACATATACAGTTCTGTTCCCATAATGCTTTTGGTCAGACTGCCCAGCTGTGGCCGACACGAGCAACATGAACCTGTCTACAACCCTCAGTCACGCGTTCACCTTTGTCAACATCACTTGTAACAAAGGCTACTCCTTCGCTCAAGAAGAGTTCTTCAACAACTCCTGGGTCACCATGACGTGCAGCCAGGACGGAAACTGGAACAAGCCACGAATTCCAACCTGTCAGCGTGAGTTGCAAGTCCGCCCTAGCTCCCTTGAATGTACTTTATACAAGAGTTTTTTTATACATCTGTTGTAATCTAAAGAAAAGTTTGTTAGGATTATGCGTCCTGTCACTAAAAACGATTGTAACAAGTAAAACAACTGTAACAAGTAAAACGACTGTAACAAGTAAAATGACTGCAACAAGTAAAACAACTGTAACAAGTAAAACGACTGTAACAAGTACAACAACTGTAACAAGTAAAACAACTGTAACAAGTAAACGAATTACATGCGTTTTGACATACCTGCATTGAGCTTCCCCTTCCAGTCTTCATTGGCAACAAAATGAAATGAACCATGTTTTGCATATTTAATAATAATAATAATAGGAACATAACAATCAATAGACAGTGAGGTACACATAGGGACACTGAACAACATAAAGATGAGGTACACGTCAGGAATAGTACTTTGTAAAAAGATATGTTTTAAGAGAGCATTTGAATGCAGCCTTGGAGGCTGAGTGGCGAATGTGATGTGGTAGAGAGTTCCACTGCTGAGCGGCACAAAGGGAGAACATCCGTTGTCCATATGTGACTGTCTTTGTGAGAGGGAGGGATATTTTATGAACAGTTTAAATTTTTCTATCAATTGTTTCTAACACTTTACTTCCCACAATGACAGTATCATTCTTTCAGCCTAAGATATGGCCGAGAGTATTACTACATTCTGTTATCAGCATAAACAAAGCGATTTATTTCAGAAACCTACTGCGGCGTTCCTCAGTCTATCCCTAATGGAGAGATAACCGCTGGTTCTGGTAATGCTCGGTATGGAGCCACTGTTGTGTACAACTGTTTCCCGGGATTCATAATGAATGGCTCATCAAACTCCACTTGTAAAGAGAATGGTCAATGGACAAACCCACCTGAATGTCAAAGTAAGAGGGTAACAAAGATCAGCAAAAGCAATACTTTCTTTTTTTTAACTGTAAAGGTTATTGGTAAAGACTGTTGAAGATTTCAAGGCGTTTAAAAATGCTAATGTAAACATCTTTAATTTTCTTCTGTATATCATAGAATTGTAAGCCCTAGGAATCTTTTAGGAACAGTTGTTATGTACTGGATACTCAGATGTGCGTGCATTAGTACAGGACCTGACTTAACTTGCATTTATTTCTCCACACACAGCTGCCACGTGTCCATCTCCATCGCCTATTGCCAATGGAAATCTGACTTTGATCAATGGGGACTCCAACTCTAGTGCCGAACGCCAGTATTTTGGTATCATCGTGAAGTACAACTGTAACCCAGGCTATGACCTGATTGGTTCTCGTTACTCCCTTTGCTATTCAGGGACCTGGTCTATGCAACCTCCTGTTTGTCAAGGTGGGGTTTGTTAATGGACTTACTATTTTGAAAATAATTGTAAGTGCTTAGTCGGCACGTATGACAAATATAACAAAAATTAACTACTCGTCCTTTAGCAAAAATCCGCTATAAATTATTATTACCGTTGTGAAAAAAAACACTTATGCTCCAGCCATCAACTGTCCTGTGCCTGAAGTAGACAGAGCCACACTATCGACACAGAGTCCTGTTGAGCTCGGAAAGTCTTTGAATATCACCTGTAACCCTGGATACACTAACAATGGTGCAGACCGTTTTCAGAGCACCTGCACGAGTAGCAGCATGTTTGATGTACCGAGAAATGTTTGTCAAGGTGAGGAGGGTCTTATTTCGTTAAAACTGTTTTCTCCTTTTTTCACAGTTTTCTCTGTTGATCAGCAAGGCGATTCCTGTAGTTGTGTTTCCTCGTTAGACATTTGATTTCATTTTTTGTCGACAGCAAGAACATAGACATCAGACAGTCTAAATGTAAGATGTGGAGTAAAAGAGTAAAATATTGCAGGCTGCTGGTAGATGAAGATCAAGGGGTGCTTGTAAACAAAGAACAAGCAAACGAAAGCAATAACTAGACAAAAATTATAAGGAGTACTAGACTAGTCTAAAACATTTGGGTGGAAGAGATTTATAAGCAAAATATCAAAGCTATTCACGAAAAGTCTCTTGTTAACAACGTATTTTTCCGATAAAAATGAATGCGACACTGCGGGCATTTGCGGAGCCCATCAGACATGCCACAACACTGACGGCAACTTTACCTGCGTGTGTGACAAAGGTTACAAACTCACTGCCGACAAGTGCGACGGTACGTTGACTCTGGAAACTCTCTCGTTGATTAAAGTTATTAGAGCCAGACAACCATACTACACGAAAAAAAGTAAAAAAAGAAAGAAAGGCTTATGAACTTCGAATTCTAATTCTAGCGGAGAGACTGCCATGTCCTGATGTATCGCGAATTCTTTTTTTCAAGATATCGACGAGTGCGCTAACAACACAAGTGGTTGTGACGTCACCAACGGCTACTGTAACAACACCAGCGGCGGCTTTACGTGTGTATGTAACTCAGGCTACACGCTGTATACACAGAACGGTACGACTGGCAAGTACATTCCACTCTCTGAGGATGGTCTGCGACAGGGCGATGTCTACTACATCAACCACACCTGTGTTCGTACGTGTGTCACTTCCTTTGTTCACATTTTTATTTTATGATAGACACTTGCTTGCTATTCTCGAAATATGACGCCTAACTTCTGCTCCTTGATCCCATCGAAGTGGTTTAAGGTAATAATATTTTCGATGTTTCGCCGACTGAACGTATGTTTGCCATCCGCAAATGTTTTGCATTTTCGGTCGAGCTTTGCTGAGAGGTCGCTGAAACTGCAAGAGTGATGGTGAATCTTCTTTAATGTAGTAGCCTTGTCTAACTGTGATGACTTCATTGAATGCTGTATTTCCTTAAATCTGTTGTTTTATTCTGACAATGACATATGTACCATGAAGGGTTTATCCATGAAGGAAGTATATAAAGCAGGAGAGAGAATGTGTGTGTGTGTGTGTGTGTGTGTGTGTGTGTGTGTGTGTTTTCGCTTGCGTGTAGGGTAGGTGCGCGTGCTTCATTTACTACACATGTCATAGCTGGTAAACAGGAAGTAACAGCATTTTTCCTTGTAGTGATTAGAATCTTTTAGTTAATTTAAGAAGCTTTCTTCGCTCTGAGTATGACTTGTTGTTTAATTAAAATAAATTAGGAAGATGCCGCCTTATTACATTAAATGATTTTACAGGTTATCAGAGAGAATCTCTTGGTCTATTTCATGGTATTCCGGATTGCGTTTAAAACTCTTCTTCCCCTGATTTGATGTGTGCTTTATGTATTTAGTTAGTGTTTGCTTTCAAGTAAGTTTCTGTGTATTTAGCTGTTACCTGTGCGGGCCTCCCCAACATTTCCCACGGAACACTTCTGAGTGCCTCGACCTCGTACGTCTATAACGAGGCTGCTGAGTACCGGTGTGACCGGGGCTACACCTTGACAGGTTCTGCTGTAGTGAGATGCCAGTCTAACGGCACCTGGTCAGCACCACCACCGGTTTGCAATCGTAAGTATCATAACACACTCGCTAACACCATCAGGCTGTAAACGACTGTCATTGGTATGTTACCCACTCAGGCGATAAATAACTGTTTATCAGTATGTTCCGCAAATACTGCAAATTACGGTCATTGGTATATCAGGAACCAATCATTATATGCTTTAAATAACTTTTTATCTGTGTAAACCAAAGACAATGTATACTGTACTCAAGGCGTAAACCTCTTCGCTACAATAACACGCAGACAAAAACTGGAAAATGTTTATTGATCAAAATATAAGGAGCCATAAAGAAAAGCATCCATATCTGTGCGTGATGTACATCTGCACGAAGAAATAGGTTTGGGCCGTGTTAAACTACTGAAATATATTCCTTTTAATCGACTTGTATACAATCTTTTTCTTGTTCAATCTCTCTTTACTGCACTAACACACACACACACACAGCGAGATGACCAGCACTCCACCCTCCTACCTGCATCAAAGCGACATCTGTGTCACGAGTTCTCTTTTATTCACTCTGTTTAGCCAAGTACTGTGCCCCACTGTCGCCGACTGGTATCGTGTCGGCTGTGATTCCTGAAGCAAAAACAGTCATCGGCGACAAGGTGACACTGGTCTGCAAGTCCCAGGTTGGCTCCGAGTACAACAAGACCCTCTACTGTGCCTACGATGCCACTACAGACAACACGACGCTACAGGGGGACAGTCCGAACTGCCCAGGTAAATACGAACTATTTCTTTAAGAGCAGTTACACATCCAACACTTTGTCATAAACAGATAAAGCAAACATGCCTTTATTTGCCATCAATTATAATATATATATATATATATAAGACGAGAGGTGAACAAATCTATTCAGGGAAAACGATTTAAGCATATTTTTGAACAGATACTTTCAGGCAGTGAAAATCTGTGCTCTGTAAGCAGCCAAAGAAAAGCTTAGTTGACGATCTTTCAAAACAATCACGGAGCGATAGATGGAAATTTCTACGAACTAAATTCGTTGACGGTCAGACATCTCGCTCTGCTCCTTTTCTCTGTGGTGTCCCCCAAGGCTCAGTACTTGGCCCAGTTCATCCTGTACACTAAACCACTTTCATCATGCATCCAGTCTCACCAGGTTTCTCATCAATCCTATGCTGATGACACGCAGCTTTACTGTTCCACTCCACCGGCTGAGTCTCACTCTGCTATTAACTCTCTAGAAGCCTGTATTAGGGACGTCAAGGGCTGGATGGTAAAAAACAAGCTTAAACTAAACGACGATAAAACGGAAGCCCTTTTGTGCTATAGAAGAAGACATCAACCTTATCTCGTCAGTCTGACCAGTCACATCAAGGTGGGCGACAGCAACATCACCTTCACGTCATCCGTTAGGAATCTAGGATTTATTGTCACCGCAGACATGACCCTTGATAAACATGTTACAGCTGTCTGTCAGTCTGCCTATTATGAGCTCCGTAAGATCAGTGCCATCCGTCACTTCCTCTCTAGAATCGCTACCAACACTCTTGTCTGTGCGTTTGTTCTTTCTCGACTTGACTACTGCAACCCCTTGCTGGCAGGCTGCCCTGACTACCTCATTCAGAGACTCCAGAAAGTACAGAACTCCGCTTCGCGTCTGATGCTTAGAGCCACGAAACGGCCACGTCACTCCTCTTCTTCGTGGTCTACACTGGCTACTCATCCGTTCTCGCATTCAGTACAAACTGTCTGGGCTGTGTTTTAATTTCTTTGCAGGCTCCTGCCCTGACTATTTCTCTGAACTTCTCTTCCCTTACGTTCCGGCCAGACAACTCCGCTCTTCGTCTGATGACCATATCCTCACTGTTCCTGTCACCAGAACAACAACATATGGTCACAGGATTTTTGGCTACTGTGCATCAAAACAATGGAACTCTCTTCCTTTCCATATCCGCCACCTTCATACAACTGAATCTTTCAAATCTGCACTGAAAACGCACCTCTTCCTTGAGCATTACTCCTGACAGTCCACACAATAGTCCTTCTTACCCTCCCCTCTTCCGCTCTTGCTACTTTTCTACCCATCTTTCTCTGCAGAATCACTATATTCTCTGTTCCCGTTACTTGCTGCTTTTTTGTGTTTTCTATCTATGTTTTCTGTTTATCGTCAGTACTGTCGTTTATTTTTCCGTCCCTCGTGTTCTATCCATTTAGTCCATGTCTCTTCCCCGTTTTAAGAGCTAAGAGCATGCTCTCTATGAGTGTGAATATGCGCTATAAGAATTATTATTATTATTATTATTATAAAATAAAATAGCGAAAATGTTAATTTCTCTGAAATGTTGACCATATTGTAACCATTTTGTGAGGACTTCCAGAATGTCAGATGACGTAAGGATCATATACGAAACTAACCCGTCAAACAACAACCAATCAAACATACCCAAGTATAACAAAATGTCACGAAAACCGCACCAAAATCTGTAACATATAGTCTATTCACTATATTAAATAGTAAAAAAATATTCGTTAAAATGTTGATATAATACGCGATTATTTGGCGTTTCTTATACTTGCAACAATGTCACTGTAAGCTCTTTACTGATAAAATCAAGGGGACTGCCCGCGAATTGAAGAAAGTGGTAAAAATGTCAGTCTTTGTTATTCCCAGCGATAGACTGTGGCAGCCCGAGTTTAGTGGCAGTGGATGGCTCCGTCAACGTGTCCAATGTGTTTTCCGGTCTCGGAGATTCTTTCGAGTTCTCGTGTGAGCCGGGCTTCACGGTGAATGGCGTGTCTACCTCGGATAACAGGACGGTCAGATGCGGAGAAGATGGCCGCTGGGGCTTCGGGACCCTGTACTGTGAAGGTTGGACTGTATATCTGTCTAGTTTCTGTCAATACAGATGATCTTGGATTTTGCAAATTTTTCAGATCAGCGCTGAAGTTTGAAGTTGAACAACTAGTAAGTAGACGTTGCTAATCCGAAACAATTAAAGCAAAACAGTCGTAGATAAGAGTCTGGATAATATCGTAAATCAAACCTGATATGGTGATGTAAGAAAATAATGTATTAAGAAAAGATATAAGGAAGCAGAATTAAGAATCTACTGTGAGAAGAATTTTGAAGACTGAAAATTTTGAAAGGTGTGTGTGTGTGTGTTTGCATATAGATGTTTGTCAGTAGTGAGGGTCCTCCTACTCTAAGTGTTCAAGTGATAATATTTTCTTCCTCAAGAGTCTAAAATATTTACTTATCAGCGTGCTTTCCATTTTATTTCTCTTGCCTACAAAGCTTTGCTGCGATTGTAATGACTCTCATCTTTTTAACAAGCAGCAACATGTCACATTGTTCCTGACAGCGTCATGTTTGTTTGGTGATTTCAGGAAAAAGGTGCACAGACCCAGGAACTCCGGGCGGCATGAACATGACGTCAGCAAGCTTTGAAGTCAACGGAATGGTGAACTACACCTGTCTACGTCGCGGCTACGTTGCAAGTCCGCAAGCTCGCACGTGTGTGTACGATAATGGTCAGACACGATGGGATGGCTCTACACCAATCTGCGTGGGTAAGAAAACATCTTGTCCTGGTAATAATGTTGTCATTATGAGTGGTGAGTGAGAATTCATCTTGTCGTGGTGCTGTCGTTGTGACTATGATGCGGTGGTAGTGATGTGGTAGTAGTAGTAGTGATGGTAGAGGTTAGATGACGGTGGCTGGTGCTTTTTCTGAATACCGTTTGGAAAAGGAATGCTTTTTCTTGTCGTTTGTGTAGACATTTTTTTATTACAATAGTTCTTACCTTAAATAAATTGTACATGATTCTGAGTATCTTATATTTCTAACTGATTTTTCAAACGTGCACATGAGCGCTCGCGTGCACACACACACACACACACACACACACACACACACACATAAACACACACACACACATTTCCTTAATGCTGTAATAAGCTTTATTGCAAGATACTACAAGAAATGAAGCGGCATATTACAGCTCGTTTAGCAGTGCATAATTACCAGAAGATTTTACTTTTCTGTGGATTATTTAATAACTCATTTACTCTGGGCGGTCCACGCAGACACTGAGCCACCAGTCTTCTCGTATTGTCCGTCTGGAGTTATCTACCGTAACATTTATACCTCCGCTGCATTCGCCATGCCGTCTGCAGTAGACAACTCGGGCCTCGTGCTCCCACTCATGGTCTCCCCTCCTGGCTTCCGGCTGGACATGCCCCTAGCGGCGTCCTTCAACGTCACCTTCACGGCTAGTGACGTCACAGGCAACAATGCCACCTGCCAAGTGGTTATCATCGTCAGGGGTATGAAGAGTTGTTTATTCTCCTCTCGTAATTGGTGTTTTCCTGTCGTCACCTACTTTCTCTTATCTTCCCTCCTGCATTGACAGTATTTCCTGTACGACTTGAAACATTACTCACTTCATTCATGTCACCGATGTTTTCAAACGCTTGCGATTATTTACGTCTTAGATTCAGTTTTTATTATATTTATCTCCTGATCTTTTTTATAATGCAACAAAAACACAATCAAAACAATGTCAAAAGTAATAATAGGAATTTAAGCATATATTTTGATATTTTTCAGATCTCAGCGTGTTTCCTGACTTGACATGTCCAGACAACCTGCAGTTTAGTGTCAGTAATAGCACACCCTACACTGTAGACCTCCAGACAGCGGGTAACATCACTGGGGTCAACCTGACCTTCAGTCCCAACAGGATGGTGCAGGTGGGGCCTACAACAGTAGGGGTTGCCCCTTATTATGTGACTACAACCTACATGTACGGCTTTCAGCGACAGTGTGCCTTCATGGTGGACATCAGACGTAAGTGATGACAAGGGCTCTGCTTTAGATGCTGGATCTACCCTGATGTCTGTATCAGTGATGTGATGGTAGTTACTTGATGTCTGTATCAGTGATGTGAATGTAGTTACTTGATGTCTGTATTTGTGATGTGATTGTCTAACCCTAATTTCTGAATGTGTGATTTGATGGTAACTCCCTAAAGTCTGTATCTGTGATCTGATGGTTGTTACATAATGCCTGTATCTGTAATGTTCAAATATTAAAAGGAGGAGATGATAATGTCGACGACAATGATGAAGAAGAATAGTAATAATAACAGGAACGACAAGAGCAATTAAAAAATATAGCAAAAGACGAACATTTTTGTGATCAAGTCAAAATAATTCAAGACTGAATAATCACGTGAAAGACACTTTGCATTTTTATTTTCCAAGGTTTAATATAAAGCATTACATAAGCTATGATAACTTTCGTTCCACAAAGTGATCAGATTGTAGAAACCAAATCACATGTACATCACATGACAAGCTATGACCTGTAAACACATTTCGCTTGTCCTGTTTCGTCCTTCGCAGCGACTGCGTGTCTGAGCGACTACCTCACCCCAGGGGGCGCCACAAAGCAATGCACGTCACAAGCAGGTGGCAGTCTTACCTGTACTGTCACTTGCGGCGCTGATATGGCCTTCCAAGATGGCAACACTGCCAAGACCTACTCCTGCTCCGGTCAGAATGTGTGGTCTCCTACACCTGCCAGGTCTTGTACTCGTGAGTATTGAGTTCTTTTAATCTTCCTCCAAACTTTACATGCCAACTGTTTATTAGGAGTTTGCATGGATACATTACATCTGGGTTTCTCAACATAAATTTAACACTCTTCTTTTCTTTCATCAAAAGAATTAGTCTTGAAAACTGAATAGCAGCATGAAACAAGCAATGATACTGTGACTATAGTCTGAACTATCTCTAAAGAAAAGCTGTGTCACTACCCATCTCTAAACACGGATGTCTGTCTTGATAATAAGGAAGAAAGTCTTCTGCTCACTAAGTAGGTGTGACTTTGCCAGTCATGTCTGATAGTTGTGTTTCTGTGTTACTGCAGCAACAGTTGTGCCTCGGTACATCTACATGATTGCGATCAACTACACCTGGGACGGAACTGGCGACTTCAGTTATTGTCTGAATCAATCCGGGGCAAAGCTTGTAGCTGAGATATCTTCAAAAACGGTCACCCCATGTACAATCGATGGAGGACCCCCGTATATCACCTTTAATGCGTCTGTATTTAGTTTGGACAAGAATGCGGTGAGACATAGGTGGAGTCAAATTTGCTCCTAAGTGTAGTGAGTTTGCATTTCTAGTTCCACTGTGAAACGATGTGAGACTTCCCCCCTCCCAATGCTACCTTTCTTCTTCTTGTCTTCCTCTTTACTATTCTCCGTCTCCTTCTACTCAGTGAGAGGGTATGCCTGACATTGTATTATTTGCATTTCAGTGAAACTGTATTTCGATTATTTTCGCATTTGTATTTCTCTCCTAGTTACGTGTTTTATTCACAAACTATCGCCTATTTATTTTAATATATATCTGTGCCACAGACGAATCTTGTCCTGGAACTGACGGTTGCAAGCTTGACGTCCGTTTCTTCAGGCGACTTTGAATACTGTCGAATTATCTTTAGCAACCCAGATTCAGCAAAAGCAAAAGATTTCTTCAAGATTTCAAATACGACCTGCACCGGACAGACAGGTGTTGTGACCTTTACTTCACAGAGCAGAATCGTCACTAGTAATGGTTACGTGTGTCAGCGAGGAAGCACTCTTCAACTTGTCAACACTAAAAACTTCTGTGGTAAGGACTAGTGTTCTACTCGCTAACAGTTGGTTCGTTGGCTTGAGGTACAGAGAGACATGCTAATGGCAGGTTATACGGACACTAGTCTGTAGATATGTCTGTGCGGTTTTGATATAATAGTGTTCAAATAATACATTTTCATTTGTGCGAAAGAAAATTTATCGTTTGACAGACTAATTTACTAAGAATTTAATTGATATATTCAGTACTGACGTGACTGCGTAGCCTGATAGTTGCTGCCCCAGACTGTGGCGCACGGGTGGCTGGTTCGAGGCCAGCTCAGGCCCCCAGCTGGACAACTTCCTCTCCCTATCCAACATCTGCTTAACAGGAATGGGGAGCTTGCTTAGTACGGAAGTTGTGCTCCGCCCTCAACATGCACTAGACACCGTTGTCTCTATGGCCAGCGTGCAATAGCCTGCTTATCGCTGCTTTTATTCAGCATGTACTTGTGTGTGATAACATTCACACTAACAACATCAGTAAAAGAATTTTGCGCGAAAAGAGAAAATGCTCGTCCTGCAGGCACTTGCACAAATTCATTGTATCAAAGCTGCTATCAAACTCTCAGTTTGGTAGATTGTGCGTGTGTGGTGGTGAATAAAGCAGCAGAGTTTATTAATCTTCGCCTGCTTCGCCTTTAAGCAAGTGGACAGTTAGGGGGGAACCACTTGAAGCGCTGTGTTTTATTCTTAAAGACTGAAGACACAGAGTGAATGAATAATGTTCAAGCTACTGCGGGAAATCTCATAACAGCATCTCAATGTCAGTCTTAAAGACCAACCTGAATGGTTTGCGTTTTTTGCAGATATCGGTAGATATAGACGATATAAACATAACCTGTAAAGTGCAGCCTCCGAAACCCATCCGTTAATTAATTATCCGCTAGCAAAGTACGCGATTTGCACCTGCGATCAACGAGCGCCGTTAACAGTAAACTACTCACAGTAGTGCATCATTCACAACATTGACAGCCGTCAACACCAAACAGAGAGAGAGTGAGTGACAGTTGGGATTATTCGGACGTTAAAGTCTGCTTTTCTCGAGCTCAAGTAGTAGTTTATTCAAAACCACGAGACATGCAGACTTTCAGCATCCCAAAACCCGAACTGTCGCTCATTCGTTATAAGATGACATCAATCAATCTCTGACTGGTGTTGACGGCTGCCAGTGTTGTGAATGGTGCACTAGTGTGACGTATACACTGTTAGCGGCGCTTGTGATCGTAAGTACGAATCGTAGCGGACAATTAATTAATAGAAGGGTTTTGGAGGCTAAAATTTACACGTTAGGTTTATATCGCATATATCTACCGATATATGAAAACTTCGAAAACCATTCAGGCTGGTCTTTATTGTAGGTTTTGAAGATACAGGTTACACGGTGGGAACCCATTTGTTACAGTTCTAACGTACATATCAACTACCACTGCTGGATATAGATTTATGTTGGACATTTGTTTTTGGAAGATGGGGTGCATTCGATTATCAAGACTTGTTTATTTCCACGTGCTATGCATTTACTGTCATTTGATTCGTTTTAGTGCAATGTGAACCGGGATACATGGACAATGGAGGCCAGTGTACGGAATGTCCTTCAGGCCAATACCAAAACGAGGCTGGACAGACTCAGTGCAAGACTTGTGCTGGCAACTTTAGTTCCTCGTCAAGAGTGTCTGCTAGTCAGTGCGTAGGTGAGTCCTGCGCGCCCGTGTGTGTTGACAAGTTGGATTTTGCTGCTGTTGTTGTTTGAAAGGGTTTTCCTTCGGTTGTTTAAACGTGTGATTTTAGTTATTCCCGTTAATTTGCTTTTGAAAACCTCGAGGCCAAGGCGTCTACAAGGATTTCAGGTTGATTTGATATTTTTCAAACGACTGTCTTTTTTTTTTTTACAAAATATATCTGCAGTTCTTAAGTTAACACAATTTAATCTGTGATTCTCTTGTAACCAAGTCATAGGTCTTCCCATTCATGTAATCTGTTTCTGGCTGCAGAGTCCTGCCCGCTGGGTTTTACAAATGGTCAGGGAGTAGTTGCAAACCCCTCTACCTGCTATGCCTGTCCCGTTGACACCTACCTGAACACGTCCTACACCGCGAACTGCACGGCCTGCCCCAGTGGTTCCACCACGTACGGCACAGAGGGCGCCTCGTCGTCTGCACAGTGTAAAGGTAATATGAAACTATTTATAGCCTTTGATCATTTCATAGGAAAAAAGGAAAAAAGACAACTATACAGCACTGCGCATTTTTGAGATACACACCTACAAACTCGTCATGATACGACGTTTGTACTTAGATACATACTTAGCCTATGGTGCCCTCTCTCACAATGGAAGAACGCTTTGTAAATACATTTAGTATAATCCTGATGTCGATGTTTTGATCTCTTTGTGCATGGTGATCTTTGTAAGAGCATATCTTAGACGGGAAGGGTGTAATCATGTATTCACCCTGAGCTTTACTGAATTATTCGACAAAAACAAATTTGCTGCCTACTATAAATTTAAAGGCATCAGAATCACTGCTGTTTGTTGTTTATTGACCTCATATAGAAAAGTCCGTTACCTTAAATTTATCGTGTACACATGTTTCTAATGACCACTGCTCTGTGTGCCGACAGCCTGTCCGCCAGGACAGTACCCAGTCAATAGCACCACGTGCTCGCCATGTCCCAGGGGCTACTACAAGACCTCGACAGGCTACACCAAGTGTACGGAGTGTCCAGCTAACACTACCACCAGCAGCACTGGGTCTTCAGCCTCCACCAGCTGCAGTAGGTGTCACTTAGTATATGTATATAATCACTTAATCGATTATTCAACCACATCTTCAATATTTTTACTACCAGTTGTCAAAGATGTGTGTGTATATAATATATGTACCCGAAAAACCACGTACGTCAACATGCTTACACACACACACACACACACACACACACACACACACACACACACACACACACACAAATCCCGTGGTGCAACCCTGGTGATCTAGAACCATATCTGAATGATTTCTCATGATAAACATAAATAACAACTGTGTACAATTAGTTCTACCATCTACGTGCAATCATTTCTACCATCTGCATAAAGTCAGCAGTCATGATAACACATCTGTTCCTGTCAAGATCTTACAATGTCTCAGTCATAATTGTTACAGTATTCAAGGAAAGTTCTAAGGAATTACTAATGCAATTTCTCGAATGGAGAGACATAACTATTAATAGAAGATATTCAGAAAACATGAACAAATACTTGAGATGGAGGACTTTGTGACTGCCTGTGCAAGAGAATGAGTGACAGCAGTGTTGAACGCTTTGATACAAACATTTTGTTGTCCTACCTCAGTATCCCCGACTTCTCCTGCATGTGAAAACGGCGGCACACCAATCATTTACTTTCACGAGTATACCTGCACCTGCCCTGAGGGTAAGTACACAGACTTTTAACGACTGACTTTAAATACGTTATTCTACATAAAAGTGAGCCTGCCTGCTTTTGATGTCACAAACACCATCACCAACAAGATTCAGACATCGTGAACAGATGTCTGTGTCACATCCTCAACATCAGATGGCCCGAGACGATCTCCAATACAGACCTGTGGGACAGAACCGACCAAAAATCTACCATCCAAGACATCAAGAAGCGAAAATGGGGCTGGATCGGTCACACCCTGCGAAAGCCGGCCGAAAATTTAACGAAACAAACTCTGGGCTGGAACCCACAGGGAGGGTTGGGAGACCCAGTCAGACGTGGAGGAGATCGGTCCATGGCGAGGCGGATGGTGGGATGACATGGTCCCAACTGGGGAGGGAGGCCCAGAACCGGGTCGACTGACGTGGTGTTGTTGCGGCCATATGCGCCACTCAGGTCGAAGAAGAAGCAAAAGAAAGAAAGAATGAATGAATTTTTTTATGTCAGTTACTTGAATATACGTATTTATTATAAAATAAAACGTAACCTCTGCTTGCCATGAAAAACTGATAAATCAGAAATGTTTTCATATATCACTTAGCATTCTTTTCACGTTTTGTGCTTAAAATTTACCTTTCTTAGCTGTGTTCAGTCTTTCTATTTAATACAGTCAAGCTGGAATCGTTAACTGCATGCTTTCATAGAAGTTATAACTTGCAAATGCCAAGAAGAAATCCTTTTGATAACATTCATTTAGTTATCTTGAGACTTTGCATACATATGTGTTTTGCCTTGACACCGTTGTACATGTAGCCACTCAAGGTCAACTCAGTTTCGCTGTCTGGTCTTAACAGTCGATTCGCCACTTCTTGAGACCGGCGACTTAAGACTCCTTTTGAAGATCTCATAAGCATTCAAACCAACAGCATATTTTGCACGCTGAAAAACACTTAATATCCATCATATAAGAACTCATACATGCATACCAGCTCAGCATTTTAGTGAAGACCGAGCCCATCTCGCCCTTGTTGCCCTACCCACCCCCAACCCTCTATGACCTAGGTCGTCAGGTAGCTAGTCACCATCGGGGTCAACTGAGGTGAACACGCTGTCACACCAGTATTTAAAACTGGCTAGTGAGGGAGCCTATGGGTGCGAGCGCTGTTCCACTAACCACTCGGGTATCTGATGTACCTGCTTATTACTCCTGCTTACTGTCCAGGCTATTACGGAACGACTTGTGGAAACAGGACCGACCCTTGCAACTCCAATCCCTGCTACAACGGTGGTTCATGCAAGACACTGGGTGTGAAAAACTACACCTGCTCGTGTGTTTCAGGTGAGCTATTCTTTAGGGATATTGACTGGTGCCTTTATGTGTGCAAACACGTGACCCGCTCTCTTTCTGTCTCTTGCCTACCTCTCTGTCTGTCTGTCTGTCTGTCTGTCTGTCTGTCTGTCTGTCTGTCTGTCTGTCTGTCTGTCTGTCTGTCTCTTCTTTCTGTGTGGAAGGTCAAGCGAGGCAGACTGTCTGTACAAAGCGCAAACATGTATGTATATTTGTGTGTAAATTTAAAGGCTCGCTTTCGTCTCTGTAGTCAGGGTTGTGTTTGCACCTCTACATTTTTGTACATGTATGTGTCAAGTTTACTCTCTCTCTCTCTATATATATATATACACACACACGCACATGTAGTCTACTCAAGAGGTCATATCCGTGGTAGACTTTAGACTGGGTTCCGATGCCGATGTTTGACTGAGCCTCACTTCCATCTGCAGCTGACACATGTGTCATAACTGCAGCAATTGTCACCAACATTTCAGACATGAGCAAGCAGTTCCAAGCACTGCATCAGAAAGCAAACATGATCCCTACAAAGACTGTTCTCTTAATTACGCTCCGTGTTATTCCGTAGTTTCTACTGAAAATTTATGTATCGCCTACATCAACACTAACACCGTCTTTAGAATGACATCAGATCCATTTTCTCAAGAGCCGAATTGATTTATCAGTCGTAAGAGGATCAAGTCTTCGTTGCCTCTATACGTTTCGTCTGCAGTTGAGAAAAGTTCATTTGACTCGTTAGATTATCATTTTTTTTCTGAAGGCTTTAATGGAAGCCAGTGTGAAGTTGATGCCAAAAATGACTGCCAGAACAGCACGTGCTCGGACATCAGCTTCTGCCGCGACAAGATTGACTCCGCCGACTGTGTGTGTCCTTCTGGCGGCAATTATACAGGACCACAGTAAGAGTTGACAGTCTGGTGTTTATTAGCTGATGACTATTACACGCAAAGTTGACTTCTGATCTTTACTGCCTGATGACAAGAACACGCAGGTGATGTTTTACCCAAGAAGCCGTAGTTATAAAGCGGCGGAAAATGTTTCCTAGGGTAAGGAAACCCGAAGTATGTCCGCGGGGTCTGAAAAGCGTTTACAACCGCTTTAAAGGAAACAAGACTCTGCTCCTTGAGTGCCCCATTTTACCCTGGAGAAATGACTTACTCTTGCTTCGTAACTACGGTCTCTGATGTTTACCACCTGATTACAAGTACACAAAAAGTAAGGTTGTGTATATGGCTGGTTAATCAGACCTCTGGATCTCTGGCTGTTATCTTCTCTTACCACTGTTACCTGTATTCAAAGGTGTGCGGTGCCCCAGGAGCTGTGTTCCCCTAGTCCCTGCAAAAACGGCGCCACTTGTCAAAAATTCCGTGCCGTCCGCTACACATGTCAGTGTCTGCCAGGCTACACCGGCACCACGTGTGAAACTCTTATTGGTAAGTAAATGGTATGAACTCTGTTAGTTAACAAACTCTAATAATAAACCATTTTTATTTTCTTCTAGACAGTCATCAAGTACAATTATCATTTCTTGCGAACAGAAGTCTTCACAGCCATTAGAAATAATGGGTCACATGTGCCTTTATTTTGTTTTGTTACCTAAAAAATTAGTTGTTGCATTTCTAATGGAAATCAACCTTATTTTTTCAGATCAGTGTGCATTGAACTCCCATGGTTGTCTGTACGGAGGTCAATGCAATAATGGCATCAATAACTACACTTGCTCCTGCAATCAGTCTTACCAAGGATCTCACTGTCAACAGCCACCAGACTACTGCACCCTGAGTAACCCTTGTCCTAGCGGCGTCTGCTACAATGACTACAACCTGTCGATGGCGCTGTGTGCCTGTAGCTACCCTTACCGTCTGAATGGTAGGTGGCAGCGAGAACTGGCTTGTGACAGAAACTCAAACATTACAAATAGAATTTATCTTTAGTGTACCTAAGGATGGAGGAATGAATCTAAATTTGTGTATGAGAGGGACAACGAAAGAGAGAGAGAAAGAAATAAAAGCACTTTGTCAGACTCTTATTTGTTCCTTAGCATCTCTTGTCGACAACCCCCTCATCCCATACAATATTTTGTATTTCAGGAGGTAAAATGACACTGGCTAAAATTCTATCATGATTGATTTGCTACAAGAAGGCGTGTAGTTTTGAATGCTGTTACTAACTGATCTCAGCGATCATTCTAGTGAGAACCGATATTTCTAATTTTATTGGTCGTTTTTGTTTAAAAAAAAATACAGCCAGCAGCGGCCGTTGTCAGGAGATTGATGTCTGTTCTGAGACGAGGCCATGCCAGAACAATGCCACATGCCACCGCGTGTCCCCAGGACAAGTGCACTGCGCATGCCCGCAGGGTTACGAGGGATCCCGGTGTCAACACATTGTCAGATCCTGCACCAACAGTTCGTGTGCTCACGGACAGTGTCTAGATATACTCAACAACTACACATGTGTTTGCAACCTTGGCTATACTGGTAAGGACTATAATGATAAACCCAGTTCTAATTGATGATGATGATGATGATGATGATGATGATGATGATGATGATGATGATGATATTGCAAATGTAGCTTGTGGCACTCCTGACATGAGTCTTGCTTCTGTGACTTTTAAAATTAACCTGCACAAGTTAGAGGGATTTGCTGACTGATTAAGTTTTTGTTGTTAGCTTTGTTATTGTAACAGTGCCAGGACCTTCTATCCTACCTGCGTAAACCTCTTTATCACAGTACCGACGTCTTTCGAACGGCTCACAGGAATTTCACAGCTACATTATGTATTAACTGGCTGCATGTGAGGATGCATGTGCAACCGGTTTATGTTTATTCAAGCATGTTGTGCTTTTGTACTCGATTGTAAGGTCTACATCATAAAGCCTCTTTCCCTACTGGCCCTGGTCACTTATGAAGCGCTTCGAGCTCTCTTCTGTGTGGAGAAATGCGTTATACAAATCCGACGACGACGATGATGATGATGATGATGATGATGATGATGATGATGATGAGTATGAAAGAATGACACACACACACATGCGCTTGTGACGTAATTAAAATAAACAAATTATTAAGCATACTGGAATAGTGTACCATACCAGGTGGTTAGCCTATTTATTCCCCCTCTTTATCATCTTCTTTACTTTCCAGTATTTTAATATCTAATTTTCTTTCCTTAGTCTAAGTCTCAACATTTCTCTTCAAACCGGCCGTAAACGAAATGTTACACAAGAATAAATCTTTCTGCTACAAAAATCCACGTTAATCCTAGTAAAGTAGGTAACTACACAACACCCACTCAGCTCATAACCTTAATAATATTTAAAATTGAGAATAGTTCTTTTAAACATGGCTTAGATTAAAGAAAGTGGGAGGGGAGACCGAAACAACCTTTTGTCTTCTTTTGCTTCGATACTTTTTCCCGCTTGGGAGGAGATGAAGTATACCCCTCTGGGCAAAATAAAGTCTTCTAATAACATTCAAACAATAGTAGGTTGAATAAAGGTGTTTGATACTATAAAAATATATATTGACATTTTTGTGAGTATTACACTGAGAAGGTCGACTAAGATGTAAGACCACTGAATGGAGTCAGTGATGGAACATTGTGGATTGTGCGCCACTGGCACAGTCTGAGATTGTAGTAAGGTAAAGAGTCTTGCCAAACAGGGAAAGGCGGAGTTCTACATGTAATCCTTAAGGATTAATTTTGGATATTAACTGCATTTTTCTAGGGAAATGAAAATAAGGGGTGAAGTTGATTTTCCACTCCGAGCCATCAACAGTCAGTAAATAGACAAATCAACAAACACTGTAAACAGGTGCCACAAGCAGATAAACGACAGCGTGCCCGAGACGAGTTACGAACCCAGGACCTCCGACAAGTGCTTATTCCCTTGCCACTGAAAAGTAGACATGAGAATTATGTGTGGGGGGAGAGGTGGTCATTCTCCCTCATTACACCGACCTCACTCACACAAACTGCTTTATTTTGAATCTACTTTTATTGCTTCCTGTCACTGTATTGTTAATTTTATTTCTCTGCAGGTAGGTCATGCGAGGTCAATGTCGATGACTGTCCTGGCCAGTGCGATAAGAACAACACACTTACCTGTACCGATGGGGTCAATCAGTACACTTGCTCTTGTAAAGCTGGATTCACTGGCGCACGTTGTGAGGTTAGAGACCACACATTTCTAATTTTAAACACTTTTAGGTCTTAACTCTATTTAGATAATTTGTTTAAAGTGCACACCACAATTTTAGAATGTTTAAAACTAAAACTGCTTTAAGTCAGATAAAGTTGTTTAAGTCTGACTTTCCGTCCTGTCAGTGCAATTTTTTTGTATCTTCTTGTGCAATGCATTAAAATGGCTAAGAAGATATTTTGTTTCTTTAGAACAGTTTTAAGGTTTAGAAACGTGTTGTGCAACTGGCCCCATAAGTTTTGTTTCACGAAATTGTTTGCGATCACAAGGAAGGTTTTGCTGGTAGTAAAGTTTTACAGCATTCCAGAAACATTAAAACTGAAGAAAATGTTTTGGGAGTTTCTGCTTTACCTCTGTTTTTCAAGATTTCATTTAAGTTCATCTGAATTATCTGTCAGTCGGGATAGCGTATTTAAAATGGAGATCTGTGTGTTCGCGTGTTTATATTGCTGTCAACAAGTGTTTCGTGTTTTCAAACTGATCTTTGAACTACTGGAAACTACCTTATGTTCAGACTGATATCAAAGTGTGTTTTGTGCTCTGAGACGTATGTTCACAACAGTTTCCTGTGTTTAAACTGATGTCAGTATTTCTTTCATGTCTTATAACTGATGTCAATATTTCTTTCACGTCTTATAACTGATGTCAACCAGTTTTGTATTTTTTCTTTTTTGTGTGTGTGTACAGACTAATATCAATGAGTGTGCGAGTCTACCCTGTAAGCACAACGGCACGTGCGTCGAAAGCGCGACAACTGGTGACTACAGCTGCACCTGCAGAGATGGCTGGACCGGAAAAAACTGCGACATGCTTCCTGACTTCTGTAGCGACACCTTTTGCCAGAATGGAGGAACGTGCTACAACCTGCAGGAAAGATACTTCTGCAGGTTCTTAATTATTTTCCGTGGAAACGTACCGTAATTTTCAACAGCTTTATCTTACAGCAGAGTGCGACCATGTAGGTGCGTGCGTTCGTGCGTGTGTGTTACTCGTCAAATTCGAGGCTAGCAGAACAAGTAAAGTTGCGTGCGATTCCGATGCGCCAAAAGGAGTGAGTAGGTGGGATATAAACACAGCAGAGTGTAAACAGGTCACTACGTGAATGGACGGGCCAACTCGACCACTAGCAGGAACCAATGTAGAAAAAGGTTTCTAAATGTTCCTCATTAGAAGTAAGTGTTAGCAAGATGTGCGACAGGTCCCAGACCGGATGGTTGCCGGTTTTATCTGCAGTCTGTAATGACTTACCTGCGTGTGCGTGCGTGCATGCGTACGTGTGTGCGTGTGTGTGAGAGAGAGATTTTGACTTCTTTACTAAGCGAACCTTATGGTTTGTTTCAAGGGAGAAATTATATATAAAACAACATTAACAATAGTTAAAACAGCGTGACATTTTACATGCTAGCATTTCTTTAATGATCTCTGTTTTGAATATTGGATACAAATAGTTAGAAATTTGTTTGATGGTTGCTTCAGAGTTTTCTAGAAAGACTTGTGTGACTCCATCTGTGCTCTAAACTATAATCTTGTAGATTTTAACACACCAACTTTAGTTTTATAGTTGTCATAGGTAGGACAATCAAACAACCCGTGCACTTCATCTTTAATCTAATGCTTGCATCAAAGGCAGATCAGCTGGCTAGGAGATCCTTCATTTTTATAGCAATATTGGTGCACATTGATGGGCAATATTCCAAATCTAAATTTAATATATGCTTCTCTTCAACAACATATTTTTAATATATTTGAATATCTCTCAGGCTATACATAGCTCTTAAAACTAGAATATAGCTCAGATCTTTCACTTGTGCGTATATCATTGTGCCAGTCTTGTTAGAAACAATTTCTAAGTCTTTGTTTAAAGGTCATTAAAACATATTGCTACTTACTACTTACACTTTGGTGGAACCATATTTATACAAAGCCACTAACACAGAGAAGTTCTTTTACAAAGAAAACTCAAATAACTTTTAGCATTTTCTTGTTGATAATATAACATTCAATCTTTTCTAGGAAGTCTCGTGTCATCCATTCCAATAAGACGAAGCCAGAACTTAATAATCTAACTTTTGTAGTCACCAATAGTGGATGCCGTCCCAGATTGCAATAGATTCTTCTGTTTGGTGTTTGAAGACCCACACTTTAAAGAAAACGTTTGCAGGAAACAGGAAACCATTGATTACCGACACAAAAGTATCAGTACAACCTGAGAATCGAAAATTTAAAAAATACTTTCTTGGTTTATTTCCTATTTTCTATAGGCATTTTAATAGCTGGCAGATTCTGATTCAGGCCCTGCAAGATCCTCGACTTCAAGGGAGAGGAAGAATTTAGCCATGAAACAGAGACCTAATTACTAATACATGTTAATAACCTTTATCCTTTGTTCACCACAATAGCATGACTCCTTTGACGCTAAAAATTCGCTTTCTTTAAACACGATGACGATGGGTTTGCTAAGGTTCACAGTCAGTCCAAAACAACATATTCTTTTAAATATCAAGCTATTTTTGAGGCCAGCGATAGAATATGACTTAAGTAAAACACCATCCACGAAGAGCAGTATAAGGACCTGTCTTATATTTGGAAGAAGGTAGATGTCATGAATGAAATTCTGAGACACGTCTAACGCTAATTTATAAAGAGGCGACAAAATACAACCCAGCCTTACTCCAGTCGGACAGTAAAATTAATCTGTCAATCCGTTATTGCACCATACACAGACTTTCACCTCCTGGTACATACTTTGTAAAATGGTGAGCATCTTTCACTTGTGCATATATCGTTACGTAGAACATGCCAAAGTTTGTTTCTATTAACCATGTCGAATGTCTTTGTAAACTCCATGAAACATACATACACTTTACCCAATCATTTGGGTAAATGTCGTTGTACAATAGCATACAGAATAAAAATATTATCTATTGTGGAATGTCCTTCCCTGAAACTACTCTGTTCCTGAGCTATCCCTCTATAATTGTCTGGGCTATCTCGGTTCCCTGTTTTAAATAATGGGACGATTATCCCACCGCCCCAAGCTTTTGGGTATTCTCCATTGTCAAAAACGTTTGCTTGATAAGGTTGCTAGTTTCCTTAGTGTACGATCCTGACAAGCTTTTAACATTTCTGCAAGTATTCCATTGAGCCCTAGAGTCTTATTTAGTTTCAGAGGATTTATAAATTAGGTAGGTGTATGTCGCTTTGAAGAATGTTTATCTTTGATGTTTATTTTGTCCGTTTTAAGATGTTAGCAATGGCTTAAGATAAAACATGTTACGCAGAAGAAATAGTGCCATATATATATATATCTTACATATCTCACCTCGACCAAACGTGAACAACAAGGCAACGTGAGAGCGTCAGATAAAAGCGAGAGGGAAAGAGAAGTGGGGGGACAGCAGGTAGATGAAGGCGAGAGGAAGAAATCGAGCAACATAGTCGTAGAGAGAGAGAGAGAGAAGGGGTTGTGGAGAACGGGAGTTTCACTGTCAGCAAAGTTTTTATCTCCCTCTTCACTCAAAACGTCATGGCGAAAATGAGTTTTCAGCCCAGAAGTGAGGGGCTATCAACAGTACAAGTGTTTTATTATTTCACTACACTCACAATTCGAACAAATAAGCTTTACTCGGATGTGACAGACCTAAAGATGACAATTAACTCACAGCTGGAAAATTTAGCGCTGAAATCAACCCAGGCGAAACCGGTAACCTGGCTAATGGAATCAAATAGAAGAGTGAAAGTGAGAACAAATGATGATGTGCACTTGAACGACATCGTTTTACTACACTGAAAGTCCCCATGTTTTGCTATATCATTACGCCGGTAGGTAGTCTGGTTTGTAACTCCGTTATGGATTATTATAGTTTTGCTTTGCTTATAGGTTTGTTGAGAATTTAAGATCAAAAGTTCTACTATTTTGCTCTCTAATGTGAGCACCTATCAAACACAATGAAAGGGGGGGGGGGACACCTGTTGACGAGTAGTATATGTGTATTTTACAATGCTTCTCCTAAAATTACTTTTTAATGTGTGAATACTTCTGTTAGTAACGTATTTTATTTCATTTCAGGCAATGACATATAGATAAAAGGTAGAAATGCACATATTAAGCGAAGTAAACATATTATCGTGTCTGTTACAAAGCTGTCCAACAGGTACACATGGCAACGCTTGCAACGAAACCACTGATGTCTGCAACATTGTGAACCCTTGTGTCAGCTCTAACCAATGCCAGTCTGGCAACGGGGCGGCCTACTGCAATTGTCCTCAGAGTAAGTCATGTGTCCAGTTATAAGCTGGCGAGAAAAGCACAACATAAATATATTCATATTTTAGAGCTTTTTAATGAAATTCTTGATAAAAGCTCACTCCCCAGAATGTGGAAAATGGCTACAGTAGTCCCAATCCCCAAACCAGGTAAAGAAAAAACAGCCCCAGCTAGCTACAGACCAATAGCGCTCACCTCGCAGTTAGGCAAGACGTTTGAAACAATAATCAAATGCAGACTAAACTACTTCTGTGAAGTAAACAACATTCTACCCCCAGAACAGAGTGGGTTTAGGGAAAAACGTAGTACGATGGATCATATAACAGCCTTGCAGCAGGAAATAACGCTCATACAGAAAAAAGAGTGAACCTGTGTGGGGTGTTCTTGGACATTGAGAAGGCCTACGACATGCTCTGGCATGAAGGTCTGCTTCAGAAACTCTACCGCATAGGCACTCCAAACGAAATCGTCCAATTAATTCGATCCTTCCTGTCAAACAGGAAAATAGCAGTAAGAGTGAATAACCAGATGTCTAAAGAGGTGTTGCTTGATAATGGAGTGCCCCAGGGGAGCGTCCTCAGTCCATTACTGTTTAACATAATGATCGCAGACCTCCCCAAATGTGTAAAGCACGTAAAAGTCAAACAGTTTGCAGACGACACCTCCCTCCTAGGAAAAGTAGAAATACGTAAAACAAAGAACTCTAAGATACCTAAAATCATAGGAATTGACAAGATCCAAGAGGACCTCCATGAAGGAGCAAACTGGTTAAAATATAATGGCTTTAAATTATCAGCCCCCAAAACCCAGGCGATAATATTTAAAAAACCAAACCAGAAGACGGAATATCCCAAACTAAAACTAAACCAAGCAACCATTAACTATAGCTCCCAGGTACAATTCTTAGGAGTAATTTTCTCGGATAAAACAAACTGGTCCCCCTATGTAGATAAAATAACGAAATCTGCCAAAAAGGGAATAAACCTAATGAGAGTAGTAAGTGGTAACAACTGGGGCACCCACCCAAAATCCCTTCTTAACCTATACCAAGCCCATGTAATGTCAAAGCTGCTTTATGCAGCCCCACTCTTAGTTCACCTGAGGTCAAACCACATAGCTAAACTTCAGTCAGTCCAGGCCGGAGCATTAAAAGTAGTGTTGGGTGTACCTTCACACACACCAAACCTGTCGATGCTGGCAGAGACGGGACAAAAACCAATAGACCTGATTATCAAGGAGAGGACAGCCAACTACTACTATAAGACGCAGTGTCTCCCTACCGAACACCCAGTCCGACAGATCCACATACAACCCCACATAAAAAGAACAGGCCGCCCCACCCCACAACCCAGCTATTCAACAACACACTCAACATATAGAAAACACAAAAGGAGCAGAAACGGCGATTACAGCACCCTACCCACACACCAACATGCAAACTCCACCTTGGACACTTCCGCGACCACAAATAGACAATGATCTCACCAAATACAACAAAGAGAGCCACCAATACCAAATCACCTCAGAGATCAAACTCAAACTGAGCACCACCTACAAGGACTATACACAAATATATACGGATGGCTCCCACGACCCTGAAGCGCAAGCAACCGGGCTGGGAATCTACTCTGACAACACGAGCCTTTCAATCAAACTCCCACCCCACACGTCAATTTTCACAGCCGAGATGACTGCTATGCAGACAGCTCTTGAGACGACACAACTCAAACTGAGAGACACTGAACAACGACAATTCCTTATACTATCGGACTCCCTGTCAGCACTCGAGGCAATCAAAAACCAATCATCCAACAGAATAGACATTGTATATGAGATATTGTCCCTCATAAATAAAATTAACAAGGAAAACGGAGACGTCAGGTTCCTTTGGGTCCCCTCCCATATTGGGATTAAAGGAAACGAGGAAGCTGACAAACTAGCGAAACTGGCTGTAAAGCAAAGTAGCAGTCCTAAAGTCACCACCTTAAACATCTCTATTTCACCAACTGAGAGAAGAATAGCCATAAAACCAGCAATAAAAATAAGATGGCAGGAGAAATATAAAACTGAAGGTAAAGGAACTAGGAGACTGGTAGATGACCAACCCAGTAATACGCTCCTTTTTTTTAATTCAAGTAGGCCCCACCAACATAAGCTAGCTAGAATGAGGCTAAGTGGAGAATATTTAATTAAATACAAAGACCCTATAACATGCATATGTGGGGACAGGCTTAGCACCCCACATGTGCTTTTGGAGTGTCATGAAAACAAAGAAGAAGGAGAAGAACTAAGTCAGGTCCTAAATAAACATAGGCTGGCACTGAACATTAACAACTGTCTTAACCCACCAAAAGAGCAGTGGCATACTATACTGTCATTAGTAGTAACAATGATGACAAGCCACCCTCATGCTAAGCTCATATAAACAGATAAACGGTATGACTAAATAGCTCCTCCCCCTGAAAAACACTGATGACTGAAACAAAACCCTATAGGTTTGGATATAACAGAACAAATGAGAATACTAGCATAACATTATTCTTCAAATCTGTATAAAAACAACTTAAAACAATGGTCTCTCATAACCAGAGCTGCAATATAATTTCAAAGAGTTAAAACCAAAAGAGAGTAATCTTTAACTCAAAACATAACCCTGGTTATTTAAAAAAAAATTAATCAAAAAAAAAAAAAGGTCCAAGCGAGAAACAGCAGAAATCTAAATAAGTCCTCAAACTAAGTCTAGGATATAGAAATAGGGCAACCAAAGAGATCCGGCAACCTGGACAGTACGCCACCTCTGCGGACTTGGCAGGCCTCCAGGACATAAGAGCACGGCACTACAGATGGCAGAGGGCACCAGCACCAGTAAACAACACCTGCGGCGCAAAAGAACGACAACCTTTCTCCCGGTCCCTTCCCCTCCTTACCACCTCCAGCTTCCCCCTTGTTCTTCCCCTTGCCCCTCCATAAATTTCCTAGTGCCCCCACCCCCACAGTGCGAAATCGCCTTTCGGTGGAAGCACTTTCCCTTTTAAAGCCAACAACAACAACAACATAAATGATGATCAATATAAAATGATTCTAAACGATACATATCAATCTTTAATAAAGAGATATCCAACTGTATTTTTCAGTTTCGTTTATTTTTCAAGTAAAGTGATGACTAAAACGATTTGTGGGCAGACTACACTGGAGTTTCCTGCCAGCTGGTAAAAGATTTCTGTAGCACCAATCCGTGTCAGACTGGCCAGTGCGTTACAACTGATGTAGGCTACAGCTGCCAATGTCAAGGTAACGTATGTGCACTCATGAAGCCCATAGCAAGAAGAAAGCATTTTCAGCTTCGGACATTTGACTGAAATGACTAGCCATAAAGGACAAGTCTTCTTGTCCTCTTTCTATGCTTTATTTTACAGAATACTTTTCAAAGGGATTTGATGAACGTAGGCTCAACTGGTATCGGGTGATTGAGCTACGGCCAGTGGAGTTATTGCAATAGATCGACAAAATCTAATATCATTGTCTGAAAATATTTAGGACGTGATGGACGAACAAACAGAAAGTCAGGCAGGACCACAGGAAAATTGAAAAATCCGGGACATGCGCACTGAACAACTTTAAATGACGTTCTATTCTCTGATCGGAAAAAACTCGGGCACCATTTTAGTAACACAATCTGTTTCGGTTTCAGGAGCTGACAACTGTACCATCACAGACCAGTCTTGTGCTTCAGCAACATGTCCCAGTGGAAGTAGTTGGGTGGAGACAGCAAGTGGTCCTCTGTGTCTTTGTCCGCCAGGCTACCTTCTGGGTGGTGGCGTGTGCAAACGTACGTTCTGTTTCATACAGTGAACTCTGAAGCCAACTCTTCTTTAAATGCCAGATGACGTTTTTATGAAAACAAAAGGAAATAGAAATTAATGTAACATGAAATAAGCTTAAACAATCATAGATGTCATGCTTAGAATGTACGTTTACCCTCAGTGGTCTTCGACGTCCATAGTTAGTTGCGAATTTCAGAATTACATGTTGGATACTAGTAACATGATGGGTATTTGGTTTCCTGGTTTGCTGGCTAGCTTTGTTAGAAGGTGGGAAGGTCAGTCAGATGAATAGTGGGCATTATTATCTGACTGTGGTCTTAACACTGTCAGATACGTCCAGCGACTTCGACATCTACTTCACTAAACGTTCCAACACTATGGTCCGGGCTCTGCAGCCATTTGCAGTCACAGGACAAGCTTTAAGTCTGACCTTCTGGATCTCATTCCTCAACAATTCGAGATCCTTTCCAGTACAACTTTTCAGGTAGGTCCTTTGGTACATTAAAGATGTTAAGTATAACGATTTGTAGTTTATCTTGCCACACGTGAGGAAGAAATGGACAGATTTTTATTTAATGTCGTGTAACACTGTGGTCTTCTTACGATAAGCATACAACTATTATCAGTAAAACTTCATTACAACACGACAGGATATTGTCTTGTGGATAACCTTACCTTTTCTTACCATTAGCAGCCCATGAGGCATCGTACCTAGTTGTCTCTACCATTGCGGAATGATATCATAATATCATGTGATGTCATCACAATACGTATATTATGTTATGTTCAGTGACAGGATGGACCGGGTGCTCCTCGTCTCACAGTATGGCGTCAGTTTCGGGGGTACAGTTGCAGTAAACTTTACAGATTATAACGGAAATCCACAGTCACTGTCTGCAGAACACAAATGGACGTTTTGTGCGATCACGTGGAATATGACAGGGCAATACAGAATCCACATCAACAGTGCCGAGCTGCCAAGACCCAGCGGAATTCTCAACGGCACTTTCCCCTCCGTAGGAAGGTGGGTACCCTGGTTACAGTTTACAGTTATCAGTTTTGCAAGAGACAATAACCATTTAAATCTCGCAGGTCGTCCGTTGAACAGTTTTGTACAAATTTTGCTCATCTGTTCATTGTTGATGTTTCACACACTTGTGTTTACAGCCTGTTGTTTCCATACATTGGCGAGGACTTTGTTGGCTACATCTCACAACTCAACGTGTGGAGCCGCACTCTGACCAGCCTGGAAGCTCTGGCTTTGTACGACAAACCTTTTGCTGTTCCATCATCTCTTGCACCGGTTTATCGCTGGGCAGAGTATCAGTTCAACTCCTGGGTCAAGGTCATCTCGCCCAGCACCGTGAAGCGAGACAGAGACATGTGTCAGATGGCAAAGTACGATGACCTGTGTCCCAATGTTACAGGTACCTGCAGGCTGTGTGCTGAGCATTTTGTTGTCCTGATTGTTTTCTTTTTCTTTTTTTTTCTCCTTGGACTTTTACTTTTTAGCTGTTTTACAGTGACTTAGAAAAACATATATTTTATTTTTAGTATTTAGGCTAACTTTATTTCTGCATTTAATAAGAAAATGTTTCAGATCTTAAATATCTCTTTACCTCACCACTCAAAATGTTGCTAATCATATAAACACAATAAAGTGCGACGGAATTTATTTTCACGGACGACGCATATTATTTTATATATCGAATACTTCTATTGACAGTACGATGAAACGAGAAAGAAATGCATGTAATCTTTACACAGGCTGCTTGTTTGTCTAACAACACTATGTTACTGTTAGGTGCAGGAATGACTTGCATTTGTAACTGTTACTTAGTGAGTAAGGCAGAGCTACACAGGACATGCCAGTATAATGCACAAACTGTGTGTGTGTGTGTGAGAGAGAGAAACTGAGTAGACATGATCTGAATGATGGCGAATGAATTTGAAGACGCATTTGATGCCGACTGATAAGTTTGTGCTCGTGCGTATGTAAGCACTTTGAATCCACCTTTTTAGGTGGGCTTAGGCACTCTATAAATAAATATTATTATATTAATATTATCATCACATGATCATTATCTAGGATAATGTACAACCGAAATTGTAGACTTTCTCCTACTACATCGTTTTATTGTCACTTCTAGTGTGACACACAAAAATATACATATACAGAGAGAGAGAGAGAGATGGAAATGTTTATAGCCATGTGACATTAACTCTGTAAATATTTCCTGTATCCTTCTCATGAGCAGACAAAACGCCGCCAGTCACAAACTGCTCCACGACAGACCAGCGAATTCCCACCTACCGTCAAATACAGTTATTTGACTACCTGAACCCTAAAACGATTTTCCCTGGGGATGATCCGGTATTTACTAACATGCATGGTGAGTGCCCGAGTCTTAAAATGCCTGTGATCAACTCATTTTTAAATCGTAAAAACAGCTACCAATGCTAACTGACCTTGGAAACCGTCATGCGATACGGGAAGTGACTGTTAGAATATATAGGCAGAAGTTCATTAGTTGTTGATAAAAATATTCACGGCTACTACAGGAAGCAGTTGTCCTCTCGCTTCTCTCACTTTCTGTCGTTGACGAGAAGTTGTCAGGCATTGACTTGTTTCGAGACCATAAATACTCTGAAATTATGCAAATGTTACGTTTGTTGTATAAACGATTGGACAGGGCTCTAGAGACGGACATACTGAGGGCGACAGACGAGAACTTCCTTCCGTTAACTACATAAATAGCATCAATACTCAGTGCTGGTCGTCTTTTGGCCTTAGTTATAATTATACAGTCTCGTGAAGACTGCAGAAGACCATTAATCATCATTTTTGGTGCTATCGTGTTGTTTGGGCCCTTGCCCCAGCCTCTCTGTCTGAGCTTGTGTTGCCATATCAACCTCGCAGGTCAGTTCGCTCGGCCCATGCCGGTTTTCTCTGTTCCACGTATCAGACTGGACACGTTCGGCGTCGCTCTTTCTTCTTTTCTGACCCCAGTATTTGGAATGGCTACCTCCGTCTCTCCGTACAGCGGAGTCGGTACATGCCTTCCGATCTGGAAACATCTACTATAACTCGTCCATCCTGTTGTCTTTTCTTCCCTGCGCTCCAATCTCTGCATTCCTTCATGTTCTCGTATTGCTAACCGGTGCATGTTCGTTTATGTATGTTGTGCTTGTTTGTACTCGACTGTGACTACATCCCACGACCTCTTTTCCCATTGTCCCACTAATGACTTACCCCTTGACAAGAACCCAGTGGTTGTGTCAATAAATGATCAAATCTCAAATCTCCCCACTGCCCATGATCTCTTCTGAAGTGCATCGAGCTCGTCTCCTTGTGAGGAAATGCGCTATACAAATCCTATTATTATTATTATTAGATGTGCAAGGATATGATGTATTTTTTCCTAGTCAGCGGCTAGGTCTTATGAATGTAAATGGGTGAGAAGGGTACACTGGCTAGAGTATGTGGCGAGATGGGATACATTAGGTAATTTGTATGTAGGTACATCAGGTTGCGTTAGCATGTGCATGTATGTGAGTGTTTGGAGTAGATGGGATACAGAAGCGTGTGAATGTATGTGGAGAAGTGAAGCAGACTGGATGCTGTAGTTTGTGAATGTAGGTGGGAGATGAGGCTAGACAGGATGCAGTAGACCGTACTTCACGTCTTGTCTAAACATCGCGATACAGTCTGTGACTCTATTGATGAACTGCAGGAACGCTGCTGACCTTCGGCGTCTACCGCGTGGTGTACGCATCCACAGACACAGCGGGCAACGTCGCTACGTGTCGCTTTAACGTCTACGTGCAACGTGAGTTGACTTTACGGAGGGTTCCTTCTCCAACTAGCTACATACCCCTCTGTTAACGATGACAGTGCCAGTAACCGTGATAAGGTTGACAATAACGATCAATACTATGCAGAGCAGTTTCTTAGACTGTCTAATCTTTTAAATTGATGACGTCAGCATTGTTGGTAATGACGGTCTCTTAATAGTGATCGCAGCTTCCAGACTCATCTAACACCTCTAACAATCCCTGTACAGGTGAAGGTGAAATATGCAGCCGTGATGAGGCTGACTATGGTGATTCAACTCTCACCTCTTGTGCGCAACGCTCGTTGGGTGAGACCGTGACGTGCCCGATGAACTATAGAGTCACGCAATTCACGCCCAGGGTCCTCACGTGCGGCAAACTGGGCTCCTACAACCTGGAGGACCAGTACAGCCTGCCTGCAGCACAGCCGTGTAGTGGTGAGCAGCACGACCTTTGTACATCACTATGGCTTTCTGAAACCAGACCTTTAAACTCGCTTACTTATTTGAGTTCTATATAAAACAGTCTCAGTTTATGAAAATAGTATCAGCACATTAAAGCAGATTTTAATTAAAAAAATTAATTCTACGCATGTTTGTGCCGAAATATCGTATATGAGAAATGCACAAATAGGAACTCTTGCGTTGTCTTGCGCTTATGAACAGGCTGCCATTGGTTTGTAGACACCTTTGTATTGCCCATTTAAAAGACCTCTGTTGTTTTATCTGGACTTTTTTGTCCTTGCAGACATAACGGAGATTCAAGTGATAGCGACCTTGACTCTGAAGTATCAACTGAGTGTTTCCTGTGGTAACACTGAGGCAACATCGATAAAAACCAGTTTGCAGAATAAAGTGAAGACCTTGACGGCTACTTGGCAGAAACTGTGCAACAATAGTAACTGCGACTCTGTGACTATCAGCGTAGTTTGTAACAGTAACACCGCAACGGCGAGTCTGATCTTCCACGACCTACCGTGAGCCCTTACTTTCTTCCATCGTGCTTTATTTTTCTTGAGATTGTTTTATGAACATCTACAATGAATGTTGCTTTAGAACCAAACGACAAAAAAAAGAGTTTTCGATAAGCTTGTAAACTATTGGACAAAATGCTGTTTGATACATTATTTTATCACATAGTTTGTTACAATAGTTTTTTCTACCTCTCTTATGTTTATTAGTTTCTGAAAATGTATTTGTTAAATCAGTTTGTTTCAATGGTTTTGTTTTCAATTTGATAGGCGATCCGGTGGCGCGACGGTTAGCGCCTGTCACCAATACAGTAAAGGTTGGCTGTCCTGGGTTCAGCTCTCGTCTCAGGCACGCTGTTCTTTCTCTGCATGGGGCATCTCTTTACAAGCCTGGATGCCTTGGCGTGATATAGGCTTAGTTGCTGGCTCGGCGTAAAACACCAATCATCCCCCACAGTATTTTTTAATTGATTTTATCAGTTTGTGGCGATGTTGTTCCTCATTATGCCAAAGAGGAAGCTCTTTCTATATGAAAAGGGAAAAGATAGAGGGGTTAGACGGCGTGAATAAAAAGTGTTAGCCCATCGCTATCACTACTTTGGAGGGTCTAAAAGTTTGAAGACTTTATACTTCAGACTTTTTGTGCGGCTTGTAATTTGTACTTTGTATGTGTTGAACCTTGGTGTCTAAGTAAGATCATCACATTTCATACTACAGAACAGACATGGAGATGAAAGATTAAAGAAGGAACGTGTCACTGGAGGATTTCTCTCTTTAAAAAGCAACAAGCAAATAATACATTCTGCCAGGCTATATCACAAATCAGGATTTTTATGAACTTGATAATTTATTTGGAAATAAAAGAGCAGAGTTTTTCCAACTTTCCCTGGTGTTTTCAGTGATTCCAGACTGGAAAATTCGACAACACAGACACCCCAACTTTGACTAATAATCAAAATGATTTTGAAGTCAAACAAGTTCTCAAGTTCAAGCCTTTAATTAATGTCAAACGATTTTTGGTCATGTTCGTGATTCCAAAAACATCGGTTTTGAGCATCTTTCATGACCATCTGTACTACACCCAAAACTCTGGCTGGTGTCTTCATCACCTATTCAATCCAGAAAAAAGTCTTTTACTCGCCGCCTTGGATGAAGGAAAGCAACCGCAGCTGTTTAAGAAACTTGGCTTTACAAAATAGAAAACAAACAGATGTGACGATGTCATTATTAAAGTAGTGAAAGATTACCTGAGAAGACACGCAAACAATTGTGAAGATTATTGGAAAGTAGATTCATCATATGAAAACAATCTTAGCAATTCTTTTTCCTTTCTCTTCTTCGACTTGAACGAAGAATGTTTTCACGCCACACACCATCTTTGTCTCACTGTCTCAGTCTTGTCTTCTTGTCCAGGGCTCAGCTGACTGCTGCTAATGTCACCTACACTGTCACAGAACTCCTCAAAGTGTCTGCCATCGAGGAGGACGCGTTCAGCATCAATGTAAGATTTCTATTTTATTTTTAAATATTATTCCTTAAAATACATTACAAAGAACGTACAAACTCCAGCGCAGAAATTTGTTTACATCATTTGGCTCTACTCAGATAATGTGGAAATGGAAAGGGATGTTGGTAGTTGTTACATTTCACCTGGAATCTCGTTGGTTTGGATTCTCTGCAGTTCTTGGCAAATGCTGTTTTGATGAAGGATCAGGTGACGGTCAGCTTACAGACGACTTGTAGACAAGGTTATGGGCGATTCGGTGCTGTGTGTGGTAAGTAAATGTTTCCAGGCGAGAGTAAATGCCTGCCTTTCTCAATCTCTATTTTACTCTTTTCTAAATATTGTTTGAAAGATACTAAATATTGTGTTGAGGGTACCACATGTTTATCACTTAACCTTCACACAATATACGCACGTATAAACGCACTTATACCGCACTTATACGTAAACCTCATAAATATTATAATAACATTAAATAAATTTGTGAATTGTCCCGTGAGGAGGTGAACTCAATACGCTTTATACACAGTTACACGACCCCATTGTGAACAGACACGTGCAAAGACGTGTACGCCACAACACAGTGATCTTTCTCTAAGAAAGATACTTTAACACAAGACTATATATTTAGTAATCGCTTAATTAAAGTTTTAGTGCAGATTTAAATTAGATATTCATTTGTGAGTTCTCACTGACTTGTTTTGACTTGTTACTGCCATGACACTAACATCTTCCCTGTTGACGCTATGTTTCAGTTCAGTGTGTCAGTGGCAGCTTTCTGAACTCCACAACAAACACCTGTGAGCTGTGTGCTCTCGGCACCTACATCAACTCACCTGGTCAGACTCACTGCACACAATGTCCACAGAATCAGACGACACTTCGACTGGGCTCTATATCCTGTGTTGGTCAGTTTGATGAAAGAACAAATGCCAATGAATAAGTGTGAACAGAATGCAGTTAACATCTGTCTTGTGACAATAGAGGGACTTCTCGTGTCATCATAGCTGAACTTAATGTCTGTATATCCTCATGTTGTACCTACATACGAGGAGCCGTTGATGTCACCGTCAATAACCTCAGTGGACATTCTTTTAAAGACATGGATTCGAAGGTTTTATTCTTGTGTTTACAGTTCATGTAGAAAAGAGCAATTAATGATTTTGGCATAATGCTTGTTTATTGACTGTGAGTTGGGATTTTTTAAATAATTTTCAGAGGAATGTGCTGAAGGTCGTTATTATAACCTAAGCAATAATGCATGCCAACCTTGCTTCAAGAACTTTTACCAGCCCAACAAAGGAAGGGTGGCCTGCTTCCCTTGCCCACCAAACACTTTCACTGAAGGACCAGGAACTGTTTCTGTGGATAAATGTCACAGTAAGTGTGTGAGTCAGGCCTCTGATAACTGAAACGGTGTTTGCGTGAGTCGGGGGTTGGAGAGATATAAGGGTATGTTTCACTGGGGCCTCTGATATGCCACGGACTGTATTACTCAGGTCAGTGATAATTGTTGCGGTGCTTGTGACACATTTGTAATAAATGACATGGTGAGTATGGGACTCGGGTCTCTAATAAAAATATTTATCAAAGTCCAAGAGTACCAAATTTGCTTTATGCTGCTGTCAACGATCATTTGTCATAATTGTGGTGTTCTCGGTCATAATGGAAAAATAACCACTCTCAAAATATAAAATACTGCTCATAGTTTTAAAAATACTTGTACGTTCTACAGGCATTTTTCTCTCCGATGATGCTTTTAAACTCGATTCATCCATTAATGTTATCAGTTGATCGTCAGTCATCAATAAATCAGTCACTTAACAATCATTTGTCAGTGTGTCAGTCATAAAGTACAAGTCAACGAAAGAAGCAATCGTCAGTCAATGTATTAAAATCATTCATCAAATTATCAGTCGTCGATGTCTGTGACAGCTCCCTGTCCACCTGGCTCAGATATGCAGGGCACCTCTTGTGTTCCCTGTGCCCGCGGCTCCTACCGAACAGGACTTGTGGAGGATGACAAGTGTCAGAACTGCTCCGTTGGCAACACCACCGCCAGCTTGAACTCCATCGCATCCACCGACTGTTATCAGAGTAAGTCACTTCGTGTTCGTTCCTCGATGCCTGAAATTGGACAGGTGACCACGACAATATTTTAGTTCACGGATGGTGTTGTTATCACCGTCTGTAAAATAATAAATTATTGATCGGTTCCCTGGCTCATACAAACTCAAAAAGTATGTAATAAAAATTAAAAACGAATGAATTGCGAATTCCTAAAACTTGATAATACGTTAACGCACCTCCTTCTCTCTGTTGTTAGTTCTTGACAAGCTTCTGACGTTTTCATACGTTGTAAAAATAATAACCTTAAGCTTCTTTAAAAACATACAGGTCGACGAAGTAAATATATATATATATATATATGAATTTATAAGGTGTGGTCTCTATTAGCTGCCTGTTACCCTGGTTACAAGCGTGACGCCAGCACTAACCAGTGTGTACAGTGTGATTATGGCCATTACCAGCCTGAACAGTGGCAAGACGAGTGTCTCCCCTGTAACATCAGCTACACCACCAACAACACCGGCAGCACCAGCTTTAGCGACTGTATATGTAAGGGCTGACTCGTGTATAATGTTTCCTTTAAGAACATTCCTCCACAACCTGAGATCAGTTTTGTCTAAAAGAAACGTAAATAAACACGCAATAAACACATCGATGTAGTCTACTGTGTCAACAAATTGATATGGTGAAGTTCTTTATAACAACTTGTGCACATACAGTACTGACTAAAATTTTGAAAGGTTGGGCCATTGGGTTTTGCTTAATGTTGAATTTTGTTTTCCGTGTATTACAGTTGTGTGTCCAGCTGGGTCCCAGGACTCTGGTAACCACGTTTGTCAATCTTGCCCGAGAGGATATTACCGCGCCAACTCGTTACAAGACCGATTCCTCGGGTGCATCGCATGTAACAGCAGCTTCACTACCGTCACCACCGGCTCTACATCATCTAGCGACTGTAACATCAGTAAGTCAAGAACTAGAATAAGACCATCAACGTTCTATGAAGAATGGAAATTTCTCCTTTTGCATTAGGCACCTTCCTTCCTTCCTCGTTCCTAAGAGCATGCCTGTCAGATTTCTAGTTTGTCCACTTGGAAGTGGTACCAGACAGGATGGTCAAACATCCCTGGCGGCCTGTTTACGTAAGTTACGATTATCTGTTAAAAGTTATAGAAACTAAACGTGCGTGCGTACACGTAAAGATATAATTGAAGTCTTAAGACTATTTGATGTGTTCTAAAAGAATGTCACTGTTTTCCCTTCTTTTATACACATATAAGAATGAAGATTATTTTCAAGTTCGTGTCAGAAAGAGGTTATCCTCTGTTAAGACTTAGAGAAAGATACCAGAGTATATCAACTGATAACAGTAGCGATAACAGTAGTGCTGTTTCTCAGCAAAATCTCATCTGAATGATCTTGTTCAGGTTGATCATGGTGCCTGTACTCAAGATGTCTGTGTCTCAGCGGTGTGTGGGCCTGGCCACCAGTACAACTCCACAGGCAGCAAGTGTGTCGCCTGTCCACAAGGCACGTGGAACTCTGGCAACGCCTCACAGCAGTTTGACTCCTGTTTCCCTTGTCCTGCCACGTATGTCACTGTTGGAGAAGGAGCCACCAGTCCAGATAACTGCACTCTGAGTGAGTTCTGCTGGTTGAACAAAATATCACAAAGCCCTTCATACAGCAAGTGTGTACAAATTGAAACTAAGGCGATACACGATAAACAGCTACAAAGATGCTTTGAGCTAAATGTTCGTGTTGTGACAATCTGTTTTGCATTTGTTCTCTCCAAATTTGGTTTAGTCACGCAGCATAGCAGCATTGTGTGTTCTAGTCCTGCAACATAGTGTAGTGTTTTTTCAGTCCTATAACATAACAATATATTCTAGTCCTAAAAATATGGCTGTGGGAAAATAAATCTGTAGTTTGGTATTTTATGCAGTATATGCTTCTGGAAACTACCTATGTTATCCATTGCTTTTGAATTCTAGATTGTATTACAATACAAAACTATAAAAATCTTGTCTAAGTTACATTGATTGCATCAGAAATATTAGAGAGTTTAACTTGTTACAGCCTATTGCGATAAGGGATTTCGACCAAGCAATGCAAGCGGAACTTGTGACCCTTGTGAAGTTGGCTTTTACAAGCACCAACGAGGAAATTCATTCTGCATAAAATGTCCAGCTAATTCAACCACAGTTGATGTAGCTTCTACAAGCATCTATGACTGCAACATAGGTAAACCAATTAGAGCAGGTTTCAACAATCTACCTGTTTACCAACGAGAAAATGTGTGTGTTTGTGCATGTGGGCACATATGCATGAATGTGCATGTGTTTGGGAAAGCAGGGATGTGTTTGTTTGTTTTACAATCTTTGATTTACAACACAGTGTGTCAGGTCATAAAATAGGTCATTTGAATTTCCTATAAATGTTATCTCTGTAATACTGGCATAGACATAAAATAAAATTATCTGCTTTGTTTTATCTTAGTTAAGAGTATTAAAACTTGTAATATGTACCAAATACATTTACATGTAATAACTAATACACAGAGAAGGTGCATATTGTGTAACTTTTGAATAGATATAGAAATAAAGGTTTTACTTTCAAGAGTATATCTGCATACAATTCAATTCTCAGCTTTCTGTGAGCCTGGCCTGTACTCTTTAACCAACCTGTTGCCATGCCTGTCCTGTCCCCTGGGAACTTACAAGAATGAGACAGGCGACCAGAACTGCACCCTGTGTCCTGCAAATCTTACCACACCTTATACAGGCAGTGTCACAGCAAACAGCTGTTCTCTTGGTCAGTTTTCAAAATTGTTATGTTTGTTTTTGTGAACATTCTGTTAAGTTGCCCCAAAACCTTTTCACAAAAGCTAATATTTGAAACTTTATCATCTAAACAGTTAAACTTTGTAAACTAGAGATATCTGTCTATAACTTTGTGTCCAAAGATAAGTTGTTATCTTTTATGTAATTTATAGGTTTTTCATGGAAGTTAACCTTCATTTTAAAAGTCATACAGAGACACTGATAAATTTTATTTCTTATGTGTTGTTTCTTTAATCGCACTGTGAACAGAGAAACCACTACTAGATACACTTTTGGAACTGCCAAACATACTTAAAGACTCTGCTAAGCTCTATTCACCTTCCTAATAAAATCAAATGTCCTGCAATAGAAACGAGCTTCAATTTTATCAATTTTTTTTCAAAGCACTGATTTTCTTTTTCACGTTGACAGTGGTGTGTCACGCTGGCAAGTATCGTAACAGTGCTAATATATGTCAAGACTGTGACACCGGCTACTACCAATCACAGCCTGGTCAGACTACCTGTCATCCATGTGATGCTAACTACACGACAGCTGCCAAAGCATCAACCTCCCCTGAAAATTGCATGAGTAAGAATGAGAAATTTTCTGTTCTTTTCAATTTTGCAAAGATTTTTGATTGAAAGACATTGTGGAGCAATCACTATCTACTGTAACATATTTACTGTTGTTTTTATTTTAATTGATATGTATGTGTGTGTGTGTAAGAGAGAGATCAGCTGTATACTTATTCACAAGCAAGCCACAATAACTGCATGACAGGATAAATAAAGCTGTTGCTGTTAATACAATCAGTAAAGTAGAGCTGGTGGTGATGGCACTGTACTAATCTGATCAGGAGAACTGCATTAGTAGTTATAGTACTCGAAGCAGAGTATGTTCAAATTAATTTCTCCCTCTCTCTGTATATATAGAAATATTACATTTATTTATTCTTTCCCATCCTGTTTACATTCAGTTAACTGCCCACCTGGACAATACCGAGATACCAGGACGTCATGTCAGAAATGTGTGATGGGGTCTTATCAGCCAAACTATGGAGCAGCAGCATGTATTAACTGCACCACAAACTTCATAACAGCAGGCAGTGGTTCAACAAACGCCTCAGACTGCTTCAGTATGTTTGGTTCCTTGGTGCTTTACAAAATCTTTCACGGTGTCTACTTTTTCTCTCTTCAGACTAGTTATATGTGAAATTTGATGATGAAGTGCACAACAAAGTATATTTCTAAAAACTATAATCATTGAGAAATATACATATGTCTTGAACCATTATAATGTCAACTTTCTATAGTTAGTTGTAGACCTGGCAGCTACAGACCACCAAACAGCAAGACAGAATGTCTCAAGTGTCCCTTCGACAAGTACCAGGATGTCAGCAATGCTACAGCTTGCATAAATTGTTCAAAAGATGACTTCACCCAGCACCAGGGGTCCACCCTACAGACGGACTGTTTGCGTAAGATTTCTAATCTATGATGACTGAAATATCTATAACATGAACTCAGCTTGATCTGTGGACCTTAACTCTGCACTCAAATAATTTTGTAGATAGTGCATGAATGAAAGATTTATATCTCTGTGCACACAAAATTATAGCGTTACAGAGGTCATCAAAGTTTGTGAACCTGCCTAGACTACATTGCTGTTAATCCCACTCTAAGCATTTCAAAAAAGTATTTCACAGAGGGGCTATTGACAAAACATTATTCAAAGTGTTTCCTGGTGATCAACTAAAACTACAAACCTTAGCATGTGCACATGTTTGTGTGTACATCCTTGTGCATGTGTGTTTGCATATGCTACTCCTTTTTAACTCCCCACCTCTTTTCTGTTTACCTCTGTAGAATCATCAGAATTTGAGTTTTTATATTTGACTTATTAGTCATCATACTGTTGTCCATCCTTCCGTTCCTTTATATGTTGTCTGTGTCTTGCTCTTGCCTCAAGTACTAAGAGCACACTCTTTACGAGAGTGAGTATGTGTCATACAAATCAAGCTTTTTTTGTTATAATGAGTTGGGTTCATGGGGTATTCTGAGCAAAATGCCTTTTGATGAAGCTTTTTGCTGACTTTCTCCAAATACAATAAAAATTAGTTGCTATTCTTTTACACTTTAGAAAAACAGCATTATAACGGCAAAATAGTTTGATATCCATGAGGAAAGTGTTGTACAGGAAGTCAAAGAAATGGCAACTGAGAATTAAAGGATCATCTGACAGCTTGGAGGACTTGGCTACTCTGTTGGTTTTTTTTGTTTGTTTTTTTGTTGTTTTTTTTTTGGTAGGGGAGGTTGGGGGGATTTTTTTGTTTTTTGATTTTTATTATTTTTGTTACTGCAGTCTCTCACTGGCGGAAATACCAAGTATGAAAAGATAATTATAGTGGTGATGATAATGATGGTAATAATGACAGTGTTACACTTTAAAGGTGCTAGTAAGTGGAATGTCAAGGGTGTGGAATAGTTGAATGATGTTGAAGGTGGAATGAATAAATCAATAATATCACTTATAAATAAGTTAAAATAGTAAATTTTGTTTTTTCATCAGTTCAATCATTTTTGCTAATCAATGTCATAAACAGATTGACTTGCCACCTTCTCCTTGATTTTTCTCTTGTTCTACTTCTAAGACTTTTGTTAAAAAAAATGCACACGCAGCTTTCAGATCACTTTTAAACTGTTGGTATTGTTTGCTTTTTTAAGCAAAATGCAGCTTGGGTGAATATCTCAACATCTCTGCTCGCACCTGTTATCCATGTCCTGTGGGTACATACAACCAGATTGGCATAAACATTACAGCCTGCACTCCATGTCCTGAGAACAAGATTACCATTGGCACTGGAGCACAATCCATTGGTGCATGCAATATCAGTATGTGTTTAAGCTGTTCTTATCGTTTATAACATTTTTCTATTTGTTCACAGGTAATCCAGAGATTTCAGAACTATTCTACCAGACAAACCTTCATACACTGATAACAAAAATCCCTGTAATCTCTGCTTAGAAAGTAGCCTAACCTGCAACGAATAACTTATAAACTAGCTACTATGTCTTTCCATGTCATTAATCAGACCACTCCATTGTATCTGAATGATATTCTCACCATCTTCTCTCCAGGTCTCTGCACTCGTCGCCTGGTTCCTGGACCTTCATGATTTTCTTTTTTGAAAAAAGAGACATATAAATGTTTCTCTCATTTTGACTCTGTGGTCACTTTATCTGATATTCAAATACAGCAGATCACTTTTAAAAATCTTTAAAAACCTATGCATTCTAGTCTTGGTACCATACCTGACAGTGACACCCCTCTTTTTGTAAATTTTATCAATTGCTGTTTGTTTCAATATATGAGATGCTATGGGTGACTACTCGTTTGGATAGAGGTGTTTGGTTGTAATGATTCGCCGTGATATAGCCTGGCACGGCGTTAAACACAAGCAACCAACCTTTGGTTGTAATGAATCTGTGTGTAGGGGGGAGGGGGTGAGAGAGAGAGTCCAACACCATGAGCACCCCATCAAGTGCATACAAATATTCATTATTATTATCATCATTACTCTAATTATTGCATTAGAAACTACCCTCTATTGTATCCTTTTCAAAAAAGATAATATATTATATCCACTTGCTCAGATTTGACAGTAATACCTTTAATATTTGAAAAACATTCAATCTCTAAAGACAAAATGGTGCTAATTTTAATGAATGAAATGTCTTGTGCGCTTAAATATGTGAGACTGTATTCAGATTAAGAAGTTATCATGTCAGTGCATAAAATGTTGTTTCTCTTCAGCGGACTGTGTTTGGGGTCAGTACCGAGTATATGGAGGTTGCATGGACTGTCCAAGGGGAACGTACCAGCCACAGAAGTCCCAGGACCGTTGTGAACCGTGTCCTCCAGGGGATACCACCCTCCTTACAGGACAAATTTACATTTCATCTTGTATTGGTGAGTGTTGCATTCCAACTCTGCAGTTACTTTCAGATGAGATAGAAAACACCAACAAAAATAAGAAATAAATATAATGTCAGAAATTATTGAACACAAAATAATTAACATATTCTACAGGCTTACATTAAGACACATCAAAAACCATAATTCCCCTTTAAATCTTTTGCTACAGTCACTTCTGTAGAAAATCTCCTTCGTAGCCTCTGCCATCAGGTTTGGAACTTCAACATAACATGGACACAACAGTTTTTTTCCCAGTTGCTGCCTCTCTTGAAATCCAGCAAGATCTGACAAACCAATATAAGAAGAACATACAGAAGAAAACTGGAAAAAGGCAGTCTTTAAATTCTAATAATCACTCAACTTAAATTTATAAATACTACTAATTAAATATTCCATAATAAATAATTCAGTTGAAAACTTTCCCACACCCAGAAAATTTCCTGGTCGAGGACACAAAACAACCACAAATATAACTCTTTTTCTCTGCCCAAATTTCAATTTTATCCTAGTTGAGCGTCTCCATGAGGCTGTTACATCAAAAGAAAAATAGGCCATTGTGAGACACTTGCACCCATTGTAGCAACCCCACACACTTTCGTGCACTTTTACGCAAATCACTTCCCTTCCGCCCATCTTTTCCACTTGCTTTCCATCCAAATAATTAAAATAATAGCAGGTGTGTGACATTGAATTACATGTTGTGTTAATATTATCCAACTCAGCTCTGAAAAGAATTTAAAAAAGTGTTGTTTGAGATGATGATAATAAATTGCACTTTATTATGAAGCATAACATTTAGCATTCAACATTCATCAATTATAAGATTCTGCTTTTTCGGATGTATATAAACTGCTACAACAATTTGATTCAACCCCAGATCATTCATGTCAAAGTTTGTCTATTGCTGCAGTAGGTGAAGGAAAACAGTAGTCAAGTTGAAAGTCGTAGATAAAAATAACCAACAGGCAATGAGACAGTCCAACATAGCGATGAAAACACTAGGAAGAAGTGTAGAAAAACAAAGGACACTAAAATAAAAAAAAACAACAAAAGAAACAAATTCAGAGGGCCATTGCTCCTTCAAGCGGGTTAGGCAAAAGCATGTCGTTCAGTCGCAGGATGAAAAAGTAACAAACAAAACAAAATAAATAGCAATGATGACACATATTAACATTCTGCAGTTTTAATATTTGAATCCCGACTACAAGGAACATTTAAGTGGACTGCTTTGAACAAAGTTTAATTCTAAAAGTATATTCAGAAAAGATCTTGTTGAAATGTGCATCAAACTGAAGGTGTTTCTGTTACGAATTAAATAGCGTAGCGGTGTGCGCGAGGTGTAAACCGGCGCCGCCATTGCTTTGTTGTGGTATTTGACCCCGGCTGACCTGTCCAGCAGCGGCCAGCGCGGCGAGGACAAAGCATATCTAGACTGTTCTAGTGTGTGCCTGAGCGAGTGAGACTGATGCAAGACTTAGTACCTGGATTGTTCGGTGTGGGAGAGCGCATGCGTGACGGGTAGGTGCTGGATAATTCTAGAGAACTGTGTACATGTATATATAAGCGGTGTGAGTGAGTGTCAAAAAGAAGAGAAGAAGACGAGGTTGCAGCAGACAGAAAGGTTGAAGCGAGCGACAGCAGTAGAGAGACTGTGTTGCCGTTAGAGTGTTGGTTGTCGTGTTCAGGCGAGCGTGACGTGTGTAGCTTAGCGTACGTGTCGCTGAGAGGTCAGAGGTTGTGGAGAGCTGTTGTAACTGTGTTAGTAGGACTGTGTGTCACCGGTTGCCAGCGTGTAATGCCAGAGAGGAGACATTTGCTGTAAATAAAGTGTTTTGCTAAGCGGCTCGGCTGTGAGGGCTGTTTTCTTGAGAGAGATTGGCACCGCGGATCGTGGACCCATAACGAGCCATTTGACGACGGCATAGGCATCTGGGTCCTATGTTACGCCGTTAATTCAAATACGGAGACAACACCACCATTTCCATCCGTAACATCTGGGGGCATCGTCCGAGATCTGCATCGTCAACCTGCTCTGCTACAAGAATAGCTGCGACAGTCAAGACAGAAACTGTAAGTGAATTCTCTCTCGTTTTGAGATAGGAAGCGACGTATAACGTGTAATCATGGAACACGTGATGAATTTGGTGAAGATAGGCAAGGAGTTGGGTCTCGAAGGAGACGAATTAAGAAAGTTTTGGAACAGAAAGAGAAGGAACAGAAAGAGAAGGAGCAGAAGGATAGGGAGAGAGAACAGAAGGATAGGGAGAGAGAAGAAAGAGCTGCAGAACGAGAGTTTAAAAAACTGCAGCTACAACTTGAACATGAAGAAAGAGAAAGACAACGAGCGCACGAACTAGAGATGGCGCGACTGAGACCAGCAGTCACCAGCTCAGAAGTGTCTATGAAACATGAGAGGCCAAGACTGCCAAAGTTCGTTGATGGAAAAGACAGTATGGACAGTTATTTGCAACGTTTCGAGCGCCATGCCGAGTTGTCCAGTTGGCCGCGAACCGAGTGGGCAGTGTCACTGAGTGCACTGTTGTCAGGGCATGCACTAGATATTTACTCCCGCATGCCAGCAGAAGCAGCTCAAGACTATGATGAGCTGAAGCAAGCTTTATTGAGTGGCTATGATTTCACGGAAAACGGATTCAGACACCGTTTCTGTGCCAGCAAGCCAGAGAAAGGTGAGAGCCCCGAGCAGTTCGTAGAAAGAATTAGAGGGTACTTACACAGATGGATCGAGCTGGCCGGGCAAGAAAAGGACTTTGAAGGACTTTCATATATTGTCCTTAAAGAACAATTTATTGAAGCCTGCCCCAAGGACTTGGCTGTATTCCTGCAGCAACAAGAAGATCAGAATTTGAAAGCGTTAGCCAGCGCTGCCCTGAGATACCTTCAGTCGCACGGCAAAGACTTCGCCGCCAAATCGAGAGGTTCATTGTCTGCTACTGACTCGGCCCAAAACCCCGGGTCTGCCCAAGACAGCCGAGGTCCGGTGCGACGTCAAGGCAATGAGCTGCGGTGTTATTCCTGCGGGGGAACGGGTCACAAAGCCCTGGCATGCCCAAACACCTCAACGAAACATTTTACCAGCCGCCAAGCACCAGAGGGAAACATGCGGCGGAACCAGCAACCGTTGAGTCGCCGCCCCTTGATGTCAGCAAATGTGGCCATATGCGAGGACGATGGTAGAGGACAAAGCCACATACGCAGACGAGGGCAAGTGACAGCCACCGATGACCCGGCCCAGAACGAACAGCACACTCCGGTGGTGGACTGCGCTTTTACCGCGAGAACCAAAGGCGATATTGGGAACATGCCAGTGACAAGCGGACGAGTGGGTGGTAATGACGTCACTGTGCTTAGGGACACCGGGTGTTCGGGAGTCGTCATCCGTAAAGATCTCGTGTTGGAAGGACAGTTTACGGGTGACAGCTCGAATCTACGATGTTGTCACGGGCACGTTCAGAGTGTGCCCACCGCTGACGTCGAAGTGTCATCGCCATACTTCAGTGGTCGCATAAATGCCTTATGTCTCGACAGCCCGCCGTATGACCTCATCATCGGCAACATTGAAGGAGCCAGAGCCGCTGAGGACCCTGACCCAGAGGGGGAGCACACCTGTGCCGTGTTGACCAGAGCGCAGGCGGCACAAGGAGACAAGAGAACAAAGGCTTTATCAATCACCAAGGAGTCGAGAGTACCCAACGTTGATAAGGAACAACTTATCCAGTTGCAGAGAGACGACCCAACGTTGGAGAAGTACCGAGAGCAGGTCACCAAGCACACCGAGGGTGGCGGGATGACCAGATTTGAAGAGAAAGGAGGAGTACTGTACCGCATATTTAGCCGGCCAAACGTCAATAAAGGACAGCAGATCCGCCAAGTGTTGGTCCCAGCGCCCTTACGACGAGCGGTGATGGACGTTGCACACTCGTCCATAATGGGTGGTCACTTGGGCACAAAGAAGACTTTAGACAAGGTCACGGCCGCTTTTTACTGGCCTGGCATTTGCGGGGACGTAACCCGCTTCTGCCAGTCTTGTGATCTTTGCCAGAAAACGGTGCAGAGAGGCAGGGTGCCGAGGGTGCCTTTGCAGAAGATGCCGCTTATTGATATGCCCTTCAAGCGGGTAGCAGTGGACCTCATAGGCGAAATTAAGCCCGCCAGCGAATCGGGACACAGGTACATCTTGACGCTAGTCGACTATGCGACCAGATACCCCGAAGCAGTCCCTTTAAAAAAGATTGACACGGAAACTGTCGCCGAAGCCTTAATCGACATTTTCAGCCGCCTCGGAGTCCCGGAGGAAATACTTAGTGATCTGGGGCCACAGTTTGTATCGGACTGTATGAAGGAAGTATCTAGACTTCTCAGTATTCAGCGGATTACCACAACTCCATATCACCCGATGTGCAATGGGCTGGTTGAGAGGTTCAACGGCACCCTGAAAACCATGCTGAGGAAGTTATGCAGCGACCAGCCCAGGCAGTGGGACAGATACATCAATGCTTTGCTGTTCGCCTATCGGGAGGTGCCGCAAGAGTCGACGGGTTTCTCTCCCTTTGAACTGCTGTTCGGGCGAACGGTACGAGGCCCGATGCATGTCCTCAAAGAGCTGTGGACCAAGGAGGTCCCGGAAACCGAAATCCGGAACAGCTACCAATATGTGTTCGAACTGCGGGAAAGGTTGGAAGAAACCTTAAGGTTGGCAAGGACTGAACTAGAGAAGGCTCAAGGGAAGGCGAAGCACTTCTATGATAAGAGAACGAAGAGCAGATCATTCAAGCCTGGCGACAAAGTCCTGATACTACTCCCCTCAGACCACAACAAGCTGTTGATGCATTGGAAGGGCCCGTTTGAGGTAGAAGAGATCAAGGGGCTGAGCGACTATGTCGTGCGTGTGAAGGGGAAGGCCAAGGTGTTCCATGCCAATCTCCTCAAGCGCTACGTGGAGAGGGACCCCGCCGACGCAGTTGAAACCACTACGGAGGAAACGGTCGAGCCCATTGCCGATGGGCCAGTAGCATCGTGTCACGTGGCCGAGAGGATGAACGAGGCAGGCGTCGAAGGCGATAGTGAGGATCTCTTAGAGCTGGGAGATATACGTCATGGCGAGTCGGCTGATGACGTCGTCTACGGACCAAATCTGTCCGACCAACAACGGGCCGATCTACAAGACCTTGTAAGGCGATATGCTCGTATCTTTACGGATACACCGGGGAGGACCAGCCTTGTCCGACACGAGATAAATCTAACATCCAACGTTCCAGTAAGGTCGAAGCCTTACCCGATCCCATACGCCACCAGGGAGTCTTTAAGGCGCTACATCGATGAAATGCTGCGGCTAGGAGTTATCCGGGAGTCAAAATCACCCTACGCGTCGCCCGTCGTTGTAGTAAAAAAGAAAGATGGGAGCAACAGGGTGTGCGTGGATTTCAGAAAGTTAAATAAGCTCACCTACTTAGATCCAGAGCCCATGCCAACGCCAGCGGATCTGTTCCGACAGCTGAGCGGCGATAAATTCTTCTCGAAGATCGATCTGAGCAAAGGCTACTGGCGGCAGGTCACCATACCTGACGAGGATGTCCACAAAACGGCATTCATTACGCCGGACGGAGTGTACGAGTTCCTGAGAATGCCGTTCGGAATGAAGAACGCGGGGGCCACGCTGAGGAGAGGCTTGAAGAAGATACTGAGCGACCTACAGGGCATCGTGCACTACTCTGATGACATTCTAATACACACACAGACGTGGGAGGAGCACATCCGAGTGGTGCAAGTATTATTCAGCCGCCTTGCCGAGAACAATTTGACCGCCAGACCCAGTAAATGCATATTTGGCGCCGATGACGTCGATTTCATCGGGCATCGTCTCCAGGGTGGAGTGAAGGGAGTGTACGAGGACAATGTCAAGAAGATCAGAGAGGCGCCGCGGCCGCAAAATAAGAAGCAGTTACGCTCTTTCCTCGGCCTAGCGTCCTTCTACCGTGAGTATATGCCTCACTTCGCGGCGGTAACGGCCCCTCTTACAGACCTTTTGAAGAAGGGGCAGCCAAACGCACTAGAGTGGAGCGAGGCGCAGGAACGGGCCTTCGTCTCCGTCAAAACGTTCCTGACCAGTGATCCCGTGTTGCGGCTGCCAGACCCATCCAAGATGTACACCCTGAGCACCGACGCGTCAGATACAGGGATTGGGGCGGTGTTGATGCAAGAACACGAAGGGAAGCTATTCCCCGTCAGCTACGCGAGCAGGAAGCTGAATGTGGCTGAAAGAAAGTATTCCACCATCGAGAAGGAGTGCCTGGCCATCGTGTGGGCCGTAAAGAAGTTCCAGCTGTATTTGGAGGGGGTAAAATTCAAATTGCAGACGGACCATAATCCTCTCACCTACCTGGATACTGCCCGATTCGCAAATAATAGGGTGATGAGGTGGGCACTGTATTTGCAAAACTTTGACATGCAAATAGACTCTGTGAAGGGAGCTGACAATGTTGGTGCTGACTTTTTAAGCCGAATCAGTGGGTAAAGTTCTAGGGTCAGCAGTGCATCAATGTAGAGGCAAGCGTATGTACATCGATAACGTAGATAAACTAGTTCATGCCAGTAATGTGTGTAAGGAACTGAATCTGTCGTGGTAAAGAAGGACCGTGTTGAATAAGACTTCTAGCTAGCAGAAATTGGTGTTAATCGATCTTGTGTTCAAAGACATTTTAAGTAAGCGTTGAATAATGTCATTAATGTTGCTAGTGGTAGTGGAATTGTAGATGTAACTGAATGTATGAGTAGTGGAAATGTAACGATGTTGACAAACAGTGAGTAATGGGATAATGTTGATGTATGTGTGGCCGTAGAAACGTAGCTGATGCTGTTTTATAATTGAGTTGGGAGAGATGTACATTTAATTCGTATGTTTTGTTTGAAGAAAGTCCTGCGGAATTTCTTCTTGAAGTAGGGGGATATGTTACGAATTAAATAGCGTAGCGGTGTGCGCGAGGTGTAAACCGGCGCCGCCATTGCTTTGTTGTGGTATTTGACCCCGGCTGACCTGTCCAGCAGCGGCCAGCGCGGCGAGGACAAAGCATATCTAGACTGTTCTAGTGTGTGCCTGAGCGAGTGAGGCTGATGCAAGACTTAGTACCTGGATTGTTCGGTGTGGGAGAGCGCATGCGTGACGGGTAGGTGCAGGATAATTCTAGAGAACTGTGTACATGTATATATAAGCGGTGTGAGTGAGTGTCAAAAAGAAGAGAAGAAGACGAGGTTGCAGCAGACAGAAAGGTTGAAGCGAGCGACAGCAGTAGAGAGACTGTGTTGCCGTTAGAGTGTTGGTTGTCGTGTTCAGGCGAGCGTGACGTGTGTAGCTAGCGTACGTGTCGCTGAGAGGTCAGAGGTTGTGGAGAGCTGTTGTAACTGTGTTAGTAGGACTGTGTGTCACCGGTTGCCAGCGTGTAATGCCAGAGAGGAGACATTTGCTGTAAATAAAGTGTTTTGCTAAGCGGCTCGGCTGTGAGGGCTGTTTTCTTGAGAGAGATTGGCACCGCGGATCGTGGACCCATAACGAGCCATTTGACGACGGCATAGGCATCTGGGTCCTATGTTACGCCGTTAATTCAAATACGGAGACAACACCACCATTTCCATCCGTAACAGTTTCTTTAAAAATAAAATATCATGTGTATTCAACAAATATAATATTTATAAATATAGAAAAGTCTTTGCACTTTCTATATTTGTCTTCTATTCATCGTCAGTACTGTTGTTTTATTCTTCCGTCCCTCGTATGCTGTCCATATTGTCCATGTCACATCCTTGTTTTAAACGCTAAGAGCATGCTTCTTATGAAGGTGAGTATGTGCTATATAAATCTTCCTTTATTACATCCTTGTTGTGTTGCAGGCAGTTTGAGAAAATGTAGCTCCTTTTCTCAGGTTAAGGACTGCTGGTGAACTTATCTCCCTTTTACGCTTTAAACATCCTAACGAAATATTTCACTTTCTTACTTTCATTTATAAACTTTTAGATAATTGCCTTGATGGGACAGCTTATAGCATCGCTGCCAATGAGTGTGAACAATGCATTATTGGATATTATCGGAAAATGACTGAAACAGTGGGTTGCGTCAAGTGTTCTCCAGGAAAAACAACACTCAGACAAGGAGAAAGCAGCTGTGTTGATATTGTGGCAGGTAAGACTCAAAGGTTGTTCTTTTTTGTTACAAAGAAAGGACAGAACATTTTTTAATATTAAGTTATATTTTTAGGATAGAGTTCACAGTATAAGAGCATATAGATTTTAATGAAGCATTGAGTACTATTATGCAATCCTAGAAAAGGAAAAAAGAACAGTCACATATTCAAAACAATCCTTAGTATATGCAGTGATTAGTTTTGCTAGGAAATGTTAGTTGATGTGGACAGAAGACTAGGTGAGAAAGGACTATGTAGAATTGGGGTAATTAATATTTGTTTAAGTATCATTTGAAAGGTACCATCTGAGAAAAAGAAAAACATGATTTTTCATGTATTATGCATGCTAATCTTGTGTATGTGTTTGTTTAAAAGAGAACATAGACACATCACAGTTACTAAAATTAAAGTTGGTGAACATTTATGGCTGTACACTTAATTCTCCTTAAAGAGTATTGCTCTAAATTATTATGTTTCAGGCCCTACAACTACACCCAGTCCTGTCATAAAAAGATATGTGGTGATAGTAGCCATTAGAATGCAGATTGAAGATTGCAGCAACACTGTGCAGATGACAGCTGTTATCAGAAGATATATCTTGAACAGACTTCAGTCTACTGATGCAATGTTCCCAGCACTATGTGCAGCAGATTGTCAACCTGATCTAACCATACGCTTCAGAAATGGCTGCCTGTCCTCTTCACAGAGAAAGAAACGAAGCACAGACCAAGATGTTCTGATAGAACTTAAAAATGTCCCGTACGTAAATACAAGAACATGGGACACTGTACGCATTTTTAAATCACAGACATTGACACAGCCTCCAATATATTTATGAGCTTACACATACGCTTTTTCAGTGTGGATTTTTTTCTAAACACATACCTCTGGGTTTTTTTAAATCAATAAAAGCTAACATGGGTGCAAAATTATTGTCAAATGAGTGAGTTTAGTTTGGTATCACATACTCATTCCTAAACTTTGAGCAGAAATCTTTGTTCTGTATGTGAGGTTCATTAATTAGCCTTTAAACATCATAGCTCTCACCTGGGTTTTAGAAGAAAGTCAAGACCTGTAAAAATAGAAAAATAGGTTTTCTAATCGGACATCGTCTTACAGACACATGCTCAAAGCTCTTGTATTGGCTGCATCCGTTAATGAAATCTGTAATTAGGATTTAGGTTAATCCTTATAGGGTAAAAACTGAAATAAAACACTTCACAATGCATGTTTGTGAAAAACTTATAACATTGCTATGTCCTGTTAATCTGGCAGCAACTTCAAACTAAATTCTTATGCTTGTCTCAGGTTAATCTTCAGCCTAATAATATCATTATAAATAATAGTATGATATAATAGTATGATATCAGTGAAAATGTATGAACATGAAATAAAACCTTATTTAAGGAAGTACTACAGTACAGTGGTGTTTATCCTATGCATCAGAGCTATTTAGGTTGGTTATTAAATACTAATACCTAAAATGCTAAGATACTTCATTTCTTCTGTCACAGTGATGAAATTTCAGGAACTGGCTTTAGTGGAAATAATGTCACGGAGAAATCTCTGGGTGTTGTTGTTAGAGCTTTCTATGACACAAAGCTGGATGCATCTCTCCTGGTATGCAACATCAACTCTTGTGTTCATCTTTCGATGCACACATGTGTGTGAGCGCAAGAATAAGAGAGGAAGAAAATATGCTGTGTGTGCTTAGGTATCCTCTGTGTGTGTGTGTGCGTGCGTGCGTGCATGCGTGCGTGTGTGTGTGTGTGTGTGTGTGCTTACTGATGTGTATTCACCCACATTTGTATCTACATGCATTTCATGTGTTTTAGAGTTTGCACAGATACACATCTTCTTCCCTTTTATTTTAGTTTGCATGCCAGTGGACATTGCAGTTATTGTGCCAGCAATATTGTGCCAGAAAATATGCTCTTCAATGTTCTTTCTACCTTCAGGCTGACAATAAACTGACATTTGTTGAGGTCATTAATGCCACAGCAACACAGCAATGTAACCCTGGTCAGCGTTTAGAGAACACCACATGTGGTATGTGTAAAGGTTTACGACCATTGCACCCAATTTTAAGATCAAAGAGTAACTCAATATAAATTTATTTTGCATGCTTCCTCCACAGTCTCCAACCATGTTCTGTTAGACATGTACAATAAATTTCTAACTATAAGCCGCGACTTTTTTCCCCAGCTTTAAACCCTGTAGCTTAAACACCGATGCGGATTGTTTGCAGATTTTTCCCATAAGGATTGATTTTTTTAATGAGCTCCATGTTAGAGTGTTAACTGTTCACGTTGTTACAGTGTAAACTGTTCACATTTTTAAATCAAATCCGCATACAATTTAAGCATTCAGATCAGCTGCTGAAGCACACACCCTCATCATGCCGAAAACAAGACGAAATGCCTACAATACAGCTTTCAAGTTGTATATATTTGCAGCTTATAAACCAGTGTGGCTTATTTGTGAAAGCAAATTAAGATTTTTTTTTTTTAATTTAGTGGGTACAGTTTATAAACAGGTGTGTTCAATAGACCAAAATTTACAGTAATTCTTGCTAAGTAAAAATGAATATCAAGTCCTTCACGGGAAAATTATGTTTTGGTTAAGAGAAGGCATTTACATTTTTATAATTATTAAGCTGCATCTGTTAAGCACCAGTTTGTCAGTAGTTCTTTATAGGAAATGAAGTCATATTTTCATTTGTGCTTGACAGTGGACTGCTCTGCTGGATTTTTCTCCCCTGATGGAGCATCTAATGTGTGTAAACCATGTGAAATGAACACTTACCAAGAGGCATCAGGCCAGACATCCTGCAAACCTTGCTCAGCCAAGGCCTACACAATTACCACAGCATCAACTTCCAGCAGTGACTGCACCAGTAAGGAGACTAGTAATTCAAAAAATGTATTTCCTACTGTTGTTTTACATTTTGTAAGTATCTGAATGTCATTTGTTAATTTCATAACTTTTCTGGTCGTTCAACCAATTGAACCAATAACCTTCTGCTTTTTTTCTTCTCAAAATATGATTTTCATAAGATTCCTTGACACTTGATCATAGGTGAAGCAGTTTGCATTTGTTATGTTTATCTGTGTGTAAATTGTAAGTGGTTGAATGTCTTTTTATTATGATTTTTTTTCAGAACTTTGTGATAGACCGAACGCAAGACAGACATACTGCTCAGATCATGGTACTTGTGTCTTTGATGAAACAACAGATAATGGTGTCATGTGTAAATGTGAAGACAACTGGTCCGGCAATGATTGCAACACCAGACAAGGTATTGATTCAATGTTTTGGGATTCAGCTGCATATCTGTATGCTTTTAGTTTTATCAAAGATATTAAATACAATTATATAGTATTCAGTATCTTTGGTTCTGTGCAGCATTATGCACTATTGATTTTTATAGTATTGCTTGCAGCTACGTGTGTGTGTGTGTGTGTGTGTGTGTGTGTGTGTGCATGTATGAGCTCGCAGAAAGGGGAATTAAGTTACATGTTTCAGAAGAGTCTAAAAATCTTTACAGACATTTTTGTTTCACACTCATCTGTGTAGCTTGATTTTTCTGATTAACTGGACATGCTTGAGTTAGTTAATTGGTGTTTTATGCCATGTCAGTAACTAAGGCTATCTCATGGCAATGGACATGCTTGAGATTCTACACCCTGAGGGAACATGGAACATGCAAGTGAAATGTGTGGAGGGGTAGATATTATCATCTGGAGATGGGGATGGGGCACATTTCTAACAGTTTTATCATCTTGCTATCTTAGCATACGACGTCTAACAGACATCGATGGTTGCTGGCATCATTGGTGGCCTTGCTGGTGTCTTATTGCTTGTTCTTTTGATCGTTGGCATTGTAGTGTGCATGTGAGTAGAATAGCTACTATGTCTTTCCATGTCATTAATCAGACCACTCCTTTGTATCTGAATAAGCGTTGTCCATTCATGTGAGTGTCAGTGCGTTGTGCTGCCGTTAAGCGCCCGATGGCCCAGCACATCCGTCTTCGGCGTCAGTTTTCTTGTCCGAGTGTCTTTCTCGTAGAGAGACTTGCCGACCAAGGCTAACGACCATCCTCTGGCCGGGTGTTTTATGGAGTTTTCCTTCTCCAAGGGTTGTTTTACAGGGTGGGGTTGCTAACCCCACGCCCAACCCTCCTCCTTTATCCGGGCTTGGGACCGGCAGGTTACCCGGGGGGTTTCCAGGCGGAGTTGTATCTGAATGATATTCTCACCATCTTCTCTCCAGGTCTCTGCACTCGTCGCCCGATTCCTGGACCTTCATGATTTTCTATTTTGAAAAAAGAGACATAGTTGTTTCTCTCATTTTGACTCTGTGGTCACTTTATCTGATATTCAAATACAGGAGATCACTTTTACAAATCTTAAAAAACCTATGCATTCTAGTCTTGGTACCATACCTGACAGTGACACCCCTCTTTTTGTAAATTTTATCAATTGCTGTTTGTTTCAATATATGAGATGCTATGGGTGACTACTTGTTTGGATAGAGGTGTTTGGTTGTAATGATTCGCCGTGATATGGCTTAGTTGCTGGCACGGAGTTGAACACAAGCAACCAACCTTTGGTTGTAATGAATCTGTGTGTAGGGGGGAGGGGGTGAGAGAGTGAGTCCAACACCATGAGCACCCCATCAAGTGCATACAAATATTCATTATTATTATCATCATTACTCTAATTATTGCATTAGAAACTACCCTCTATTGTATCCTTTTCAAAAAAGACAGTATATTATATCCACTTGCTCAGATTTGACAGTAATACCTTTAATATTTGAAAAACATTCAATCTCTAAAGACAAAATGGTGCTAATTTTAATGAATGAAATGTCTTGTGCGCTTAAATATGTGAGACTGTATTCGGATTAAGAAGTTATATCATGTCAGTGCATAAAATGTTGTTTCTCTTTAGCGCCAGAACTGTGTGTGATGTCTGTGAGTGATGCAGCACAAAAGTGTACACTCCATAGTCAATTCTAGTCATTTAGCATAGCACAGCGTGTTATAATCCTGCAACATAATGTAGTGCATTTCAGCCCCATAACGTAGCAGTATATTCTAGTTCTAAAACACATAGGTGTGGTGTATTCTAGTTCTAAAATTACAAATGTGGGAAAATAAATTTGTAGTTTGGTATTTTACGCAGTATATGCTCCTGGAAGCTGTGTGTGCTATCTCTTGGTTCTGTATGTCAGATTGTATTCTTATTTTGCGAAATTATAAAAATCTTGTCTGAGTTACTTTGATTGCAGCAGAAATGTTAAAGAGTTTAACTTGTTACAGTATATTGTGACAAGGGATTTCGACTAAACAGTACAGGGAAGAGTTGTGACCCTTGTGAAGTTGGCTTTTACAAGGACCAGCGAGGAAATTCATTCTGCATAAAATGCCCAGCCGATTCAACCACAGCAAATGTAGCTTCTACCAGCATCGATGAATGCATACGTAAGCCAATTATGTATTGAAGTACACCATCACAGCAGGTTTGATCAAGCTGGCTAGGTTTACCAATGAAAAAATATTGTGTGAGTGCATAAATGCATGATGCAAGTGTGTTTAGCTTTGCAGAGCAGATCTTTAGCTAAGTCACTTTCATCTTTGTGACATTGGCACTATTATACAAAAATTGTCTTCTTGTTTAAGTCTAGAAATCTGTGAGTACTGGAAAATATGTGACATGAACTCAGCTTGATCTGTGCACCTGAACTTAAATAATTTCTTGAATTGTATCTCTTTGAACTGCTCTTAAATAATTTCTTGAATTGTATCTCTTTGAAGGCAATTTTCCTGCCTATTTCTCCAAACTTCTCCTTTATCCCAGCCAGAAAACTTCGTTCTTAGTCTGATGAGCACATTACTCCTGTCACCAAAACAATAACATGATTACCAGCGTTTTAGTCATGGTTAAAAAAAAGCAGTGGAACTCGATTCTTCCCTTTTATATCCGCCAAGTACCCACCATTGATTTTTTTAAACCTCCATTAAAACTTCTTTACTCTCTGTTTTCTTCTCCCTTCTCTTTTATATGTGATGTCTGTCCTTCCGATATCCCTTTAATTGTTGATTTCGTTTTAGCTTTGTTGGTGTTGTTACCTCTGTGGTGTGTGTTTTCACTGTCTTTAGTATTTGTATTTCATCTTCTTCATCGTCCATCTTTTTTTCTTCAGTGCTACATGCTAATCTAGTTTTTGTATCGAGGACTGTTCAGCGTAAGCTCCTATATAAGTGTAATTCCATGCTATGTATAATTCAAACACTTATTACTTTTTTATTATTTTTGGTAAAAGAGCACTATTATTTTACATCAACTTTCTGATTGTATTCCATATCTATGTCCTGGTGAAACGTAAAGCTCAGAGAGCCTGACCATACTGAGAGTCTACACTAATCAAGTATGGTAGGATGGAATGTGGCACGTGCGGCATGATCGGGTGACGACCCCGTGACCAAAGAGGGCAGGATAACACACACACACACAAACGTACGCACATGCACAGGGAAGCAGGAGGTACGACCGGGCGGTGACCCTGTGACGCACACGCACGTGCGCACAGGTTCCAGAAAAAGTCGGGTGTCAGGGTCAGGTCGACAGGAAATAGAGTTAAATAGGGACAGGTAGAGGTGGGCGATCATTCTCAGCCAAGAAGTTTGAGGATTTGTTCTCTTGTGTATGCTTCACCTTTGCTGAAACCATCAACCGGCGTTAGAGTAAAAGAACTGGAAGCCCACAAAAGTGTTGATCTGTGTTCGTTTTTGTAAGATTGGGCGAGCAGTCCCCATCTACCCTGTTACACAAGTATAATGATGATGATGACGATGATGATAATTAATATTATAACATATATAAAGATTAAATAGTGCTAATTTTAATGCAGGAGATTTCTGATGCTCTTTACAAATAGTTTTAATATGTAAACTTTTCCTCAGATTCAGAAATTATCATGTAATGCCTAAATGTTGCTTCTCTTCAGCGGACTGCACTGAAGGACAGTACTGGGTACCTGAAGGCTGCAAGGACTGCCCAATGGGAGCATATCAGCCAAAGAAGTCACAGATCAGATGTATACAGTGTCCCTATGGGACCACAACCCTTCTTACAGGACAAGTTTACAATTCATCTTGTGTTAGTGAGTTCAATGTTATAGCAATATTTCCCAACTCAGAAGTAGTCTTATAAGAATAAGATGTAATCTGTTGTTTGAGATTGTCAAAATAAACTTATTATGCAATGTAAAACTAATTGTGCATCAGTTATAAGATTCTGGATTTTTTTGTTTCATCAGTTTGATTTAACCATTTTGGGGTTTAATCCTTTGCAAATCATTAAGCACCAAACTGAAACTGGAAAATCATTCTTTCATTTTTAAAACTGATAGAATTTGGCGAAAATGTGGATTTTAATTTTTATTTCCAACTTTAGCACAGCTGCAGTTAGAACTCTATGAAGAGTAAGTAAGCAAACACAAGTACTAATCGACTTGTAAACATGCTGAACTTTAAATATTTACCTCAATCCAGATTGCTGAGAAGATTTAAGTGGACATGCACTTGCAGATTAAATGCATTTAGCAAAATGCTTTTCTTTTAATTCTAAAAGTATGTTCAAAGAAGATATGATAAATTTTGCAGGAGACTGAAGTTGCCTGTCCTAATATATAATGTTTCTTTAAAGATAAATGAAAATATCTTTAAAAAACCCACTTGTAAAGGTTTCTTCAAATTTGAAATGTTAAATATTAATTAATGGTAAAAATCAAGTAGTAAAAAAACCCTGACAGACAACTTGAATGCTACAGCCTGTTAAGACTACAAATAACTTCCACTGGTTGAATGAGTCTTTGGGAAATTGTATTTGTTCTTTTGAAGAGAAGTTTATGATGGTGCATTAATCTTAAAAACACATTGTCCTTTGATCTGGCATTTTCATGCATTGCGATTAGTCCAGTATAATTCAAATCCTTATGCTGAAATCCATTTGAGAAAATTTAACTTCTATTTTGGTCTAAGGATTATTGTGGGACTTGTTTTCTTTTCAATCCTTTGATATTCTAACAAAAATATTTTACTTTCTCACCTTCTTTTTCAAACTTGTAGATGATTGTCCTGATGGGACAGCTTATAGCATGTTTGCTAAGGTGTGTGAAAAATGTGTTATTGGATATTACCGCAAAAAGAATGAAACAATGAGTTGTATCAAGTGTGCTCCTGGAAAAACAACTGTTATCCAAGGAGCAAGCCGCTGCATTGATCTTGTGGAAGGTAAAACTTGAAGACTGTTTTTGATGATCTTTTGTGGAATGAATAACTTGCAATAGCATGGTATATTATTAACATAGTAGAGCAGCATATATCTTACAAATAAAGTAAATTGAGTGCTGTTAGTAACAATTGTTATGCAAGAGAACTGCTATGCTGAAGGAAAGCAATAGTCATTTTGCAGAACTAGTTAATGATGTATCAAGTCTCTATTGACTGTATGAGAAATAATTTTGTTTTGGCATATTGACTATTTTGGTAATTTAGAAGGAATAAGAAAGCAGTAACTTATACATCTATACCTGTTGTGTTATTAGTAGTAGTTTTACCAGGAAAGTCAAGCTGAATTCATACACTTAAAAAGAAACAGATTCATTGTAGTTACTTCAGTAAAATTTCCCAAACATTTATAGGTCTGTTCATCAGGAGTATTATACTAATAAAATCTGCTATGTTTCAGGCACTTCAAGTACAGCCAGTCCTGTCATCAAACAATTTTTTATGAGAGTAACCATTAGAATGCAGATTGGGGATTGCAGCAACACCTTGCAGACAGCAGCTGCGATTAGAAGATATATCCTAAACAGACTTCTGTCTGCTGATGCAATGTTTCCAGCACTATGTGCAACAGATTGTCAAACTGATCTGAGCATTCATTTCATTGGCGGCTGTTTGTTCACTTCACGGAGAAAGAAGCGAAGCACAGACCAAGATGTCCTGATACAACTTGGCAATGCCAGGTGTGTAAATACATGAACATGGAATACTGTGTGTGCATTTTAAAATCATGAAAATGGGCACAATCTATGATACATTCATAAACTTACACTGCCTTTTCATTGATATACATACACCTCTGTTCTCATCTCCCACTGAAAGATAACCCGAGTGAAAATTATTTTTAAGGAAGTGAGCTTACTTCATTATTAGACACTATATTCTCAAAATCTTAGCAAAAGTCTGTTTCTTACACCAGGTTGGTCAAGCCTTTAAACATCACAGTTCTCAATTAGAGTTTGTAAGGAAGTTGCTATGAAAAACTATTACCATCACTTTGTCTTGTTAATCTGGGGTTAACCTCTAGCTCAATTCTTATGTTTGTCTCAGGTTAGCCTTCAACCAAGATATCGTAATGAAAACGGGGAAATGTTGTTTTTTAAAATATTATCTATGGAAATATATGAATCAAACATCATAGAGATTCAATATAAACAATAAATACTATATTTAATACATGTTAACATAACTATTTTTTAAATGGAAACATTACTTAAAGAAGTACTCGATTACTTTATTTTTTTTCTGTCACAGCGAGGAGATTTTAGGAACTGATTCAAGTGGAATGCGTGTCACAGAGAGATCTCTAGCTGTTGTTATAAGAGCCTTCTATGACACCAAGCAGGATGCATCTCTCCTGGTACACAATATCAGCTCCTGTGTTCATAATTTGATGCACATGTGCATGTGTGAAAGAATATGTGAGGAAGAAAATATACTGTGTTTAAGTATACTATGTGTATGTGTATGTGTAAGCAAGTGTGTATTGATAAAGATTCACATACATTTGTGTCTATATTCTATATGCATTGTGTGTGTGTTTTAGAGTTGCATATGTTTTCCCCTTTAGTTTAGTTTGCATGCCAATTGAAACTACTGTTATTCTGTCAACAACCAAGCACACTCTTTTCATGTTTTTTCTGCTTCAGGCTGACAATTTGTTGAAATTTGTTGACATCATTAACACTACAATAACAGAGCAGTGTAACCCTGGTCAGCATATAGAAGGCACCTCTTGTGGTATGCTTTGAATTTTACATGCTTAGCACCATCTTTCAAGATGAAAGAGTAGTTCAAAGTTGAATGGTTTTGCATGTTTTCTTCATGGTGTCAAAACCATACTCTAATCCCTGTTTTGAAATGCTAAGAATGCATATTAAAAGTAATTTGAAAATTAAGCCCTTGACAGTAAAAGTAAATTTCAGTCCAGAGAATTGCATTCACATCTTATCAAGCTGCATATATTAGTCAGTAGTCCGTATGAAGTACTTTGTAACAATTACAACCAAATCCTGTTTTCTGTTGTGCTTGACAGTGGACTGCTCTCCTGGGTATTATTCCACTAATGGAACATCTAGTATGTGTACACCGTGTGAAATGAACACTTATCAAGATGCACCTGGCCAGGCATCCTGCAAACCTTGCTCACCAAATACCTTCACGAGTACCATGGCATCAACTTCCAGCAGTGACTGCACTAGTAAGGAGATTAGTAATTCAAAAATATCTCTTGCAGTACCTGTGCACTTATATATTTTAATTACGTGTTTGATAATTGTTAATTTGATGATTTTTTTCCCGGTCTTTTATTCATTCAATCAATCATACCAATATTTTTTTCCAAATGTGATTAAAAAAATTCCCATAAGATTAAAATGTGAAATAGTATTGCAAGACAGTGTCATTCTCTCATTCGTCCCTTATCTGGGACTGGTCGATTGGGGGAGCATATGGATAGATGCGGCAGCCAACAAGGTCTCCAGACAGGTCTGTCTTGAGTGATGGTGAACAGGTTCTGTACAGGATGACCACTCCGCTCCTTCACACTCGTAGACCATTTCATTAGTTTTGTTTATCCTGTACAAGAACCAGAGGAGCCTTCTCAGGCGCTTGTTTTTGAATTCCTGTATCACTGTTTTTATGCTAAAAATCTTTCTGGAAATTTCACAAATGTCATATCACATATATTTGCCAAGTAAGCTGATTACCTTAAAATTTAGATGGTTAATTATGGTATGAGAATGAGTCTGGCACCTGCATTGTATCAATGCTTGAGGTAACAACCATCTTTGTGAGATCGAGAAATATACTGGATTATTAAGCCAGTTTCGGGGATCTTGTGCCACATTTCCTGAGGACGGAGAGACATTCAGGTGAGTTTTCACTTTATAAATCTTTTATTTAAAAAAATGATCTATACAGATTCTCATTTACTGTACTAGAATTTAAGGCCTCATATTTTAGAAAACCAGCTTTCTCTTACATTTGTCCTGGGCATGGTGAGTGTTATGTGTAAGAAAATCTATAGAATGTCTACTTTCACATCTACCATGGTTAATTATTTGAAAAAGAATGTTTTATCATATTATTAGCTTGTTCATATTACTGTTTTCAGAAGAATGCGGTAAACCAGATTATTATTTAGTAATAATTATATAATTTTGCACAGGCAAGAAAACTGCAGAAATACAAAGTTGCCTGTCTATCATGTGAGCAAGTAAAGAGAATAATCCCCAGCCTAACTGCCTGCCTTTTGAAGTTAGTGAAATGCATGGCATGGCTGTGACCCACTGTCAGTGTGGTACCCATCACCATCAGTTGAGCTGAAAGATGCCACAGATCTCATACATACATGGTGCACATGTTTATAAATTTTTATGTAAGCTCATGAGAGCTTTCAAATGTACATTGTGCAATTATACTTGATGATAAATTTATATTATTATAAACATATGTTGCTTATTTGAATTTATGATGTTTGTATGTTTCCACACAGTGGATAGATTATTGTCATATATACATATGAAATGCTTACACAGAAAAAAGAGAAATCCATGGTAGAAAAGGGGTATATATATATCTGTTGCATAGAGGTGAGTATTTAGGACATACCAACAGAAAGTGGTACAGGTCTTTCATGCTTGTATAATCACACTACTGACATTCAGGATTGATACTAATTTGGTTAAAAGAGTGATTCTGTTAAAAGGTAAACATTTACATCTAAGGCACAAGACACATTGGTGTTGATAATACCAACAGCTGGTTTATATATGGTGCTCTAATTAAGTGAGGATGATAATCACAATATTCAGGAAAAGATAATAGTGAATCATGCCATTTTTGACAGAAACAATCCACAAATCTTCCTTGCACTGTGGCTATGAACTTTGAACTATGACTATGAATATATCCAAAGCCATGCCTACACAGTACAATTCTAACCTGAGAGTCCCAAATGGATCTGCCAACCCTACCTTGCAAATACAACGTGTTGTAATATTGCTTTGGGTATCTGTTCTGTGATAATGACAATAATTTGCACCAGTATTTGCTAATTCTTATAAACCAGTCCATTACAAGAGGTTATCTGTCACTTTCACCTAATGCAATGCCATTTTTAACATCCCTTCCAATATTTAAAAATAACTTACAAAGCTTTCTCTATATCTTTATATTGTTTCTAGTCCCAAATCTCAAACCCAACATTTGTTTTATTGTGCTGTAGACCCTTAATATAAAAAAAGTGATGCTTATGTACAGCCACACAATGTTGATATGCATGTAAGGAGTATTTGATGTTGATATTGGCCAGATGGCCTTTCATAGCTGAATAAAAAATGTTATTGTTTAATTATTGCTATTATATGAAATGTTTGTGTGCAAAATATTAAACAGTGATTTTCATATGTTCATGCGTTTGCACATGGGTATGTATGCATAAATGTGTGCGTCGCTATGCCTTAGGATACTTTTACTTTTTTTTTACTTCACGTAATATTTATTCTTTTCCTTTGTCTATACATACATATGTATGTTTAGACAGGTTAACTTTTTTCATTGATGAAGACACTTAATTTTCTTGTCTACTTTACCTAACAGTCCAAGTGTGTTTATTCTTAATATATTCTTTTGATCTAACAAATGTATCATTTTGACCCAGTCTGTTTACTTAGTTTTAGCAAATAGCAGTAATATATTATATAATATATATAAATATATATATATATATATATACGATATATTATCTTTGGTTTTAATAAATTTCATGATTTTGTTCTTGCAATAATTGTGTTGGTAAGATGCTGATAAAAGTAAGAAATGGATAGATATGTATGTTTGACCATATTTTTACTGAATATCATCTTATTTGAGTATTCCCTGAAAGTTAAAAAATGTTGAAAATGTTAAAAGAACAAGGTATTGATCTAGACTTCCAAAATAGAAATATTTTCACTGTATAAATTACTAGACATTTCTCATTAATAGTTTTATATATAATCTTTATTTTTGTTGTCCTATTTTCAAAGATATAAAATAATAACTGACTTCTTGAAGTAGTGACTATATCTTTGAAACGTTAAATGTATGATACAGCACTGTATGTTTGTTATCAATTAATTCTTAATTGTAATTTGTTTTTTTATAATGAAACTTCATGGGTCTGCAGAAAGGTTTTCCAGGTCAGTATTTGGAGAGCTGAGGTTACCATGACTGCACAGCAAAGGAAATCTACCAATCAGTCAATACTTGGACGACTAATGATGAAAAATATTTCCTTTAGGCCTATAAGTATATTGAGTAAATATGCCCCCATATTAGGTTATCGAAAGTGATTATTAAACAAATTTACGTATGGTATATTGAATTTATAATAAAATTACCCCTATCGATCGTTTCTGCATAAAATTATAAAGTGTACTAATATATGAATTTAGTAAGTCTTCCGCCGTAAAAAGATGTGTATCAAGTTAATATATGAAGGCCATGTTTAAAGGCAAAATGTAAGTTGTGTGCATAGTCGTTAATCTTTTGATGTACTTTGAATATTGTATTTGTCTTTGTCTTATGCTGTAAAGGGTTACGTCACATACCTAAAATAAAGGTCTAGGGGTTATATTTAGACCTATATTGAAATATCACACTACAGATGATAATAAAGTCATTGTCAAAACTTTGATAACATAAATCAGCGTTATGCGAAATAGCATTTATTAGTCCCCTCAAGTCTTATGTCAAATTGCTTCGTATTTTATTGCAAGCGAAATATAGGTACTAATCCTTATTAATTCATCAGGTAAACAGGAGTTGTCTACTCTTGTTTTCCTGGATCCTTCAGCAGGCTGTTGTGAATCCTCAGGAATAATATGACGGTAAAGAGTTTTGATAGGATCCACTAAAGGGTTTGAACTAGAAAAACTAGACTGCGTTTATTGCAACATATCTAAAGTATAATTGCAACAGCTAGTGATGATCTCAAGATTCTGCAGGTGTATGAGCCTGCTGCTGCCTTAATTTATTTCTTAATCTACATGTCACGGATCACCCGCATACACACGACGAGTCATCCGCAGACACGCGCATTCGTTAACTCAACACAATCAACAAATGACCACTCTGGTGTAGAACGTCCCTCAAAGAGACAAATACTTATTGACCACAAAATTCACAATTTAAATACACAAAGAAATATGCTCAGTACTGCTCTATATAAGGCAAAGCATCAGTAGTTAACACGAGCAGTTAGTCAAACATGATATTTAGCATTTCTTTAAACTCTCACGGCTAGACGTAGCCTGAAAATCCCTCTCTTTCTGTAATTATTACGCCGCTCAAGCTGACGTAAACAATAAATAGGCATACACAAGAAGCAATTGTTGACAAACAATAGTGTCTAACAGGTATATCAAAACAAAAATATGAAGTAATGTCTTTCAGCGACAGTGCCCTCGGCACCAACACACAAATACTTGGTTCTAACAACAGAGTCAGAATGGGTAGCACACCCTAGGCCTTATCACCTCCTCAGTAAGGATAACCTATCCGTCTTACGCGTGCTTAATTTCTTCCCACTCTGGACCCGAAGCGTAAACACAAAGTTCTCCACTTGACCCTTTTTCTTTTAAAGTTCAAGTTACTTCTTTTTACAAATATTTTAACAACTCCTCCCGTATGAGTTATACAGGGAGGACATCTGGTGCGTCACTCTACCTTAATCAAAGTCTTACTTCGTTGGGGATGTTCTTCTGGTGTTAGATCATCAGCATGACAGCGACAGAAAAACAAGACGCCCTAACCACCTGGACGGATGGAGCTCTGCTCTGCTCACACGTGAAATAAGGTAAAAACCGAGACTTTCAAGTTCTCGTGACTTCCAGCGTGGCAGTGTCAAACCAAGGCACACCTGTGTGTCGAACAAAACAATACTCAACTGCTGTACCCCCTTGTACGCTACACTACAGATGGCATAAAATTAAATGTAACCCAATTTCAAAATTGCTTCAAGACACATTTTTCTTCTAGTTTTTATTCGTGAAGTATTTGTTTTGCTATGAACTTGAGTTTATAATAATTACATTAAAATGATTTATGTCACTTTAACTTGCTTTAACAAGTGTCTGTATTTTTTCCCACACTTCAGGATTCCCGGGGCCGACCCTCGAATTACTTTGGGGCGCTGTTGTCATTGGCTATAGGAGACGTTTCTGCACGCAATATCACACCCCATCTGAGGAAAACACCTTAATGGTGACTGGCGGAAAAATGAGAAGAGAAATGAACTATTTGAACATCCGTTGCAGAAAAAAGACTTTGTAAAGATAGAAGATGACATGATCTATATTACGCTCCACTTAATATCTCTGATGAGCCTTTCAAGAGACTGCTGCCTTAGAATAAACCTACTCAAATCAGTTAAAAATAATTAAAATGGTCTTTTATAATTTCTAACATATTGCTGAAGCTGTTTATTTTTTTCAATATTTTGTTGGGAAGAGTTAAATTATGGCAGTAGGTGATTTTAAAATCAAATTTTGTGAGTTTAAAGATTGTAATGGATTTTTTTTTCTTTTTGTCAGGCACTTTCGGCAACTGCCCTGGGACCCAGTATCATCAGGCTCTTTGACATGTAAATAGACATTAGCTCATTGCGGTCACACTGGCTGTTGATCTTTTGCTTTTATGCAAATATGATGTAAATAAATTGTTGAATCATGTCTATCTTTTGCCTGCTGGTATTTATCAAGAGTAAGAGAGGGGTGATTGAATGTGTGAAAGATGTAGTATTGTTTTCTGGTGTGCAAAGTGGTGTAGTGGTGAGAGTGAAAGCTTAATTGGGACAAGGTGAAGGTTGATAAGGAATTTGAATGGGGCTTCTGCAGGTTTGAATGAGGTATAGCGGCAGGATGGACGAGATATAGGCGCGGGTTTGATGAGGGATGGATGAGTTATAGGGGCGGGTTTGATGAGGTATAGGGACGGGATGAATGAGGTATAGCGGCGGGGAAATTACGGGTAGTCCTCCGAAATCCCGAAAGGGGCCGATGCAGATCCCGTTTGCAACCCCCGCCGGGCTAGGAGTGTGCCAGCCCGTACGGGATGGACTCCTCAGCCCGTAAGGGGCCCAAGAACTCACGCAGGCTGGGTTAACTTTGATGCGGCGTAACCCTCTCAGGCCCTCGATCGTCAGTCTCATGCCCTTCATCAAGGCCCTTTAATTAGCCCACTGTCTGTGCTTTTGATACTATCACAGCGTCATATAGCCGCCTTTTTCCTTTTCTCTTCCAGCGAAGTGTTTGGGTCCCGCCCAGCTTCTTAATTTATTATCACAAGAAATAAAAAATCTTCATTAGATCAGCCCGATTTATTAAATTAAGAGGACAGCGACATATAGAAGGATTAATAGAATGTGTTTGTGTGTGTGTGTGTGAGAGAGAGAGAGAGAGGTTATATAAGTGAATATGAGTCTGCATCTATGAATGAGGAAGAAGAGCAGAAACATTCCCTCAAAAGTTTATCCCTTATTTACATGTGCTTAAATATTTTGATTTATTTGATTACATATGCAGATATGCGTTAAAGTGCTAGAAGAACGAAAGAACAAATGAGTGAGAAAGAAAATTAGTTCATAACTCGGTGTGTGTATGTGTGTGAAGGTGTGAGTGAGAGAGATTGCATTTAAAGACAGCCTGGGAACGTGTGTGAATATATATACATTTACATAGTCAAAACTCCTTAGAGGCTTAGAGGGTGAAAGATTAAAAAAATCTTGAATCTTAATAAGTGTCTCACTGCGCCTGGTGACTGTGTTATGCCGTTCAGTGTAACGATCACAATCACGCTCAATTAGTTGTTTTTTTATGAATCTGGTTGGTTGTTTTCTGGGCACTTTTTCAAATGAAGTTCTGTTTTGATCTTATCGGTCGATTAGTTTATTTAATAATCCATGACCCAGGGCCGCCGAGAGCCAGCCTGGGCCCCGGGACAGACGACCTCTCCGGGCCCCTTGGGATTGTAATCGTAAATTATTTTCCCAGTATATAATGTATGTTTACAATTCGATTCTCAATATCTACATTTCATTCAGTAACGAAATATAGACTGCAAACATTAGGACAAGTGAACTATCATCTACATCACCACTTGAACATAAAGTTGTTTACACGTGAGTGGTTAGTAACTGAGGAAAAATTATGTAAAAGGATTAGACTTGTAGCACCCCGCTCCATTGAAAAAAAACCCGAGTAAGGACTGTGAGGTCACGAGGGATGTCAAAACCTCGACAGATTAGAAAAACGGCTAGAGCCTAAAGACAGTACAACAATCATTTCCAACAGCCTATTGCAGGTGTGATAAAGATAGCTATTCGCCGTATAGACAAGGAACGGTGTCGGGCATTACACAAACATAACACTGTCCGCTCGAGTAATAGAGGTCCATACAATACCGGGTGCACCCACTGCCTTCAAATTACACCAGGGGTGCTTTGCGGGCTTCACGACTCGCAAAAAGTTCGATAATACAATCGAAATGGATTGTTCCTGTGAGCCGAGACTCCACTGCCAGGACTCCTAAGCTGCTTCACCGATCTTGGCACATCGTTGACCGCAACAGGTGTAAAACAGGGAAAACAAAACAATGCTTGTTTACCTTTACTCCAAACTAGCCAGTCACGTCCTACAGTTTCGCCATTTTTCAATTTAATTTGAAGCAGCGAAACTGGAAATGAGCGTCCCAAAGAATCATCCGGAATCATGCTGGTAAATTTGCGGGACCTCGTCGAATAGCTTCTTCAATATGATAGGCAGAAGTCGTTTCTGTCTCTAGTAGTCCGACATCAAAGTCATTACAAAGACGAGTCGATGTCGTCTCCGTTAGGAGAGTTTCCTCTTCTGGTCCTTCGTCTTTGTGCCCCTCTGACAGTAGGACAAGTCATTAGGTCATCTTTAATTACTGAGCAAGCGAGCTCTGGTAGACAGTCGCTGTTTCCAGCTTCCTGATTAACATCAGTGGATTTTGCTGCTGCTTTGCCTGCTTGGTCACAGTCATCACTGAGCTGATTACAGTTACTAGATGTAGCGGTAACTCTAGAGGTGAAGCCTACACTCTGTAGCTTTCTTTGACTGACGAGTAACTTTGCTTTTTTGTCGTGCTGCCCTTTCTTTTCTCTTTTGCGCTCCAGACTTGTGATGATACATGACAACTGAGGTGTTGTAAGAATTAGCAAGTAACTGGAACGAACAAAATTAAAATATTTTTATATCTGTATGTGAAGAATTATAACGGGGAAAGGGCTGGTCTAATCAGCCTGAGGGGGAAAGGGGAACTCTGTTGGCTCGTCTCATCCACTTTCGGCCTCTCACACCCAGTCACCCGCTAATTCTCACGTTCACACGCGTACACACTGGTAATCGCGTTCACCCGCGTGTGCAAACAAAACCGACACACAGTCGTACAACATATAAAACTATAATTAATCAGAAAAGGTAAGGTTAGGTTGAACACATAGACATCAGCTTATACAATACTATTCAATGCCTACGCAGTGGCCAATCAAAAGGCTGGTACAATATGCAAGTGTACAGATTCTAAGATGACATATAGATATGGTATACATACCAGAGGACACAGTCCGCCCCTGACCAACGTCCGCAAAACTACTCAGACTGCTCTGGTACAGCTCCTAGTCGTGGTCACTTAGCCCCGCGCTGGAGTATTGCAGTGTCCTCTGCTACCCGCTCTGGGTCCTCGAATACACCACATGCGCGTTTACTTCCACAGCACCCTATCTCCTCGGGTGGTGCGGATGGTTCGTTCTACCGCTTCTGCGTCCCAGTGCACCAGGTACTGAACAACAGCGGTGCACAGTCGAACCGCGGTGATAATCCCTTGATTCAGTAGAGTGAGTAGACGGTTCAAGCGGGTCTGGTGGCACAAACTCTTCTCGTCGTTGGCTCACGCCTCTCACTGCCGGCCTGTCGTCTGCTTCTCTCGTCGTCGGCGAACCCAATCTCTTGATTATCCAACACTCTCTCCTCTCTCTCTCTACAACCCAGACCACAAGTACCAGCAATTAAGTAGTGATGTTGTACATCCTAACAGAACGGGTTCTCCTTTCCCAGACTTGCTGCATGTGCCTAACGATCACTCAGAGTGCGACGTCTCTACTGAAAATTGAGGAAAGGCCTCGAACACAACTCTGTCCAAGCCTAAATGTTACTAAACCACGTGACCCATCTAAACCAAACTGCTTACTTCTGACCTTTCAACTGTCGACTAAACTACCCAAGGTACCTACCCAAATCATCTTCTCACGGTCAGTCATTAAGAGCGAAATGATGTCGCGACACCTGTCTAGCTTCGTCGCTCAGCACCGACGACCAGTCGGTAGCAATGAAACAACCGCCATTGTCCTCCGCGAAGGATACTACTCTTTCAATTAACCTGTGGTTCCTTGCCTTCGGCCACGACCGGTCTTTCTTCTCAGAGCAGTCCCTTGTTGTGACCCCCTAACCCCCTGCGCCAGGTCCATCCTACCATAAACGACCCTAGTTCCAAGCCCAACTAAGACCAGGGGTGACAACCACAATAAAACACGCGGCTCCATCCCCCAAGAACCAACCTTGGTATGGTATTGCCACAGGCAATCACAGTAACTCAATAACTATCCTCGGATATCGATCGTTTTGCTCTGGCCTTGAAGCACTGGTTCATGACACTGTATATATCATAATTTATACTACATATAACTGATTTGTGCTTGTCCTTGACGGCAACTACATGATTTAAATCAGAGAGCATGTGAGGGTATGTGCATGCGTGCGTGGTGTGCATGGCACTGGCATCAATATAAATCCACACATTTTGTCAAACTCAACTTAATTTGACAGGCAGATGGCCAGCATGGGTGGAAGTTGCTGTCATCTTTAGTCATTGGCGTTTAAACTAAAACAAGTCCAACATAATTTGCCTCTACCTTGATTGTGGGTGTCAAGACAAGGAGCAATTTAATGAAATTATGAAAACGTAGACAAACTAACACTTATGTGAGTTATGTCATAACTCATAGCTCATCTGTAAACTTTTCTTTTCTTCCCTGATAAAGTCTCAGTGCTTAGTAACTACGAAAAAAACACCCTTGATATCTCTCGCTTACAGGCAACTCGCCAGAGGCGGGCCCCATCCTCTCGGTTCACAGGGTGGCCACACATCAGTAACATACCTACCTTTTCACTGTTAATTCCGATTTGCTTGCAGGGCCCACCCGGCGCCCCCTCCCCCCCATAGTGACACATAAACCCAGCAATAGACGGTTCACACGCGATAAAATCTTTGGTGTTCAGTGGCCTTCCGGCTCCAGGCTTGTCCAGCGAGAATATGACATCGCTGACTACACTTCTCACGACAGGCCCCACTACCCCGAAATTGTATTCTACAGACTTGAAACTCAGCTTCTGCATGTGTAATGCTTGGGTGTTCTGTCCTTAGACCTTTCTTTAAAAGAAAAAGAAAAGGAGAAAAAAAAATCCACTGACCAAGGCCGGGCCCCCTTCACAGCCGCGGGCCCGGGTAACGGATGACGTGAGGTGATGTTGGTTTCGCCCACCTTGATGTGATTGGGCAGACTGACGAGCGACGGTGGATGTTTGATATCTTTCTGGTGAAATAATCACTAAAAACTTGAGGCAGCCGTGAAACAGGGTATTCAGTGGGCAGTGGTGTTGTCGTGCGAAATCTAGTCATTTGATTGCAAATGGCAAATAGCTTCTTGAAGGAGGTGCAGTTAATTATTTGGCCCTGAAGATATGATGCTTTAACCATGTAAATGCATTTTGCAACCCTTCGCTTTGCGGCATTATAAATTTCTTTGTGGATGACGAGTCCAGTCTTCCGCCAAACACGTTCAGCTCGCCGGCGCGTGCGCTTCAGGTCACGGAGTTCGACGCGGATCTGTGAATACCAAGGCGCACATTTGGACTGGCGCATCAGACGTCGAGACACTGGGCGTGGTCATCAACTACTCTACGCAAAACACAGTCAAGCTGCTCAACGGAGAGTGGTTGGAGGAGCGCCATCTGCAGCTGTGCTTTAAATGCCAGTCTATCAACATTTCTTAATGAGCGAGTGGATCTAAAAACTGGCACCAATGATGGGCATTTGCGATCAAGTTCGATCAATACACAATAGTGGTCAGATGAGAGATCGTGGGAAACATCAACTGACTGCACTAAGTAGTCATCAGGTCGATGTATGACCCAGTCCAAGATGTGATCTCTTTTGTGAGATTTACAAGCCATGTGATCCCTTGCCGTACAGACGTCTTCATGACATCATCAAACCTGGCGCAGTCCAACAATTATTTGGAGAACAGCAATAGTTTTCAAATATAATTCATGTGCTAAGTACGAATGTATTTATTTGTACACATGCTCATGTCTAATAGATGACATACACCTGGCTAGTTCACGCTGCTTCTACAAGGCCTTCGTGTAATTTATTTTTTTTAGGAAGCTGTAGCAACTTGTTTGTCTACTTGTGCGCACTCTTTCTCTCTTGACAGTACAGAGTATACATTAAGGTTAGTGCATTATTTCATTTTCACTGCTCCGACGATAGAGGCATTCCGGTCAAAGACAGCTGGAACACTTAGAATTTCATTCCTAAATCATTTTATTCGCCTCAGTGGCTCTTTTCATCAGTGGCCTACTTTCTTTGTGGGGAACGAGAAGCACACAGCACAAGCCTCCATAGTCTATATGATACTACTCCATTCCTCAGCTTTCAAACTGTTTTCAACTAAAAAAAAACTATGTGTAAAGTGCGCTGGGTCAGAAATGAGAACTCAGGTACCAGGAAGAAGAATTAAGTATAACACAAACCAAAGGCAGCGACTTTGGCTGGTTTGTGACCTACGAGAGATTGCAAAGTCTACGTGGTGCTGATCTTGAAGCAGGTGCATAAAGGAACTCGGTATAATGGGTACACGGATTCAGACAAGAAAAACTGGAGCAATGGCAGTTCCTCTCACAGCTGCGTTCTTGATTATGGTAAGCTGTGTAATTTTGAGTATATTTAAAATAAGTGTCTGGCTGCTCCTCAGTACACATTTTTAGGTTACAGCTTCCATGAGCTCAGTTTTAATGACAAAATCTCTCTCTTTCTCTCTCTGTGCAAAAACTGTCATGTCTGTGCGCGTGTGCGTGGGTGCGAGTATGTGTGCGTCATGCGCACATGCATTGTTGCTTGTATGAAAAAGGAATTCATGACAAATGAGAAATGCATCTATAAATGTGTGTGGATGCATATGTACAAATCTCAGGTACCAGGAGCTAAGTATAGCATTAAATTGAAGGCGTATACGAATCTATTTGCCCATTGTGTATGCACTGACACAGGTATAATTAAACATTGTGTGTGCACTGTTATAATGAAACATCATGTGTGCACTGGTAAGATAAAATATTGCATTAAATTTTAACAGTTTTTTTGGTGTGTTGACATTTCACAAATATCAAGTGAAAACGATAGTGGTGACCTTACACCGAATGTAGGAGTCTTTGCTGATAAAGTCACAGATTAACACTCGCAGGGTTCACTTGTTCTCAGAAAAGACTGACTTTACTTGCCCGTGATCGAACGTGAGTGAATGTGCTCACTCTAAAAACTAAGAAAGAAATGCCTGTCGCAGTAGATCAAGCCTTATACGGTAAACTGTTTTATACCTTAAGAAAAATATTTCATGCCAGGAACATTGACGAAATGTCGTGTTAAGTATGAGAAAAGCAGATTTTAGAATGACATGAATAAACGATATGTGAATGATTTCCTAGGTTTCTGTAGATTATTTCTATGTGGATTTATGGAACATTATAATGGCACTGGATAGGGTGAACAATTGTTTCAAATATATTACTTTACTTGGAAATAAACTATTTGATGCGTACATTATGATAAAGCGGGGTGTCAGCATGACGGTACCTGGAATTAAAAAGAGAAATTTCGAGGACTGATTATATTTTATTCGTCATAGTCACCATCAACCATATACGCTTCTTAAAAAGTTCGAACGTTTCGGAACCTCCTGTTGCTTTATTTATTATTTATTTTTAATGGAAAATTGCTTACACCTAAAGCCGATTTCTCCATAAGTGGAAAAAGGAAGAGACGAGGAGAGAAAGGGGTAAGGGTAGATGTGGGATGAGGGTGTCTATGACGCCAAAGGTGCTGTTTGCTGTTGCTGCTGCCCTCTTTTCCTGTTGCGGTCTCTTGTTCTTGGTGTCTAGGAGACCTGCCAAGTCCGCAGTAGTGATGAACTGTACTGGTTGCCAGACCACTTATGTGACTATATTCCTATATTCCAAAGTTGTACTTAGTTTTAGGTACAATATTTGTTTCTACTGTCTATTACTTAAAGGGCATCCAGTGTTATAGTTTTCCTTTTAATTTTGTTTTTGTCTCTATAAATCTGGCATGTTTATGGTTTACCACCATCTTTACAGTTTGAGTAGAGTTTTATTTAAGGGCTTAGCGCTTTACTTTATTTGTTATGTTATCCTACCTCATTTTATGTTATAGTTCTGGTTATGAATGACCTAAGGAAGTCTATATTTACCATGGTTAATTTTTTTCCAAGATTTTAAACATTTTTAATATGGTTACGCTAGGCTAGAAGTCTTATTAATTTATGACACTGTTTATGCTTGCTATTTTGGTTTATATTGCTTTTCGAGGTTATATATTATCCAGTATTTTTTGTATTCACTGCCTGTTTATATGAATATAGAATTAGGATGGCTGGTAAACATTGTTACCGCTAATGACAGTATGGTATGCCATCGCTCTTTGTGAGGATTAAAGAAGCTATTAATGTTTAATCCCAGTTTAGATCTGTCTGAGTTCTTCTATTTCTTGTTTCCATTACACTACAACAGCACATGTGAAGGGGTAAGTCTGTTCGAAAACTCCTATGTGGGTCTGGGTCCATTAGCAGTCTTATCTGAAACAAGTCTTGTCCATTTGATGTCCCATGAAGGCCAACGGAACAAACTTTGCCACGTTGTTCAACAATTCAAAGCCAAAACGTTCCGATTTTATATCTTTATCTTGTGTTCTCTTGTAAAGTGCATTGAGGTCCCTGTTTAATAGCAAATGGGCTTTATGCTAAAGGGCTCTTTGTTATTATTAAATACTTGATGTAGTTGGGGGAAGCAGGCGCATTGCAAATTATTTATTTCTTTTCACAGCTTAATAAAATTCATCTAATAGTGTCAGGTAGGAGAGGGTTGATCTCTTGGCCTTTGGACAGATTATGAACTCCTGTCCTGACGCCTCCAGTTTACAGATTCAAACTGCTAAAGGAAGAAAGCTTCCGGAATTATGCATCATACAACTTTCCCACACTACTGCTCTTGCTTTTGTATGTAGACAAGGTCGAGAAATTTCAAAATCCTTCTGTCATAAGGTGTTTCTTTTACCTTGATGATTTTCAGATCACTATGCGAGTGCAGTCAGCCTCTGAAAAAATGGGTAATCTTACCTTTGTATGCCCTGATGGTCAGTACACAGCTATTTCTATCATTTATTAATCCATTTATTTCATTACTTTTTCTTGGTGTTTCAGTAACCACTTTGTCAGATATTTTCTCATATTGATGATCTTTTTATTTTAAATTTATTTCAAGATAAATGATATATAATTTTGTTTGATATATATTTGTTGATATTTAAACATAAACTTTAATAAGTGTGAATCTACTGTAAGGGGTGTTTCGCTTGTTCTTTGAGTAGTAAAACAACACAATAAAGCCAGTTATACTTAAAGACCTACCCGACTGGTGACACCAATCACGTTCAAAAGACTTCTTTCATAAAACTTATTAATGTCTCGAACATGAAATTGCAAGGAGAAGCAAGAATTTCGAGAAATTAAATGAAAGGGATTTTCTCATCTGCTGAAAAGATCAGCAAGGTTCAGAACCAAGCAACCAGACTCATCACTGGAGCCATGAAATCTACGCCCATACAGGAACTGGAAACAAGCACAGGGTTGGAACCACTCGAGGACCGACGTGATACAAAGATACTCGTCCAAGCCGCCAAGTTCAAGAGACTTCCAAATCACCCCATGAGAATCAGGCTGGCTCAGCCGACGAAGGGAAGGCTGAAAAGGGGAAGTTTCATCCATCAGACGAGGATCCTTGAACGAAAACACCAAGATATCTTGGAACAAGACCCCAGAGAGATCCCCCTATACCGGACAAACCCAGCATGGAATGAATCTGCTTTCCCCCTGATCCACTGCAACATCCATGGTGTCGGCAAGAAAGATTCCCAAGACGACGCTGCGAAAAAGTCCTGTACTCTGGAGTATATCCACAGCAACTTCCCACAAGACCAGTGGACTCATGTGTACACTGACGGATCAGCGGAACAAGCTGTGAAGAAGGGTGGTGCCGGAATCTTCATTCGGTATCCAGGAGGAAGAGAAGACCGCCTCTCCCTCACAACCGGCCTCTATTCCACCAACTTCAAAGCGGAAGTAGTGGCTATTCAGACCGGTGCCACCCACATTGAGAACATCCCAGACATCTCCAACAACATCGTCTTCTTTACAGATGCACTATCTGTTCTACAGGCCTTACAGACTGCCAGAGACAAGGAATTGAACGCCCTAACCACTGCTCTCTCCTCCTTATGCAGAAACCACAAGTCGTCTTACAGTGGATTCCCTCCCACTGCGGTGTATTTGGCAACGAAGCCGCAGACACTCTTGCCAAGGAAGGATCCACAAAAGAGCAGCAAGACAAGTCCACCACCTTCAATGAAGTCAAAACCATCATAAAGGCCAAACAGCATAACAAATGGCTACAGCAACACCCACGTTTCAACCAGAACGACCCATACTACCTGCTCACAAGGGCCGAACAGGTCATTATTTTTAGACTGAGGACAGGCCACAACCGTCTCATTCACCACCTATACACCAAACTCCGGATCGGCCAGACGGACAGATGCCCGTGCCAGACAGACAGCCAGACAACAAAACATCTACTGCAAGAATGCCCCATGCACGAAGACCTCAGACACCGCATCTGGACTGATGAGACGCCGGTATCAAGGAAGCTACACGGCAGTCTGGAGGACCTGCGGCGCACATCATCATTTGTACAAGAGGCAGGCGTATCCATTTGAGTGACCGACAACAACAACAATCTGTTCAATTGTTTACAGTGATTAACCGTACGGGCAACTCTGCCATATAAACGTACAAATCGGTCCCAATGGATTTTCACACGAGGCTTTTGTGACAATACGAAAGTAAACCAAGAAACATAGTAATTGTAATGGTCACCAGCAGCTTACAAAATTTAACTAACATCAAAGATGCTTACGATGTAGTATCATCGTACGATGAAGTCGTTTTTCGTCGTCTGCTGCCTGATCATATTGTGTTTGGGGTTTTGAACCTTTACAATCATCAGGTTCGAACATGTAAGGTTTAATAGCCTTAAGGCTAGACAACGCACGTCTTTGCTACTAGAGCATGATAGATGTCTCGAACATGAAATTGCAAGGAGAAGCAAGAATTTCGAGAAATTAAATGAAAGGGATTTTCTCATCTGCTGAAAAGATCAGCAAGGTTCAGAACCAAGCAACCAGACTCATCACTGGAGCCATGAAATCTACGCCCATACAGGAACTGGAAACAAGCACAGGGTTGGAACCACTCGAGGACCGACGTGATACAAAGATACTCGTCCAAGCCGCCAAGTTCAAGAGACTTCCAAATCACCCCATGAGAATCAGGCTGGCTCAGCCGACGAAGGGAAGGCTGAAAAGGGGAAGTTTCATCCATCAGACGAGGATCCTTGAACGAAAACACCAAGATATCTTGGAACAAGACCCCAGAGAGATCCCCCTATACCGGACAAACCCAGCATGGAATGAATCTGCTTTCCCCCTGATCCACTGCAACATCCATGGTGTCGGCAAGAAAGATTCCCAAGACGACGCTGCGAAAAAGTCCTGTACTCTGGAGTATATCCACAGCAACTTCCCACAAGACCAGTGGACTCATGTGTACACTGACGGATCAGCGGAACAAGCTGTGAAGAAGGGTGGTGCCGGAATCTTCATTCGGTATCCAGGAGGAAGAGAAGACCGCCTCTCCCTCACAACCGGCCTCTATTCCACCAACTTCAAAGCGGAAGTAGTGGCTATTCAGACCGGTGCCACCCACATTGAGAACATCCCAGACATCTCCAACAACATCGTCTTCTTTACAGATGCACTATCTGTTCTACAGGCCTTACAGACTGCCAGAGACAAGGAATTGAACGCCCTAACCACTGCTCTCTCCTCCTTATGCAGAAACCACAAGTCGTCTTACAGTGGATTCCCTCCCACTGCGGTGTATTTGGCAACGAAGCCGCAGACACTCTTGCCAAGGAAGGATCCACAAAAGAGCAGCAAGACAAGTCCACCACCTTCAATGAAGTCAAAACCATCATAAAGGCCAAACAGCATAACAAATGGCTACAGCAACACCCACGTTTCAACCAGAACGACCCATACTACCTGCTCACAAGGGCCGAACAGGTCATTATTTTTAGACTGAGGACAGGCCACAACCGTCTCATTCACCACCTATACACCAAACTCCGGATCGGCCAGACGGACAGATGCCCGTGCCAGACAGACAGCCAGACAACAAAACATCTACTGCAAGAATGCCCCATGCACGAAGACCTCAGACACCGCATCTGGACTGATGAGACGCCGGTATCAAGGAAGCTACACGGCAGTCTGGAGGACCTGCGGCGCACATCATCATTTGTACAAGAGGCAGGCGTATCCATTTGAGTGACCGACAACAACAACAATCTGTTCAATTGTTTACAGTGATTAACCGTACGGGCAACTCTGCCATATAAACGTACAAATCGGTCCCAATGGATTTTCACACGAGGCTTTTGTGACAATACGAAAGTAAACCAAGAAACATAGTAATTGTAATGGTCACCAGCAGCTTACAAAATTTAACTAACATCAAAGATGCTTACGATGTAGTATCATCGTACGATGAAGTCGTTTTTCGTCGTCTGCTGCCTGATCATATTGTGTTTGGGGTTTTGAACCTTTACAATCATCAGGTTCGAACATGTAAGGTTTAATAGCCTTAAGGCTAGACAACGCACGTCTTTGCTACTAGAGCATGATAGATGAAGATCGTTCAATGAATTGGATGCATTACTTCTCCTTCTGGCCATTGTAAAGTATGACAGAGTGGGCCACATCTATGCTGACATAGCACTTTACCTAGTACTAGAACATATTTATATTATCTGTACCTACCAGAATCTGTTATGTTGGAGCGATCGGGTAGGTCTTTAAAGCTCTGTTTCCTAACATTGTTTTGATAATACGTTTATTAATATCAGTATTCAGTAAAATACTTTGAAAAAAATGATGTGACAAAAGACGCTACTCGCAAGATCAACTTTTACCTGAAGCTACTTCGGTTCGTTTAAAGGTTTTAATAGTTGTTTACCTGGCAAATTAAGCTTATCGATCTCACAGGATTAGAATTTATAATTGCAGGCTGGAGAATAAAAGCGCCAGATTGCTTCCTCATTGCGATGACACCATCAAGCTTCATGTCTGCTCAGAACACTTGTTCGAAGTATGGGTTCCGCATTCCAAATATTGTCCGTTAACTAGATGCTCTTAAGTAATCTGTGTGCATTACATATGACAAAATCTGGTAAATAAAACAATTTACTATGTAAATCTAGGCAGTTCGTTTGGGCCTATTCACAATTTTCTGGAAAACTCCATTCGCTAACGGGAAGATAGTAGCCTACGACGTTTCAAGTATTTTGCGAAAGGGCATCTTTTTATTGATGTTTAATTTACTCCTTATAAGATGCTATCCGAAGTTCCAACTTATAAAAACTACTTAGCAAGGAAGGACGCATCAGCAACACAGTGTTTATCTCCCTCTACTCTTAAAAACAGCTTTGTCTCTCCAGTGCAGTACCGGCAGTAAGTAGTCTAAATAAGCCATTACATGCAATGCTCAAAGTTATGCATTAAGCAGCAAAAATACATTACTCTAAATCTCTCGAGTGCTGAATGAATATAGAAATAATAAGTTTATAAAATATTTGTGCTAAAGCAGAATATTTACAGAAAATTTGCAGAAAATGAAAGAGTGCATACAATGTATAAAGCACAAATACGCCAATCAAATACGTGATTTTTGATTTTTTTCAATGAAATTAGCTCTGTTTAATGTTGTCCAATATATTAATTAATTAGTTGTTAATTTTGTTAATTTATTTTAATTAAAGTTTACATCGTATTCTGAATCATTAATTTTAATAATTGCAAAAAAATAAAACACCATCTGAAAGAAAAAGAATCAGAAAATGCTCAGCATCGAGATAACTGTAAATATAGAAATTTTTGCTGCCTCTTTCTCAGGTATGGAACCACTCTTGTGATTCTAGATGATGAGAATGAATCGTTAATGGTCAGTCAACTATTTCGACAGGAAACGTCATCCTTTTCTCATTTCTGGATCGGGAACATAAAACTTAGTGAGTCACAGACCTTCTCATGGCAACCACGATATTCATCGATGACTAGAAAATACAAAAATCGAACTAAAACGTTCTGAGTACAATAAAAGGGACTAATAAAATCAGAAATGAAGGTCTAAATATCTTATTTATAGAGGGAATATACTAGCATCCATACTCTTTCATTTTATAATTTTGAATTTGATAGAGTATATGGTAGTCTGGTTTCCTTGTACTAGTATTTTTAAGCCATCGATTTTGGGCTGACCGATACTGATGCTGAGTTAAATTTAAGAAGTAATAATCAAGTAAAACCTTCCGATTTGCGTAACTTTGATTTTTCTGTACCCAGTATTCTGTTTTACTTGTTTACCTTACTGCTTGTGCCCCCACATTTTAGACTGGAATTTTCTACAATTTAAACCTTCAGCTGCTTCACCGACTCATTTACAGACGGACAAAGCGTATGTAACGGACAGTGGGACATACAGCAGCCTGCAAATATCACCTCGCCTTACGTGTCGTCGTCATCAATCAGTGGACGATGGAGTACGACAGATTCTGACACGAGGCTGCCTTTCGTCTGCAGGTTTCATGCATGCCTAGAAGGTGGCCCCTTCTTGTTATTTCGTTTGTCAGAATGAATGCACATATCGTTTTGTGTGTTTTCGGTCGTGCATCCATTCTCTCTGGGGTATGTGAGCAGAAAAATATGAATAACTTAATCGCATTTATGTGCAGTCAGTAAATCTTTTGAAATACCACATACAGGATGATAAAGCAAAAGTCTATTTTCCAGGAACATTTCGCTGCATGGACGGGTCCCAGTGTCTGAACGACGCCTGGAAGTGTGACGGGGTGTATGATTGTCCTGATCAGTCTGATGAAGCGGACTGTGGTGAGTGGCCTACGTTCCTCAAGTATTCAAATTGTTACCAGTCAAGTGGCTGGTCATCACAAAATGTTCTCCTATCTGTTAAGTATTAATTTTAAAGGTATATTCTTAGCAACATATGATATTCTGTGCTTCGAATGTTTTTGTATATGTGCATTAGTATCTATACACACCCATCCCATTATAAGTAGATTTTGTTTGAGTGCAGTTTTCTTGTGTACGTGTGTCTTAATATGTGTAGCTGCTTATTTCCGTCTTTTTACTGCATAAAAGAGAGCACAGACTACCAGCTAAGCAAGGTATTTCTTTGATATTCTTTGCAGACGCCTCATGTACCAGCTACATACAGAAACCAAGCGGAAGTTTAAACGTGACGTATACAGACAACATTCCGTGCACGTGGGTCATTGAGGGAGTCGTTGGACAAACTCTATCCGTAACAGTAAGACTTATGGACCAGTGATGATTTAAGTGTTTAACCTGTTTTCTGTCTTTGATGAATTTAAAATCTTCTAATCTGTATTTTTATACAAAGTAATGGGTTCAATCATTGACAATTAAAAACAGAGATAGTACGTGATTTGTAATCCATTATATTTACCCATTTTCATATCGGTTTGTTTTCTTTCCCTGTTAAGAGCCTCTTGAGAATGTTACTGCTAATTTGCAAGACGCAAGAATGTTGTGGACTGTACGTGTAGAGGCATGAGACTCAGCCTGTGTCGTCAGGTCACTAGTTCTGTCTCTGCTTTCAGTTTCACACTGTGGACGTCGAGAGCGACGCCGACTACATAGAGGTCTGGAGCGGAGGCCCAACGATAGAGACCAGCACCCAGAAGGCCTTGCTCACCGGAAATTTAATAGATCAAACCATATATGGCGATAACAACTTCCTCATTATCAAAATAATCCCAGATCTGTCTGTTGAAGGAACTGGTTTTACGGCTACTTGGCAACCAGGTAATTTCTGTAGATTGTCTGATTTCAGGTGACGCCAAGAGGTGCCCTCTGCAAGAGTATCGATTAGTAAGTGTTCCATATAACTAGTGATCGAGCTTGTTTGAACGAAGTTGTTAAAAGTAATATACAGTTTGTTATGCAATGATTTAGTTGGAAAAAGAGAAGGGCGTTATTATTTAAAATATTCTGAAGCTTTCCATTGAAGCAGTTGAAAATAGAAACTAACAATTTGAACACAATTTGTTTTGTTTTCAGGAAATTTCAGTGCATTGAACAATACTGTCAACGATCATTCATATGCGTCAGCAACATGTCCCGACGGAAGTAGCTATTACGGAAGTAGCGATGGTAATGTGTGTCTGTGTTGGCGGACATATCGAGTGGGTGGTGGCATATGCAAAAGTAAGTTCAGAAATATGTACCGTAAATTGGTCAGAGCTGTAAATGCCAAATAAAATGTTATTTCTAAAAAAAATCAGAGAAAAAGATGTGAACGTAACCTGAAATAAGATTTAATAATCCTAAGTGTCACTTATTTTACGATGCACGTTGAGGATTCTACACGAACAGATTCTTTTAGTTACTAGCAACTTGATGTATATATAGCTGTAATGGACAATAAGTCGAAATGCCAGTCAAATACATGATTGGTTCTGTACTGCATTACTGTACTGCGGTACAGACACGTCCAGCGACTTCGACATCTACTTCACCAAACGCTCCAGGACTAAACTCCGACCACCACAGCCGTTCTTATCCGGATCATACGCTATCAGTCTCTCCTTCTGGATCTCTTTTCTCAGTGACACAGAGTCGTTCCCAGTGCAGATTGTGAGGTCGGTCCTTTGTTATATAACCTTCAATCTATCTATGTCTTTCTATATATATATATATGTCACACACACACACACACACACACACATGCGAGAACACAAACGCACACACACTCATACAAAACAAACAAACAAACAAACAAACACACATATATGTATATTCAAGAAACAACAAAACAATTTTGCTTTCATCGGATGCTTTAGGAAAAGTAGCTGAACGTGCAAACATATAACGGATTTCATATGTACAGTCATATTTGTCTAGGACTGAAAGTGAACACGTTTTGAATATTTTCTATTAAACACTTGTATCTAAAAGCTTCATGTGGAGCCTTGAGTCAGTCAGTCAGTCGTCCCTTGCTTGGAACCTGGCGTTGGGGGGAGCACATGGATAGACGCGCCAGCTGATAGGGCCCGCCACTCTTGCCTATTGTGGGATATAGTGAGCAGGTCCTGTTCAGGACGACCAGTCCAGTCTTTGACGTACGTAAGCCAGTTCTTTCTCTCACCACCGCGGCGTCGGCCACCCTCCAAGGTGCCTTTAAGGATAGTCTTCGACAAGGTGTCGTGCCGGGTTACATGGCCAAAGAAGACCAGCTTACGTCGCTTGACTGTTAATAGTAGAGGTTACTGGTGTCCTACGAGTGTGGCCATCTTGTTTTTTTACAAAGTCGTTGGTTTTATGTTCTTTGTATGAGATCCGGAGCAGCCTCCTCAGACACTTGTTCTCAAATGCCTGGATTCTCCTTTCCGTTTCGACGAGCAGCGTCCACGTGTCGCATTCGTAGAGGAGGATCGGCACTACCAGGGATTTGTACAGCCTGTACTCGGTAGTGAACCTTATCTTGTGGCTATGCCAGATCCTATATAGCCTAGCCATTGCTGCTGTTGCTGTTGCGATCCTGATGCGGATATCTAGCGGGGAGCTGCCGTCCATGGAGAGGGTGGCTCCCAAGTACTTGAAGCTTCTTAACTTTTTGAGTTATATCCCGTTCATATACCCCGTTCATAAAGATCTCTGCCTTGCCGTTGCCATTGCTCATAACTTTGCTCTTTTCAGTGCTGGTCTCCATTCCATATGCACTTGAGCTGTCTGTCAGTCTGTTGGTGAGGTCCTTCTTAGTACCTGCTAATAAATGTCCTCTGCGAAGCGTTGGTTGCAGATTGTCTTCCACCGATTGAAATGGAAGTATGGTGGTCATGAAGAGCTTTGAGAATGATGTTCTCCAAAAATATATTGAACAGCACGGGTGATAGGGGACATACCCCTACTGTGGTGCAAAAGTAAGCTCCTGTTTGCTTGTTCAGGAGCTCCGTACTTGTTGAGCTGTTATACAGCGCTTCAACAACTTGGACGAGGCCTTCTTCGATATTGAATTTCCGCATAACATGCCATAGCCCCTCGTGCCAGACTCTGTAAAATAGCATTTTAAAGTCAATGAAGTTGTAGTTAAGGTCCCGCTGATGCTGAAGATGCTTTTCTATAAGGAGACGACAGTTGAAGATCTGCTCAACTGTGCTTCTACGTGGTCTGAAGCCAGCCTGTTCTTCTGCTAGCAGCTCTTCTGCGGTGGTTCTGATGCGGTTCTGTATGACCTTCAGCATGACTTTGCTTGGGTGACTGATGAGACTTATGGTTCTGTAGTTCTGACACTGTTTGCTGTTTCCTTTCTTTGGGAGGGATATGATTAGCGACTGCGTTCATTCTCTGGGCCATGCTCTCTATGAGTGTGAATAGGCTCTATAAAAATCTTCACTATTATTATTATTCCTTGCGCTCCCAGACTCTTTGGCACAGGAACGTTAGGGCCTTCCCCACCCTGTTTGAGCAGCTCAGCTGGCACGTTATCAACGCCTGGAGACTTTCCTCCCTTCAAACTATGTACAGCTCTTTCGACCTCTTCCCGTAGGACTGGTAGGTCTACAGGTTCGCTGTCTCTAGCCTGGTTGTTTTGGAGGATGTTGGCGTCGATCTTCAGCTGGTAGTTGTACAGGTCCTTGCAGTACTCCGTCCATCGGTTGAGTACAGCATTGCTTTCTGTGAGATTGCTGTCTTCGATGATTGAGATCTTCTGCTGGTCTGTCTTAGTGAGGGTCTTTAGAAGTAGGTAGGCCTTTTTACTGTCACCTCATGCCATTCCGTCGTCTATGTCCCGGCACTGATTCTCGATCCAGCTCTCCCTAGCTGCCTTCATCCCTTTATTGATGACAGTGTTCACTTCTTTTTATTTGGTGGCTGCTTCTGGTTTGCTTTTCTTTTCTCTCTTCAAGGCCCTCCTTTGGTCACCGAGGCTGAAGCCCTAGGCTAAACGCGAGGCGACTCTCTAACACTCCCCGAATTTGCTTTGATTAGGAGAAGCTGCAAGACCCAAAGGTTGCAGAAGTCTTCAAGGCCAAGGTTGGCGCGCTGAACCTGGTGGACTGTGACGTAGACACCCTCGCTAGAAACATCAAAGAGGTGCTACTGTCGACAGCCCAGGAGGTTCTAGGGTGACATAGGAATAAGAAACAGCCATGGGTCACGAACGACATCCTAGACCTCTGTGACCAAAGGAAAGCCTTTAAGTGAAACATCACTACAAAACATAATGATAATGTTATGATAATTGCTCAATGTATAAACAACATTATAACATGATGCATCTTATCTAGTTTTGCCTTACAGACCAGCTTTAGACAAGTATCAGACTGCAAGGCACCGAGAAATACAATCATAAATTAGAAATATAAGCAAACGTGAATTATTCGTAAAAAGGATTATCTCAGTTACGTTTTCCTGGCAATCATTCTATAAAATTATTGCTCAGTCCAAGACATTTTGTCTGCTATCTGTGATATAGAATGATCTATATCAGATAAAAGTTTTAACATAATCTACAGGGATGACAATATGGGCAAGGTGATCCTCATCTCAAGATACGTCGTCAGCCTTGGGGGTGTGGTCGAAGTAAACATCACAGACATCAACGGACAGCCACAGCCTCTACCAGTGGGAGGCGAATGGACCTTTTTTGCTATCTCATGGGATATGACGGGAACGTACACCATCTACATCAACAATAACACCATAATGAAAGACATCTTGCTTCCAAGCCAAACCCTTTGGCCCCTAGGATATTGGGCAAATACATTGTTGGTGTTGGTTTGTTCGTTACAGTTAGCATTCTTTTCGTTTACAGTAAACATTTTAAAGTTTTAGTAGACGATCTTGCAAAAAAATATAAGTCTATTGATATTTAATTTGTTGAAAACTGTGTTAACAGTGTGTTTCCTTACATCGGCGAGGACTTTGTTGGCTACATCTCACAACTCAACGTCTGGAACCGCATTCTGACCAGAGAGGAAGTACTGACACTGTACGAGAACCCGTCTGCTGCTCCCCAATTTGTTTACTTAGGTTACTTAGATTATCAGTGGTCAGAGTACCAGTTAAGTTACAGCGAAAAAGTTATTTACCCTAGCGTCGTGAAACAAGACAGAATCATGTGTCAGGGGGGCAAGTACGACGACGCTTGCGCAGACGAACCAGGTACCTGTAGCTTATTTTTACTGCGTAACATTTCGCTGTCATTATTGTCTCCCTTAGATCTATTTCTTTTCGTTTTCTTCCCTTTTAGTCCGTCTTGTCTTCAACAGTGGAGTACACTGAGAACGCTTTTTTAGTATTGTATTTCTGTATTCTTCATGTCATCACTTATTTTCTTTTGTATGAAAATATATGAGATATTGACCGAGTCTCTATTCTTAAACACTTCAACACAATACATCGGTAATTCATTTGGTACTGATGATTTCATGCCCTTGTATGTCAACTATTTATATTTTAATATGTTCATCCGTTGAAAGTCGACTATGACCATGAATTCAGAGACTTATTGTCGGTCTAGAGATTACTGATGAGTCCAATCTTCGCTAGAAATGATCTTCCACAAGTGGGTTAGTGTGGTGTGGACACTCGAGACTTGCACACTACACGTTATCTCTTTAGCGTCAAGACGCGCTTAAACGCAGCTCCAGATGACCCGTTGGTAAGGCTGCTTCGTCAGGATGGGTGGTCGAGAGCCTTCCAATTGACAATTCCAATTGAGGTTATCCTTGTACCGCTTTGACAGAATGCCTGAATTGGTACAGCTGTAAAAGCAGTTGTTTTGGAAGACGACGTACCTTGGCCATCTTGAACCTTCAACAGGAGGAGAAGTTCAAGTTCAAGTTCAATTTGTTTATTCATGGGGCCATTGCCCTTTTTGAAGGGGGAGCAACAACAGCAGTATGGTTAAGAATGTTGAGAGAGCCAGCGTGCCTCAGGACTTTCGGGTCCAAACGAATAAGAAGTAGGTTATGGAGGCAGCTCAGATGAAAGTAACTAAGCTGTTTTGTGTCTAGTGTGGATTGTCTATATCTCAAACACATACAGGTCGTTTGTAAGTACTTTTACCGTGTAGACCTTCAGCTTGGTGGTAGTGGTGAAGCCCTTGTGCTCCTAGACGTGTTTCTGGATCTAACACTGTTGTTGACCTCAGAGCCGATGTTTGCCATGCTTTACAGTGCTGCCGAGGTATATGAAGTGCTCAACTGTTTTGAGGCTGTGTTCCTCGATGTGCGGGTCCTGCTTAAGTTTAGTCATCAGCAAACAGAAAGTCTGCCTACCTACCTTGGTCCAACAGCCTGTCGTCCATTATTTATGTATCTGAGCTCCAGCTCGTCGGCGAAGTCATGAAAGACATCGTTCAAAGTGGAAGAAAATATCATGTCGAAGAGTTTTGGAACAGCAAAGTACTGCTTAAAGATCGACCTGAATGGTTTGCGTTTTTTTGAAGATATCCATAGATATAGGCGATATAAACCTAACCTGTAAATTGCAGCCCCCAAAACTCATCCGTAAATTATTATACGCTGGCAAAGTACGCGATTCGCACCTGCGATCAAGGAGCGCCGTTAACAGTGTACTACGTCACACTAGTGCACACATTTAGTTCACGAAGAGCACTATGTCTCTCATTCTGCTGCAGTCAGATTTTTATTCACATTATTATTCATAGTTATGTGGCACATCAAATCCTGTAAATGAGTGTCTAGTCCTTGTCTGCAGATAAAAGTCCACCATTTGCAAATTGCTCCACGTCAGAGCTCAAAATTCCTACCTACCGTCAAATACAGTTATTTGACTACGTGAACCCTCTCATGGTCTTCCCTGATGGTGAACCAGTGATTACTAATATGAATGGTGAGTATAAAATGATTTTTAACTTGATAATGCAAGAAGGCAATTCAGGAAGTAACAATAATTATTAAGAAAAATAATCTAAATTCATTTAAAATCGGAACTGAAGTACCTGAGCCCGCTTACCTTCAAACCGTCATATAATTTCGAAACTCTGGTTGACATACCAGATAAATGACCGCTAGAATTCAGTAGAGAGTTCTCAAAGTACTGATTATGTGATCACTACTTATCTTCTACACATCTGTAGCCGACGAGTTAGTTGTTGGGGATGTGTGAATGTGTGATTGCAGCAATAGGATTACCAAGGTTTTGACTGTTGGAAAGATTTGAAAATGGCATTACGAGAACTGCTTTACCGATATTCAGAACGTCCGGTAATAATAATAATTGTCACTCATTTCTGGTCGCTTTCAGATATCAAACTTTGCTGATTAGTAATAATAATAATAATAATAGTGAAGATTTTTATAGCGCATATTCACACTCATAGAGAGCATGCTCTTAGCGCTTAAAACGGGGAAGAGACGTGGACTAAGTAGACTTAGTACGGAATTCTACTGTAAACAGACATTGATAATTTTACGCTGTTTAATATGTAAAATTATTTCTTGCGAATATTGTATGTCGCACTTGCAAGCAATAAGGTCTTGTGAGTGTATTTGGGGAGGCTGGCTATCTTGGGTCAAAACCTTGTGAATATATGTGGAGAGATAGAGGCCATGGACTACAGTAGCCTGTGAAGGTATATAGCAGCGTTTCTCAACCTTTTACTTGTGACGCCCTCAAGACGAAAAAATGCACGTCTTCGCGCCCCCCTTAGCAAGCTAATTTCACTAATACCGATAGAAGAGATGAGAAAGTTTTAAAAAAATGACCGCCTTAGCGCCCCTCTTGTCAGCACGTCGCGACCCCTTGGGGGGTGCACCCCACAGGTTAAGAACCGCTGGTATATAGGAAGGTAGGGTGCATGTAGTATACGAGCTTGTGAGTGCATATAGTATGGTCGGGTGAATGTAGTACAGTAGCTTGTGATTATGTATTGGAAAGTCGGGTGCATGTAGTATACTAGCTTGTGTGTGTATTGGAAGGTCGGGTACATTTAGTACAGTAGCTTGTGAGTGTATATGGGATGATGGGGATACATGGAGCACAACATCTTTTCGTGTCTCAACACCGCGATACCATTTGTGACTCTCTCGATGATCTGCAGGAACGCTGCTGACCTTCGGTGCCTACCGCGTGGTGTACGCATCCAAAGACACAGCGGGCAACGTCGCTACGTGTCGCTTTAACGTCTACGTGCAACGTGAGTTGACATGATGCAGATTTCCATCTCGAGTTAGCTTCATGACGTACTGTACCAGTCGCTATATGATGTATGACGAGCGATATAGTGATTGATGATGTCGATGATAGAAATTAGCAGGAGACGTGCCTTCACTCGTTACAATTGTAACGCTGAAAAATCCCTACTGCTTAACATTTTAAAGCACGTTTTACACAAATTTTTATATTATGTACAAGTTGCCTTTTTTCTTTTATTTACGTTTTGGTTGATTCTTCAGAATGCGTGTATTCAAACTATTTTCACTGTAATGCGAGTATAACTCGACACGTTAAGAGTGCGAACCAGAATGTGTTAAGATTAAAATCGTTATATTAACGGCGTCAGCGTGGTTCATATTACTATTCATGCTCAGCGAACAGAGACTCGCCTTTGACCTATGCAAACCCTATGCAGGTGAAGAGCATGTTTGCTCCGATGTCGAGGCTAAAGATGGCGATTCGATTATGACCCCTTGTGGTGAACCATACACATGGGAAGTGATGTGCCAGGATTGGAGCAGCATCACGCCCTTCACGCCCAAGATTGTTACATGCGGTAAACTGGGCTCCTACAATCTGGATGATCAGTACAGCCTGCCTCCAGCACAGCCCTGCAGCGGTGAGCAAAACGACATTTAAATAGCTTGCTGAAACCAAACGCGTTCCCGTTCATCGGCGTCTTTATTTAAATTTTATAAATTTAATGAAATGTATAAAAACAACGGCAACACAGAAATAGGACATAATTAATTGGGTATACCTATTTTTATGAAGTAGCTCCCATTGATACATGGCACGTTTGTCTTATTCTGTTAAACGATCACCGCTACTTTACCTGCATTTTTCTGTCTGTGCAGCCACTGTTGACTCTCCTGTTGTTTCGTTGACCGTTACCCTGCTATATCAACTGGACGTCCCCTGTCCCGGCATGGAGAGGTCTGTGATGGTAAATCTCGAAAACAAAGGAATGAGCTGGAGATATAATTCGCTACTGTGTAGCGGCGACCCCGACTGTGGCATAAGGAATATTTCTACAGAAGATTGCATCGGAGACTTCTACATAGCGATGAAAATGCAGTTCTACCTTACGTGAGCTCTTGTCAATATCCCTTTTCCTTCCTCATTGTGGCAAATGATGGAAAGATGTATTCCTTCCTTTTCTAACAATTCATTGCGCCGTTTTATAATTCGTCAGTATGTTACGTTTTTGTTAGATCAGTTTGTTAGAATATTTCTCTTACTATATTTTCCGGTTCCGGTTGTGTGCGGGCTTGACCGACTTGCTTAATTGTCTCTTCAGTGCTTCAGTTCGTAAAATTGTCTTGTTTCTCCATGTTACTATTGTTCGCCGTGAAATTATATACACCCCGATACGTTTTTCAATCGACCTCGACCCTGCATCACGGTTTTTTTCTCATATCTCTGTGGAGGGCCGCAGCCGCCTTGCAATCCGCCATCTTGTTTGACTCGCTAGCCCATTATGGCGGCTGAGCACGTGTACCTGACACAAATGCGATCAACATGCCTGCTCATCGACGCTACACTAGACACCAACTCCTGGCTTTGAGAACGTCGCACACCAATCTATCTCAATTCCTACACTAGATTGACATTCATTATCGCCGCCATTTCTGTTCGCCGCAGCACGGAGGTGTAGAAAGAACCCACTGAGGCCAGCGCTACAGACCGCGACTTCGATGTCGTCTTACCGCTTACGATAACGGTCTGCCTACACAGTCGGACAGATACTGCGTATCGACGACACACATCTCTTTTTCGTCTTTTTCATCACCCCAATACGCTTCTGCTCACACCTCAAATATTAAAACTCTGCATTCATCGGCTCTAAACGGTAAGAAACGCTCTTCTTCTCCATCCTCTCCGCTATACCTCCGTATCGCGCTTTTTAACGCCTAGTCTGTCTCATCCAATCAGCAAGCACAGAAGAGAACAGAGATAGTGGAGTTGATCAGTGACAATGATCTGGAAATTGTGCTATTGACTAAAACGTGACTAAGAGATCGCGGTGATGAGAGTGTCTGTGTTGATCTGACCCCAGTTAACTACAATATACGGTCATTCCCCGTGGTAGTCGTGGAGGTGGGATTGCTGTGATATTTAAAACATCTCTCGTGAGTCATCTTGCGCTTGGCACTGATCTCCCTTTTGTAAACTCGTCATTTTATGGATGTACATAGACTACCAGCTAGCACCACAAACAAATTGACTGAAAACATGTTTCTGTCAGAATTTCACGATATGTTTGATCACTGCAACCCGTTCAGTAGCTGTGGTCGTAGGTGACTTCAATGTCCATTTTTACGAAAACAACCATCTGTACACCAAAAGGATCACGGATATGCTCGATGTCTTCCAGCTCACCCAGTCAGTCACCGAGCCCACTCACGTAAAAAATCATATCCAGGATTGGGTGGTGCACAGGCCTGTTGATCATGTCATACGCATGGCTACAGTCTCAAATGTGCTCTCTTCAGATCATTATTGCGTGCAGTTTGATCTGTCAGCCAGTCACCCAGCACTGACACCAGTGTTTCGCACTCTGCGCCGTCTTAGTGACATGGACATGTCTATGTTTCGTGATGATTTGGGAACCAAACGGCCGTTCTCCCCTCCGTGCTGAAGGCTCCTGCTCTCGCTGGGCGTATCTAAGTATCACTCCGTGTCGCACCTCACCTACAAGATGCCGGAGTAGATATTCAGTAGGTAGAGACTCTCCCTCTCTTACCAGCTCCTCCTTGGACTCTTCCTGTTCCAGAGATCCGTCTCGGTCTTCCAGCTTTCAAAAAAAGGTGACACTTGTGACCTCATCTTTTTCCAGCGCTTTCAAGAACTTCTTTCTGATTATCCTGGTTCTGTTCTGTCTTTACAGATGGCTCCAAAATTCCAAACGGTGGCCCTGTAGCTGCGGCAGCAGTTCCGTCCTGCATGCCGCAACAGGCTTCTTCTGCCCGACTTGCGGATGGCTGCTCTATTTTCTCTGCGGAACATCACGTCATCTTGCTAGCGTTGCAGCATGTTCACCGCTCTTTCTGATCATCTCAGACTCTTTATGTGCTCTCCAAGCCATTCTCTCCCAACGTTCTGACCACCCCTTTGTGGTTCAGATTCACACTATCCATGCAGCTCTAGTCCAACGGAGAAAAAGCATTGTTTTCATTTGGGCTCCTGGCCGTGCTGGTATCCCAGGCAATGTTCGAGCGGACCAGGCCGCCAAGGCTGCATGTCAGTCTCCTGGTAAACTACACTCAATGGTATCAGCAGACTGTAAATCTATCCTCTCGGCCTATGTTCAGTCCTTGTGGCAACGCCAATGGGACACTTTGGGCCATAATAAGGTACATGCCACCCTTCCCTCTTTTTCAGACCGCTTGCCTTCATGCCGTCCTGTGCGGAGGGAGGAGGTAGTTCTTTACAGACTAAGACTAGGACACACCTATGCCACGTAGTCGCACCTTTTACGAGGTGAACCACCGCCAGTTTGTCCTTGGTGTCAAGGAATTTTTAATGTTGTACATGTTTTAATTACTTGTCCTGGACTACAGAGTATTCGCCAGCAGTTTTTTTTACTGCAAGCTCCTTGTTCTCTTTATTTAGGTCCGTCCCATCGGCAGCTATTTTTACCTTTTTAAGGCGGATAGGGCTTTATCATAGAATTTAAGCTTTTTATGCCCTGATAGTTTCTGGTTTTTGATTTGTTGGTGGCCTTTTTGGGCCACAACACTCCTTTTACATGTTCCCGCCTCTCAAATGTGCTTCCTGCTTTTTGTGTGTTTTTTTTTAATTTTTACGATATCATATTTATATCACTTAAGGTTTTTTTTGTCCCAAACCATTTTCAAAAAAGATTACATTTCTCGCCGTGATATAGCCTTAGTTGCTGGCACGGCGTTAAATAAACAAACAAACAAACCCCGCCCCACATGGCTCATTTTAGGATTCGAACTTTTGTCAGTGTCATATATCAATATTACACACAAAACTTGGGCAAAAACGAAGAGATACAGAGCAACCTCTATCCAGCGAAGGGACATCAATCTCATAATTTATGTGTAACCAAGATATCGTTAAGCTGATTATGTCAAAACTTTGTATATGTCGGAAATGAGCTATAGAAATTCTTATTATTAATCACAAAAATATGTGAAACTCGTGACGCCACGTTTATACATTCCAGCTCTCGCTGTTCTATTCCTCTTGGCATAGAGTTTAAACCTCAGTGTCTCCTTTAAAGAATCTTTATGAATCACGGAAAATAGTAAGTTCTATAGCACCTGAAAACAAATTACGATTGTAACGTGTTCCGAACGAAGAAACTGAGATTTTTTGCAGGACCAATGATCCAGTTAATAGAAGAATCTGCTGTCAAAGTTTTATCTGTGAACCAAGAAAACATACTTTGATCTACAGATGCAGCTAGAGATTTAACAGATGGCACATGAAAATACAAAACAAAAAATTAACTGAACACAGTAGTCACTACTGCAGGTTATGTTATTATTAAAAAAAACAAATTGTGTACTTATGTTATTACATAGATTATATGTAAACAATATTTTTAACATCTTCTTGTTAGATTTTTACGACGGCCAGCACACTGTGGGAGTCACTTGCACACATTAATGTACTGATGCGTCAGGCAAGCTAATGTAACATGTAAAATTGGAAAACTTCGATGATGTTAGAGAACCATTTACTAATAACAGTTGCTCCCCTTTGACATAGACTATACATGTATTGTCAAAATCGAGTGTTGTGATACCTAACTCTTCTTTTCCTGTTTCACTGATATCTAGTAAAAGCAGAGCCTCCTTTGCTGTCACTCTCATCAGAACAGCTGCAATAGAAGACAACGCTTTTGATATCAGTGTAAGAGTCTTCTTTTTAAAACGTTTTCCTTAAAATATATTTTAGAAAATCGCACTAGACTCTGGCAAAGGAAGTTTTAAATATTCCCTTTGTCAGATCTGTGTTTTTTAAGTTGATAAAATAAGAGCTATACATACTCGAGCCGGACGATAAAAGATCAATGTTTGCAAGCAAACAAAAAAAAAAAAATTACTCGCCGGCAAAGTAGTACCAATTAATATTATAAAGATTTTTCCAAGGAAATAAATGCTATTATAAAATTGTTTCTTTTCTCTACAGGACGTAGGGAATGCAAGTTTGATAAAAGATCAAGTGACTGTTACCCTAGATCCGCTATGTAGTTATGGTTTCGGGCAGTTTGAAGATGTGTGTGGTAAGCAGCTGCTATTGCATAGCAATTGAAGTAGTATTCTCATTATTTATCTTTCTGTCTCTGTTTCATCGCTTTTATTGTTTTACTTCTTTTGTCTTTAGGTATGTTTCAGGTTTTCATGTGAACTAAACTCTCACTCCCTCATTCCTAAACAGTCATAGAGGCAGTTGTCTAAATGCCCTTGCACGTTTAGCCACATTAACTTAGTTGTACAGCCTTGTCTCTCTTTCTCTCTCTCACCCCCCGCTAGGAAATAGTGCACGATTTTACATAGCTAAATGCACATCTCGCTGACATCATATGCAGCTTAAAGCATATGCGCAACACTCCTTCTTCCTAGGATAGACCGTTTCATTCAAGAATTTTTAATTCATTTTGATAGTCGCCAGTTATAACTGTTTCAGCGCTTGTTCGAGAGTTTGATATTTATCGCTAATTTTTGGATTAATTTTGTATTCTTACATTTATCACACATTGATGCTATTTATTATTTCAAATTTTCAGTTCAGTGTGTGAGTGGCTCCTTTCTGAACTCGGCAACAGAACGGTGTGAACAATGTAATATTGGCTTCTACACTGACTCGCATGGGTGGAGCGGTTGTGCACAATGTCCTCAGAATCAGACAACTCTTCGAGTGGGCTCCACATCCTGCGTTGGTCAGTTTGTTATGGAGGAACAAAAGTCAAAGTGTAATTTAAATCTGTCAAAAATAACAGCTGTCAGTTCATTGTTGTGTTTTCAAATCAGATAAACCTATTACGCGTATTCTAAATCATGTTTTTAGCTAAATTTCTTCATATCGATTCTGTATGATTTCTTTATTTCAGAGGAGTGTTCTGAAGGTCATTATTATATTTTAAATTCTGGCGTATGCCACCCTTGTCCAATGAACTTTTACCAGCCAGACAAAGGGAAAGTTGCTTGCTTCCCTTGTCCACCAGGTACCTTCACTGAAAGGGAAGGAACGGTCTCCTTGGCTGAATGTCGCGGTGAGTGTGACTCAATGTCCGATAAATGCAATGGTGGATCTGGTATAATATCTAATAAATGTCAATGCATATGTATATATTTATTATATCTGATAAATGCCACTGTGTGTGTATATATATATAAAATATGAGATCATGAATTGGTGTAGCTGACATTCCTACAACATGACAGAAAATGCGATGCTCTCTCTGTTCAGCTATGTAACCCATCCTGTGTGCGTCCGTTGAGCAGAGTGTTCGCTCGACTCGTATAGAAGGCAGGATGATGAAGTCAGGCACCCACGCTATAGCCCTGTTCCCAGTCATTCATCACATAGCACAGCTTTGTATTTCAGTCTTGTAGTAGTGTATTCCATTCCTGTAACAGTGTATTCCAGTCTATATAGTCCACATTATAGTCCTAAACATATGACCATAGGGAAGTCAATCTGTAGTTTGTTGTTTTTTGGAAAATATGCAGAATATGCTCCAAGAAGTAGCCTTTGCTGTGTCTTAGTGCTCTGTTCAATCATTGTATTCTTATATTACATAATAAATAATGAAAATCTTGTTTTAGTTATTTTTATCACACCAAAAAGTATCAGAGAGTTTAACTTGTTACAGTATATTGTGACAAGGGATTCCAACTGGACAGTACAGGCAGGAGTTGTGACGCTTGTAAAGTTGGCTTTTACAAGGACCAGCAGGGGAATTCATCCTGCAAACAATGTCCAGCCAATTCAACCACAGCTGGTGTAGCTTCTACGAGGATCAATGAATGCAGCATAGGTAAACCAATTATGTATTGGAATACGCTATCACAGCAAGAGAACAGGTTTCATCCAAGCTACCTAATGTGTCTAATAAATAAAAAGTTCGAAAATGTGTGTGTGCATGCATATGTGCTTGCGGGTGTATGTTTCTTTGTTTTACCGCTTAATAGTGCAGTGCAGCGGAATCTTTGATTTGAGCTTGAATAAAAATTTCATCTCTGACATTGGCACTGACATACACAAATTGTCTGGTTTGTTTTATCGGAGCAAAGATAAGTTAGATTTAGTACATGTACTAATAATTTAAATAAGGTGTGCATTGTGTAACTATTAACTAATAAACAAGTGTTACACGTTTTACTTTCAAGAGTATATTTACACACAATTCAATCCTCAGCATTCTGCGAGCCTGGCCTATACTCTCTAACCAATTTATTGCCATGCCTGTCCTGTCCACTGGGCACTTACAAGAATGAGACAGGCAACCAAAACTGCACCCTGTGTCCTGCAAATCTTACCACACCTTATACAGGCAGTGTCACAGCAAACAGCTGTTCCCTTGGTAGGTTTACAAAATTGTTACAATTATTTTGTGAACATTTTGTGAAGTTGCCTAAAGAATTTCCACAAAAGTTCAGAATTGAAACCTCTTTGCTAAATGAGATAATATTGTGAAGCCTTGCTAGGTTTTTATATCTAGTGACAAAGACAAGAAATAATACTCTACGCTTAAACATTCTTCATCTATTGTGTATTATATACCTTCCCTGTAATGTGTTATATGTTAATCATTTTGAATGGGCCCAAAGGCCTAACAAAATATATTTAATCGTATTCGTATTTCCTAATTTGTTGAAGTATCTCATGCCTCTACAAAAATTAAACAGGTGACTTGTGCAGCCTAACAAAATGATGCTTTAATCAATTCATTAGTGTCAAAGCACGAATGGTGATACATCACCAACACACTCACACCTGAATATTGCGCGTTCTGCTAGCAAAGAGAACTATTGCCTGAGGCTGTTCAAATCATGTTATTTTTTTGTCGTAGTAGCTCAGGACTTTACGGTATACAACAACATAAATATTTGCAACACTCTACGTCAACACTAAGTTCTAACGAGAATGGAATCTACAACCCATACGACATGTAAACTCGAGGGCGCTTCCCCAATCAGTCATATTCAAGTTATAACATCAAAATATTAAGTTTAGTACACGGCCCTTGTACTCTGTCATATTGTCCCACAACAATGACCAATCTCGCTGTCTCAAGGTATGTATGGCAGTCATTGGAGACTTTACCCACAGTTTTGGATTATAATCCTTCAATTAAGAATCGTCGCCATTCGACAGGCCGTCGATTCTGTTTCTGAATAACACAATAACACTCATTCCAGGATCTGAATCCTCTAGGTACTCCGCGAGGGAGAATTCTCTCAGTAGGTCATGTGACTAAGCGATGGTAGATACTTTTGGGATCGTATGGGCGTGGCCGTAACGGCCATACGGCTCACAGTAAGGTGGCCGTAGAGGGTCGGCCGCAATGCCGTCCGTCGGTTGTTGACACTCCAGCTTCCCATTGCATTAGGTGAGAATGAGCAAAGTATCCTACTGCATCATGACGTGGATCCCAGCGTTGGTGTTTTTGCGGATCAATTGAAAGTGGATCGCAATATCCGCAGGGCAGTTTCTCTTGGCTTCGATTGGCTCCCGGTATACATTAAAATCTGTAACTCGATTTTTCATTGTACTTGCTATACTTAACATTATTTCCGGTTATTCGTCTTTCACTTCACATCAATAATTTTTTGTTCTTATCCGACTTGCAGTAACAGCTTTATATGTTTTTGACATTCAAACTGAGAACTATTTTACTTGATTTGTCAGCAATGTGCACGGCCGGCCAGGTGATCGTGAATGGCTTGTGTGTGCCCTGTCCAGCAAATTTTTACCAAACTGAAACGGTCCCCTTCTTCTATACGAAGTGTACAGCTTGTCCACGTGGTAGTGGGACCAGACAGGACGGTCAAACATCCCTGGCAGCCTGCTTAAGTTATCATGATTATCTGTTAAGAATGATAAAAACTAAAATACTTAGGTGCGTGCAAGTAAAGACATAATAAAAGTCGTAAGACTGCTTGCTGTGTTCTAAAAGGATGTCACTGCTTTCACTTCTTCTGTACACATATAAGAATGCAGATTTTTACAAGTTCGTATCAGAAAGATGTTATCCTCTGTTAAGACAGAGAAAGATAACAGTATATCGGGTAATAACAGAAATGATAATAGCAGTGCTGTCTCTCATAAAATTCTCATCTGAATGATCTTGTTCAAGTTGATCAGTTGGTGCCTGTACTCAAGATGTCTGTCTCTCAGCGATGTGTGGGCCTGGCCACCAGTACAACTCCACAGGCAGCCAGTGTGTCGCCTGTCCACAAGGCACCTGGAACTCCGGCAACGCCTCACAGCAGTTTGACTCCTGTTCCCCTTGTCCTGCCACGTATGTCACTGTTGGAGAAGGAGCCACCAGTCCAGATAACTGCACTCTGAGTGAGTTCTGCTGGTTGAACAAAATATCACAAAGCCCTTCATACAGCAAGTGTGTACAAATTGAAACTAAGACGATACACGATAAACAGCTACAAAGATGCTTTGAGCTAAATGTTCGTGCTGTGACAATCTGTTTTGCATTTGTTCTCTCCAAATTTGGTTTTAATCCATCGACTGGTTTTTCCCTTTTTCTTCAGAGGACTGCCCACCTGGAGAGTATATTACAGCTAACGAGAGCTGCGTACCTTGTCCTATAGGCACGTACCAAGATGCAAGAAGACAGTATAATTGTACAGCATGTCCTGCTGGCACAAACACTTCTGAAGAAGGTATCAAGGATGTCAGTCACTGTGCAGGTAAACTTCACAGAGTCTTCAATGTACTTGAATGTGTGCCGCCCAGAAGATGTTCTTGTCAATTAGCTTTAGTTTCTTGTTTCGGGTTTCCCTGCTTTTTTTCAACACGGACACTGCAAGTGCTTGTGCATATCCCTATGTGTAGATGTGTAGGCAATAGTTCATTTGCAAAAGCACTATCTTTTGTACATTTAAACTGTTCATTGTCAGGTCATTTTTATATCCACATGTTGTGCAGTGTACTGTCTTGCTGGACAAGAGCAGAAATCGAAAACGGAAAACTGCACGAGCTGCTTCCCTGACTTCATCAAGAATTTTGGTGGATTGGGACTTTGCAGCCAGTGCACTGGGAACTTTACTTCCAACGCGGCCAGAACTGTGTGTGATGTCTGTGAGTGACGTAGCACAGCAGTGTAGACACTATAGGCCAGTATAGGGTATTCTAGTCACGCAGCATAGCAGCATTGTGTGTTCTAGTTTTGCAACATAGTGTAGTGTTTTTTCAGTCCTATAACATAACAATATATTCTAGTCCTAAAAATATGGCTGTGGGAAAATAAATCTGTAGTTTGGTATTTTATGCAGTATATGCTTCTGAAAGCTACCTATGTTATCCATTGCTTTTGAATTTTAGATTGTATTACAATACAAAACTATAAAAATCTTGTCTAAGTTACATTGAATGCATCAGAAATATTAGAGAGTTTAACTTGTTACAGCCTATTGCGATAAGGGATTTCGACCAAGCAATGCAAGCGGAAGTTGTGACCCTTGTGAAGTTGGCTTTTACAAGCACCAACGAGGAAATTCATTGTGCATAAAATGTCCAGCTAATTCAACCACAGTTGATGTAGCTTCTACAAGAATCAATGACTGCAACATAGGTAAACCAATTAGAGCAGGTTTCAACAATCTACCTGTTTACCAGCGAGAAAATGTGTGTGTGTTTGTGCATGTGGGCACATATGCATGAATGTGCATGTGTGTGGGAAAGCAGGGATGTGTTTGTTTGTTTTACAATCTTTGATTTACAGCACAGTGTGTCAGGTCATAAAACAGGTCATTTGAATTTCCTATAAATGTTATCTCTGTAATACTGGCATAGACATAAAATAAAATTATCTGCTTTGTTTTATCTTAGTTAAGAGTATTAAAACTTGTAATATGTACCAAATACATTTACATGTAATAACTAATACACAGAGAAGGTGTATATTGTGTAACTTTTGAATAGATATAGAACTAAAGGTTTTACTTTCAAGAGTATATCTGCATACAATTCAATTCTCAGCTTTCTGTGAGCCTGGCCTGTACTCTTTAACCAACCTGTTGCCATGCCTGTCCTGTCCACTGGGAACTTACAAGAATGAGACAGGCAACCAGAACTGCACCCTGTGTCCTGCAAATCTTACTACACCTTATACAGGCAGTGTCACAGCAAACAGCTGTTCCCTTGGTCAGTTTTCAAAATTGTTATGTTTGTTTTTGTGAACATTCTGTTAAGTTGCCCCAAAACCTTTTCACAAAAGCTAATATTTGAAACTTTATCATCTAAACAGTTAAACTTTGTAAACTCGAGATATCTGTCTATAACTTTGTGTCCAAAGATAAGTTGTTATCTTTTATGTAATTTATAGGATTTTCATGGAAGTTAACTTGCATTTTAAAAGTCATACAGAGACACTGATAAATTTTATTTCTTATGTGTTGTTTCTTTAATCACATTGTGAACAGAGAAACCAGTACTAGATACACTTTTGGAACTGCCAAATATACTTAAAGACTCTGCTAAGCTCCATTCACCTTCCTAATAAAATCGAATGTCCTGCAATAGAAACGAGCTTCAATTTTATCAATTTTTTTCAAAGCACTGATTTTCTTTTTAATGTTGACAGTGGTGTGTCCCGCTGGCAAGTATCGTAACAGTGCTAATATATGTCAAGACTGTGACACCGGCTACTTCCAATCACAGCCTGGTCAGACTACCTGTCATCCATGTGATGCTAACTACACGACAGCTGCCAAAGCATCAACCTCACCTGAAAATTGCATGAGTAAGAATGAGAAATTTTCTGTTCTTTTCAATTTTGCAAAGGTTTTTGATTGAAAAACATTGTGGAACAATCACTATCTACTGTAACATATTTACTGTTGTTTTTATTTTAATTGATATGTATGTGTGTGTGTAAGAGAGATAGATCAGCTGTATACTTATTCACAAGCAAGCCACAATAACTGCATGACAGGATAAATAAAGCTGTTGCTGTTAATACAATCAGTAAAGTAGAGCTGGTGGTGATGGCACTGTACTAATCTGATCAGGAGAACTGCATTAGTAGTTATAGTACTCGAAGCAGAGTATGTTCAAATTAATTTCTCCCTCTCTCTGTATATATAGAAATATTACATTTATTTATTCTTTCCCATCCTGTTTACATTCAGTTAACTGCCCACCTGGACAATACCGAGATACCAGGACGTCATGTCAGAAATGTGTGATGGGGTCTTATCAGCCAAACTATGGAGCAGCAGCATGTATTAACTGCACCACAAACTTCATAACAGCAGGCAGTGGTTCAACAAACGCCTCAGACTGCTTCAGTATGTTTGGTTCCTTGGTGCTTTACAAAATCTTTCACGGTGTCTACTTTTTCTCTCTTCAGACTAGTTATATGTGAAATTTGATGATGAAGTGCACAACAAAGTATATTTCTAAAAACTATAATCATTGAGAAATATACATATGTCTTGAACCATTATAATGTCAACTTTCTATAGTTAGTTGTAGACCTGGCAGCTACAGACCACCAAACAGCAAGACAGAATGTCTCAAGTGTCCCTTCGACAAGTACCAGGATGTCAGCAATGCTACAGCTTGCATAAATTGTTCAAAAGATGACTTCACCCAGCACCAGGGGTCCACCCTACAGACGGACTGTTTGCGTAAGATTTCTAATCTATGATGACTGAAATATCTATAACATGAACTCAGCTTGATCTGTGGACCTTAACTCTGCACTCAAATAATTTTGTAGATAGTGCATGAATGAAAGATTTATATCTCTGTGCACACAAAATTATAGCGTTACAGAGGTCATCAAATTTTGTGAACCTGCCTAGACTACATTGCTGTTAATCCCACTCTAAGCATTTCAAAAAAGTATTTCACAGAGGGGCTATTGACAAAACATTATTCAAAGTGTTTCCTGGTGATCAACTAAAACTACAAACCTTAGCATGTGCACATGTTTGTGTGTACATCCTTGTGCATGTGTATTTGCATATGCTACTCCTTTTTAACTCCCCACCTCTTTTCTGTTTACCTCTGTAGAATCATCAGAATTTGAGTTTTTATATTTGACTTATTAGTCATCATACTGTTGTCCATCCTTCCGTTCCTTTATATGTTGTCTGTGTCTTGCTCTTGCCTCAAGTACTAAGAGCACACTCTTTACGAGAGTGAGTATGTGTCATACAAATCAAGCTTTTTTTGTTATAATGAGTTGGGTTCATGGGGTATTCTGAGCAAAATGCATTTTGATGAAGCTTTTTGCTGACTTTCTCCAAATACAATAAAAATTAGTTGCTATTCTTTTACACTTTAGAAAAACAGCATTATAACGGCAAAATAGTTTGATATCCATGAGGAAAGTGTTGTACAGGAAGTCAAAGAAATGGCAACTGAGAATTAAAGGATCATCTGACAGCTTGGAGGACTTGGCTACTCTGTTGTTTTTTTTTGTTTGTTTTTTTGTTGTTTTTTTTTGGTAGGGGAGGTTGGGGGGATTTTTTTGTTTTTTGATTTTTATTATTTTTGTTACTGCAGTCTCTCACTGGCGGAAATACCAAGTATGAAAAGATAATTATAGTGGTGATGATAATGATGGTAATAATGACAGTGTTACACTTTAAAGGTGCTAGTAAGTGGAATGTCAAGGGTGTGGAATAGTTGAATGATGTTGAAGGTGGAATGAATAAATCAATAATATCACTTATAAATAAGTTAAAATAGTAAATTTTGTTTTTTCATCAGTTCAATCATTTTTGCTAATCAATGTCATAAACAGATTGACTTGCCACCTTCTCCTTAATTTTTCTCTTGTTCTACTTCTAAGACTTTTGTTAAAAATATGCACACGCAGCTTTCAGATCACTTTTAAACTGTTGGTATTGTTTGCTTTTTTTAAGCAAAATGCAGCTTGGGTGAATATCTCAACATCTCTGCTCGCACCTGTTATCCATGTCCTGTGGGTACATACAACCAGATTGGCATAAACATTACAGCCTGCACTCCATGTCCTGAGAACAAGATTACCATTGGCACTGGAGCACAATCCATTGGTGCATGCAATATCAGTATGTGTTTAAGCTGTTCTTATCGTTTATAATATTTTTCTATTTGTTCACAGGTAATCCAGAGATTTCAGAACTATTCTACCAGACAAACCTTCATACACCAACAGAAATCCCTGTAATCTCTGCTTGGAAAGTTGCCTAACCTGCAAAGAATAACTTATAAACTAGCTACTGTGTCTTTCTATGTCATTAACCAGACCACTCCTTTGTATCTGAATGATATTCTCACCATCTTCTCTCCAGGTCTCTGCACTCGTCGCCTGATTCCTGGACCTTCATGATTTTCTTTTTTGAAAAAAGAGACATAGTTGTTTCTCTCATTTTGACTCTGTGGTCACTTTATCTGATATTCAAAAACAGCAGATCACTTTTAAAAATCTTTAAAAACCTATTTATTCTAGTCTTGGTACCATACCTGACAGTGACACCCCTCTTTTTGTAAATTTTATCAATTGCTGTTTGTTTCAATATATGAGATGCTATGGACGACTACTTGTTTGGATAGAGGTGTTTGGTTGTAATGATTCGCCGTGATATAGCCTTAGTTGCTGGCACGGCGTTAAACACAAGCAACCAACCTTTGGTTGTAATGAATCTGTGTGTAGGGGGGAGGGGGTGAGAGAGAGAGTTCAACAACATGAGCACCCCATCAAGTGCATACAAATATTCATTATTATTATCATCATTACTCTAATTATTGCATTAGAAACTACCCTCTATTGTATCCTTTTCAAAAAAGACAGTATATTATATCCACTTGCTCAGATTTGACAGTAATACCTTTAATATTTGAAAAACATTCAATCTCTAAAGACAAAATGGTGCTAATTTTAATGAATGAAATGTCTTGTGCGCTTAAATATGTGAGACTGTATTCAGATTCAGAAGTTATCATGTCAGTGCATAAAATGTTGTTTCTCTTCAGCGGACTGTGGTTGGGGTCAGTACCGAGTATATGGAGGTTGCATGGACTGTCCAAGGGGAACGTACCAGCCACAGAAGTCCCAGGACAGTTGTATACAGTGTCCTTCAGGGTATACCACCCTCCTTACAGGACAAATTTACAATTCATCTTGTATTGGTGAGTGTTGCATTCAAACTCTACAGCTACTTTCAGATGAGATAGAAAACACTAACAAAAATAAGAAATAAATATCATGTCAAAAATTATTCAACACACAAAATAATTAACATATTTTACAGACTTATATTAAGACACGTTAAAAACCATAATTCCCCTTTAAGTTTTTTGCTACAGTCACTTCTGTAGAAAGTCTCCTTTGTAGCCTCTGCCAACAGGTTTGGAACTTCAACATAACATGGACACAACAGTTTTTTCCCAGTTGCTGCCTCTCTTGAAATCCAGCAAGATCTGACAAACCAATATAAGAAGAACTGGAAAAAATGCAGTCTTTAAATTCTAATAATCACTCAACTTAAATTTATAAATACTACTAATTAAATATTCCATAATAAACAATTCAGTTGAAAACTTTCCCACACCCAGAAAATTTCCTGGTCGAGGACACAAAACAACCACAAATATAACTCTTTTTCTCGGCCCAAATTTCAATTTTATCCTAGTTGAGCGTCTCCATGAGGCTGTTACATCAAAAGAAAAATAGGCCAATGTGAGACACTTGCACCCATTGTAGCAACCCCACACACTTTCGTGCACTTTTACGCAAATCACTTCCCTTCCGCCCATCTTTTCCACTTGCTTTCCATCCAAATAATTAAAATAATAGCAGGTGTGTGACATTGAATTACATATTGTGTTAATATTATCCAACTCAGCTCTGAAAAGAATTTTAAAAAATGTTGTTTGAGATGATGATAATAAATTGCACTTTATTATGAAGCATAATATTTAGCATTCAACATTCATCAATTATAAGATTCTGCTTTATCGGATGTATATAAACTGCTACAACAATTTGATTCAACACCAGATCATTCATGTCAAAGTTTGTCTATTGCTGCAGTAGGTGAAGAAAAACAGTAGTCAAGTTGAAAGTCGTAGATAAAAATAACCAACAGGCAATGAGACAGTCCAACATAGCGATGAAAACACTAGGAAGAAGTGTAGAAAAACAAAGGACACTAAAATAAAAAACAACAACAAAAGAAACAAATTCAGAGAGCCATTGCTCCTTCAAGCGGGTTAGGCAAAAGCATGTTGTTCAGTCGCAGGATGAATAAGTAAAAAACAAAACAAAATAAATTGCAATGATGACACATATTAACATTCTGCAGTTTTAACATTTGAATCCCGACTACAAGGAACATTTAAGTGGGCTGCTTTGAACAAAGTTTAATTCTAAAAGTATATTCAGAAAAGATCTTGTTGAAATGTGCATCAAACTGAAAGTGTTTTTTTAAAAATTAAATATCATGTGTATTCAACAAATATAATATTTATAAATATAGAAAACTCTTTGCATTTTCTATATTTGTCTTCTATTCATCGTCAATACTGTACGTTGTTTTATTCTTCCGTCCTTCGTATGCTGTCTATATTGTCCATGTCACATCCTTGTTTTAAACGCTAAGAGCATGCTTCTTATGAAGGTGAGTATGTGCTATATAAATCTTCCTTTATTACATCTTTGTTGTGTTGCAGGCAGTTTGAGAAAATGTAGCTCCTTGTCTCAGGTTAAGGACTGCTACTGAACTTATCTCCCTTTTACGCTTTAAACATCCTTAAAATATTTCACTTTCTTACTTTCATTTATAAACTTTTAGATAATTGCGCTGATGGGACAGCTTATAGCATCGCTGCCAATGAGTGTGAACAATGCATTATTGGATATTATCGGAAAATGACTGAAACAGTGGGTTGCGTCAAGTGTTCTCCAGGAAAAACAACACTCAGACAAGGAGAAAGCAGCTGTGTTGATATTGTGGCAGGTAAGACTCAAAGGTTGTTCTTTTTTGTTGCAAAGAAAGGACAGAACATTTTTTAATATTAAGTTATATTTTTAGGATAGAGTTCACAGCAGAAGAACATATAGATTTTAATGAAGCATTGAGTACTATTATGCAAGGCTAGAAAAGGAAAAAAGAACAGTCACATATGCAAAACAATCCTTAGTGATTAGTTTTGCTAGGAAATGTTAGTTGATGTGGACAGAAGACTAGGTGAGAATTAAGGACTATGTAGAATTGGGGTAATTAAGATTTGTTTAAGTATCATTTGAAAGGTACCATCTGAGAAAAAGAAAAACATGATTTTTCATGTATTATGCATGCTACACAACACTTGTGTATGTGTTTGTTTAAAAGAGAACAAAGACACATCACAGTTGCTAAAATTAAAGTTGGTGAACATTTATGGCTGTACACTTAATTCTCCTTAAAGACTATTGCTCTAAATTATTATGTTTCAGGCCCTACAACTACACCCAGTCCTGTCATAAAAAGATATGTGGTGATAGTAGCCATTAGAATGCAGATTAAAGATTGCAGCAACACTGTGCAGATGACAGCTGTTATCAGAAGATATATCTTGAACAGACTTCAGTCTACTGATGCAATGTTCCCAGCACTTTGTGCAGCAGATTGTCAACCTGATCTAAGCATACGCTTCAGTGATGGCTGCCTGTCCTCTTCACAGAGAAAGAAACGAAGCACCGACCAATATGTTCTGATACAACTTAACAATGTCCCGTGCGTAAATACAAGAACATGGGACACTGTATGCATTTTTAAATCATGGACATTGACAAATCTCCAATACATTTATGAGCTTACACATATGCTTTTTCATTGTGGATTTTTTTCTAAACACTCAATAAAAGCTAACATGGGTGTAAAATTATTGTCAAATGAGTGATTTTAGTTTGGAATCACATACTCATTCCTAAACCTTGAGCAGAAATCTTTGTTCTGTATGTGAGGTTCATTAATTAGCCTTTAAACATCATAGCTCTCACCTGGGTTTTAGTAGAAAGTCAAGACTGAAAATAGAAAAATAGGTTTTCTAATCGGACATCATCTCACAGACATGCTCAAAGCTCTTGTATTGGCTGCATCCTTTAATGAAATCTGTAATTAGGATTTAGGTCAATCCTCATAGGGAAAAAAATTGAGCTAAAACACTTCACAATGCATGTTTGTGAAAAACTTATAACATTGCTATGTCCTGTTAATCTGGCAGCAACTTCAAAATATTATCTATGGAAATATATGAATCAAACATCATAGAGATTCAATATAAACAATAAATACTATATTTAATACATGTTAACATAACTATTTTTTAAATGGAAACATTACTTAAAGAAGTACTCGATTACTTTATTTTTTTTCTGTCACAGCGAGGAGATTTTAGGAACTGATTCAAGTGGAATGCGTGTCACAGAGAGATCTCTAGCTGTTGTTATAAGAGCCTTCTATGACACCAAGCAGGATGCATCTCTCCTGGTACACAATATCAGCTCCTGTGTTCATAATTTGATGCACATGTGCATGTGTGAAAGAATATGTGAGGAAGAAAATATACTGTGTTTAGGTATACTATGTGTATGTGTATGTGTAAGCAAGTGTGTATTGATAAAGATTCACATACATTTGTGTCTATATTCTATATGCATTGTGTGTGTGTTTTAGAGTTGCATATGTTTTCCCCTTTAGTTTAGTTTGCATGCCAATTGAAACTACTGTTATTCTGTCAACAACTAAGCACACTCTTTTCATGTTTTTTTCTGCTTCAGGCTGACAATTTGTTGAAATTTGTTGACATCATTAACACTACAATAACAGAGCAGTGTAACCCTGGTCAGCATATAGAAGGCACCTCTTGCGGTATGCTTTGAATTTTACATGCTTAGCACCATCTTTCAAGATGAAAGAGTAGTTCAAAGTTGAATGGTTTTGCATGTTTTCTTCATGGTGTCAAAACCATACTCTAATCCCTGTTTTGAAATGCTAAGAATGCATATTAAAAGTAATTTGAAAATTAAGTCCTTGACAGTAAAAGTAAATTTCAGTCCAGAGAATTGCATTCACATCTTATCAAGCTGCATATATTAGTCAGTAGTCCGTATGAAGTACTTTGTAACAATTACAATCAAATCCTGTTTTCTGTTGTACTTGACAGTGGACTGCTCTCCTGGGTATTATTCCACTAATGGAACATCTAGTATGTGTACACCATGTGAAATAAACACTTATCAAGATGCACCTGGCCAGGCATCATGCAAACCTTGCTCACCAAATACCTTCACGAGTACCATGGCATCAACTTCCAGCAGTGACTGCACTAGTAAGGAGATTAGTAATTCAAAAATATCTCTTGCAGTACCTGTGCACTTATATATTTTAATTACGTGTTTGATAATTGTTAATTTGATGATTTTTTCCCCGGTCTTTTATTCATTGAATCAATCATACCAATATTTTTTTCCAAATGTGATTAAAATTCCCATAAGATTAAAATGTGAAATAGTATTGCAAGACAGTGTCATTCATTCATTCGTCCCTTATCTGGGACTGGTCGATTGGGGGAGCATATGGATAGATGCGGCAGCCAACAAGGTCTCCAGACAGGTCTGTCTTGAGTGATGGTGAACAGGTTCTGTACAGGATGACCACTCCGCTCCTTCACACTCGTAGACTATTTCATTAGTTTTGTTTATCCTGTACAAGAACCAGAGGAGCCTTCTCAGGCGCTTGTTTTTGAATTCCTGTATCACTGTTTTTATGCTAAAAATCTTTCTGGAAATGTCACAAATGTCATATCACATATATTTGCCAAGTAAGCTGATTATCTTAAAATTTAGATGGTTAATTATGGTATGAGAATGAGTCTGGCACCTGCATTGTATCAATGCTTGAGGTAACAATCATCTTTGTGAGATCGAGAAATATACTGGATTATTAAGCCAGTTTTGGGGATCTTGTGCCACATTTCCTGAGGACGGAGAGACATTCAGGTGAGTTTTCACTTTATAAATCTTTTATTTAAAAAAATGATCTATACAGATTCTCATTTACTGTATTAGAATTTAAGGCCTCATATTTTAGAAAACCAGCTTTCTCTTACATTTGTCCTGGGCATGGTGAGTGTTATGTGTAAGAAAATCTATAGAATGTCTACTTTCACATCTAGCATGGTTAATTATTTGAAAAAGAATGTTTTTCATATTATTAGCTTGTTCATATTACTGTTTTCAGAAGAGTGCTGTAAACCAGATTATTATTTAGTAATAATTATATAATTTTGCACAGGCAAGAAAACTGCAAAAATACAAAGTTGCCTGTCTACCATGTGAGCAAGTAAAGAGAATAATCCCCAGCCTAACTGCCTGCCTTTTGAAGGTAGTGAAATACATGGCATGGCTGTGACCCGCTGTCAGTGTGGTACCCATCACCATCAGTTGAGCTGAAAGATGCCACAGATCTCATACATACATGGTGCACATCTTTATAAATTTTTATGTAAGCTCATGAGTGCTTTTAAATGTACATTGTGCAATTATACTTGATGATAAATTTATATTATTATAAACATATGTTGCTTATTTAAATTTATGATGTTTGTATGTTTCCACATATAGTTCAATGGATAGATTATTGTCATATATACATATGAAATGCTTACACAGAAAATAGGAAAATCCATGGTAGGAAAGGGGTATATATATATATATATATATATGTTGCATAGAGGTGAGTATTTAGGACATACCAACAGAAAGTGGTACAGGTCTTTCATGCTTGTATAATCACACTACTGACATTCAGGATTGATACTAATTTGGTTAAAAGAGTGATTCTGTTAAAAGGTAAACATTTACATCTAAGGCACAAGACACATTGGTGTTGATAATAGCAACAGCTGGTTTATATATGGTTCTCTAATTAAGTGAGGATGATAATCACAATATTCAGGAAAAGACAATAGTGAATCATGCCATTTTCGACAGAAGCAATCCACAAATCTTCCTTGCACTGTGGCTATGAACTTTGAACTATGACTATAAATATATCCAAAGCCATGCCTACACAGTACAATTCTAACCTGAGAGTCCCAAATGGATCTGCCAACCCTACCTTGCAAATACAACGTGTTGTAATATATTGCTTTGGGTATCTGTTCTCTGATAATGACAATAATTTGTACCAGTATTTGCTAATTCTTATAAACCAGTCCATTACAAGAGGTTACCTGTCACTTTCACCTAATGCAATGCCATTTTTAACATCCCTTCCAATATTTAAAAATAACTTTCTCTATATCTTTATATTGTTTCTAGTCCCGAATCTCAAACCCAAAATTTGTTTTATTGTGCTGTAGACCCTTAATATAAAAGAAGTGATGCTTATGTACAGCCACACAATGTTGATATGCATGTAAGGAGTATTTGATGTTGATATTGGCCAGATGGCCTTTCATAGCTGAATAAAAAAAATGTTATTGTTTAATTATTGCTATTATATGAAATGTTTGTGTGCAAAATATTAAACACTGATTTTCATATGTTCATGTGTTTGCACATTGGTATGTATGCATAAATGTGTCCGTCGCTATGCCTTAGGATACTTTTACTTTTTGTTTGAGTGGATAAAACTGGATGATCAGTAATATACATTCTTTTCCTTTGTCTATACATACATATACATGTTTAGACAGGTTAACTTTTTTCGTTGATGAAGACACTTAATTTTCTTGTCTACTTTGCCTAACAGTCCAAGAGTGTTTATTCTTAATATATTCTTTTGATCTAACAAATGTATCATTTTGACCCAGTCTGTTGACTTAGTTTTAGCAAATAGCAGTAATATATTATATATTATATAATATATATATATATATATACTATATAGTATCTTTGGTTTCAGTTAATTTCATGATTTGTTTCTTGCAATAATTGTGTTGGCAAGATGCTGATAGTAAGTTGGAGAGATATTTATGTTTGACCATATTTTTACTGAATATCATCTTATTTGAGTATTCCCTTGGAGTTAAAAAATGTTGAAAATGTTAAAAGAACAAGGTATGGATCTAGACTTCAAAAATAGTTAGAAGTATTTTCACTTAATTACTAGACATTTCTCATTAATAGTTTTATATATAATCTTTACTTTTTTGTGCTATTTTTTAAAGATATAAAATAATAACTGACTTCTTGAAGTAGTGACTATATCTTTGAAGCCTTAAATGTATGATACAGCACTGTATGTTTGTTATCAATTAATTCTTAATTGTAATTTGTTTTGTTTTTTTATAATGAAACTTCATGGGTCTGCAGAAAGGTTTTCCAGGTCTGTATTTGGAGAGCTGAGGTTACCATGACTGACAGCAAAGGAAATCTACCAATCAGTCAATACTTGGACGACTAATGATGAAAAATATTTCCTTTAAGTATACTGAGTAAATATATACCCCAGTATTAGGTTATCGAAAGTGATTATTAAACAAATTTACGTATGGTATATTGCTTTTATAATATAATTACCCCTATCGTTTCTGCATAAAATCATAAAGTGTACTAATATATGAATTTAGTAAGTCTTCCACCGTAAAAAAGATGTGTATCAAGTTAATATATGAAGGGCGTGTGTAAAGGCAAAATGCAAGTTGTGTGTATAGTCGTTCTTTTGATGTACTTTGAATATAGTATTTGTCTTTGTCTTACGCTGTAAAGGGTTACGTCACATACCTAAAATAAAGATCTATGGCTTATATTTAAACCTATACTGAAATATCACACTACAGATGATAATAAAGTCATTGTCAAAACTTTGATAACATAAATCAGCGTGATGCGATGTAGCATTTATTAGTTCCCTCAAGTCTTATTTTATTGCAAGCGACATATAGGTACTAATCCTTATTAATTCATCAGGTAAACAGGCGTTGTCTACTCTGGTTTTCCTGGATCCTGCAGCATGCTGTTGTGAATCCTCAGGAATAATGATGGTAAAGAGTTTCGATAGGATCCACTAAAGGGTTTGAACTAGAAAAACTAGACTGGGTTTATTGTAACCTATCTAAAGCATAATTGCAACAACGAGTGATGATCTCAAGATTCTGCAGGTGTATGAGCCTGCTGCTGCCTTAATTTATTTCTTTATCTACAGATGGCATAAAATGAAATGTAACCCAATTTCAAAATTGCTTCAAGACACATTTTTCTTCTAGTTTTTATTCGTGAAGTATTTGTTTTGCTATGGACTTGAGTTTATAATAATTACATTAAAATGATTTATGTCACGTTAACATGCTTTAACAGTGTCTGTATTTTTTCCCACATTTCAGGATTCCCGGGGCCGACCCTCGAGTTATTTTGGGACGCTGTTGTCATTGACTATAGGAGACGTTTCTGCACGCAATATCACACCCCATCGGAGGAAAACACCTTAATGGTGACTGGCGGAAAGATAAGAAGAGAAATGAACTATTTGAACATCCGTTGCACAAAAAAGACTTTGTAAATATAGAAGATGACATGATCTATATTATGCTCCACTTAATATCTCTGATGAGCCTTTCAAGAGACTGCTGCCTTAATTTTGATGCGGCGTAACCCTCTCAGGCCCTCGATCGTCAGTCTCATGCCCTTTCATCAAGGCCCTTTAATTAGCCCACTGTCTGTGCTTTTGATACTATCACAGCGTCATATAGCCGCCTTTTTCCTTTTCTCTTCGAGCGAAGTGTTTGGGTCCCGCCCAGCTTCTTAATTTATTAACACTAAGAAATAAAAAGATCTTTACCAGATCAGCCCGATTTATTAAATTAAGATAACAGCGACATATAGAAGAATTAATAGAGAGTGTGTGTGTGTGTGTGTGTGTGTGTGAGAGAGAGAGAGAGAGGTTATCTATATATAAGTGAATATGAGTCTGCATCTATGAATGAGAAAGAGGAGCAGAAACATCCCCTCAAAAGTGTATCCCTTGTTTACATGTGTTTAAATATTTTGATTTATTTGATTACATATGCAGATATGCGTTAAAGGGCTAGAAGAACCGAAAGAACAAAAGAGTGAGAAAGAAAATTAGTTCATAACTCGGTGTGTGTATGTGTGTGAAGGTGTGAGTGAGAGAGATTGCATTTGAAGAAAGCCTATCATAGGAACGTGTGTGAATATATATACATTTACATATTCAAAACTCCTTAGAGGCTTAGAGGGTGAAAATAAAAAATCTTGAATCTTAATAAGTGTCTCACTGCGCCTGGTGACTGTGTTATACCGTTTAGTGTAACGATCACAATAACGCTCAATTAGTTGTTTTTTATGAATCTGGTTGGTTGTTTTCTGGGCACTTTTGCGAATGAAGTTCTGTTTTGATCTTATCGGTCGATTAGTTTAATTAATAATCCATGGACCAAGACCCTAAGGCCTGCCTTGTTGCCAACAAACATGCATTTATCCAGGTTGATATGAGACAGGTAAGAGATCTTAAAAAAGAATTTTGACAGAAAACTAGGTGGGTGAAGATTGAATATAATAATAAGGTGGAAATGAACTTAAAAACTTAGAGATGGAGCATATTTGAGACATTGCTGGAACTAAACAAAATGATGGGTCACGTGACATAAAGACAGGAGGTAGGATGTGCGACTGAGGGTCTTACAAATGACAATCAAGTTGTATTCCATGTTTGACGTACATGACTTTTCTCGGGAATGTGAATTGCTTTGCTCTTCCCTGTCACCGCCTGATATTTTAATGGACGAGAATGCTGTAACATTTTTCCTGTCCAGGATCAATCCTTTCAAAACTCCTGGACTGGACGGTCTGAAAGGACGGATGCTCAGGTCCTACACCCTTCAGCTGAGCCCAATGGTCACTGTATCATCTGTTCCTGACCTGTCATTTCTTTCTTACGTTATGGGAAATATCCATCATTATTCCAGTACCGAAAAAGTCACCTGCCAAAAAACAAACAAACAAAAACAAAATGACTTTAAACCAGTGACCTTGACCATGTTGTTGCTAAGTGCACGGAGCGCGTTGGGGGCAACCAGTTAGCCAATGCCATTGCTGATCAAGTAGATCCTTACCACTTTGCGTACAAAGCAATTAACAACAAATAAATAAAATAAAAAGTAAGAAAGGAGTGGATAATGTCTGCTTTACTTCTAGAATCTGGTTAGCAAGTCGTCTGGACAGCACTAGTACACACGCTCGTATTCTATTCATGGACTTTTCGTGCGCATTTAATGCCATTCAGTCACATTTACTATCATGACGTCTCCTAACACTAAACTTTAACACAAACCTAGTTCTCTGAATGAGGGAGCTTCTTTCCGAGATAAGTCGTAAAGGGTCAGCTTGGGGGTAGAGCAGTCTCGAAGACATCGTAAATACAGGAGCCCCACTTGGGTGTATTTTGTCATGATGCTGATCATCATATACACCAGTGAAGTCCGGGTAGATTTCTCCAATTGTGCCCTATCGTTGATTAAGTTTACAGACGATATGGCGTTGGTTGTAGGCTCAAGGACGAAGACTCACTGGCGAGCTGTTCCCTTCAGGTTCATGGTTGAAAGAAAACTTTCTGATGCTTAATCTTTCTAAAGCTAAAGAACTATTCCTTGATAGAGGGAAACATTAACCGGATCAACCACCTGTGATAAACGGCAGTGAGACGGGCAAAACAGGTGCAAAGTTCTAGGTATCTAGGCCCAAAGCAAATATTCCTTCCAGGAAAACACCTCAGCACCTGTTCCTGCTAAGGCTGTCGATGAAGTTCAGTGTCAGTGGCCCTGTCCTTGAACCAGCATATTGCAGCCTTATGGAAAGCATTTCAACATTCAATCTGTATGTGTGGTTTCAAAATTAAATCCTGTTTGATGAGGGTGGTCAGGATTCCAGGCAAGATCACTGGCTTTACACAAAGACCACTAAGTGATCCATACACCAAGGCTCTGACGTCACGAGCATCCACGATTCTGGTGTCTATGAACCAGACTAGGAATGGTTCTCATCTTCCTTTTCACCTTCCTTTCCCCCCGTTTAATGGAGCAAACTCCTCCTAAAATCACCTTACTCACAATTTAGACACAGCTGGTATAACTTCTACCAGCTCCACTTAAGTCAACAGTCGTAAGCTTATTATGTGGAGAAGAAATAGGTTTTACCGCAAAAGAATAGGCATAATAAAGCTTTACGAGGTAAAAATTTTAAAAAAAAGATGGGTGGATGTATCACGTGGTAAAAAAAAGCAGTTGGCAGGGTTGATTAAGAACTCTTTCAGGTAGGAGGGAAGTGGGTAGCCAAGTGGTTACAGCACTGGCGTCCGAACTGGCTGGTTCGATATCTTCGTGGCGAAGCGCTCAAATTTGATGAATTTTGGTTTTAAAGTCATCTTATGGTGAAACTGCATTATGGCATGTGGTTCAAAAGGAAGGAAAGAAGGAACAGAGATAAAGGGAGGCAATTCAAACTTGGAAATCTTTCTATAGTCAGATTTGTCTCTCTTTGCTTTATAGGCACAAGTCGTCTCCAGTCACCTGCCATATATTACATTATGTTTACATTACTACTGCGTAAGATCAGATATTGTTTAAAAACTGTTATCTTACACTACCTCTTGTCCAGATGGTTTTGTTAGATCTGACACAGAAACGTAAGACAAAAAATTTTTGTAAAATGTCATTTGAATACAAAACTGGTGACTGACTTTTGGAAAGACTTGCACTATGATGTCTGTAGCATAGAACCTTCTTCAAACAGACAGGCGGCACCCAGCAGTGGCGTAGGAAGATGGTCTTCTTTTGGGGGGGGGGAACTCCATGCTGACAGTGAACAACGTTCACATTCTTGCCTCCTCAGTATCTTTTCTGAGGGGGAGGCTGCCCCTTGGTTCCAACGCCATAGCCCAGTAGTGTGTAACGGCATTCCAGAAAATCTACACTAACAGGTACAGGCTGGCACTCCAAACCCTCACGTGCGTCTTTGTGTGCGAAGCTTCTTTTAACAGCGATTTCGTGCACGCAGGCTTTCCATTGTGGCGCCGTGAAAAGTTTAAAAGAGAACAAAACAGCAGTTGACATCCGGAAGTTACTTCCAGTTGCAGGTTAATGACTTTATTTGGCGGAACGGAATGTATGTGCGCCAGAAGTTAGTGTGATAGTGAATGGTTGAATGATTCATCGCAGACAGGAAGAAGACTTTAAAAAAAAAATTCTTCCTTGGAGTTGTATGACCAGTCACAGTTTCAAACTGTAACATACAATCTAATGTGTGGACGAACTCGGAGACACTAATCTTCCCATGTCAGGATGAGTTTCTGCAATGATATTGTTGACAACCTTTCAGTAATCTGGCGCAAAGAAATGAAGAAAAACTAAATCCTTCAGTGGTTCTTTTATTTTGCCTGTTATTAATCGTTATTTAAGTTCACACGCACTGTGTAAAACAATTCGTTGCGGATACACACTTGTGGAAAAGCACAGTTTGCATTTGAGCATGCATGTCTAAAACAAACATTGATGGCATCTGCTCCCGCTCAGAAGCTGGCCACAGTCTAGAGATCAAACGGACTGCACTACAAAACCATTCGGACCAATCTCAGTTGCGATCAGTCTTTCCACTTCACTGGTTGCGAGAAATGAAAGCCAGGCAAGACCCCAACAGCTATTAGTGGCGGTGAAAATGACTAACGCGTCTTTTGCCTTCCAGCCTACGGGTTAATAAACGTGCAGCTGAAAATGAGCCCTATTTTGTCTCTAGTTTGCGATTTGTGTAATTTTATTTTACTATTGGATAATGCAAAATGTAATACTCTATAATAAAATACCAACAAGCAGTCTAAAAATACATTTCCTTCGCTTTGTGTACATATGTTAGTTAGACGCCACAACATCCGCTAGCCTTTTACGACTTTTTTGGAAATATATAAAATAAAAAACTTGGAGCTCTTAGTCATAGATATTTAGATTCCGAAATAACAAACATTGACAATTATAACTGTTTTCATCAAAATATATCAATTGATGAGGTCTCACAAAAATGTGACAGTTAATGACAACTTTTCGCGCTCTTCATTTTAAAGTCTCTTGCTGTGTGGATCGCTGTCAGCGCCATTCAACAGTGTGATGGCTGCTTAATGTTGTCCCTAGTGTTGACTTCTTCTAACAATATTTCAAGTTCATCATTTGTGTTTCACGATCGAGAGATCTTCCTGTAACGCTGAAGCCCTCTAACGCATAATTTAACTACTGTTATCCATAAACTACTTCAACAAGCATCTTTTCCTCTCCCCCTCCCACCCTTACACAGCCCTGCTGTAGAACTCCGCCGGCAAACACATGAAATTTTATAACATCGCCCTCTTTACCCAAGCATGGTAGTCTTCCTCTCTCTCTCCTCTCTCCGCCTCCTCCTCTGTTTACATAAATCACTATTTAAGAGTAAAGTTTACATTTTAAAATAACAGGAGATTCACACTTTTCATCACAGGCGAGTTCCCACCAAGTGGCTGGATTGTGTGTCATGTCACGTAACTTAGTTTCCAGTGTCGATACTGCCCTTTTTCCTTCACATTAATTATTTTGATATTTGCAGCGTGTTACGATGCAATGGACAGTCAAAAGTTTATATTAAGACCGAACCTCAGCCTTTCCGTTTCACTGAAAAATCAGGCAATAAAACCAATAATAGAACAAGGCCTTTTGTTGCGAACGGCTTACTGCGCACTGGACCCTAAAACTTTACAGCAGGATGATCACGCACATTTCAGGCTTCTTCTTCCTCTCTCTCTCTCTCTGTGCTTGTTAAAACTACCCTACCTTTGAGCTGTATAAAATGCCTTTTCAAAACTTGGAAGTCAATAATACAGTTTAAAAACATTCTTGGTGGTCAGAACAATGGAAAGATTCCAAAATAAAGATTAAGCCCACCTGCCGTTAACACACTTTCTGAATCTAAGATTCATGTACGAGTTTAGCGTTGCAGTCAGTAAATTGACTCAGTAACAACCTCACCTCAAGTACACCACAACCGGCCGCCACAAAGGATATTGTTAAGTCCGACCGATAAGTTTGGGTCCTCGCAATCAATGATCGCAGGAGGACAAGCACGGGGAAAAGCAACAGGATCTGCTAGCCTAGGCTGCTCTCAGTCCCCTCACTAAACAAACACCGCCATTGTCTCCACCTCTGCAGCAGGCGGCTTCCCAGCGAAGTTCACTGGAAAGCCACAGGTAGTCTGCATGTGCTCACTGGGAAAAAACTGTTGGGAAGGGAAGACCCCGCAATCGCGTTGCTTGGCTATAAAGATCAGGTCGGGAAGAAAAAGCGAGAAAAAGAAAAAACTTTTCTGTAGCGACGGACACTGACTTTAACTCGTTTCGTCATCTGCAACCCTTTTGACCCCCATTCCCTCCCTCACCTCTCCCTCTTCCCAACCCAACCCTCGTTCTGACGCTCCCATACTCTAGCAACACTTTTGCGCTCGTTCCGCGTGATTAAAACTGAACCAGGAGGAGGCGCCTTGAACTCGCCCATACAACCCTTCATCGCCCTGAGACCAGCGGAGGTAAGTTTTGCCCCTCCTGTCTGACCTAGGTGCGTTCAGTCACGCGTGAACCTGAAGTAGTTCGTTTCAACAGACCATGATTTCCATTGGCGTGAGCAACACTGATCGTATCGGGCAAATCAGTTTTCGTTGCTCTTGTTTCACGGCCTGGCCTTGTGATCGGCATCTGACGTCATCATCGCGTTGCTGAAGAGGATGTAGATCTTTCACAACAGGTGGACGTAGGGAAACAAGTGGCAGAGCACCATCGATAACCATGCCGCAAAGGATGGCAAGGTTTCTTTTTACTGAAACTTGTGATAGCTACTTGTGTGATGTAAGCTTTTTTATATGAAATATTTTAGAAAGGATAGGTCATCGCAGACGTAAACGTCTGACTGTGCTGTGATAAAGCGCGGATGTGGATTTCTTTCTGTGGTCAGACAGAACGCTGCAAGGTTCGTCCCTCGCGATTATTCATAGCAGTTTCTTTTGCGAAAGGAAGTCCATACTCCGTGAATCTGTGTATAATGTCGCTTGAGGCAAATTTTCAAAACGGAAGTGTCATACTTTTACCCTAAATGCTATGTTGAAAAATTTCATTTGCTGGGAGATGTGTTGTGAATGCACTCGATGGAGAGCGCCAAGAAGCGAATATGGAGTGCTGTCTGGTGGCAGACGTTGCTATTGTGGAGTACGAGCATAATAGGGTACGAGGCTCAGCTTGCTCAGAAAGAAAACCTGACGATCGGGTACATCACATCGATGGACGGACCTCCTCTGGTGCAGGCGGAGGGGCGCTCCATCTCGGGCGCCATGAGCCTCGCCGTCAACGTCATCAACGAAAACCACAGCGTCCTACCCAACCACACCCTGCGGTTTATTTTCTCGGACAATCACGCCAACCCTCTGGATAGTGTCAACGTGCTCACGGAGCAGTGGAAGGCGCAGGCTATTGCCTTCATTGGACCCGAGGGCTACTGTGAGACAGAGGCGCGGGTGGCTGCCTCTTGGAACCTACCCATGGTGTCTTACGTAAGACTTATTTTTTAAACTTATCTGCCTAAGCATCTGTCTGCCGTCCTGTATAACCACTCCCTTGTCTATCTTTCTTGTAGATCTCTTTCCTGAATACATTTTTCTGTCTGTGTGACTGTCCGTCCGTCAGTCTATGATCTCTCTGTATATGTGTCTCGATCACTTAATCACCTACCTCATTTTCTTTTCTGCTTCCTGGAATTCGGATTAAATCTTACCAACCACTGTCCTCAGCGAGTAAAAGATTTGGCATTACTTCGTGTAGGTCAATTTAAAATAATTTTTAAAAATCTTCAGCTAGATTAATCTCAGAAATCCCGTCCTTTAATTATTGACACCTTAGCTTAGAGATGTCAATATTTTAAAAAGACAAATCGAAGACTAGGATAAGAAGAGATAAAAAAAAATACAAACGAGGAAAGAGGGAGACAGGAGCAGCAGAACACATGCAGTTTAACGTGAAGACAATCGAGTAAAATAGAGCACCGAATGGCGGATCCTCCTGCTTTTGCTAAAGTTCGTGATGATTTAAGTATATTATTATATCCTGACTTTTCAAGGGTTTCGTTATTCTTTAAGGAAGACAGTAGATTGATAATCAAAGTTAATTTGTATCTTAAAAAAATATTTAAAAGCATCAATTGTGTGGAAATGTTATGAGTTTTTTCTTTTTTTTAACACGATCATGTTTTAACAACGGATAATATTTCCTGAAAAAATGTTTTCTAACCTATTATTCATAAATATAAACAACTGTTTCAAAATCGATAAGTATGAGGTCATGAGATAAAAAATAGGGATAAACAGTTTCTTAGATCAAGGCCACTTTTTAAACTAGATATGTCAGCTGCAAAAAAAAAAAAAAAAATCAAAATGTATATAAATACCCGCCCCCCTCCCCCACCCCGCATAGAAAATGCCATCAATTGGGCTTCCCTACGTGGTGTACTTCAGACGATATGCAAGAAAAGCACAGTTTGGTGAAGATGAGGCTTCGATTTACAGACACCGTGTAACGTGTCACAACACTTTTTAGGTGAACACCGTGTAACATATAACAACACCGTGTTAGGTGTAACAACAAACCCCAGGGCGGGACGTCGACTGAAAATTTTATTTCCATTTAACTCTCGAAACAGGCCGACAACGACAGTTTTTTTTAGTGTTCTTACTGAGCTAAACTTAGAAACTGCGCTAAGTATAGTCTGAAATTTAATTTGCTGCCCTGCTCCATGCCTAAGGCTAACGTTTGTTTTTTGCGATTATTAATTTTATCTCTCGATCAAAGAAAAAGGTAGTCTGCTGCAGTGTTTGAAAGAATAGACCTACCAAGGCAGTACCTAACGAAAGCCCTACAATAAGATAAGTTCTGATATTTAGCCTCTGCATAATTAAAAATTCAATAAAAGAGGAACAAAATGACACCCAGATGTTGAAAAATACAAACTCTAGTTCGGAGGGTTAAGGGTTTCTATGAAATAATTGTGCAAGGAATCTTTCACTAATTCCTTATTTATCTTGAACATTAAGAAACTCATTTTAATATCGGAATACTTTACCAGAACATCATTCTTTGACACTTGCAGGTAAAATAAATGTAAAACAGCAGAAAGCGTACTGTCGTATTAAAGCTATCCGTAAACAGTATAAACCATGCATGAATACTGCAGCGAAACAGTTTCCTCTGCGTCGCCATCAAAATATTTGTCAAAAAGTCAAAACGTAAAAAAATATACAGTCCCGAAGTGCTTAAAGCTTAGATATTAACTAATTTCATGCCGGATTGTTGGAAATAACCTATGTAATATGCAAGTTTAAACGTATAAATTTAAGCTTTAAAAATTGAATGAGTTTTGTTCATTACTCACATTAAGCTATTGTCTCACATCTCTCATCCACTTTGATTTTTTTATATATTTTATATTTTTATATTTTATATTGCCTTTACATAACAACAAGGTATTTTTTAAATTGTATAACATACATGCAGCACCCTTTCTTCAGCGTGAGTTTAAATTAATTCTGCTGATTCTTCGAATGATTGATTGCCTAGTTTGGAAATTTCTTATTTCAAAAACGAAACGAGAAATGAGTTAAATTTTATCCATCGGCATTTACAGAGGTTACGTTAATTGATCAAACATACTAATTAATTTTTTTCTGCGATTTCATTTATTTGTTTACAAAACCTGACTGACCAGAATTAAAAATAAAACTTCTAGAATGATTGTCCTGGTGTGGGAGATTTAGCAACAGCTGCTCCTTGGCCTCGTCATAGTGATGTAGCGGGTTTTATCAGAAAAGCAGTTTCCAAGCGTGGGTAGCTCACGGAGAAGCAGGCGGCTGTTTTTATTGTACCTTTTACCGATGGGGTAGTCAACTACCCATGCAACAACAGCGAACATAATTGTCGATCTTGATGGTTACCATGGTTCCCCGAGAGTCCGCCCTCTCAATAAAGACATTGAGGCTAATCAGTGAAGATCTTGAAAACAAATGACGGTGTTGTGTTAAGATCTCTTTTTTCTCTACTTATGAGATATCCAACACGTCTGCAAATCTGGATTTTATAGTGGGGCAGTGGAGTGTGACAACTTTCGATTTTTTTTTCTAGATGGAATCACGCAGAAGTCCAAAGACAATGAAGAAGCCTACTTAAGAAATCCCATTTTAATCCTTTCTTTCCAAATTCAAAACATTCTTTGAGGAAAAGACTCGATTGTTAGTTCAATTAAAAATAACTCAGTTTCTATGTACAATATTTTCCAATGTCGTTTTGCCCTCTTTAAATAACGAGCACTGTTTCACATATCCTAGACTGGTTACAGGATAAAGCTGTTAACTGTTTGCTTTCTGAATTTCTCTCGCGCCTGTGATCACATTGGAATAACTGCTAGCAATTTGCGACCCGAACCCAATTCATTCATTCAGGAACTGAGATCCTGTCGGCCCTACAGGTGATTAATAAGGCCGCAGTTTCCTGTGGCCAGCGGGAAGCTTTGAATAACATTTGTTTAACCACCCGTCGTCTTTGTGAATATACTTTTCTTTCTCCCCTGGCTTCCCTCTAGTGAATGACACACACTTTCGGTGATGTGTTTCTCAGTCTTACATTTCTCCAAGTCTTGTCTCTGAATTTGAACAAGTATTTATTCTAATAAGCCATGTTTGATTTCGGGCATTTCTCGCTGAGAGCAGAGACAACAAGCTTACAATATCTAGATTAAGGTCTATAAACATACAAAGGTAGCCTACTAGCCGAAAAAGGAATAAACGCGACTTGTCCACTTTAAATAAGGCATGGCACATACAAGGCCGAGACCGTCTACTTCCTAACAATCAACTTACCGATAATTTGTCATCATTTGTCTTATTACTTCATGTGCAAAGTGTGCGCCATCATGTCTGTGGAATTCAACGTAGACAACAAAAACTCTCATGATGATGATGATGATGCAAAATAATAAATCCTCTTTTCTACAGATTGACAACTCAGTTCTTTTCTTTAAACAACGTTCTAGTTAACAACGAGGAAGGAATTTTTCTGTCAAGCATGGCCACCTAGTCACTACATTGTTGATACAGGTTTCAGAAGTTTGGGTGAACACGAAAACAAAGTCAATACTACTTCCGTTTGCAATGCTACGACGCAGTTTGGACCTGGTTATTCATGCTTTACGTATCTTATTTGTTATCAAGCTTCCAGCTGTGAACATACAGAGATTAAAAAAGTTATTCTGTTCCAGATTGCCTGATACTGCTTACTCCTACCCTGTACTGAACATTAGTTTCCTACCAAGGGAGTGTCTGACAATGGCTTAGTGCGATTTTTCAGGTGTTTCAAACGATAGTGGGATTTATCATGGACCCTGGTAAAAGGGAGTAGCCTTACATGATTTTTTTTATTAATGTGTTCTTTGTTGCAGCCCTGTGGTAGGCCGACAGCATTGCTTAGATAATAAAAGGAAGGGAGGAGGCGATGACAGCGCTGCTACCGACGTGAATAGTAATAACCGTAAAGGGCGCTAACTGCAGTGGGATCGCACGCCTGTAATAAGAATGTTGCCACGTGTCTTTTTTTTCCGTGTGCAACTTGCTCAGAAACTTTGACCTTTGAACTAGATCTCAGCCAGTCAACGCCATCTCTCATCTTCATGCACATGAAATCGTACCACGAACTTGTATTACACGTCCGTGATCGTATACGTGTGTCTCTCTCCCGGTCTCCTTCCCTCATACACGCACGCACGCACGCACGCACACGCACGCACGCACACACACACACACACATACACACACACACACATGAAAGGCGTACCAAAGTTAAGATATTTAAACAGTGAATGTATATACGTGTGTGTCTGTAGACTTGTGTGGATGCCACTATAGCAATAGATAAGTAAAACAGTAATGAACACGAAAAAATACCTAAAAAAGAAATAGTAGCTTAGAGAAAAGAAATAGGGAAATAGGGAACTCACTATTTGGTAGCAATAATAAAACCCAGGCAACACTTAATTGTCTCAAATTTTTACAGTGTTCATGATGAAGGTTTCATGTCTTCATTGCTATTATTTACATCTGTAGGTGCCTGAGGGAAGAGGATAAGAAGCAAAAGAATTTCAAATCACTCACAAAAGTAAAGTGTTGTCTTTGTGTTACAGAAATGCAGCGACCCCGTGGTTTCCGACAAGAGTCGATTCCCCACGTTTGCCAGAACTCAACCGTCGAGTTCTCTCTCTGGAAGCTCCGTGGTGGCGCTGATGCTGTATTACGGGTGGAAGAAGTTTAGCATTGTCGTGGAACTCAACGACCTGATGATTCGAGCAGGACAGAAGCTCAAGATCTTGGCCAAGCAGTTCAATATGACAATCAACGACTTTGTCAATATTACATCCCCGTACAGCTCTCTATACGACAGTCACGAAATACGACGTTTAGTTTTGAATACATATCTACGAACAAGAGGTAACGGTGTCTTGCTAGTGTGATCGAGTGAGTGAGTGAGTGAGTGAGTGAATGAGTGAGTGAGTGAGTGAGAAAATTAATTATGTTTTGCACTAACACGTAAGATTTGTTTGAAGTTGACGACTTTCAAAGAAAAAGAATATAATTACATCTTTTATTTTGCAGTATACGTTCTGTTTACGGGCACCAAGGCCTTTCAGGATATGGTGAACTTTCTACAGGAGATGGGCCTCACAGACACAGGGGAATATGTCGTCATCGGCATAAGGGATGATGAGACATACGATGAAACTAAAGCCTCCAGCCTCATCATACCTGGTACACATCTTTTGATTCGCTTATTCATCAAACACTGTTTTATTTGAACAACTTTGTGCGAACAATAATGTTTAAAGATCGTAGAACATCGCCGTGGTACAGTGCAGTAAACAACACATCAAACAAATCATACAAATACAATCATACATCATATCTTATCGGTCAGTACTAAGGGCTTTCATATGATATTTGAAAAAAAACTGTATCTGAAAATAAATCTATAAAATGTGTGGAACACGAGATACGAAAATCTAAACAAAAACTCAAATTCTGAAAAGTTTACCCACGAGTCATTTTCTTTGGTTGTGCTATGCTTTTATACTCTGATTACTTGTTTAAGTCTCTAGCAAAAAATAAAGAAAAAGCAAACAGACAAAAACAGAAGGAAACCAGTAATAACGCTTACTAACCGAGAACACAATGCTTACTCCAATTAGCAACTCGCTCTCTTTGTGTTCTAAACATTGCTACACGGATGTTCTGTGATGCCTTAAGTACACAACGGGAGAGAAGCATAACTAGTCCTGAGTCATGTCGTAACGTTAAAATATATATATATATATAAAAATAAATATAAAATGATCAAGAAGTCCGCAAGTGTGCGGGACGGCCAATCTGAAATAATGGGCATTGCGGATAGCTACTAAACACATGAGATCAGAAGTAAAAGCTGTGAATGGGATACATTAAAAAGTCCATGAAGAAGACGAGATGAAAACAATGATCGTTGTTTTAAATGAGAAATGTTATCAAGAAGAGCAGTGAGTGCTCACTATATTACATTACTGTGAAGTATGATTGCACACGTTCCGATGCTTTATTTTGGCAAAAGCAGAACCGTTTAATATTTTCCGTTGTTGACCATTAAAAATTACTTTATAGGGATATGCAAAGTACACACCTAATCTCCGTATTGTCCTTAACCTTGTCACATGATGCAGCGAGCGGATTGAGCAGAGGGTCACAGCCTGCAATCACAATGACCCATTAGAAGTTCACATTGTCACGCCCACTACCTCCTGCGCGCACTCACACATTTCGAGAGGTTTCATGGCAATACTGTCGATTTCAAAGCTGATTCTGATTATTAAACTGTCAGACGCCTGCCATGAGGCTTATGGGATAAATTTCCATTTGCGATTGTGAAGGCTGCCGGTGGCCGAAGTGTCAGCGGCCCAGGGGCCGTGCGCACAACACTTTACTAGACTGTCTAACACTTTAGCAGCCTGTCTAAATCTTAACACTCAGAGCTAACAGTTAGCATCTTAGCTGCCTGCTTGGCGTTGACCAGTGTGCTGTGCACTGGGCGCTGTATCAGTATCACTTCTTAACAAATGTTAGGGCTACACTGTGGAATATTAAACAGACACCTCCTTTGCTTTCTGTTGTCCGTGACCCTCCTTCAATCATTAAAATCCTGGCTTTAACGGGGTTGGATATTTTATTTTTAGCTAAAACAAATTATCAACTCCACTTCAAGATGCTGCTGCTGCTGCTGCTGCTGCTGCTGCTGCTGCTGCTGATGATGATGATGATGATGATGATGATGATGATGATGATGAGAGGAGAAGGAGGAGGATTTTTATTATTATTTATTTGAAATTGGCTTTGGTTCTCTGCTGACACCGTTTTTTCGCTCAAAGAAACTGGCGACTGCGAGCTAACTTCAATCTCACACTGGCAGTTTGCACTCTCATGTTTCAGACACAGAGTTCCGGGAGTCGAACACTAACAATACGATCCGGGCCTTTCGGTCCGTTCTGATGCTCATATCGACTCCGCGCACTAACCCTAACTTTAGCGTCTGGGAGGACAACGTCCGCGCCCTGCTACACAAACCACCGTTCAACCTTCCGGAGTCCCCGCTGCAGAAGTACTTTGGAATCAAAATAGGCGTGAGTCACATTTATCAACTCTGCTCAGGTTTACTCCCTTTTCTGTATAAATGATATATCTCCGATAGCAGATGCATGGCAGAGAACCCTCAACTTGTTTAGTATTGGTGTCTCGAGAATCCCAACAGCAACCAAGACAAAACAAATAAAATAAAGAATCGCGACGATCGAGGTTTGAAAGTAAGCCCTTGTTTTTACTATGCAAATCGACACGTTCTTGCTTCAGATTTCCATTTTCGGAGCCTACCTGTATGACGCAGTACAGGTGTACGCCCGAGCACTACACGAAGTCCTCATAAGCGGCGGAGACATTCGAAACGGAACGGCTATTTTCCAGCGCATCAAAGACAGAACCTTTAAAGGTCTGTTCTCTTTCTTCTTCTAATCTGTACAAAATGTTTCCCGAAGCACACCGCAATATTTCTCTCTTACCTACGATTTCTCTTGGAAGCAAACGTGGAATTATAGACGTCTCTCTGTTGTTTGTTTTCGCTGATGCATTGCTTGTTTGTCTGTCTCCTTCAGTGACCAGGTGTTTTACTGTCTCATTGTTTTAAATCTGTATGTGTGTGCCTAGGTATACAAGGACATGAAGTTTACATCGACGAAAATGGGGATGCAGAGGCTAACTTCACTGTGCTGGCACTCAGACCTGACTCCGGTAGCTATGGCTTTGCGATGAGGCCCATAGGGAGATTTCTGAGAGACACACTCGACAGACACAATGTGGTTGGTTTTTTTAAAGAAAGCCACAGTTTTTATGTTTTTGTTAGATAAAGCATACATGTATAACTTTTTTATTTCCGTCATTAAATATCATCAACGTAAACTAACATCTCTACAACGAAGTAACTAGTGCCATCAAAAAAAAAAAAATGCTACAGCAGTTGTCTTGCCCTATACACGTCATAAGAGGTGTTGAGAGTAAAGGAAACGGACGATTCATAATAATAATAATAATAACGAGTGTTTTATAATATTGTCCTTGGTTTTAGTGTACGGGCATTGGTCTGTATTCTTGTAATTGTTTGTTTACTGTGCATAAGTTCTATTGTTTGTTGGACTTTTTAGACTTCCTTTTTTCTCCCCGTCTTAAAGAAGTACCGTACAGAAAATATAAGTGTTACTGTTATATTCAATTTTCAGACATTTATAGAAGATGTAAGGGTATATGGAGATTTTATTCCTTTGGACGAACCAGAGTGCGGCTACGAAGGGAAGAAATGTAAACCCGAACCTAGTGAGTCCTTTAAAAATAAAAGACAACACAATATAACAAAAATAAACTTGAACACAAAGCTGTCTGGAAATGAAAGAAAACTAATGAACAACATTCAGTTAAATGTTGTACATAAAATACATTTTTAAAATTTTGTGTTATAGGATGAAATAACGACATACATCAGTACGTTTCTCAGACGTTTTACTAAACACAGAAATACAAGAGTATATTGCAGAAAGTTGGTGCATTCTCTCATTGTCTGTACCCTCTCTTACTTACATAGACACAGATAGACACACATGCACGTATTCTGACAAGGATACTTACACAGACGCACATATTTACACATTGTCCTGAAAAATGTTGGGTCAGTGGCTGAATGTCTCATACTCATGTTATTCTTAGTTATTGGTAGCCAGTGTTTCTAATGTCATATCATTTTAATCGTTCGTCAGCACAGAAAGTGCGACCTACTCATGTTGTGATGCTGAGCCCTAAAAGTGCTCCATTATTATGCTTGCAGACTATGTTGGGTTTATCGTTGGAGGCTGTTTAGGTACCATCGCCTTAATAGTAGCTTGCATCATTGTAGGTATTTACAGGTGAGTAAGAAAATGAAGCGTGCATACACTTCTCCTAGTTCTGGGTGTGAAAATGCTTTTGATATAATACAAAATATCAAAATAGCCAGGAGGCGTAGAAGAGGGAAACGTCATCAACCTTCTCATCTGATCTGCCGTGAATCAAGAACACGTGTACAGCGCGATGATAATTTACACATTTGAATATATCAGTCATGCTCTAAAAATGATAGAATCTCACTGTTAAAGCTATATATTAAATTATCGATAGAAGGTACGCAAGAAGAAAACAAATTATGGAAATTTAATTTCATTCTCCTTTGTAAAGATGTTTCTTTACCGCAAAGTATCTATAAGAAAACAGACTTCAGGATTAAAGAGATAGTTGTAGAGTTTAAATCTCGCCTTCAGTTTAAAAACCGTGTTGCCATTGGGTATCGAAAGGGCTATTATTCACAAAAAAGGAAAGTAATGTATTCAGCTAGTTATGTTTTATGAATAAGGAAACAAAGAAAGACACGAGCCACATAATTTATGTTTCACCTGACTTTCTTTTTCCACGGTGATCATCGATTCGATACAGGTGTCTAGCACGTGACAGTAATGTCCGCACGTCATTTGTTTTATGTGATTTTTAATGCGAGCCCTGTGGCAAGCATGTTGGCTTTAAAAGCCTTGCGACTTCTGTGCGCATATCGTTTATAAGAAGTTGATGCTGCAGTCAAATAGTTTCACAAAATGAAGGAAGATTTCACTGCGATGTTGATATTTATTAATATGAAAATTTGTTGCGGTTTTTAAAATTTAAATTATGAGAAGTTGTAGAAGTAAAAAGTAGTTATAGGAAATCGAAAAGATGCGATATTATCCCAAAGTGCCCTTATTTACATTCAAAACAATGCGCAATTTTAGATGGACCATAGACATTAGGGAAGGGGTTGCGATCAGTAGAAAGAGAAAGATTGCACTAATTCCCAAAAGCTGTGTAATCGCACAAGACAAAGTCTAGAAAAGACAACGTTTGTTCACAACAGCCTTGTAGTCACTGCACACAAAGACAGCAGACATGAACACGCCATAGATCATCAGAAGCTTGACTCGCGCACACGAAACACAGGTTGCATAGAAATTGTATACTGGCACACAGATGGAAAGGGTATAACGGCACTGGCAATGCAAAAAATCTCGTTAACTCTCGTCTGGAAGACGACATTTTTATCTTCACAAGAAGACACAAATCTTCAGGAATATTTTAAGTCTTGCTTGTCAAAGATGAATTAAGGTTTGACAAGAGAAATTCCTGGTCTTTACGGAATTAGATATCTTCTTGAAAGAGTACTGTACTGGGCTTGGTGACGCGGATTAAAGACTAAAATGTAAAGGTCTTGGCGCAAGAATGTCTCAAACAGTATTTACTATTGGCAGCAAGCACAGTAGACTTCAACTAATTTATTTTCTGCTTTTCTTTAGGAACTGGCGGTACGAACAAGAGCTGGCCAGCCTCATCTGGAAGATCGACCCAAAAGAGATTCAAAAGAAGACGGAGACTGCGCATTCCGCCATATCCATCATGTGTAATAATGGGGTAGGGATTTTCACAACTACTGACACGCAGTTGCTCCATGCTACTTTTATCTTCTCGTGGATACCAGCTCGCTTAAAATTGCCCAAGATCTAAAATTGTGTAAAAAGAAACTGCAGAATGACTTCGTTATGACGCGGTGTTCAGCACAGAAAATTTACTTGATCTGTTCTTTGATATTTGTACACGAAAGAAAAACGATAAAAACACAATATCAAAACAGTCCAAAGGATACGGGGAGGGGAAGGGAAAGAAGATATTGTTTACAACCTGATTCAAACTCATGTAATTATTGTTTCATTTGCAGCCACACAACACTCTCAGCATGAGCTCTGAGGTTATCCAGGAACAGCGATTCACTCAGATTGGCGTTTACCGCGGAAGCCTCGTAGCCCTCAAACCCATTCACACCCGCCATCATATTGACGTCACTCGTGACATGAGACTGGAACTGAAACAGGTGAGACATGAGAATGGAACTGAAACACGACATGAGTTAGTCATCAGTCATTCGTCGACTGGTACAGGTCGTTGAGGAAACACATGAATAGGCGCGGCGATTGAAAATGCCCGCCACGCAAGTCTGTTTTGGACGATAATAAGTAAGTCTTGGATAGGACGATCAGTCCACGTCTTCACGTTCTTAAGCCAGTTCTTGCTATGGTGACCGCGGCGTCAACCATACTCCAAAATATTTTGAAGGACAATATTTGGCAAGGTAATCGTATGTACGAGGAAACCAACGCCATGCTCGTGTTGATGTTATGGCCTCCGTCCGTTGCTGTCTTCCAATATGCCAGTCATCAGATCTCCCCTAATCCCACATGCACTGTTCTAGTTCATAAAGGAGTTGTTTTACTTTGTTGCACAGGTGTAATGTGCGGACTTTCCACGTAGATGTTATTCTCTTAATGCCTGCTTTGGTTTCAGTAGGACATTTTCTCTATTTTTACCATAGAACATGCCAGTAGGGTGTGCGATCATTTTTAATCCAGACCCCGACCGACCAAGTATGAAGTTTCTTTTGCGGCGAATATCCATGTTCATGTCTCCCGCCATATAGACTTGGTGGCGCCCATCTTCCCTGCAAGGGAATTTACAGCCGATGGGTCGGCCTAGTCGACAACACGTAACGACTGCGGTAAGGTCTGGCCACTAAATCATTTCTTACTAGAAAGTCCTCGTCTGCTGATGTCGTTATAGTATCACCATTTTCTCTAGCGGCTTATTCCCTTAGCCGTTTCCTCAAGATTGGTCACAAGGTGTTGGGCCCATTTCCACTTGTCTAGGGACAAAAACAGGTGAGCTGAGAACTCGTGTCCTTGAAAGGATTTTTAAAATTAAATATAAGCTTTTTTCTTTGACTCAACAGCACGCCCACTTTTAACAGGCGCACGCAGGAACCCAAACAGTGTGGGAAATTCAAACACACCCACGCATATGGACATGTATCAATGAGATTGAAATCTGAATGCGAACTTGCGAAAACAATATCAGTTATGGTGACCGCAGCCAATCAAAGGAAAAGGCTGTGTTTAGAGACACTTTAAGCAGCATCCATTGTAGGCAGACCTTAGCTTTTCTGTAAATGCATTCACTTGTTCTTTCTCCCAAAATTTAAAAAAAACCCTGATATATCTAATGTTTGTGATTTCGTGTTCCTAAAGCTGCGTGACATGCGTCATGACAACATTGTTCACTTCATCGGAGCCACCGTGGAGCACAATTGTCTTCAAATCGTCACTGACTACTGTTCAAAGGGCAGCCTTGAGGTATGATGCCTAGTCTATTTGCCGTTTATCCCAAAGCCACAAATTAGAACGTCACAAAATAATAAATTCTCACAAAGCTGTAAGAAGTACAAATGTATTTGAGCAATGATTTTAAGATAAACCAGTTCTTTTAATAAATTATCGTAAAAAAACTATCCTCCTCAAAGACACAAGCAAAAAAAGTAACACGATGTCATATTATTTTTCCTCTTCTTATGCAAACTAACCAGGAAATCCTTTGCTAGAGAAAGCAGTATTCACAGATTATAAAACAGGTTTTACGGGCAATTCAAAATTCTTATAAAATAAATCAGTAGACTTTCTTTAATAAACAGAATATTGTCCTGTTCTATATTGACAGGACATACTTGAAAATGCTGACTTAAAGCTGGATCATATGTTCACTGCATCTATTGTCTCTGACATTCTGAAGGTAAATAATCATTCTCATTTTAAAAAGGAAGTTTAATTTGTAAATTATACTTTATCTTGAGTAGCTTAGATCACATCATAAAATTAAATAATTTGTGACTTCACACAGAAGCTCTCCTCTTCTCTCTCAGATTCTCCCAGAAATTGTTTACTCTCTTGTCGCTTAGCAAATAACGTTATACTTTATAACAATGTAATAAACACCATATTACATACATTTTAATGATGGTCATAGTTACATTCAACTAAACTTTCTAGTACATCGTGGCTTAAAGCTGTTTTGGTACATGTTTCAGGGTATGATATACATTCACTCGAGTCCTATAGTATGTCACGGGGAACTGAAATCATCCAACTGTTTGGTGGACAGCAGGTGGGTGGTCAAGATCTCCGACTTGGGCCTGAAGCGATTCAAAGCGCGCAAAATGATTCCTGACATAGGAGTGCACGCGAAATATAAACGTAAGGACTCTGTTGTTAGCTTCTGTTTAACTCGAACTCTTTATTGACATCTGGCCATTACTGCTAATATCACAAGGTGAGCCTCGTTTCTTTACATTCTCACATACATATGCTCTCATTCACGTGCAGGCACAGACATCCGTGTGTGTGTATATATATATATATGTACATTTAAGTGAAAGCGTTCCACTGAGGTTCTAAACTTATTACATAGGGTGAAATATGTTTCATATCTCAGTATTCTTTTTAATCTTTCTTAAACTGAAACAATTGAATAAGAACTAAGCTAATTGCTTGGTATTATTTACAGTTTTACATGTCACAGTTTCAATAAGCAGTTTGTATAATAATAAGCACGGTAAGATGTAACATCTTGAAGGAACCTAGGGCGAATATTATTGTACTGTGGGCAGTGAAGCAAAAGGTGGATTTCATCCTCAGTGGATCCTACACAAAATGATTTTATAAAAAAAATATTTTATGAGCCTTCTGGTTATGAATAAAGTGGTTCTTGTAAATCTTGATGTCACCGACTCCCAATCTAAAGCGAACCAAAGCATCACTAAAACATTTAACATTTACATATTCAAAATACAGTTTTGGTGTGATTACATTTGTAAAGACAGATGGAAACGATCACTGCGCCTCATGCGAGTAATCCATTCTTGCTGAACAACATCAGTTATTCTTTGTTTCATGGCTACCAAAGACATTTTATGGTTACCCACGCCCTGGTTTAACCATACATGGTTGAAACCCATTGATCCCAGCATTACTGGGACTTTTGTAACCCAGTTCTTTTTACCTTGAACATCTAGGCTGTACAGCAGCATTTCTGCTTGTTTGGGTATACGGTCTGTGTTCATCAGTGTGAGGCGAAGCCAAAATTTAATAGTTTTTATGCAGCAGTTAACCAAAAGTGGCTAGCGCCCGAGTTCTCCATACACCATGTCTGACGGTGTGCGGACTGGGACATTTAAAAACATTTTGCAAGCGAAACGGTGCACTTTTTCAACTTGGCTATCATCCTGTAAAAGCCACCATATTTCAGCTGCATATAAAAGCACAGGTTGAACAATGGAGTCAAATAATTTAAAAAAGGTTTGTCTTGTGATATTATTAATCCTTTTCATTGCTTTTACCATATCCACCGTAGCTCTCTTCCATTTGATTGCTGCTTCACTCCCTGATAAAAGGTCATTATAGTAGTACAGGTGTATCCCTGTAGCTGTTAACCCACTCCAGCAGTTTCTCCCCAATAGACCATTTTCCCTTCGCCCTAAGAAACCACCCTTTCTAAAGACCATCACTTTGGTTTTATCACAGTTAATTTTTAGTCCAAGCTGTTGTCATACTGTCACAAGGCAATTTATCTGGTTTTGAAGGCCCGTGTGTTTACTTTATAATAGAACTAGATTAACAAAAAACATGAGGATAAACAATTCTACCAGATCTGGACACAGCTGAACACCGTGTTTGCCATTGGTAGATATTTTCTCAGTTATTTCGCACATAATAAGTGAAAATAATGTTGGACTGGCCATTCATCCTTGTCAGAGTTCTGCCTTGGGGGCACTTAAAAAATCAGTGAGTTCGCTGTGAGTCCGAATACATGCATGTTCCAGAATTCATTAGGGCTCTCAGCAATGTTGAGTGTTGAACAGAGTCGAAAGCACTTTTCAAGTCCACAAAACACCCATACAGTTTGGTCGGCTTACTGAGATATTTTTGAATAACAGCACACAGTAAAAATATATGACCTGTTGTCGACTAGCCCTTTCTAAAGCCTGCTTGAGTTTCTGGTAAAAGTTTTTTTTTCAAGCCAATGATATAGTTTTGTGCTTAGTATTGATGCGTAGCATTTTCCCCCAACACGCTTACAAGGGAGATAACTGTAGTTATCGGGACACTCGCGGGTGCCTTTCTTATAAATGGCCACAACTTTAGCTTCCTTCCACAAATCTGGACATTGCTTGCTAGCAAATATTGACTTAAAATATTCAGTTAAAAGCCAACTACCTGTTCGTCAGCTGATTTCAGCATTTCTGCGAGCACGTTATCTGTGCCATACGCCTTACTGGGCTTAAGGTTTTGTATTGCGGTTCGTACCTCACCCTCGCTAATGGTCTCGTCAAGTTCCTCTAGTGGTTATGCATCCACTTTGACCTAAAACTGTACTTTCTTCCACACATCAGATCTCTTCGTCTTTCATGCCAGAAAGCCTTGGAGATTCTTCGAGTAGTTGCCCATGTCAGCTGGGGATCGCACGGTCCTGCTTCGCCTGTATCGTGCCCTGGTCCACTCCAAGCTAGGCTATGGATCCATCATCTATGGCTCTGCTCGAGAGTCATATCTCAAAATTCTGGATCCTATTCACAACCAAGGGCTCCACATCTGTTTTAGTGCCTTCCGCATCACTCCTATACAAAGTTTGTACTCAGAAGCTGGTGAGCCTCCACTTTCTCTCCGTCGTCTGAAACTCATGCTATCCTATGTCTGTCGCTGGAAAACTCATCTTGGAAACCCTGCTAACGTGCTGTTTTCGGACATCAGCGTGCTGCTCTTTATGTCATTCGTACCAATGAGCAAAAACCAGTATCACTCCGTGTTGCACATCATTTACAAGCAGCTGGAGTAGAAATTCAGCAGGTAGAGACTCTCCCTCAACTACCAGCTCCTCCTTGGACTCTTCCTGTTTCGGAGATCCGTCTTGATCTTACAGCTTTTAAAAAAAGTTACAACAGTGACCTCATCTTTCTCTAACGCTTTCAGGAACTTCTATCTGACTATCCTGCATTCTATTCTATTTTTACAGATGGCTCCAAAGTTCCAAACGCCGATCCTGTAGCTGCGGCAGCAGTTCCATCCTGCCAGCCGTAACGGGTTTTCTCAGCCCGACTTGCGGATGGCTGTTCTATTTTCTCTGCGGAACTTCATGCCATCTTGCCAGCCATGCAGCAGGTTTACCGCTCTTCGTAGCAAAACTTTTTATTTCAGACTCCCTTTCTGCACTCCAATTGTGGCTTTGATCCCCTTCTTGTAGTCCAGCTTCACAAAATTCATGCTGATCTCATTCGTCGCAACAAGGATTGTTTTCATTTGGGCCCCTGGTCATCCTGATGTTCCTGGCAATGTCCCAGCGGACCAGTCTGCCAAGGCCGCTTGCCAGTCTTCTGGCCAAGTGTAATCATTGGTATTATCTGATTGTAAATCAATCTTCATGTCCTATGTTCAGTCTCTGTGGCAACGCCACTGGGACAAACTAGGCTAGAACAAGCTACACGCCATCCTTCCCTGTCTTTCTCACAGACTACCTTCGTGCCGTCCTGTGCGACGGAAGGAAGTAGTTCTTAACAGACTTAGGACGCACCTATGCCACGCAATTGCACCTTTTACGAAGTGAACCCCCACCAAGTTGTCCTTGGTGTTTGGAAATTGTTACAGTTTACATGTATTAATAAAATGTCTTGGTCTCCAGAGTATCCGACAGAAATGTTTTTACAGCAGATTCTTTGTCCTACCTGCTTAGATTTGTCCCATCGGCAGCTATTTTTTTCTTTTTTCGAAACTGGCATCTAAACTGTTTAATTAATGATTTTCTTTTTTTCTGTGGTCAAAACACCTACCTGCCTTGATCGTGACAACAGCTCACCTTTTTTAGCTTCCGTTTAAAGAACTAGGGAGGAGCCACAATATTTCTAATGACTGGGTAGAGCTTAGTGCACGATACCATACCCCAAGGTTTGGTGACCCCCTTCTCAGCTCTTTGTTGACGATACAATCTTATTAAGCGCATCAGTAGGCATAGAAAGAGGTCAGCACCACAGATTATAAAAGGAGATGTTACGAAGTGAAGGCCTTAACCAACGGGAGAGATGGAATCATATATTCATTATGTATATACATTCATTCTGTGTATAAACGTGGCGTCCATTTCTTTGCATCGTGATGCTTATTGGAAAGGATTTGTAGAACAGCAGGGGGCGTACTCACCGCCGAGATTTAGGAAAATAGTTTATTGCAGTGGGTTTCCTGTAATAAGAAACAAATTTGCACCCTTTCTGGGCTTGCACAAATTCTGTTAGAGATTCCAAAATATCTGCCTTTGAATGTTCACTTTTGAACAGCCCTTCAATCAGGGACAATGTTTATTGTCATATAATGATTTTCTTCTTCGGGTTTCTGTTCATAGTTTACGATCTTCATGGAGTTATTGAAAAGCAAACGTGTTTTGGTCCTATGAAATTAAAAATAATTGAAAACACGTTTTTTAGGTTTATTGTGGACAGCACCGGAGATTCTAAGGAAAAATATTCCGCTTCCACTGGGAGGTACGCAGAGAGGAGATGTCTTTTCATTTGGAATCCTGCTGTACGAGATCATGTGTAGAAGAGGTCCTTACGGAGAGTGCCATCTGTCGCCAAGAGGTAATAATGATCACATTTATTAGTTTATGAACGTGTTGTATCTAATAAAGGGAACAATAAACAACAGACATGTAGATTTAGGTTTCGTAGCCAGTTATTGTAATAAGGAACATTTTATTGGTTAAATATGTATAATGGAAGGTGTAATCAATGTCTTGCAGAAATTATATCGCGAGTGACTCGAGGTCCTGTCGATGGAATCGCCTTTCGCCCCAACACATCGCAGCTGACATCGTGTGACACTTACATCCTAGACACCATGCGCAGTTGCTGGGAGGAGAACCCCGACCTCCGCCCGGACCTAAAGACCTGTAGAAGACTTCTGATGCCGATGCAGAAGGGCATGTAGGTGTTTGGCATGTAAACAACAGATGAGTGTTACAAAAAAGTTGCCACTCAAAAGAGTATGTATGTAGCTGCCATGTCATTTCGATTTGTCTTTTTTTTTGTCCTGCACTCTTATACCGCTTGCCCATAAATATGTAAATTCATTTCACTTAATTGGTCATTCCGCTAAGATTTATTTTCTTGAAATTATTTTCACACTCTATGTATATGATAGCTAATGTATAATTGCTGTGTCTGTAAAATTTATGTAACATCTAAGTATTAGTGAAATAGTGAGATGATGCATCGACATAAAATGGAACTAAAATACAAATCATCAGAATGAATGATCCATGTTTCCGATTGGGACAGGGGTGCGAATATCTTTGACAACATGATGGCACTGATGGAGCGCTATGCCAACAACCTCGAGTCTGTTGTAGCGGACAGAACTGTGGAGCTGAACGAGGAGAAGAAGAAGACAGAAATGCTGCTTCATCGTATGCTTCCTCCGTAAGTTCGTCCCAACAAAATCACTTTATACTTAATGACCAATTGTCTGCCTGCCTGTCATTTACAGTAAAGCACTGTGCTGGCTTGCTTACTTGCTTTACTAATTGATACACCGACTGTTACCAGATGTTACAGTGAAATATTGGAAATGTAAGTAATTGGCGACGAAGCATAAGCCGCATGCTCTTATGTCGTCGTCAGTGGCTCGTTCGTGGGTCCTCAATCTGCGGTGTCAACCTCCCCAAGAAAACTGAGTCTCCTGCTGATTACACGGCCACACACGCCCTACAACTTTTGCCTCAACAACACAACTCTTTCTCTCTCTATTACTTTCCGTCCGACTGCTCTGACACTCAACACCGGCCAGGGACGAGCTGCATAACACATTTCTAATTTTAAACACTTTTAAGCCTTAACTCTATTTAGATAATTAGTTTAAAGTGCACACCACAATTTTAGAGTTTTAAAAACTAAAACTGCTTTAAGTAAGATAAAGTTGTTTGAGTCTGACTTTCCGTCCTGTCAGTACAATTTTGTTGTATGTTCTTCTGCAATGCATCAAAATGGCTAAGATTTTGCTTCTTTAGAACAGTTTTAAGGTTTAGAAAGGTGCAACTGGCCCCAGGTCATGCGAGGTCGGATACTCATTATAGCGCCGGTGGCCGTCGGGCAGCACCTCACACAAATGGCCACATTTTATTTGTAACACCAACCACTCCATTGTTTGCTTGATAGATTGCTGGCTCAACGCACGATTTCTTGCTTGTCTTTTATTATTATTATTATTATTATTATTATTATTATTATTATTATTATTATTATTATTATTATTATTATTAATTCAATATCTATGTAAATATGACATTCTGCTGTTCTTATAGGGATGGCCAAGTAAAACTTTCCCTTGTAAGCACAAATGGTTATATTAATAAAAATATTCAATAAAAATTAATGTTATTTTTACATCTTATTTTGACTGGTCTTTCCACTTCTAGAAGCGTAGCAGCACAGCTCGTTCGTGGCGACTCTGTCATCCCAGAAGCCTTCGAGTCTGTCACCATCTACTTCAGCGACATCTGCGGCTTCACAGCCATGTCCTCCGAGAGCAATCCTATGCAGGTACTCACAGAGCGCAAAGAACAGATTGAAGCGAGTGCAACGTTCCCCTGCAACTAGCCTTGAGAACAGTCCCTTTTCTTGCATTTCTTTCTAGTTGCGGTGGCATTTTGATGTATTCCGAGATTAAATCAATATCTGCCCACTGACTTGACCACGAATCTGACTACACTCGAGTTTTGATGGGTAATCAAAGATGAGTTAAAGTAATGCTTCTTAGAGTTCAACACCATCGTGAAAAGCGCTCTTCGGTAAAGATAGCGACTCTTTGTGTCAGGTGGTGGACATGCTAAACGACCTGTACACACTGTTTGACAACGTGATCAAAAATTACGACGTCTACAAAGTGGAGACAATCGGCGACGCCTACATGGTGGTCAGCGGCCTGCCGCACCGTAACGGTCTGAACCATGCCGGCGAGATCGCCTCCATGTCGCTGCACCTGCTGTCCGCCATCAAGCAGTTCAAGATTCGCCATCGGCCTGACGACATCCTCAAGCTTCGCATCGGCATGCACACCGGTAAGGTCTTCCTGGACACTACCAACATTTCGTTTGTTGGCTAGCTAGGTTTTTTTGGTAACCTCTGCAGACCCTATTTTAGTCTGCAAAATGCAAAAACGTTTATGCCAATAATCGGTCCTTGCTGCAGGGCCTTGTGTTGCTGGTGTGGTTGGCCTGACTATGCCACGTTACTGTTTGTTCGGTGACACTGTCAACACGGCCTCCAGAATGGAGTCGACGGGAGAAGGTAATTCTTGTCAAGATGGGTATAACCACTCTCTAAACTCAAATTGCATGTACTTTGTTTATTATACGTACATCAGATTTAGAATGATTCCTTAAATAGCTGCCGCAGAAAGTAAACAACAAATCCGGAACATGCAAGTTAATGTTGATCATCCTCCTCATCATCATCATGATTTTATCCTTCCTCTCTTCTCTCAGAACAAACGCAGCAGCCCAAACCTTCCACACCTCAACCAATTCCAGCATACACCTCAACCAGATCAACAACACGTGCACACACACGTACTCATAAAAAACTGCACCACCACAGTCCCAAACCACAATTACCGCCACTCCCCAAAAGTCCCCTCGTAAACGCTCACAAACCTCCCGGCCCTCCGGGTCAAAAACATTCAGCACCCGCACACGACGACACCCTCCATCACCTACTTCAAATAGGTTTGCACCCCTTTCAGATAGCTTGATGGACATGGAGGAACGAAGGGTTCCTTCACCCTCACCTCCAGGTCGCACAAACACATCCTGTACACGACATTCCAGGTCGTCATCTCATACTTAATTTATAAATGACAAATCTGTTACAGTGGAACTACCGAAGAATTAGGGCAAATTTTGAAGAACTGAAAGTTGTTTTGCATTAAACAGATACTAAAGTGATTGCCCTCCAAGAGACCTTTTTGCAGGACACAGATATTTTTACCTGCAAAGGTTTTCAGATACTCCGAAAGGCATCCGAAAGTGTTTCCCACGCTGGTGGAGTAGCTCTTTTAATTCACTCAGATATTCTTTTCAGCCCCATCCCCCTTTCCACCCCATTACAAGCTGTGGCAGCCAGAGTATCCCTCAAGAAAACCATCACAGTATGTAGTGTATATCTCCCCCCTTCAATTAGCGTTTCTCGTCCACACCTGGAGGATCTTCTTCAACAGCTTCCTTCCCCTGTACTCCTTTTGGGGGATTTTAATGGACATCCTCCCCTGTGGGGTGGGGATGTCAGTGACTCACGTGGTGAATTTTTATCAGGCTTTTTTAATGATATTGACTTATGTGTAATGAATGATGGTAGTCCAACTTTTTATCGACCCCATAATGCATCTACAACTGCAATAGACCTTTCAATATGTGATCCCACACTCACAGTTGACTTCAACTGGCATGTATGGGATGATCTTTGTGGAAGTGACCACTACCCTATCATCCTTTCCTCTATCTCAACCAATAAAGTTACACAGGAAGACCACTGGAATTTAGCACGGGCAAATTGGAACTCTTTTAAAACACTCTGTGAGTCAATGCTGTCTCCCACAGAACTATTTATCTCACCTGTAGATGAGGTCTCAAATAAAACAGACTCCACAACCTCTACAAGTCACCCAATGGAAAGTTTCTCCTTAACACTACTGGAGATCATGAACAAAAGCATCCCTCGTTACAGCCACCACAGGAGGCTCCCCAAAGTTCCCTGGTTTAATGAGGATTGCCGAAAGGCAATACAAAATAGGAAAAAGGCACAGAGAACAGTTTTTCGATCTCCCACCCCCAAAAATGTTCTACACTTCAAACGCCTTCGAGCACAGGCCCGTCACATCTGTAAACAACAAAGAAGGCTCTCTTGGCAACATTTTGTTTCCTCACTGACAAACCGTACTCCATCCCGACAGGTATGGTCAGCTATCAAAAAACTAAAAGGAAAAAATATCAATAGAGCAGTTGGACACCTGAGAGCCGAACAAAATTTGCTTACTGATCATCGAGAAATTGCAAACCAACTGGGCTCCACTTTTGAAATGACAACCTCAGCTTCACAATATTCCACAGCTTTTCAGAAAGTGAAGGCAGGCAAAGAACTAACAAAATGTAACTTTCAATCAGACAACTTGGAATCCTACAACACCAATTTCTCTATGTCCGAACTTAAACAAGCACTTTCAAAGTGCTCCCACTCGGCCCCAGGACCAGACAGTATCTCATACCAAATCATAACCAAACTCCCAGAATCATCTTTGAGGACATTATTGCAGATTTTCAACCATATTTAGAATACAGGAACCCTTCCTTCCGCTTGGCATGAGGCTATAATAGTTCCTATACCAAAACCAGGAAAAGATCCCTCAGATCCAAACAGTTATCGTCCAATTGCTTTAACAAACTGTTTCTGTAAGGTGCTAGAAAAGATGGTAAATTCACGATTGATTTGGGTGTTAGAGTCCCAGAATCTTCTTTCCAGCATTCAGTGTGGTTTTCGGAAAAATTGTAGTACTACAGATCAAATGGTTAGATTTGAAACGTTTATAAGGGACGCCTTTATTAAAAAAGAGCATGTCATAGGAGTATTCTTTGACCTAGAAAGAGCCTATGACACAGTGTGGAGGCAAGGTATTTTATTGGATCTATTTTCTCTAGGCTTTCGAGGCCGACTACCAATTTTCATCAAAAACTTTCTAACATGTCGTGTGTTTAGAGTCCGTATACAAAATACCTTTTCAGACACCCATGAACAACAGGTGGGAGTCCCTCAAGGAAGTATCCTGTCACCTATATTGTTCTGTATTAAAATAGATGGCATCCTGAAGTCTATTCCCACAAATATGGCTGCCTCGCTATATGTAGATGATTTTGCACTTTGTATACGAGGAAAGCTTCTACCTGATCTGGAGAGACAATTACAGTTATGTGTAAACCACATCTCAAAATGGGTATTAGAAAACGGTTTCAAATTTTCTCCCTCAAAATCTGTGTGCATTCACTTTACAAAACTAAGAGGTCCTTTTCCTGAACCTTCTATTCATGTAAATGGAACAGCACTCAAGGGAGTGGAAGAGGTCCATTTCTTGGGTGTTATTTTTGATCGTAAACTCTCTTTTCAGAACCACATCCGTCATCTTCAGGCAAGTTGCCTGAAGGCTCTAGATATCTTGAGAGTGATAAGTAACACAAACTGGGGTGCAGACCAAATCACTTTACTCCGTTTGTATCGTTCCCTAGTGCGTTCAAAATTGGATTATGGATGCATAGTCTATGGATCAGCCAGGACATCATACCTAAAAAGGCTAGACACTGTACACCATCACGGCCTGAGAATTTGTCTTGGAGTTTTCAGAACTACTCCAATACACAGTCTATATGCAGAGGCAGGTGAACCCCCTATAGAGTTACGCCGACTAAAACTAATGTTGTCCTATGTCTCGAAACTTCGAGCTCTGCCCCAAAACCCTGCTTTCCACTCAGTTTTCTCCGTTCAGTTTCTGGAGAAATACAGGGCGCGTGAACATGAACAAAAACCTCTACCCATACGAGCTTATCCCCATCTTCAGAAATTGGGAATGGACCCCCAAAAAACAGCACCAATTACACTGACTAGAACACCACCATGGCTAGTTCCCACACCTGAAATTCGTTTTGACCTCTCTAACAAAAAAAAAGGTGAAACCCCTGACATAGTCTATCAGCAGCTTTTCAGAGAAATAATCACAGACTATCCTGACTTTTGTCACATATACACTGATGGATCCAAAAATACTGAAAAAGAAACTGTAGCAGCTGCAGCAGTGCCGATGGACATTTCCACACCACCGCTGACAGCTCGCTTGGAAGGTCATAGCTCCATTTTTTCTGCAGAGTTAAAAGCCCTTCTACTTGCGCTGCAGTATATCCATACATCTAAAGAGAAAAACTTCTTAGTTATTTCAGACTCTTTGTCATCCCTACTTGCACTTCACTCTCAATGTTTAGATCACCCACTACTGGTTAAATTCTTTGAACTTCTATCATTACTACAGAATAACAATTTTGACATTATCTTTATTTGGGTTCCTGGCCATGCAAATATTCCAGGAAACACTAAAGCTGATGAGGCAGCAAAAAAGGCCCTTCAGCAACCACTTGTGGTCCATACAACATTTGCCTCAGATTGGAACGTTTCTGTTAAACTGTATATCTCACAACTTTGGCAGCTTCACTGGGACTCCATGAAGCACAACAAACTTCATGCTATTTTTCCAAAACTAGCAGACTGTATAACACAAGAATTTCTAAACCGACGAGAAAAAGTGGTTATAAATAGACTAAAAGCTGGTCACTCATATATCACTCACAGATTTTTGCTTGCAGGAGAAAACCCCCCACTTTGTCCTTGGTGTAAAGACCCCCTAACCATAGAACATTTGCTCATCTCCTGTTCAAACCTCGCTACAATTCGTCAAAACTATTTTACAGCACAGACTCTTGATGACCTTTTTGCCAAACACTCTTCCAAATCAATCTTGGCATATGTAAAGTCCATTCAGATTTTTCACCTGATATGATAGAACTTATATGTTTAAAAAACTGTTATTTTGTAAAACTAAGAAAAGAGAAATCTATAGACTTGTACAATTACTTTATATCAACCTTTGAATAGTCATATACATTGTTTTTGCCATGAGATAGCCATAGTTGCTGACTTGGCATAAAACAACAACTAACTAACTAACTCCTCTCTTTAATTTTGCTTGTAAAGAAGCAGCAGTAAACACCAATAAGAACAGAGGATAAGTAATATCATAATAGTAAACATAGTTGAACAAAAATTACAATCGTTAAAAACACAAAACAAAAGCCTTCCTTGGATAAAATATTCCAGTCTATGCAACTAAAGCAGACAATTATTTTCAGCTCTGAAAATCCACGTGAGTCCACATAGCAAGAGTCTCCTGGACACCCTGGGTGGCTACGTACTTGAAACACGAGGTCTAGTCAGCATGAAGGTAATTCCCATCAGTAAATCGATCCAATAAAAAAACTTTTGATGCCATTAAATAAGTCTACAAACCAGAAATTAAGAGTCTAATCAATTACAAAGATTTTAAAAGTATTAGCATTATAATTATGCATAACTAGCGAGACCTTCCTTTTTTCTCGCTTCCATTATTTGTTTCGTATTTGATCGGGAAAGAAGATAAAGATAATGTTTCTGTTGTTGTTGCTGTTGCTGGTGGTGGTGGTGGTGGTGGTGGTGGTGGTGGTGGTGGTGGTGGTGGTGACGACGATGAAGCGCTGTGTAACACGCGTTCACTTTTTCTTCAGGGTAAGGGTGAGATGATGACTTACTGGCTTAAAGGAGAAAAGAGCACATGCACATCCGATGACAGCGGCAACCACGTCGAGTCGGCTGCACACAGCTGCAACTCGACAGACGCGCCTAACAAGGCGGACCAGACCAACGATCAGCAGGCAAATCCCCACACCTCACTCACCCAATACCTAGGATCTTCCTTTATTTCTGAACACATCGACTCTTTAGCACCCGCGTCCTCTTCTTTGTCATCAAAGGGAGAGTCTGAAATAAAAGGACCGTCGAAACGGAAGAAGAGGAAATTTCGACACAGATCATGGTGGAAAACTGTTGGAAATAAAAACCACATAAAACAGAAAGAAGAAGGCAACAACGACGTTTCCAATAACAACAGAAGCCAGCAGAAATGCGTCATCACGGTGTCAGAGTATCAGCCGCAGCACAGCTGCGCGGAGGTTAAGTACGTCAACGATCTGCCTCCGTTCTTGAAGACTTCTCCTCTCAGGGAAATCTCAATCAGCTCCGCAGACAGCGCGGGGGGCCTGATCATTGGGGACAGCAGCGAGGCAAGCAGCAGTCCAGACTCTCTGCCGAAGAGGAAGAGCCGCTTGCTTCACCAACTCCTGAAGAGGAGCAAGCATTCCGCGCTGGGGGCACAGGAGGAAACGTGCCACTCGGATTCTCAGGACTCGGTGCCCGCTGATGGCACTCACGTGTCGCGTGAAAAGCAGTACTATAATGTCACATTTTCCGAGGACGTCTTGTTGTGAAGCCTCAAGAAATAGACTTTAGTGTCATAAAGAATGCATCGATCTGATCAGATCACGGCTGACATTACGGACAATTAACTTTTCGTCTAATCATTTATTGCAAGTACATATACTTGTAAACTGTCTCTATACAAAGTGTTTTCATCAGGCAGCAGTAACTTTATAAAACGAAAGTACGTTAAAATGATTAAGGCATAGGTAATGTAATAATAATAATGAAGATTTGTATAGCGCATATTCACACCCATAGAGAGCATGCTATTAGCGCTTGAAACGGGGAAGAGACGTGGACTAAATGGATAGATCACGAGGGAAGGAAGAAAAATGAAACATTTGATATATTTTGATATATATTTTTTTGGCTTTATATCTGTCTACAACACATCGTGTTTGCCTTTTTGAAAAGGTTCTAATTCAAGGCAAAATTGATAAAAAATGAGTTTAAAACGAGTATTTTTTATCATAAAATCTTGTCTCAGTTTCCATTAAACAAAGCGTCTTTGAGAAAGCAATTTTCTTATGGTCTTTGATTTAAAAAAAAACAAACCCATGCTTTTACGCATCTTTTAAAGCGATGGTTAAAGTCTTCAATCTTGAAGAAATGTTTTACCGATGCAGTTACCTGGTCGCTATAATAACTATCTTCACAAAATTAGTCAAATAGTTTGCTCTAGTTTGTTTCTTTTAGAGCTGAAACATTCTAAAGGAAATACAATGGAAAACATTATTTATGTTAAAAAATTTTAATGTCTTAGCAAAGAGTAAGTGATTTTCCGATGTTAGAATGTAATTACACTTTAGCCAGCATCTGACTGAGCTACGATCGTTAAAAAAATCCCTTAAATTTATGCGATTGTCCGTTCGAGTGTGAAGAATCATAACAGTAAACCTTTTGCTATGAAGCTTAAGGGTTTATTTTTGTTTTCGGGTTCAATGCTCCTTAATAACTTGTAAATCACGTTGAAAATGTTGTTTGCCAAATTGTTTTAAATAATTGAAATTTGAAACATTATAATTGTGTCCAAGTCGAGAATTTTGGACAAGAATTTTATTTATCAAAAACATGTTTGTCAAAGACATTATTACACATTTCTGAGGTTTTGAAACATCAGAAACTTACCATTCAGAACAACAGGGTATTATCTGATAAACACTTAGAATTCCGCAATAACGACAGGGTCTGTATTAATCTGAAATCCATTTTTGTAGTTGGAGGACGTGATTAAAATATGAACAATCTCGCTACCGGTGTTACAACCGGTTTTCCTCTGAAGCATGATTAAGTTGTCTTTCCTTTTGCATAGACGTATGTCCACAGGCATAAACTTTTTGTCTTTTCAGCTACCCAGGGGACGTAAATATGTACTCTTCCAGTAAACTGACAAAGAGAGTTAACAACTCTCATACACGCAGTGAATTTTCGTTCTTGTAAAAAAAAAAAAAGGGCTGCCCTAGTTAAAGGCTGGAAACATGCACAACAGTTAAACCATCAATGCTGTTTTTTCAGATACTGTTTTATTCAGTAAATTTAAAACAAAAACAAACCCCTTAAAACTCACTGTTTGGACGGATACCTTGACAACAGTTTGTTATTGTAAACAGAAAACTTAATAAAGCTTTAATGATGCATCATTGTCAGTGCGTGTAGTAATGGAATGATTATAATAATCACATTCTTCATTTACAACATCACCTTTAATTCTTTTGTCTAAGAAATGGTGTGATGTTTAAGACTATTGTACAACGAGACGAGAAGACCCATGCATTTAAATAAGGATTGATGATAGTTGTCTTGAGGTTTTACGGAACTTTATGAATCTAATAGGATGAATATCGGGACAGGGGAGTAAGTAAAATAAGAACAATAATCACATTCACGATGTGAAGGGAGGTGGGGGAAAAGAGAGGGAGAGGAGGGGAAACTCGCATATACGTACCCGCAAACACCCATGTGCACAGAAGAAGCATGGAAGGCAACAGTCGTTTTCAAAACCGAGAAATGTATCGTGGGTTACCGATAAAGGCGAGAGATGTATCGTGGGTTAACGATAAAGGCGCTAGCAGTTGTACAACAACCCACGATCAGCTACGAAAAAACAAGCATCTAAATATTAACCCGTCTGCGACGACGTGTGCTTCCAAGGTTAATGTTCGTGACCACGACCGGTGCCACGCCATAGACAAGGTTCGTGGTCTATATCACAGTCTCACACACTATGTCTGTCCTAGCCATGCATGAAGTCTTGATTCACCAGTGTGAATCACCATCAACAGGTGTAACAGCAGGTTACACGCTCATCAGAATAATTCCTTTTAACCCGTCTTGCATCGCTCAAAGCATCCACAAAGTTCCGTTAAGATCGGTGAGTAAGATATGGACACCAGCATCGTTTTAACAAGTAGACAAACGTTATGTACGTGTTGAGTGATATCCCTTGGGAAAAAGTCACTCGTGAACTGAATCTTCGCGTCGTGACGATCGAAGCTTTCAGAATTGTGGCCCTTGCGAGATAGTTCATGGACAGTTGTTCAAAGCAGCCGACAGTTTGCAAATTCAAATTGAATCTGACAGCAGCCTCTTCCCACTTCGCGTGCACACACACACACACACACACACACACACACACACACACACACACTCGCATTCCAACACTCAGTCTCTTAAACATGTACACAGACGCACGCACAGCATACGCTAAGGCGATTAAGGAAAAAAAAGGGAAGGCAGCTCAACTAAAGCCTTCTTCACACGAACGGAGTTTCCCGTTCCATCACGTGCCCACTATCTTCGTCTTCCACGCCGAGGAGCACGCTCATTTCCGTGGGCGTGGCCTTATTGTCGTAGATGCTGATGCGACTGTCGTTGTCATGGTGACGGCATTTGAGCACCGGCATCACTGAGGATTCTACGGGTGAGGACAGAACGTCCGGCACAGGAAAGTTTCCAGAAAATCGGCTGGTTGGCGCCCGTACTTGCAGAGTGAAGTCCGGGTTACTGTTGTTGCTGGTCATCGGCCACTTGTGGCACTTCTGGAGAGCGTCTCGGAACGAATGCAAGCGAACTCTGTGTTGATTTATGCCGTTAAGAGGGTCCGAACCCTTACCGCTGTCACTGTCTTTAATGACGTCGTGCACTAAGGGAGACGTGGCTATGCTGCTGGCGCCATCTGCGAGTTTAACTCTGGGCTTTCCATAACCACCAGGGAGCATCGGGGAGTTTTGGGGAGTAGTGTGCAAGGAATGGTGGGGCGAGTTGCTGAACAGGGGCCTCAAGAAAGGGGGAGTAGAAGATTCGGTGCTGTCTCTTCCAGAAAACCGAAGGAGATGAGTTCTGCTCAGCCTGGCTCTGCGAACTTCCGGATTTTCATTGGTGAGCCAGTAGGTCAGGACAGTGCCTTTGCCCTGCAATGAAATCCAAAAACCAGTCACTCATGTAGGCAATAAATGACCGTTTCTTTTGCTCAGATCACATAATTAAATTCTTTAAGTAAATAAGGACAGATTCTCTTTACTGTTTAGTGAGAATAACAGTCACATGACTTGAGAATGGCTTTGTAAGGTCACTTGTTTGTGAACGACGCTTAAACCTCGTGACTTTTGAAATAAGTCTATATATATATATATAAATACAAAGCAAAAAAGTTCTTCAAACAAAACAGGATACACACACGTGTATATATATATATATATACCCACACTCACGCACAAAGAATACCGATAATTACAACCAAGAAAATGACCAGCTTGTTTGGGAAAGACCTTTTGTCCCTGTTACAGAGGCCTATATTAACTTCCTGAGGCTGCTATCTTTCTTCGGTGTAGTAAGCAGCGTGGAAATATTAGGTCATACTCAAGACTTAACTGAGTTGCCCAAACCCATCCAACTCTTACTTCATTGCTCATACCTTCATTGAAACATATCCGCGTTCTTCAAGGGTGTAGCCGCCAAGTTTTTCCAGAATATCTTTACATTCCTTGCTGCAGTGGACTTTGAGTGCTATGAGACAAACACATGGTATCATAATATTTTGTTAAGTCATCTATTAGCAGTCAAGCCATGACATTTTAAATATTTTTGATATTTAATCCACGAGATATTTGCGATGAGCAATCAATTATAATGAATATTGTAAAGGAACACACACACACACACACACACACAAATATACATAATATTTGCAAAATCCTCAAGCTATATGCTTCAGTTCATGCATAATGTCAACCACTAAATCAACGAAACACCGCGAAAGCTGATTGTTCAGCCATCCTGCTGACAGTGGGAGAAATAAAGCAAATATTGCAAAGAATATTTTATTGTATTCATGCTTGCAGGCTGTAAGAATAATCTAGTGCCAGGTGTTCATTTTATGATAGGGCTTAAATTTGTGTGAACACGTGAGTGCACATTAGATTCATGTTTATGAGTATGATACTACAAGATAGTTTTATATGCCAAGTAAAAACAATAAACGCATCAGTTATATTTCGATTTTGTAAAACAATGAATAATTCTTTCCTCGCGTTTCTAGTCTTGGAGGCGTTTCTGTCATATTCACATTATCAACTCAAAATTTAACATTTTTTTCATTTCTCTAAAACGAATTCTTAAATATTCTCTTCACGTCCAGAGGGAGTTGACGTGACATCGGTTAGCACTTGTATCTCGTTTTTTCGCGGGACTTAATTCCACAGATTTTCTTTCATATATTTTTGTTTAATTGGCTTAAGTTCTGCGTATTTGGGTAATGCGTAAAATGTTTGGTAGTTGAATTTAAATCCTATATTAAACAACGCCACCAGTCCAAGTCCTGAAGATTGTCAAATACACTAACTTTTTACATAAGCAAAAAAGTCTTCCTCTCGATTTTTTTTTTGTCAAATATCTTTTTTTACAGCTTCTAAAAAGTATTGAGGGTTAAAAGCTACACTCACTTCCAAAAAAAAGCCAACATAAAATCTGTATGTTATCTCCCTGTAAAACAGACATGAATTTTTTTGTGTCTATTAGAATATCGAGGGTTTTTAAAGATGCCGTTGTCGGCAGGAAAGTTTGGGAACAATTTATAACTTTTAATATTTGAAAGCAAAGAGATAGAACATCAATTGGTTTTCCGAATCAATTGAAGCCTTACGCTCTCCGTTAGTCTCCATCCTGGACGCCGTGTTGACGGTGTCTCCAAACAGCGTGTAACGGGGCATGGTCAGACCCACAACTCCCGCCACACAAGGCCCTGCACCAACAGATATTGACTTTGCTCAGTTTAGAGGGCGAGAAATGTTGTCACACAAAAAATTAGTATTGCAGCCCATGCCTTTTTTATATTAAAGTTAATTGTGTTCGGCCATCTTTGCCATAAACTAAGAGCAAATAAAAATACCCACTTTCTTTCTTTCTTTCTTTGTGCATCATCATCATCATCATCATCATCATCATCATCATCATCATCATCATCATCATCATCATCATCATCATCATCATCATCATCATCATCATCATCTAAGCAAAATTAATCATATATTTCTCAAAGACTGTAGTATTTTTTACGGCTGTTGCTTCACGTCTTTTTGTGATCATCTTAATAACAGATCTACTTCATTTTACAGAGTTTACTACTTCAGATGCTGCTGTTGGTGCTACTTTAACTACTCCGACGACAAGACCAGAAATGTGGGTAGTTACACCACACCACGACACAGCTGGCGCCACTGGGGCACTGTTTAGTTTTAGCTGATTATCCACGTTTATCAATGTAGAATGCCAGGTCATGGTGTTTACCTCCCTTCAGCGATAAGGATTTGCTCCGTGATCATCGGGGAGAAACAAACTGAGTTAAGGGCTATGCACAACAGCAGACGCTGTCAAAAGCTAACAACATTATCTGTGATGCTGAGCATGTTCTAGAAGGTTCACATCGGCTTACAGGTTTTGCAAGCTAGCATACAAGAAGGACAGAAGGAAAGGCTCCCTATTCTTGCGGCAATGCGGATTTTAAATATATATATATATATATGCGTGCGGGCGTGTGTGTGTGTGTGTGTGGGGGGGGGTGCGTTACGATTGTACGTGTATCCTGTTTATGTCGGTCTGTGTGCTTAGCAATTACTATATAAAATGTTAATTTGTGCAGGTTGTAGACATCACATTAACCATGTGACTAATTTCCCCTTGGGGCAAATAAAATATTACACACTGGTGTTTCTTTCTTGAATTGTATTAGCTTTCCTCTTGTAGTTGCCAGGGTAGCTATAGGGTAGTCATTCTTATTTGAGTGGTTTCTTGATTTCAATTTGGTCGAGTGTTGACATATGGTCCACTAACTCCACCCCCAGTGCCGGTGCGATCCTAAGCGTTCATTTTGTATTAATACACAAGAGAACACCGCTACGAGACAAGAAGAAGAAAGCGTGTCAGAAAAGCTTTGATACCGGAATGGATTCCGATGCGGAGCTTGAGGGTGGCGTCAGGCCGATGGCGGATGCAGAAGGACTTGATCTGAGCCAGCAGCGCCATGGACATGGAGGCGATCTCGCCGGCGTGAAGATCACCGTTCCGGATGGGCAGGCCAGAGACCACCATGTAGGCATCGCCGATTGTTTCCACTTTGTAAACATCGTAGTTTTTGACAGTGGAGTCGAAGGTTGTATACAGATCGTTCAGCATGTCAACGACCTTCCAGAGTGAAGAATAACAGAAAATTCTTTCAAGCTTGCCTCGCTTCATCTGTACTTTTGTCTTCCTACCTTTTATTTTGCTTGTTTTTGTCTATATATATATATATGTGTGTGTGTGTGGGTGTGCGTGCGTGCGTGCGTGCGTGTGTGTGTGTGTGTGTGTGTGTGAGAGAAAGAGAGAATGAATGAAGAGGGCTTGTGCCGTATGGTACATCACACTAGAGTGACCTTTGCAAACATACACATATTCACTAACACAAGCACACGCAACACACAAATATGTACACACACATTGACAACAGAACATACATCATAATGAGCACACATCATTTATGAACACACATCATAAACACACACTCATCAAGACAACGAACACGCAAAAGTACACAACCTCCAACCTCCCACCTCCCACACTACCACCCACCAGACGCCCTGTTGACGCCGCTGCACACTTACAATGTATGACACACTCATGGCTTCTCCACATTAGTCAACAATATATCTGTTGTTAAAAAACAATGAGACTGTAATAAAACGAAACATGCCTCCATTGGTGTACTTTCTGCAGATAATTTGGTGAAGCCGCATATATCGCTGAAATAAATGGTGACAGAGTCAAACGCTTCTGGTATCACAGCTTCTCCACGCTTCAGCTGCTCTGCTACAGGTCTGTGGGTAAAAAAAGTTTCTACTTATTTCGTCCCTTGCGGATGGGTTATCAACTTTAGAATAACGTGCAGTTAGTAGAGTTTAAAAGGCTCTACAGAGTTTGAGAACAAAAAAGTCACAAAATACTATCATGTGTTACCCTTTTAAGGTGAAGTGAGTTGGTTTTTTTGACAATAAGACTTTTCTGTATTTGAATTACGATAATCTATAACTAATTTTGGCTTATCTTCTGTGTAAAAAAACCTATTTTTCAATAAAGGAAACGAACTGAAAATCAAAATGAATGACTCTTCTAACTTAAATTTCAGCAAAAATAATAAATCTTTACAAAATGAAAGTATGATTTTCTTCTTTTTGTGTCACAGGCATTGCGAGAGCACATTTTTTTCCATCACAAGTACTTACAAACCCACTGCCTATTTAGATTTAGTTTGATAATTAAACACACAAACAGTCAACTACAAAAGTATACGCTTCTGTCTAAAAGGCTTGTCTGCTCCTAGGCAAACCACTACAGGTCCTAGCCATTTAAATGCAGCTTCTAATCAAGCAAATGTACGGTCCCAAGGTGAAGTGCACGCTGGTGCATACGGAAGGCTTACTTGGGCAACATACGGTGCAATAAAGTTTCCGTCTTCTTCTTCTCCTCCACCAGCTGCACTGTTCGCTCCTCCACCAGCTCCTCCAAGCGTTCCTGATATCGCTCCATTAGAGCCATCATGTGGTCCAAAATGTTTCGCTTCCTGTAAAATTTGTGAAATGATGAATCTTCATCTATTAGCTGTATGTTAAAATTGTTCTAGCATATAACTTCCTCTTATCTCGTTTTTTTAATTGATGGGGCTGCTTTCACGCATTCGCCTTCACCGACGCCATTGTCCTGCTTCAAGGACTACTGGGGGAATTGTTTTCTAATGACTGGACAAAGTTCTGCGGAAGGTACCTTTTCACTCCAGTGGATGAGTAGGACACCCACTATGTTCTCGTGCTACACTCCTACAAACTCCTACAAAATTTTGTCAGTATTATACATGGATACGCGTACTTTGTGAAGGATTCAGTTAATGGAGGGACGGTAACCGTATGTTAATTCCGTCTTTGTGCAACTGTTAGTGGCGACCACCAAGCCTCAGAGAATCCAGTGGTCAAACATTTGTGCCTGATCCTTCATTATCTTTCAACACTTTACACTTTGTTTTAAACAAACACGCCATCTCTTTCTCTCTCTCTCTCTCTCTCACACACACACGCCTATATGCGCAGAGTGAGAGCGACGCAAAGTGATAAAAAATAGTGAGGAAGGGGAAAAGTAAGCGAGCGAGAGAGAGAGAGTGAGAAAACAAGCTAGAAAGTATCAGACAGAGCAACCAGTAGAGAGAGAGAGAGAGAAAGAAAAAGAAGAAGTATACAGAGAACAATAGACGTTGACATACCAAAGAATAAGAAAACCCCTTTAAATTGATCACTACGACGAAAAATATGTTCGGACATTGTTCATAATGCCCACTCATATCCGATATGCCTTAACAGCTCAAGGGTGATAATTGTAAGACAGAAACATCACGGGCAGTCTTTTGCCAAATTACAGGTATCGAAAACTCCTAAAGCTTGCGATATGTCGATTAAATACGATCTTCTATGTGAACATCTTATGCCAGTGCAGATAGCAAGCTTGTTTGTTTTACGTTGAAACGGAAATGAACAAAAAAAATCAAAGGTAGACAATCTGTGACTAGTTCTTACATTCCTGCTCTCAATGGCTTCAATTTTTGCCAAACGGCTTTGAAGTCCGGACGTTGTTCTGGATTTTCCGCCCAGCACTCCTGCATGCAGTCGATGACGTAGTTCTCACATTGCAGCAAACTTGTGTTAGGGCGGAACGGGGCTTCTTCGGCCAACTTTGTGTTCTTTATGTTTGTGATGATGTCTGAAATTAAATCGGCTTGGAGTTAATCCATGTTCCTTTCTATTAAGCATGCTGACCATACTGCAGAAGTCTAGTCGCATTTTTACAAGTACCCTTCAACCACAATTAATTTGTACTTAACAATGATATACATCCCCATTGTTCTGTGCAGCAGTTGATGTTGATACTTTCACAACCAGATCATAGATAATTTTCATAAAATGATTATCAGGTCTTTAATCAAAATTTTCTGAGCATGATGAAGGTCTCTTTGTCTGTAATCAATTGTAATTGTTTCGCTTCATGTCTTAAAAAAACAATTAAATAAGCCGTCTACGTAATATCAAATTAAATTTTATTCTTTTAAATTATCTTTCAATGACAAAAATATCATGAAATCTCTTTTAAATGTTATGGTATGAAAATAATGACTTTTATTCAGGTGACATTACTATTACGAAAAAAATGCAGCCAATTGTCTGAGACTATCTCCTTTTGCCGTATTTCTAAGAACTACTTCAAATTAGTCCGCAAAATATACACGTGTAATTTGGTTTATTTTATAACATAGCCAGCGTGTGTTCAAGAGCGCAGTGAAGCGTGTCCGATTAGCGAACACCGTGAGTCCGATGTTTGGGGTAGTGAGACCGCCCACGTTCTGGGAGCGTTCGAGTCACAGCATCCTTTTATGTTTAAGGCTGTGAATAATTCTTGCCTTGATAACCGAGTTACATGATACCTTGGCAACGTATTTCATCCAGTATTTTTATGATTATTTCTAGATAGAATTTGTGTTTTTTGCTTCTAAACTATTTTGCTGACCTTTTGATTTTGTAGGAAAGGTGGGGGAAGGGGATGAAAGTTTCAGGAGGAAAAATATCCTAGCCGTTAGTTGAAACCCGTTGATTACTTTCGCAGGAAAGTTAAGATTCAAATTTAAGCACTATCGATCAAACGCCCATATTCTTTTAATTACAGCAGAGATGTCTCTGCAAAAATAAAAATAAGATTGTCTGGCCTCAGGTTAGAGGTTATCAGGGGGGCAAATTCATCAGAACGTTGACATTTTTATTTTGTCTTGGAGTTGTTTGTCTTCCTACGCAGCAGCAGACAGCCAGCCTTTGCGTTTATCCCACGCAAGCTAGTAAGAGCTCAACACGAGCGCGATCTCCATCATTTATCAGGTTTGGTTTGTGGCTGCTATCGGACGTAGAAAGAGGATCTGTTTTCTTTTGAATAATCTCATACTACCCCAAAATTGTGTGTTCTTTGATACCTAACTTTCTCTCCAGCAGTGAACTGCATCCATTAGGCTTAACGACAACAATGTCTTTATTACCAGATTAAAGGTGTGTTTTCAACTATTTGTAGGCAAGTACAAAGTGGGTCTAAACAGCCTTTTCAAGATCCCTGTAGACGGCTTTGAATAGATGCTTCTGATAGCAAAAGAAAGGCTAGAACTTAAATATAACTACACACTTACGTTGCCTATATTTTGGACACATTGCCCTACAAGGCTAAATGCACTCAACGACCGCATGATCGTGTCCATAAACGTCGTTATTTCCCAGACCATTGGGCTTGTCTGCTACTCTCCGTTGGCTGCCAGAGCAAAGGCTACTCAGTCCTTCGTAAAGGTAATCAGAACGCAGACGAGAATCCGAGACTTCGTCTTGTCACGATTCGTCATATCCTGTCGAGTAAAGTCTGAACCCTTCAAAGTTCAGCCTTGGCAGCACAATTTTCAGATACAACGTTTAAAGTGGTCTAGAAGATAAGACAACCCAGAAATGTAGCAGTCTGATATATTGCCAATTGCCTCCTTACTATATTATTGATCCGGATGTGACGTCATGGGGGGCACGTGCGTGACGCCATGATGGTGCGCTCTGTGATTGCCTATCCAGGAAGAGGAAACAAACTGAGCTAATAAAAGAGCTGACCTCTGCTCTTTGGCTTGATGAATTTATGATCCACAGACCGGCTGTTAAAAAAGCACGTTCCTCGTGATTGCTGCTTCGGAGTCTTATAAGCAATCTCAAAGAGACTTGGTCTGAAGGAAGGTCCAGTATGTCCTTCCTTCTCACGACCTCCCCTTGCGTGCTACTTGATTCGTGTGGTGACTGTGCCAGCAGAATGCGTGGCAAACACTTTGAGTCTCGAGACGAGCACTAATAGTTAGTCGTCCAGTCGATGCAATGGGAATGAAGTTAGGAATATCTACATAAAACTATTTATTCCGCGCCGATTGCGAACTGGAAATTTTGACGGACAGTTGTAGTTGTCGGCACGCAAGAGCGGCATGGCTGGTAGCTCTGCCTGGCCCAGCAGATCGCGAGTGTTTCGTGACTGCAAACGTGAGGACAGCGTGAGGCATGATGGACCAGATTATACGGACAAACTGAGTTCGGCGCTAGTAGCACGAGGGATTTAGCGCATGCCTGAGTGTGATCAAACGTCTAGTCGTGCTCCAGAAAAATAGAGAAAGAAAGAGAATGATAGTGTGTGCGTGTGTGTGTGTGTGTGTGTGAGAGAGAGAGAGAGAGAGAAAGAAAGAAAATGGTCTAATTTCTTAGGTGGGCGTTTTCGCTGACCGATCTCAGCTGCTCGATTTCTTAATCTTTAGCTCGCTCTCTCTCTCGCTCTCCATATATATATATATATATCGTGGATCAATGATTTGGTATCTTTTACGCATCATTTATTTTTAATTACAGTAAGAGGTTTACGTTACCTGAATGCAACACTATGTAAAGTACTAAGAACAAGACGTAAAAATATAGATTTTCTTTTCTTTTCTCCTCTTTATCGCCATAAATTATTTTTTTTACATCTTATCCTTAATATCGTTATTCTGGCTTCTGTGTTTATTTTTTCTTTCTTAAAAGATTAATTACTTTCTAAGCTATCTAAGCTCTAGTACTTATATTCGAAGTATGGATGTGCTGAAAGATAAGATTTTTTATATGCTTAGCTTTATTCGTTAGTTTGAATTTCTCTTTTCTTTGTTTATTTGTTTGTTTGTTTGTTTCTTTCTTTCTATCTGCAAGCCAAAGCAAAGTCACCTTTTTATTATAGCACACTTTTCTTTGTCCGAACGTTTACTTGGAAAACAGCTTAAAAAATCATCTTTACCTAGTGGAGGCAGGCGGCAGTTTCCGAACGGTCCACAGCGACCAAAAATTTCGTACAGAACGATGCCGAAAGCATAGACGTCCCCCTTACACGAGCCTCTGTGTGGCTTGGCTGATCGAATCAGCTCAGGTGCCTTCCAAAGTAAGTCTGAAAATACAGAGATAATCATTTTGTTCATTTCGCTAATATATGAGTGATAGACCTTGTTTTAGCGATGTTTAAACAAAACAAAATAATAGTTATGGGCTCTTTTAATTACTTTATTACATTAAAGCTATATTAAATCAGTTATTAGAGGTCTTATTAAAGAAATAATTACAGGCTCTATTGAAATTAGTAAGGGGCTGAGCTTAAATATTTATTAATGTAATTATTAAAAGTATTCATAAGGGGTTAAAGTATTTATAAGGTGCTGTATGAAAATAGGGCTGTTTTACAGTATCTGTTAGGGACTGCAAGTATTTATCAAATTACTAGATGTGGTTTTTAAGTATTATGTAGGAGATGTATTAAAGTATTTATTTAGTGCTCTTTTAAACTATTTTGTGGGGATTATGTTAAAATATTTACAGGGACACCATTTATCAAGGACTATATTAAATAATTATTAGGAGTTCAATTAAAATACTAATTAGGGGCTGTATAAAGTATTTATTAGGGGCTCTGCTATAGTAGTTTAGGGGCTTTATTAAAGTAGTTATTGCGGGTTCTATTAAGCTATTTATTACAGCTTTTTATTAAAATAATTTGTAGGAGCTGTATTAAAATATTTCTGAGGGGACTTTATTAAGGTAGTCATTAGTGGGTTCTATTAAAGGGCAACACGAGTGCAACATATTTTTTCTTTAGGATTGGGCTACGTTCATTTTAAAATAATAATTGCAAAAATATGAGTAAATGGTTATGCTTAATTTTTAAGATATTAGCATTCAAACATCAGCATTCTCACCTGCTACTAGGAAAGCAGAAGAAAATTAACTCTTTTAACAGGTTGTCCTGTTCAAGTAGCAATTAATATACAGATCTTTGAACAATGTTAATCCACTGGCGCTTGTAGACATTATCTTTAGAAAATGAATGACAATGTGTAAAAAATAACTTCATCTGGGTGTCGAAAAGAAACAGTAGCAGCATGTTGTGTTCTGAACTGTTTTCTTTTATTGAGGAAGGCAACTTTCCTCTTATGCAGATGACGCTATTTTTAGAAATACTACCCTTTCGTCACTTCCTGTTTTCTTGACAAATCCAGGTGTAATTAAGAGAAAAACATTAATATAATAGTTCTCGCGCCTCTTCGACATAAAATACCACCCGAATATGTTTTTGTGATTCTTTATACTCTATTTCTAGCGATTTCACTGAGCGCTCGTGTTGCCCATTAAGTTATAAGAGGGCTGTAATACATATTAGAGAATATATTTTAGTATTTATGAGAGGATTTATTAAAGTTTTTATGAGTGACTCATCAATTAAATCTCAGAAAAAATAATAAATCTTTACAAGCTGAAAGCGTGGTTTTCTTATTTTTGTGTCACAGGCGTTGGGAAAGTAAGGAAGTAGTAAGTTATCTCCATCACTGTACTTATAAGGAGCTCTAGCCACACTTGGTTGTCGAAGCTGGTTTGTTAGTTGTCTTGCCCCTCCATTTATTTCGTCTGTTGCTGATTATTCACCTCCTCTTTCCCTCTTCCCACGCCTGCTAAGACAGTGATTCAAACTGACTGGCCAAAATTACACGTTAATTTGGAGACTATATAAGTGAACTAAAGCACAGGAGGAAAGAAGCAAAACGGTGTAAGAGGGAGAAAACCGCACTGCTGTTAGCAAATAAAGGAAATTGCTGAGCAGGCCGAGAGAGGGAGAAAGGTAGAGAAGAGAGCAAGAGAGAAAAGAGGGATGGAGAGAAGGAGATATGCATTTTGCTCTTTAGTTGGGCACCTAGCACTTTTTGACAAAACGGTTCCGCAAGCCTTCCAGGAGGGATACCTTCGGCGCCAGACTCACTTAGAGCTGAGGAGGGGAATATTTGCGTTGTGCTTAGCACCCTAATGATGAGACATCGCGGAGGCTTATCAACGATGGAGAGAGGTAAGAGGAAAGACAACCAGTGAACGAACAAAAGGCGAAAGAAATCGACCGGCGGAGGGCGAAAAAGAATGGCACACTAAAGAAAAAGAAAAGAATAATAAAAAAAGGAATAAAAAAGATTAATCATGCAGACAGCAAAAACGTAGAATTACAGATTCATTGGAAACGGGAATGAGAAAGGAAGGAATGGAGAAGAACACACACAGCGCAGGCACACACAGGTAGATAGCCAGATGGATAGATAGACAGACAGATCAGGGAAAGCAAGATGGAGAGTGAGATATGTAAGAAAGGCTGTAGATGGCTAGCTGGCGGACCACTCAACATGACGACCAACTTGTCGAGCCCGGTGGGTGGGGTAGCTTTAAGGAAAGAAGGTATCCTCCCACCCTTCCCAGGCGGATATTCTTCTTTAACGCTTCCACCCATTAAGACACGCAACGGGTGGCTCTCGTCCAAAGCAATAGCAGCGTCAGCTGCTACAACTCACTGCGGTAATAGGCAAAGACGTCCTCGGGGTGGTAGGTCATGGTGCGTGTGTCCAGAAGCCCGTAGTCGCCGACCTGCACAGTCCAGCGTGACGTAATAAGGCAGTTGGAGCTCTTCAGGTTCCCGTGGAATTGTAGGTCACTGTCGTGTATATAGATCATGCCCTGCCGAAGTGACGTCAGAGAACCATAATACTTTCTTTGAAAACTTCGCGAAGGAATGTACATCGCGTTTCTAGCCCCAGTTACTGGTGACTCCGTACGTTTAGTAGGCTTTTAGCTCAGGGCACTCTTAAAAGTCAGGCTCATTTACAAACGCTCCTATTTTTTTGTGGGAGACTAAACATTTAAAAAATCAACTGTTTCCTTAAGAGAGATGAGCTATAGGACTTGAAAATAAAATCTCAAAATCTTCATCGGTAGCCAGTGCTCTTAAAATGAGCACAAAGCGCGCGCTAATAGTGCTGACCTTTAACATTGACCTTACATTTTTTGCATACGTGCTGGTTGTCTATGTGTAATTTTCTTTGTGCTTATAATTGTATTCTTCCTATGTTATTTTAAAACGGTTGTCTCTCTTTTAGGTTTTGCAATCGTTCAATGACGTTTAGCAGTCCTTTCCCGGGCTCACAACACTTTGGTATGCAGTAGTTCTGTGGTTAATGAGATAAAGTCAGATAAATGACCATAATAAAAGTGTATTTTATCTTCTACGGAGCATCGTGCAACTGGAACCAAGTAAACAAATATGCATAATTGAAATAGCTTGAATAGCTCTTAGAATACTCAAAATACTGTATATAGTGAGCCCCAGCTGCAAGTACCTGAAGAATATCTTTGACGATGGAAGAGATGAACATTTTATCCAGGGTAATGTCTTCGTTTTCCAAGACGTCCTGCATGACATAAAGCGGTAAGCCAATGTCAATGCTGATTTTTTCATTTTTCAGTGTATTCTTGGCACAAGACAAATAATACACTCTTTCTCTGCTCGAGAAAAATTCGGAGTAAGGAAATCAGAAAAGACTGGTGCTAATTGTGTTACTTATCTACACCCGTTCTCATCTAAGCAGTAGCTGACATTGGTGGAGACGATCTACTACGCATTCGCAAACTATACACTCTCTTGTCCACTCTTTTCGCATTTTTTCTCAAATACTTTCTGTACCATGCTGTTTGTGTGTCTATCTGCCTTCTACGTAAATAGTTATTTATTTATTTATTTTCCTTCTCCACTTGCACACAATCCTACGCAAGCCAGTGCTCTAACAAGAAATCTCCCGACACTCCCTAAGGCTAATATCTTACCGTAAGGCTTCCTTTGGAACAATATTCAGTGACAAGAATCAGGAAGTCAGTATCCACGGAAGCCCCAATGAAGCTGTTGATATTAACATGTCTGAGATCGCCAAGCTGTAAAAATTCAATAACATGAAGATAAAACCCAGATAGCATTTAAACATTTTATAAATGTTTTATAAATGTTCTCATGAAATGTTTGAATAATGTTTGCAGAAAATGTTTTTGGAAATTTTTTTCTTGCCCATCTAAAAATGTTTTATTAACGTTTACATTCAAACTATTTTAACCTTTTTTTCTACCTTTTTAAAATGTTTTATAAACATTTTCCTGTAAAACATTTAATAGTTGTCACAACCTCCGTAGGCGTGACTCTCACTCTCTCTTCCAATCACATGCACGGGCCAGACAAACAGAGGTTCTTTCGCACAAATAAATTTTATCTACAGATTAAAAAGTCTTTCATTCCTCAATCCAATTCAGCCCTTTCTCATTTTCCCTGCGAACAGGTCACACATCTTTGGACATCATCCATACGCATTCAGAAAAACTGACGTCATTCAGGCACTTTCGTTCTTCCACGTGGGATGAGGCCTTCAGCCTAACCCCAGCTGGATCTGTGACAAATCTATAGTACCAAAAACATATTTTATTAGAATACACATTAGAGTTTGAATATTACATAATAGTAAGCGTCTTTGTTCTGTTCTATAGCTTCAATCCTCTGTCATTTCTGTCATTCAACCATCCCTTACTACGTCATACATTCTACGTCATACTCACTACATCATACTCACTACATCATAATCCTATGTCATACAGCTTAAGAAGTTTTCAGCAAATGTATACATAGCATTTATTTAATATTTTTGATTAAATGTTATGTTTCCTACTATTTTAAAATGTTTGAAAAAATGCTTCAGTTTTGAATGTTTATTCGGTAAATGTTTCTAAAATGTTTCATATCAAATTTTTACATTAATTACAACCATGTCAGCTTTTTTAAACGTTTATAAAATGTTTCATTGCTATCTGGGAACATCAGTTCCTTCCTATCAGCAAGCGCTTTACCTTCAAGGGACAAAACTAGTGACAAATAATGCAGCTACAGTCCCACTGCCCCCTTGAGTGTGTGTGTGTGTGGAGGGGGGAGAAACAAGACACTGATAAAGAGAGAAAAGGAGGGGGAGAATTGGTGTTTTACACCCAGCCAGTAACTAAGGTTATATCACGGCAAGGCAGCCAGCCCTGTAAACAGATGCCACATGCAGAGAAAGAACAGAGAGCTGAACCCAGGTCAGCCAACCCCCGCTGTACTGGTGACAGGCGCTAACTGTTGCGCCACCGGACCGCCGTGAGAAAAGGAGGAATGAACAGAGAGAAAGTAAAAGTGAAAGCGAGACAGGAGACAGAATGAGACCTGAGACAGGTACGAGACGGACGGAAGAAAAGAGACCGCAGACAAACAAGAAACAGACAAAGGACAAACAGGAAACATTTATAGAAAGACAAATTCTCATACTTTAAACCTTGATAGTGAAAACTCAAAATTGAATTATAAGAATGAAAAGAAAGCTTATATTGTCTATGTTCGGTGTTGATATGATCAGCATATCAAGTCTTGGCTCTTTTACATTCAGGTTGCGTGAAGCGGGAAAAGCGAGGCGAGACAGGCGAGTAACTGCAAGAGACGCGAAGGATTTTGAAACACAAAACTTTTCTTTTTGTAAATCGCAACTTTTTACTGGACGAAGAAAAGCCAGTGAAGAAGGCACTGAGCGTATGAATGTTTTTATACGATGCAGTAGTCTCTGCCTCTCAGGTACAGGAGTTCTCTCTTTCAAGTCTTGTTCTATGGTGTTTTCTTTGTTTTGTGGTTTTACATGTCTGTGGATGTGTGCAGAACACAAGATTAAGCAAGAAATAAAGGAAAATAAACCAAAATGAATAAGGGGAAAAATGTCGAAATCGAGAAGACATCGTGACCTGAATACAACCAAAACGGTTGAATGTTCATGTTTGAATGAAAAATCCGATTTTTTTTCTGTATTGTGCTGAAAGTAATGAACATTTTTGAGAAAACTTTTGTTTCGTTTCCCGTCATGAAAGCCTTTGAACATTGCCATTACGGGAAGAGGTCACGAACTTTTTTCTGCGACATCATGCATGCCAGATCAGACAACCCGTTATTAGTATGCGCTTGAAACTTTTTTTCAGTTGGCTGTGGCCTTCAGTGATTCGAATGTGAGAATTAAGGCCATTCAACAGGTGATAAAAATGTTACGAGTTCACTACAAACTTTTGTAAAAGACTGTCTTTTTACAGCTGTAAGTGTTGTAAACTTGTTGGTAACGTTGAGCTTCATTTCGTGTTTGACTGAGGGAACCTGTCAAGTGTACTCTGATACTGCACTTAGAATGTGACACTGTACTGACGGTACGAGGCAGTCAACAAGACTCATGAAAGTTACTGGAATCATACAGAAGTCAAGCGGTCAAATATTGACTTTGCATCATAAGAGACCCCGGGTATCAAACCCGTCATAGAGAACCCGTGAGATAAGAGTAGACAGTTACAATATACGATTGTCAGAAACATTAATTTACAGAGGTTGGATTTGTCAAGCAGCTGACAGTATAGGACCCATACAATACTCACGAGTTTCATTTCTTTCTTATTGTGTCGTCCGAGGTCAACTTTGTTCTTTTCGTACATCTTGAGTGCCACTGTCCGGTTCTTGTAGACACCAATTTTAACAAAAACTTGTGTGTAGGAGTTCCTGGATTCAGTTGAAACCATGCTAATGCCCTTTTTGAGAGAAAAGCATGAATTAGAGAGCTCAACACTGTGCAATAGTAAAGCTACGCTGGCCATACTTCATTGTAAAATGTTGCAAAATTTTTTTTTTTTTGAAAGATAAATTAAATTCACTAAGAAATGCGCTTGGTTTGTCTTGGGGTGGAAAATGGATGAAATCTTGGTGACAGAGAAATGTTTGTGACATAAATTTCTACCTTGAGTAAAGTACTCGGGTGTGGGTCGGATTTGGGTGGATTGGGTCGGGTTCGGTAAAAGGGCAGGGAAGCCGCTCGACCGAAATCATTTTAGATGTAGGCAGTCAGACTATATATTCTCTTACCATCATATTAATTCAGTCTGCATGCCTCTCTTTCTTGAACTGCGCAGCTGCATCAGGTATCTCCTCTCTGTAGCTCAAGCAGTTTATGTCGGCATTTGTATTGTCCTGGCTCGACTATCGTAACTCTTTATTCATGGATCTCACTGACCACCTTCCCGACAATTTCCAGAGAGCCCCAAACAATGATGTTCGCATTGTATGCCGCAAGCAGAAGGCCGATAATGTCACACCACTTCCGCGTGATCTTCACTGGCTGCTAGTAAGGGTTCGCATCGAATTCAAATTTTGACAGACTGTGCTAATGTGTCTTTCATTTCCTCACCCTAATCTGTCTGCGTTTGTGTCGCCCTGCCTGTCTGATAGATCAGTTTGCTATACCTACGCCCATTTTGTCCCTTTCCCACTTACAGGACTGGAGATTTTTTTCTGGCATCAGCATTGCTCTGATTATATCTTCTTATAGTAATAAACAACTATATTTTCCCCATGATGCTTTGGCACCGACATGTCCTATGCATCCAAGCGCTGCCGCCTTGACCCCAACGACGTATTTTCTTTGTTCAATTATTCTGCCTACATCCTAGCCCCGAACCCTACACTGAACACTGGTTTCTCTTAAGTACATTTGTCAAATATACAAGTTAAAAAATATACACAGGCGTGCGCGCGAAAAACACACACACACACACACACACATCTCGTCTACAGTGACTGTTCCTTTCTCTACCATCTTCCTGTCTCTGATTTCCTGTAGGTTCCTGGTATTGTTAACTGTGCATGTGAATGTAAGTTCTGCTTGACTGTGATGCCCGTCTCTATCACACAGTCTCATTTCCTGCTGTCCTCTGTCTCGTATAAAGTACACTGAGCTCGCCTCCAGGTGGAAAATTGAACTATGTAAATCATTTCTTCTTCTTCTTCTTCTTCTGCTTCTTCTTCTTCTTCTTCTTCTTCTTCTTCTTCTTCTTCTTCTTCTTCTTCTTCTTCTTCTTATTATTATTATTATACGGACTGATCTATTTTACAAGGCTAAACACTGTGACTGGCCACCTATTATTCACAGCAACAACAATTTCTGTAACCACTCAGCCCGTTCCTCTTTCTTGTCCCAGGCCAGGGGATGGGAAATTCTCGTGGAGAATTTTCACAAAACAGAATACCCTCATCAGGATAGCAACAACAACACCAGCAATGACTAGGCTAAACCTGGTCTGGCACAGCCATATTATCTTTCTCAATAATTTGTCTCTTACAGAAGCCTATGTACGGTGCACTTCTTTGTCCTGTAAAGCAAAACCCTAGGGGTTAACGCGCTCTTTACTTACCCCTCCGTCGTGGTTGTGCTTGTCGCCGGGCGGTCCCACGGGGCTGGCCTGTTGACCCATCTGAATTTGTGAGGACTCGATCTTCCACAGCAGTCCGTCGATCTCCTGTTCGTACCGCCAGTTCCTGCACAAGTCGCCAGAGCAAAGCCGTCAGTCCCCAAGGGGAGGTCTCTCAACTTATTCTATTACCGCAAAAGCGCCTGGACCACTCTGTCTTACTTCGTTTGAGCGATTGTGGACAGTGAACACCAAGCCTGCTGGTAGACATTATCCTGATGGAATAGGTCGCGTCCTAGTGGGTCACAGTGCCCAAAACTCGGAAGAAATATGCTAAAATAAATGGCGCATGGGGCATCACTGCACACACAACTCTGCTCTATTGAAATGAGAGTTTGCTGATGCGCTGGCCCCTGTGCAATGTCCAGAAACAGAATTTATAGGCCGGTGAGACCCAACCGTCACGTGCAGTTATAGGTCTATGAAACCGGAGAGTAATTTTTATACTTCCTCGTATATTTGTGTATCCGTGTGTGCATATCTTTTAACGAGCCTCTTTCTCTGTATGTATGTATGTGTGTGTGTGTGTGTGTGTGTGTGTGTGTGTGTGTGAGAGAGAGAGAGAGAGAGAGCGTGCGTGTGTGTGCGCTCCAAAGAGCATATTCCCTTTTGCTTGTTTCTTTGCACATTATTACCTTATGGAAAGCAACAGATTTTCCACAGTCTGTTTACTACTAGCCTACAGGCAGTCATTCTACAACCTAATTTATTTTTTTATATTCTGCTCTTTTGATATATTTTATATTTATGCCATTTTCGACGTATTTACCGAGTCGAACTAATATGCTGTTCAGTGGAAATTAAATTCCTAGCTCTCGCAGGAAACGAAGCGTTCATTTTGCATTAAACAAAACCAAGGAGCAGCTTATCAACAGCCAGGAGCATGAGTGAAATGATAATACAGGATAGTTGCTTCGCTGCTTGGAAATAAGTGCGTCTTTGAGAGTTTGCTGTTGTGGTTGTGGTTGCAGTTGCTTGTGTGTATGTTTCTCTCTGTGTGTGTGTGTGTGTGTGTGTGTGTGTGTGTGTGTGTGTGTGTGTGTGTGTGTGTGTGTGAATTTACACCACTTGCTACTTTACAACTTGTTTCTGTTTTAGGTGGTCACATTAAATTATATAAATATCTACAAAATCCCAGAACTGGGCTCCATAAATCTTTCTTCTAGAGAAATATTCTTTTCCACGTACTTGGTGAGTTTTAGAAGAAAGAAAGAAAGAAAGAAAGAAAGAAAGAAAGAAAGAAAGAAAGAAAGATAAAGAAAAGAAGAAATTAGATTTATCTGTTTTATAGAATGTTTACATAATTAAATTCTAAAGGTTAAGATAATCTGAAAGACTACGACAGAAAGGCTCAGGTTCCAGGCCAGTCTCTTTTACTCCCCTACCCAACCAGTAAAGTTTTGTACCTGATTTTTTTTTCAAAAAGGGTTAGAGAAATATAAGAAGAAGGAATGAGGCTGAATGCTACTCACGCTGGCTAAACGATGGTCTCATTATACAAGAAAGTCCAAAACAGTGCTGCATGGTTACACTAATAGATAGAACACACACATAGATAGATAGATAGATAGATAGATAGATAGATAGATAGATAGATAGATAGATAGATAGATAGATAGATAGATAGATAGATAGATAGATAGATAGATAGATAGATAGATAGTTCCATATGTTATTACTTTATTTGATGGAGAATCGGTAATGTCGAGAAGAACACAAGACCGGAAGACCTCAATTTGCAAGGTATTAAGACAGGCACTGCTTTATAACTGTAATCTGTTTTCAAGCACGTGCGCCCGTCTCCGCATGTGAAGAGATTTATGCTGAGCGCTTGTCACGAAAGGTGAACGGCAGGGGGGGCAGCGGCTGCACACGGAGGAAGGCTGGGCTGGTTTTCATCACGGGTGACGTCGGCAGAGCCGCTGCCAGCGGTTGTAACTGAAATAGCTGCAATTAAGTCTTGAGTAGCTTGACGACGTTCGCTGTCAGAAAATATTTCTTTTGTTACCCACTTTCGAGAAAATCTGTTTCAGACTACCAGTGACCTCAATGTGACCTGAGCGTCGGCTGAAACAATTATATAAGAAGACGTTGATCTCTATCTGACACAGACAGGAACGAGGCTGTATATAAGGCATAAAAGTATACTAAGTATAAAGTATGCTTTTTTCAAAGAGAAGTAAACACAAATATAATGTACCAATTCTCCCACTCTCATTCTTTTTCCTCTCTTTCTTTTTTTTCTTATGCGTCTATTGCAGTGAGACAAACCAGCCAGAATGTAACATGGAGAACACCCTACTGAACGTCTGTCGTCTGTCTGCTATGATTAGTTTGTCCTCGGCCAGACATCGCCTTTCCTAGTTCATGTCAACAGATTCCACTTAGCCAGGCGATGATGATGATGATGATGATGATGATGATGATGATGATGATGATGATGATGATGATGATGATGATGATGTCCATTTGTAATGCGCAGGTATCCATTCGGAAGAATGCTCATTGCGCAGCAAAAACAAAATAAATAAAAAAATAAGAAAAAGAGTAGATGATGGAGTTAGGAGAGAAAGAAGATGATGGAGTTAGGAGAGAAAGATGAAGTTTAGAATGGCGGAGAACTCTGAGTATTTCAGTATTGGAAGTACTGTTCGTATTGTTACTTGCCACAATGTCGAAATGAGGGGAGAAGTTGTTGCATTTGATGTTGGAACTAAATTTCTTATTTTGAAGTCTCCAACTGCAGGGAAACACAGTGCCTTTGACATGAAGGTTGTAAATCTGAATCTAGTATCAGACTTGTGTGTAGTCAGTGAAGGTCCATCTTCACCTCCACCTCTAGGTTCTGTTAATATTGCAAAGGTTCAATCTCGTGTCAAGCAGAGCTTGGACGAGAAAATGCGACAGCTAAATTTGGTGGGCATAGACGTTACTCCAGAAGGACAGCAGCTTATGAACAGTATATCAAAAACGATAGAAGATGTACGATGGGAAAATCAAAATATTGTGGTCATGAACACAGTTGTCATCAAACCACCCTATGGAGTGGATGACTGCAAACTGTTGAAAGAATGTCCTGCAAATGCTCAAGTCCTTGCCCACATTAGAAAAATTGTGGAAAAGCACTTTCGTGATGAGATGAATCGTCAGGCCCAGTTACAGAACGACTCCCAGAAATCCACATCCCCTTCTCCTGCACCCTTCTCATCTCCAGCATCTTCAGCATCATGAAGTACAGGATGTTGCCAACTCTGCCTCCACATGGCATTTTTCTAACCAGAAAATTAGTTACATTCTAGAGATTTGAGTAGTCTCAGTGCACAACATTGACCAGTCCTGCCCATTCATGAATGCCATCAAACAACATGGATCTCTTTGGCAGCCCATAAAATCAGAACTTCATTTCAAATAGTACTCGACTTTTTTTTTGGCTGGGGAAGGGGAATGAGCTATAGACGTTGCATTTTTGTTTGTCTTGTTATACTGTGGCATAAATTAAGGCATTGTATGCATGTGATGCTTGTCTTTAGCAACCTATGACCAGATAGGGAATTTTACCTGTGATGACTGATGTCTGGAAACAGGTTTTTTAATACCAAAGACTGCATTTTTAAAATATAAGCAAAAGAAAACAAAAATAGATCTGTGAAAAGAATATTTAAAAATTATTCTTAAGAAAGGGGAATAGCTTGAGAGCGTTAGAGACAGTAGGTTCCTGTCTATATCAAGACCTTTTAAACGTCCATGAAAGACTTGTTATCATGATTAATTAATGCAAGTCTGTGTAATGACCATGTGAGTTTGTCTCCATTACTATCATTATGTATTTTTCTGTTTTCCGTAGCTCCTTTGTCATCTTTGATTTAAAGTAGGACAATGCAATTAAAAATCATGAATTGATAAAACAAAAAAAAAAATAAAAAAAATAAATTAAATAAATAGATAAACACCAGGAAAGTAAAAAATAAAGACAGAAGTGTTGCTTGGTTGTTTAAGTTTAAGACCGTCTTAAATAAACAGATGGGTCTTCAGTCTTTTTCGAAACGTGGTTGGTGAGGTGATGGTGGACAATGACGATGGCAGAGCATTCCACAGTTTAGGTGCCGCGTTTTTGAAGGCCCTGGCTCCAGTGCGCTTCTTGTTTGTGTCTTCCACTGCAGGGAGACAGAAGCGTGAGTGGGAGCCAGAGCGCAGACCACGTGACGGCTGGTAAGGAGGAACTACCTCTTGTAAATATTCAGGAGCAGTTTTAAACATGCAGGACTGTGCAATCGAAAGCACTTTGTGATCAATGCGCTTTTTCACTGGGAGCCAGTGAAGGCTCTGTAAGATAGGGGTGATGAGAATATATATTTCTATCCCTATGAGAATAGGGATAGAAAGAGAAACAGATGCAGAGACAAAGATAACGGACACGTGCACTAACCCCCTCTACGTCATCCTAAGTTGAAGATTGCCTTGTTGTGACCACGTGCTACAGCGACTTACAGATGCACCTGGCGTTCTTGGAGCTAAGATCGACAGAGCGTGACTGCTAACCCGAGGGCCGTTTCCATGGCCGTGCTTTCTTCTGCGAGTGCTTCCTTCCGTACCCTGAGCCTGTCTGTCACCCAAAAGCCTATTGATTGATCGGATAATCAAATCGAGATTGCTTGCCCGGATTACTTTGGATATCTGCTGCGAGATCAAATGACACCATGCTTCCCATTTAGCCCTGACGCTTATTCGAATCGAACATCATTATGGACGTCTTCCACTTTAAACCAAGGCCCCTAACAACGTCAACAGGAAGGCGGTGGTAGCCAGAAGAATGCTGTAGTAGGGAACTGGGTGAAATTTGACGCTCAGCTGTCCGTCAGAACAGCGTCAGCTTATCTTCAAGGACACGCCGATAGCAGTACCCATCCAGCATCGCCGACTAAGTACAAGGATTATTTCAGAAATCGCTGTTATTGTAAATCGCCGAGCAAAGGTCGACTTAAAGGTATTGAAATTCCTTCTCTAAGTCGATTTTACCGAATGCATAAGACACATGAACGCCACGCACGTGGACGAGAGCGCACAAACCCAACCACTAAACCTAAAGAACGCGCGCGCAAAATAAAGGTCGCGGCCTGGGGCCAGCTGCACATTTCTAATTTTAAACACTTTTAGGCCTTAACTCTATTTAGATAATTAGTTTAAAGTGCTCACCACAATTTTAGAATTTTTTTTAACTAAAACTGCTTTAAGTAAGATAAAGTTGTTTAATTCTGACTTTCCGTCCTGTCAGTACAATTTTCTGTATGTTTTTCTGCAATGCATCAAAATGGCTAAGAAGAGATTTTTCTTCTTTAGAACAGTTATAAGGTTTAGAAACGTGTTGTGCAACTAGCCCCTGACCTCACGGCGATCTTCGAACAGCTTCAAGAGTGCTAAACACAGCCTGCGGAACTCTCTAATGGCGGGGAAAGAGGAGATCAATAAAAGAGGTAAGTGCTTCCTTCGTGGAGCCTCAGCCACGTCTTATTCGTCTTCTCGCTTTGTTCGTGGGAGTTCGAGATTTGGTGCCTGGTCTTTCGATGGCCACTGGATCAGTTTACTTTTGGTCAAGGTCTCAGCCAGACTAGCACCCTCCTGGATGTTCCAACGACCATCTTGCTTCAAGTTACTGTCCAAGCATTATTCACCTTTCCGGGTTTTGTTATTTTCTTTGTTTTTGTTTGTTTTTGTCTTTTTCCTGTATTCAATCAATCAATCAATCAATCCGTGAGCAGAACAGTATGGAAGAACACTTCGCTGTTTAGGACAGTGCAGGAGAAGCTTGAAGACGAAAACGTTGATGGTGTGTAAGAGCAGCCGCTATGTATAGCATAGTATATTCTCCCTTATAATGCAGAAAAAAGGCTGCACCGATCTCAAGATCACGCTTTCGTTATTTTCCGTTTTCTGAAAGAAGCAAGAGGAACACAAAGCAAGTGAGAAGCGACAGACGAAACAATGAGGACGGACAAAACAGAGGTGAATCACAAGAAGAAGAATACACGTGACCCTAAGGAAGTAAACACGAAATAGCCGCAATTTACTGAATAAAGTATAGGTGACACAGAAGTTGATGTGACAGAAGACGCCTAAATGAGTTTCTGGAAATAGAGGTGAAAGCAAAAAAAAAAGAAATAAATGAATAAAAAGATAGAGCAGCCTAGTGATGTTCTCTGCTTACATTGCAGGGACACACGAACACAAAGAAGTAGAGTGGCAGAAAAAGTAGAGTTAAGACACAGAAAAGTAGCGGTAAAAAAGATGAAGGGGTGGGAGGCGCCATGCAAGAAGACTTACCTATAGATCACCAGCACGATGCCCACGACTACCAGCAGCACGCCACCCAGGACGCCGAGGACAATCTCCTTGACGTAAGCTGAAGCACGACAGGATCAGGGAATAAGCACAGCTCACACTGTCTGGCTACGTGACTGCAATGCTAAGTTCATTTTCAATTAAACAGGATCGTTTTGGATTTTCTGGTATTGGTTTTAATTACAATATTTTGACTCGTATTCTTCTTATGACGACGACGACGAAGACGACGACGAAGAAGACGACGACGACGACGAGAAGGAGGAGGAGGAAGAGGACAAGGAGAATGAAGAGGACGATTATTCACGTTACTTTTATCTCCATCACTACAGCAGCATGCAGGACAGAGATTCCAAAAATAAAATTCTCATAATTTTCTAGCGATTGACCAGCGTTTTACCTCGATTGGCCACAATTAGGATGAACGAAGAATCAAAAAACAACTTGTGAATATTTACTAGATGCACAAATTATTTTAATGAGACAACAGTCTTAGGATTGTTATTTCAGGTTATCTACATGACAGCTTTTCGTAGTGACCGAAAATACTGCAGAGCAAAGTAGCCCTGGAACAAAGTGCAAGCCGTGCTAGTGTAATCTGATTACTTCCTTTAAAAGGCTAAGTCTGGCTAAAAATGACTAAATTCAGTTCCTAAATTATCTAAGAATATGACTGTGTTAACGAAATACAAGCACTTTAAATCAGGAATTAATATCTGTGTTTCTAAAAGTGGTCATGACCTCATTTTCCGCTAGTTTGACTCGCGGCTATGACAAGGCCTCAGTAGCACGAGCTCTAAACCATTACAATAGCTGTGTTCTTAGAATTTAAGCCACCCGATGTGTCCCTTTTTCCCATTTAAAAAAAGAACCTCTTCGACAACTTTCAGCGTAATTTTGCAATTTGCTTTTGGCCCAGCTCTCAAGCAGGCATTTCCGAACTAACCATAGCTGCCCATTCAACTCGACTAGCATCTTGGCTATTTCTGGCGCATCAATAGCAACTCTCCCCCCCCATCTGCTAGTACAGCATGCATTTCAGAAATAGCTGCAGATGTCCCCCTCCCCCACTTTGTCTAGCACTGCATTCATTTATGACCTTGCGATAACCACTTCCTTTTTAATTGTATAGCTTGCACTTAAGGTTTCGTCATAGCAGCCCTTGTAGATGTCATTTAAGGAGCAAGAGGAAGCAGGGAGGGTTAGGTTACACATCTGTGGCTGAAGGCATGGCGTCACTCACTGTCCTTTGGAATGCACCGTTCACCCATGTAACCGCATTCCGGTTCAGCTACAGGAGGCTCCCCATTAATCCATGGGATGGTTTCTCCAGCAAAGAGCCTGAAACTCTTCAAACAAATGAGTTAAAAAAGAAGTAACATTAATGCCACTGGAAGTTAGGAACTGACAGCGTCCAATATAACAGAGGGCGCTTTAAACTGATTGTCGTACAGATGGATGTGGTGCAGAGCGAATTTCAAATGAGATTTATTAAATGTTTGAGTTTGGGAGACACCCAGCTGAAACTGGAAGATTCAATAATTTAAAAGGGCTCTGGTACTACAGAGTTCTGTGGAAGCCTGTGTGAATTCCCAAAGTTTCCTGCCATCTGGTTCGCAGTAGGACTGAGGTCTGCTTTTTAGATTTGTGCTCAGTGACGTTTGACAAGTTACAGATGGCTGATCTTTAACAGTGTGACTCGAAATGTCTGAACATAAATAATATTTTGACATAAATGTTTGGAAGAAATGTTATTGCTGTATTGCTAAAATCTGTTTTCTTTTAATACACAAGTAACAACATAGTGTATAAGTTGTGACTCTGCATGTTAAATTAGGGATTCTGCTTTTATGTTGACAACCTACTGTTGCTACAAAAATTGCGCTAGAATGTTGGTCGATCATATTACTATTATTTATGCTATAGTTGATCAATATTTTAGGACGTAACAGATGAAAATCGATAGATAACAAAATGTTTTCATTATCTTTTTCTTTCTTTCTTTCTTTCTTTGTCTTTTCAATTTGTAGTTTTCATCATCATCATCATCGTTGTTGCTGTATACTCAGTTTTCCACGCTGCTGAAAGTCGATATCTTGAATTAAATCAAAGCAAAACAAGCCACATGACAGAAGAAAAATAAGGAAAAGGGAAGAAAAAAGGACCTTCTTGTAGTAAATACAGAAGACGGCGCAGCACGTCCGACTTCTTCAATCTGTTTTTTTCGTGGAAAGTTGCTATAGGCAAGTACTATTTGGCTTCTACAGCTAAAGGCGAGCACACTTTTAGCACTCAATGGCGGGGGAAATGTTAGAGACGTCTAATGGTGGGCGGTACACAGCTTTCATGTCCCTTCTGAAAGCGGACCCTCTGTGTCCTGTCTGTAGGTCGAGATGAAAAGAAATGCTTCAGTGCGTGGAGTCTCTGTGGCATGTTCACTAGAAACACTACAGCATATTGACTCCATATGAGCCATCCCTGTCCTGCTTCATTCTCTGATTGATGTTGTAGACACCTCTTTACACGTCCATTATGCAAATAGTTCATAATCGCTGCTTTTTTCCACTTCTGGGTTTTATCAATGTTTTCTGTTTCATGTCGGCATATATCTTTTAATTAAATTTCAGATATTAGGTTCTGTTCTTTTTGAAGTAAAAGTCAGCCGCGTGTGTTATTAGGATATCATCCAGTTTATCAGAGAATCGAGTTGTGTTCCGAAGGACACGTGGATCATTAATAAGCCCTCCGCACTGCCAGCTTTTATGAAGTGAGGTCTTTTCAAGTCGCTTGAGAAGGCAGGCGAGCCATGAGTTGACATGGATGGCGCGCAGGTGTGGCACATCGAAACCAAGACCGATGAAAGACCTTGCTGATAACAGGATTTGATGAGGACGGTCGGGGACGGATGAAGCAGCACACGGCATCAGACAGTCACGTGATACACTTTTCCCGGCCACCACTTCACTCTCAATGTTTAGATCACCCACTACTGGTTAAATTCTTTGAACTTCTATCATTACTACAGAATAACAATTTTGACATTATCTTTATTTGGGTTCCTGGTCATGCAAATATTCCAGGAAACACTAAAGCTGATGAGGCAGCAAAAAAGGCCCTTCAGCAACCACTTGTGGTCCATACAACATTTGCCTCAGATTGGAACGTTTCTGTTAAACTGTATATCTCACAACTTTGGCAGCTTCACTGGGACTCCATGAAGCACAACAAACTTCACGCTATTTTTCCAAAACTAGCAGACTGTATAACACAAGAATTTCTAAACCGACGAGAAAAAGTGGTTATAAATAGACTAAAAGCTGGTCACTCATATATCACTCACAGATTTTTGCTTGCAGAAGAAAACCCCCCACTTTGTCCTTGGTGTAAAGACCCCCTAACCATAGAACATTTGCTCATCTCCTGTTCAAAACTCGCTACAATTCGTCAAAACTATTTTACAGCACAGACTCTTGATGACCTTTTTGCCAAACACTCTTCCAAATCAATCTTGGCATATGTAAAGTCCATTCAGATTTTTCACCTGATATGATAGAACTTATATGTTTAAAAAAACTGTTATTTTGTAAAACTAAGAAAAGAGAAATCTATAGACTTGTACAATTACTTTATATCAACCTTTGAATAGTCATGTACATTGTTTTTGCCATGAGATAGCCATAGTTGCTGACTTGGCATAAAACAACAACTAACTAACTAATTAACCACTCAGCGGCATATGTTTGGACAGCATGACGGCACGTCACAGCGTTTCGCCATCTTGGCACAACATGCCGCCATGTTCAAACGAATGTCACCAAAGCCAAGAGCTGGACAACGCGTCTTCACCGCAACAAGACTGTTTATAGCATGATTAAGTATCCTATTAAATGGCAAAGTTTCACCAGAATGTTGGACCTTAACACCATCTATACTTGAAATCGACGGAATTACCGTGAGAGACACTTTAGTGAGCGAATGATGTGATTGATTAAAACACGGGGTTGTGCTTTGTTAAACAGTCCCTTGCTGACTTATAATTAGATAAATCATTAGTCTCTCTGGTCCTCGACCAACCAGCAAGGAACAGAAAACGTGAAGATATGAGTTTACGTTCTTTTAATTTTGCATCGTAACTGAAATATCATTTGACCAACTTTAACGGAATTTTTGAAGTACATACATCGCTTTAAACACGACCGCATGTGTAAAGAATAACTGTCAAGACAAAAACACATAGGCGAGCGCGCACACACACACACACACACACACACACACACAAATACGCACACACAGCTTCATAGAGGCGTATTAAGGTCCTTACGGGCAAATCTCCCGATGACATCATCGCAAAATCAGCCACCGGCATCATCGAATAAGGATAGGATGATGAAGACAGACGCTTAAAGGCAAGCAGCGTGAAGTTGCCTTCTGCATTGCCATTGTTGTCGAGCCTCGTATCGTAGCCTAGGACACCTGCACACAGTTTAAGGCCATGCATGGCGCTGTGACAGCCTAGTTTTCACACATAACTGCAAGTAACATCTCATTATTTCGTGTATTAACCGATAGTGCGGACTACAAAAAGCCTTCATTGGTTTCCATCAAAAGAGCGTTTCTCGGCAACAGTGCTCCTCATCTAGGAGTGTGATTGTAAACTATCATGTCGATTTGATCTGTCCCTACTCGGACAGAGAGACTTGTAGAATGTGTCAAGTGTCTAATCCAAGCTTAGGTATAGAGAAAACTGGAAATTTTCTGAAATTATACTATGTCACTTATATGCTAGGCGTCTGATTGTTTTGCATTTAAGAACATTGAAAATATTTTAAGTTATTCTAATGGTATTGAACTGGGACAGTATCGTAAATTAATAATCTAAGTACTAAAGTGTTTCTATATCTCTAATAATTACCAAAAAGCAATATGGTAAAATTGATAGCAGCAATATAAAGTATATGGAGTGGATACTGGGAAAAAAACTGACACAAGATAACTGTCCATGTTAACTTTTCAAAATTTTCTGACGGTTCCAATATATTTTCTAAAATACTAGCAAAGATCGTTTAAGTGGAGATATTAAATGTATCAGATACACTATACGAAAGCTAGCGTTGAATAATAAAGCAGTGTGTAAATACGACATAGGTGCTCACTCTTGTAAGCCTTTCCTCGTATCTCATTTATAATGGCGGTACCATTGCGCGCATCTCCAGACCTCCTAATAACCGCAGACACTGCGTTTGCGTACAGGTGCACAGCATCAAACAAGTAAGCAGCGTAGTCTGTCACCTGTAAGCAAGAACATGTTACAAGTAAACCAACCAAAAAAAATCACCCTAAATTTACTTTATAACATACAATGGAGGTTTTTAAATGTAGAGCCATGATTTATTACACCAGACAACCGGCCCCACCGGCAGCGTGTTTCATAGGTCTATGAACATTAAAATTATGTATAAAATACTATTTATATTTTCTAAGCATACAAAAAGCAGAGGGAACGTAACACAAAGACAAAGAAATTTAAAATGATATTTTAACAATTTCTGTTACATAAATTGCATTACTTCGATCGATAGAATGCAATAACTTGCCTGTCAGAAAAATGATTTTCGATCAGCAAATGACAAATCTATGTATTTGTGCATTGTGATGTCGTGCCGGTATTCTTAGAACAAAATTCCCTTAGTTGAAGATGTGTCCCAATGTAATCACCATTACAATGAAAATGGAACATTTTACTTTCTGTTGTCTTTCAGTAGGTCTGTGTTCTGGCTGATGTTAAAAATGGGTGGGTGGTGGGTGGTGGGTTGTATATAATTCATTCCAGATTAGGTAAGACTAGCGATTCTGTCTTTTTTTTTACCAAAGTGTTTTAATAGTGTTTCAGAATAGCACGACAAATTACTATTTTAATATATATAAGTAACTATTTCAGCTACATCATAAACATTGTTTTTTTCTTGTTTTTGCACTCTTCATGGGTTGCTTTATAGACAGTCATCTCACTTTCATCTTTCCCGCTGTCTTATATATTGTCTTTGAGATGCTGGCTAGACTGCCAAAGATTGTACAAATGCTTGAGCTTAAAAATCCAACCAAGTAATCAAGCACCTTTTCACTCCTACATTCCTCCCCTATAAAAGCAAGTGGACAGTGAAACCGCAGTCACAAAAAAAAAAACTACCACTAATGCACGAGCCAAACGATAAATGTCAATAAAAACTTACCAGTTTTGTTTTGTTGAAGGGGTTGGGGAATTGGAAAGGTGGCTGTGCATTGTAGTAGAGAACTTTTTCATGGAAAAATGTCGTCTTGTCCGAGTTAGCCACAGCTGTGGGTGTGATAACCAGAAGTGCCCGCTCGCCATTTGGAAACATCACATCTTCCTTAAGATCGAAGGAACCTATGCAGCACGTTGTAGTGTTATTAGTGCAACACATTGTTATATTGTTCTTACTGATACCTATCGAGCTCTTACAGATTATATGGAATTTTACTCTACCTACTCTATTGAATATTTACTCTATAAAATGTCTTGCCGTAAAGACCATTACTACGAGGCGCACACTGATCAACTGATTACCACAAATGTACATTTTTGTTTCGTGAAGCGTTTTCTTTGATCGAGTTTTTAACTAATGAGAAGCTTTGGACTTGACGCTAAGTTTTGATGTTGTTTTATTACTTTAAAAGATTCGGTGAGATAACAGATAGCTTACCTGCGATAGCCTAAAAAAGACATTTGTATTCAAGTATCGGCATCACTAAACTCTTCTTTTAATTCTGTTGCTTTGCGTCCATTTCTGGATTGTTGTCATGAAAACCAATGATTTCTCGCAAGGACGCACTCTAACATACTAAGTCATGGTCTGTTCATATTTCCATAACTGAAAAATTAAGATTATTCTACGATTGAAAAATAATTGGAAGTGAAGAGTCTCTTCTATATCTTTCAATAAAATTAATATTAAACTTATAGAAGAACTATTTTAATAAGCATTTAAACAACAGTCTTGATGGATTCACGGTTAGGGAAATGATCTTTAAACACAGACAGCCTTTTAACACTAGAGAGTCTCCTCCCGCCTGGCAGCTAACATGATAAATAAAGCGGAATTTAGCGATGTGTGTGTGTGTGTGCGTGCGTGTGTGTGTGTGGTGGAGGGATTCGGTGCGTGCGTGTGTGCGTGCGTGCACTTGTGTAAGTGGTGAGCATACTGATTGAGCAGCTGATTGACAGTTATGTGAAAATACACCGTTTTTCGATTCGGTATACTAAAATTAGTAGTCGATACTAAATTCGGTAAGTGTATGCGCTTTGATTAATGCTTTTTTCGTTTTTTGTTGATATTCGGTACTCGTACCTTTCTCCGTAGTTTTTTTATTTTTAAAGTCTCTTGTTTAGGATGCTACCGGAGATGAAACAGTACTACAAAAAATAAACTGCGACATCTATACACCGCGTACAGGAAACGTGGAGACCATCAAGATTTTTGTCCTCTAACCTTTCCCTATTCGGTGCAACAGTAAGTAGGTTTCCGATGTCTGTCTATTATATGGTTGCACGCGTCTGTGCGTGCATGAATGAGCAATCTCGAGAAAGAAGACCAGATAAAAAATGAAAAGATGACAGGACAAACAAACGACATGAGTTCCGTGACTATTTTAGGAAAGTAGAGAAGAGGCAACGGAAGACATATCTTTGCGTGGTTTTGCGGGACAGTAAATCCAATAAGTTTCAGTGAAAGCTAGTGAAAACTAGAAGCAAGCAAAGTTGACGAACGTTTAAAATATCTCAGGGGGTCGTTGTGCACGGTCCGTGAGCGATGGTCGATGAAAATGAGGATGTAGTCTCCAGTGTGCAGCAGACTGCGGTCGTTCAGGTTGGTCATCATGTCTACCATAGCGTTGGTCTGACCCAGAAACACGTAGACTGCAAGGCAGGCAAAAGTTGAGTTGACAATGTTGTGAACTTTTCGAATTTTCCATGATGTTTCTTATATATTTTCCACACATTTCCAGCATATTTCCCACATACTTCCAATATATATTTACCACATATTTCCAGTTTCCACGCCTTCACACTTTAGGTTTTACAGTTTGCTCTACACATCTAAAAATCCAGAAATTAAAATAAAGAAGTTTTCAAAATTATCAGGAACACTAAAAAAAAGCTTAATGAAAATGCGTAAAGTGCAGGAGAAAGATCATCATCATCATCATCATCATCATCATCATCATCATCATCATCATCATCATCATCATCATCATCATCATCATCATCATCTTTCCGCTTCTTTCTCTATGATTGACGTCTATGCTGAGGGAAAAAAAACCACAACGCGATGTTGTGTTGATAAATACCTTGCCCAGCTTTGTGTGCAATAAATCATTCAACACAGCATCGCGGGTTTTTTAAAAGGTTTTTCACTCCCTGTAGAAGAAACGTACTCCTGCTGCAAACTCCATATTTAACTGATTCTGATAAATACGAGTCTGTGCAAAGCTACTGGGATTTTTAGTTTGCTGAAAAAGAAATCGAAAGTTTTAGATTTATATTTATGTTGATTAGCACAAAGAGTTTCACTAACCCAAGAAAACACATTTGCGCTCATTTGCCTGTTAGTTGTGAATTTTCAATTATAAATGTTCGTGTGAACTGTACAGAGTTCATGGAACTTTAACTTTTCGTCGATTCCTTACAGTTTTTGTAAGTCAATAGAAATAGTGTTTCATAAAGTACGCAGTTTTACAAAATGCTAAAATTGAAGAAAAATTCAAAATTCTCATTTAATTTCATTCAACGTATGCTTCGGTTTAACAATGAAAAAAAATATCGAGCATAAGTCCTCTTCCACTTTTTCTGCAGGCGACTTCACGGGGCTCTTTTTCACACTGTCTTGAACCACCGCAATGTTATATTAAGGTTTCGACCGGGTGATTTTCTAATTGAAACTAATCCAGATTCTTTAAATTTCTGTAACAACTTGAAACTGTTGTTGCGATAAGGACCTTGTCACCTACACAGTTTACGGATAGTCTCTGCCTTGCACTCCCCGTCTTTGTAATGAAGTGTACACAATGAAAATTCCTTTTTTTGATACTAAACCGCTCCATGGCTATAATATGGAAAAACGGCAAATAGTCTTCTAATCGGAGTGAAAATACATAATGATAGGAACAGTGATAACAATCTTTTTAAAAAAAAATCCATCGAAATTAAAAATCTGTGTCTTTGATGAAACACCCCTTTTAGAATAATAATAACGACATTGAACAAAACTGGTTACTCCAAAGTTAGGACAAAGTTTACAAACTTCAACCGGCTTTAAGTCCATTTCAAGAATGAAGACATTCTTTTCTGGTTAAAGTATGATAGGATCTTTAGAATCAACGGGAGTCCACAAAAATCGTATTTTTAGCGGGAAGAACAAATCGTAAGGGTTCTTTTGAGAAAGTGATTATTCTTCAAAACCTTGCATCAAATGGGAGTATCTGAGTCTGATTTTCCTGGGCGAAATAACATGATTAAAATAGAGGCTTAGTCCTTTCAAAGAATGTTCATTACCATGAAAAGCATTGATTTCTGTTAGATTGGAATTGCTGTCATGAGATTTATCGATACCTGTGCGTTCCTTTGCCTAGGGAGTAATTTAAATCAAGAAGAAAAGCAATCATTATCAGGACCGATAATTGAACCAGTCGGACACTTCATTTTCTTTCTTTTTTTATTTTTGAATGTATTAACTGTTAACCGCTTTGTGCCACAGGAACTCTATGACTAGAGCTTATGAATGAAAAGATGTGAATGTATGTTAGCGAAGAAAGGGTTAAAGAGCAGTCGAGAAAGAGAACAGTTCACTCGCAAAGTTGGCTGGCAATCGTCATAAACTCCTCACTAAGGTTAGCGAACGTCGAGGAGGTAAGACGCAGTGTGTAAAGATACCTGTACTCTCTCCCTTTCCATATCCGCCACCTTCCTAAAACTGAATCCTTCAAATGTGCACTGAAAACGCACCTCTTCCTTGAGCATTACTCCTGACACAGTCCACACAATGCTAGTCCTTCTTACCCTCCCCTCTTCCGCTCTTGCTACTTTTCTACCCATCTTTCTCTGCAGAATTACTATATTCTCTGATCCTATTTCTTGCTGCCTTTTTTGTGTTTTCTATCTTTATTTTCTGTTTGTCGTCAGTACTGTCGTTTATTCTTCCGTCCCTCGTATTCTATCCATTTAGTTTATGTCTCTTCCCCGTTTTAAGCGCTAAGAGCATGCTCTCTATAAGTGTGAATATGCACTATCAAAATCTTCATTATTATTATTATTATTATTATTATTATTATTATTATTATTATTATTATAGTCAAGCAAAACGCTTCTCGCTTGGACGAGAGAGGGCGTAGAGAAAATAGTGCTCAAGGTAGCCATCGTCGATGGGCAAGGCTGCTCTCGTCTCGGTATTTGAGCTGATGGTAATTTCCCCCGTCAAGACGAGATATAGTAGTAATTTTCTGAATGATTCATTTTGTTGTAAACAGGAAACTGTTCAAAATTATTGTAAACCTTTGACGCACTGAATGAATGAGGAACGCATGGATAGTAATACAGATATATGAAGGAAACTGAACAGTATATTATCCCAGGTGTAAAACCTGTAATTTGTAAATACTTCGAGAGCAACATTGCTGAAAGATTTTTCAGGACACCTATTTAGTTTATTGGTTTAAAAGTTTTGTGGATCATTTCCTCCCCTGGCCGTGGCCATTACTCTATAAGAGTTGTTTTTGCCAATTTGCTAAATTAGTGCTAATTGCGGATGGCGACAGACTAGAGCTACTGTGGGAATACTGTTGTGTTGTCTCGTAAAGTTTTTTTCCCGGCACAACAAATTACATACGATCTGGGCAGCCTAAGGAAATCGTTGTGTTTTTTGTAGAAAGAATGTGGCACTGTCCAGCGTGAATGTGTTTGTAGAACCATTTGTGTCGGGACAGACACTAATGATGGTACTGAGAAAAGAAATTGTGCTGACAGTAAACTTTTTGCACAAGCTGCGTTTCCTTTTTGGGGAGAACTAAAGAAGTGCAATGTACAATTTTAAGGAAAAGCTTTAAAAACTCGTCTTTATATTAGTCAGACATTTTTTAAGTTAATGTGAGGAGCTCAATGCAAAGAACTGTCTCCCCAAATATCAGAGAATAATGCCACTGTCCATTTCAGTGTATGGTTACATTTGCAGGTTTAAATTTCCAAAACAGAAACAGGCTGTTCATTAAGACTTCACTGAAACACTGAAGAGCTGAATCGTCGTAGCCCTTGAATCCAGATCAAAGAAGAATTGCACTAAAATTTTCTTTTCAAATAATACGGAGGGTAGGCAGTTTTCTTGCTTATTACCCTGTCGAATCTGCAATTTTCTCTATGCGTTTGCGCGCGCGCGCACACACACACACACACACAAGCACACTGACACAGGTAAACACACAGACACATTCACTTATGGATAGGATACGCCGCTGAGATATGGTAATGTAAGAGCGAAAGTACGAATAGTCTAGAACTTTCTCTTGTAATGACAAATCAAGAAAGAAAGGAAGAGCTCAGTATACCTCGTGTGGTAAGATATGTCTCCTGCACGATGCGTGGAAACGGGTTGCCAGCTTTTAAGGTCGTGTGCGGTTCTTTGAAGTCTATCACGTGGTTCACGGTGAGGTTGTATTCCTCAGACAGCTTCAGCAGCTTTTTCTTCACGCTCTGCTGAGGATGAGACGATCCCGCGATGAGTGAATAGCGAGTCCAGTTAAAGTGCAACAGCAGGGACAGGATGGAGGTGGTCACCTGGGCAGCCGGGGGGCGCGTGCGTGCGAACGTGGGGAAATTCTCCTTGTCGCTTGCTTCGTCGTCAGCGCATTTCTTGAAAAAAAAAATTAAAGACTGACAGACTGACTGCAGAACGATCACTGTCATAGCACCTGATTACAATTGATCACACAGGTTGTTTTATTGCAAGTGTCGGGCAGTTTACGAGATGATTACCCTATAAATAGTTTTATTTACATCGAAAGCGAATTTTATTTATTAATTGAATCATCACGTCTGATCGCAGTGCAATGGTCACTTTTTATAATCTGCCATCGGATTGAAAGAAAATGTCTATTGAGAATGCTATCTAACTGTGGAATTATGCGGGTACTTCCACTGTTCTTTCTCCTTTTTATTATTTTTCTCTCCCTCTGTTTTCTTAAGAGTAATATGATAAAGGATCTTAATCTGCATCATATTTACTAGTAACACCCGCATACGAAATGCATTTTTGTAAGCTATCCATTAATATCTTGCTAACTTTTGGTTTTTACAACGCCTATGTATTCTATGAAAACACCTTGTATACATGATACCGTTTACATCTTAGTCATCCTGTTGAAATAAACATGAAGAACTCTTCTAGTGATCACTTCTGTCTTTTTAAAACATGGCTAACAGATGAAGTAACATTCGAACTAAAAGGATACACAACAATTCGATTTGACAAAAATGCACAAAGAACAAATAAATATCTAGGGGGAGGATTGTGAGTGCTTCCAAGTGAGGAATGGCCCACGAACTACACAGTACGGCAATGACATAGTACTCCGCATTATGAGACACTGACAGTGTCCTTCAGGCCACACTATTTACTTCGTGAAGTCGGCCAAATTACTGTGATAGTAGCCTGTGTGCCCGCACAGACTTCAACCTCGCAGCTGAGCACCTTGCGGTCACATGTAATCGAGCGGCGAATCCCTGTGATGTTAGTAAGCAGCTTCCCTGTCTCTGTCAATATTTAACACGTCCCACCACCTCGACAAAACGCTCGACAGGTGTTTGGTAATGTGCTGGGCGGTTACGTTCAAAGTGCCGCCCACCACTTGGCAGATCAGACCACAACATTGGTCACCTGCTACCCACCTACAGACAACCCAAACACAGCATAGTAGGACCTGAACGTGTGAAGCAATTGATATGCTTAAAGGCTGCCTCAAGGCCACCGATTGGGATGTGTTCTTCACTAGCTGTGGAGCCAACCTGGACTGTCTGGCGGACACAGTTAGCTCTTACATCCTCTTCTGTAAGGAGTCTCACATCCCTACCAACCAGATCTGCATCTATCCGAATAACAAATCATTACTGTTAAGTCCCTTGGTACATTGATAGAGGGGAGTCTCTCCTTTATGATCACGCAGACCAATTGTACAGAAAGGCCCAGCAAAGACTGTACCTTTTGTGGAAACTTTGCAGCTTCAGCTCTGAAGTGATGGAAGCTGTTGACAGGTCCCTTGTTGAGAGCGTTCTCATATTTCACATTGCCGCCTGGTATGGTCACCCCCTCGTCAAAGACAAGGCAAGGCTTGCTAGAGTCATCCACCAGGCAAATAAAATTATTGGTACACCACAGCTGCCACTTTTTGACTTGTATTTTCATGCAGTCAGAAAGATGGCATATGATATCACTTCAGACCAAACACACCATCTCCATCCCAAATTTCAGCTGTTGCCCTCGGGCAGGCACTACAATGTGCCATGTGCGCGCAAAACTTCCTACAAGAGGTCCTTCGTGCCAGCAGCTATCATCATCCGAAACAAAAGGCACAAGGACTCTTAGGTTTATCTTGTATTACCTAGAATCTTTCTCAGGAGGTCTCACGTATATGTATGAGAGGGTGTAGGTGTGTGTGTGAGTTGAATGTCGTGTATGGGCATGTATGTTTGCGAGTTATGTTTGTATATATATATATGCTTTATGTTATGTTTGTATGTGTGTAGTGATTGTTAGCCAAAGAAAAATGTCTGTGTGGGACTATGCCTTGATTTGATTTGATTTTAATTTGCTTTGCCCAATATGAATGTCATACATATTTCATATTTATGTTTCTAACAATATATTTTTATTATGTGCTGTGATTATGTTGCCTGAAGACATTTCAATTCCAGCCATTGTAAGAAATTTGGAGAACCAATAGCAGAAGCAAAACCAGTTTCTACATTTAAAACATCATCACTTTTATTTGACTGCTACAGTTATGACAAAATTTACCATATGCAAATGTAGATGAAGAGCATCTATACCTGGTATTGATATATTCCTACTTAAGTTTTGTAGAAAGACACACAGAGATATTACCATTATCTAACCACCATTCAACCAATGGCAATGGTACTTATACAACTTCATATTACATGCCAGCATGTTATAATTGTAAGAGAGAGATTTTAAAAGATTGATAATGTAAATAAATGTGAAAGTTTCAGCCTGTTAGTGGGAACATTCATAAAAAAACATGAAAGAGAAGTGTTCTTTTCACATTCTATTTTCCGTGCTATACACTGAGGCTAGTTGTAGAATAATAAAGAAATAAAACTATAGATACACTGCAGTTAGATAATTTCAGAAACATAGTTGCGAATTCCTTATTTTATTTACTCCAAATTTTTAAAGTTCAAAGCCTTTAAAATTTTTATCACTTGCAAACGAAAGAAATGAGAGTCTGACCGCCATATCAGAATGACACACAACAGTTGTGAAGTTCGGGTACATTATGCTTTGAAACTATGAGACACGCGAAGTCTCATTTTAAAAAGACTGACGAGCTACGCGTTAATAAGTTCCATTCATATTTTAATTACTGAAAACATATTGTAATATGTTGCAGCACAAATAAAAGAAACAAAGAACCAAACAAAGAAAATCAAATAATAAACAACTATAGAAGCTATGAATGTAAGACAATATCTGGAAGGGAAAAATAGGAAAACCTTTACCCTTACATCTGTCTTCGGAATATATATGACTTACACAACAACACATGTACCAAGGTACAATCGCTTCTGCAGGTGGCCAATGAAGAATAAACATCACCAAGTGACATTTTCCCAACCGAAGATAGCAGCTTGTAGGACTAGAGCTGCTGCCGCAAGCGATGATAAAAGCAAAGCGTAAAGGGAAGTAGTGATGAACTGCTGAGTCCATGACAGTAATACCTACGATATTACCACAGGGTGCAGACAGTAATAGTCATGTTATTACCACCAGCCCCTTTTCCCAGCTGCTTTCATCAGCCGTTATCGGCAAGCGATACGAGCTTGGCCGCAGTCTCAGACTGTGTTACACCCTGTCTCATGAATCTAGGTTGCCTTTTGTTTAGGACCGCAAGCTGTCCCCCTTTATTGACGTTGACTTTCTTTTCCTAACAAATTCACACAAAATGCATCGTCTGCTGTCTGCTTTATTTCCTTAGCTTCCGTGGTAGCTGCTTGTGTTCAAACGTAGCTTGCCGGCTACACACGCCCTTCCTTTCTAAGTGAGATTGAAAGCTGTTCTACTGTCATACAACGTCCATGATGTTTAAAATAGTTTGCTTAGGAGGAACTAATTGTATAAATTTAAGTTCGCAATTTTCTGTAATATTTCACTTGAAGTAATTCAAGAGCAAGAAATTTTTAAACATTCTAAATAACATTTACCAGTGGCTTGTCTCGATGTGGTATCAGGGCTTGATATATAATATTATGTGTGTAGGTTTGGGGTGGAGTAAATGAATATAATTCTTGTGACCTATCTCTTTCATTACTCGGCTACCGTAACTCTGTCCAGCCCCCCTCAGTCTCCCCATGCTATTTGCCCATCTGCCTGCACGTCTGCCTCCAGTAATAATTTGTTTCCCATACACCCTAGTGCGTCTGTTTCTAGAAAGCCCTCGTGCTGTCCCACTCCACCCCCCCCTTGCATTCACAGACACGTTACGCTGTGGAATGGTGAACATCTTGGTTTCTTTTTCCTTTATGTTTACCAGAGAAGATAATGAAACCGAGTACACCCCATAGGCTTCGAATATCACCTGTTTCAAGACAACTGACTGAAGGAAGACTAGAGCTTGCCAGAGGGAGCGAGAGAGAATGAGAAAGAGAGAGAACTAGTTCGCCTATTACTTGTTTATTGCCTCAATTTCTGATCAGAACCTTTGGAAATGTTTTGCTGTGCTTGGCAATGTTGTTTGGGAAGAACTGCATAGTTGCTAAGTTTACTCATTCACGCTCCATCACCAGGTCGGGTGGAGGTAAATGCAGCATCTCTTCACCCACAGCCACCACTGGCAGGGATGGAGAGACAAGTCAAACTGAGGACCAGTGAACGGATACCCTTTTTTGTTTTGGGGGAAACTTCTTTTTTTGCTTGGTGGGTCAAAAGAGATCAAGTTGACGTCTTATCCAGTAGTGCAAGACACTCGAGGGTGTCACTGCCTACAGCTGCGGTACCCTGATTGAACCTCGCCCAGAGCTTGTTCTGTCAAGAAGTCATGACCCGGAATGAGTCTGTGTGCGAGATCCCCCAAGACACAGAAGTATCTGCACTTGAAGACTGTTGCAGCAAAAGTTTCTTCAACTGTGGAGGCCATCAACTCACTTTGGAGCATCATCCCAGCTCTGTCATAGCACTTTAACGAGAACGGCAGTTACAAACGACGCTTTTAAACTGCTGTAGAATTAATTATGATAAATGAACATAGAACAACGATGGAAGTCTACTCTGGTGCTCAGGTCTCAGATTGCCTTCAAGCGCAGCGGAAACAATTCACAGGAGAAATACCCGAATGCTAACGTTTGTTCATTCACAGCAACCGAACTTTTAATTGAAGATTAGTGTAGTAAATAACAACATATCAACAGAAGTGCATGGCTCTTACAATATTTAGTCTCTGACAGCTGGCAAGTTTAAGCGCTTTGCTCCACAGCCTTCTACAAAATGCATTTATGACCTCTTGCTACATGACTACACATGCAAATAATTTATCAGGCGTTCGCAGTCTTTTCCTATAGCAGTTCTAACAGTTCACTGCGATTTTCAACGTTCTTTGCAATAGGATATGCAACTGATTACTGCGCCATCCTAGATGTCTTCCACTAACAGGTGTAGACACTTTCTGCCGTTACTGCGTGCAGCACGTGTAACTGATTACTCAGGCGTCCTGTGTGGGGTAAGCTTTTGTGTGCTCACTTTTATCAGAGATTTGTACAAAAGACTACTGCCTTGGACGACGTTTGAAAATTACATTGAGTTCTTTTTTTAAAATCAGGTTGTATAACATTGACATCTTTTTCTCCTTCACAGGAACGCCTCTCATTAAAGTAACATTCTGTTTCTACATTCTTTTATATTTGTTCTTATTAGCAGCTACTTTAATATATAATCCTACTGTATTCCTAGTATTAGCTAACTTATTGACAAACGGTCATAGTAACATTGCCGTTTCCTTTATAACGTTGTGATTGGAAGCACTACAGGAAAGTAATTACACCGATTACCTCGTCTGCTCCTCTGTCACGGGAGGTTTTGAGTTCGTGATAATGGAAATAATTGAGCTGTGATTTATATGACTTACGAGGGTTACTCGGTGCAGAAGAATTTTTGAAGCAGAAATCTTAAATCTTCCCTTGCGCGAAGAGCTCTGCTTAAACACGCGCACAATGCCAAAAAAAACCCAAAACAAAAAGACAAACCTCCCAAAAAACCAAAACCAAACAAAACCACAAAAAAACTCAAATCAAAACAATACAGAAGAAAAAACAAAAAACCCCAACCATCCCCCCACCCATAAATTACAATTATTCTGCGTAAACGTCAACATACAGGTATCAATCGTAACTGTCATAAACACCCACTTATTCCACTTAAATTTCGGAATCAGTCAGTCAAAAACATTGGTTTATTACAAGTAAATGTTTTAGACATACATGTATACTTATCAAAACGAAAAAAAACATTATGGGGCGTAAATACACATTTATCTTGCGTACATTCATGTTTCATGGCAGCAAAAGGCCTGGAAAATACAAAGATATAACTGGTAAATGTAATCTCTGAAGTAATAAAACTGTAAATCTTCAATACCAATTGTTTTTATTATCGTTTTCCTTGGTTTTATTTTGTTTTTCTTTTTTACTCCGCCGCCAAGACACACGTGGAAAGAGCATCAATTGTTGGTCGGAGGGAGATTCTCGGCTGCAGCCACAGGTTTCTAGTCCAACAAGCAAACCGGCGGGTTGGAGGATGAGGTTGAAGATGAGGAGCTAGGTCACAGAAAGAAACGGTTTGCTGAAAGGCAAGCCATCGTGGGGCCCTAGAGTGATAAGAAAAACGTCAGATCTGATGCATCTCGACTAGCCTGTCAGTCGTGGGCACAAAAGGTTTGGGCCATCAGCCGCAAACAAGTACTCTGGTAGTATCACCTCACAGCAATTAGCGGTATTGTTGGTTCGCACGGAGATGGAGGGAAGTCTTCATCACCTTCTGTATGCAGCGTTTGAAGTCTTTCCAACTTGAGCTCGCTGTTTCCTCTGAGACTGAAGTGCATTGTGAGGTACTCGCTAGTGCAAGAAAACAAGACTCTACCTTCACTCTGCCCACGCCTCATTCTTTCTGTAGGTGTCCGGTACCACCCAGAATCTCGAGTTTGTTATCTCTGTGTTAGTTCTCAAATCAACCTATTTTTGGTATTGCTTATTGTTCTTTACTCTCACAACAATGGATAATTTGGAGCTGGAGTTACGTTTTCAGACTTTTTATTTACTCTTGTACTGCACTTGTCGTTGGTCGCTGTAAACAAGTTTTGTTCTGCCATGTGAGACAAACAGGAGAGAGAAAGAACAAAAACCCAGACGGAAACAGACCAAAACAGAGACAGAGCTTGACAGATTGAGTGGACGAGAAAGAAAGAAAACAATAAAATTAAAAATGTTTGCGCATTACCTGTAATTAATTTTTCGTTATCCTTGTCCACAAGCGCGACATTATATTATATAACGTACTTATCACGCACACCAAAAATATTATTGGTTAGGTAAAAGAACAGATGCCTCTAGTTCATAAATACTGTTAATTAGGTGAGAGAATCTATACTGGATGACCACTGTCTTGCAGAATGTCACGTGCTCGAGGTCACAGTGCAATAAAGGATACTTTCCCACTTCTTCTCTCCCTTCTTAACGCAGCGAGCTTCGTCTATGCAAAACATCAAAGGGGAATCGTTCGCGATGGCTCTCTTCCCTGGAAAGAAGAGAAATGAAATGTGACAGGCGTAAGGCCTCTTCACGAAGTGTGTCTGGCTCAATTTTCCACCTCCGTGAGGTTTGGGAACTTCCTCGGCCGACCTCGCAACACCTTGTGTATTTCTTTGCAGATTTCCCTCCCGATAACTGACGTTCAAATACCGCTGTAGACATTCGATGGCCACGATGTAAGAGCTTTGATTATCTTCGGATACGTTTTCAGTATGTATGTCAAAGGAAGAGTAGGCTGAATATTAGACATGTAGAAAGACAGTGGGAAAAGATAAATATAGATATACGTATTCCAGCCAGACAAGCAGAAACCCAGAACATTCGCCGTTCTATATTAACATCGTACAACCAGTAATAACCGAGGGAACAGAAAAAAAGACAAATAGAGGAGCAATGCTGTGTGAGAGACTTACAAATCACGCGAACTTTGTGTACAGGCTCAGCAGATCCGTACGAGCTACGGCGCATAATATGGGGGCTTTGCAGGGTGGCGTGCCGTACCCAGGCCAGACGGGGGAAAAGCTTTCTTAGTGTCGAGGAGAGACAGAAGGGGATTGTAGCGACCATCTGTATCTCACTACTGGTCCTACAGGCACGTATAATGGCATGACGGTAGATAAGTAATAAATAAACAGTAAGCGAACAGACGAACAAATTAGCGTGGTTGGTAGAACAGAATTTCAAAACCCGTTTTGGCTGGAGAACCACGTGAAGAAGAAGAAGAAGAAGAAGAAGATGATGATGATGATGATGATGATGATGATGATGATGATGATGATGATGATGATGACAACGACGACGACGACCACCACCACCACCACCACCACCACCAAAGTAGTATTTTGAAAAACGGACCAAACTAATTCCTGGAGGATCAGAAGCAAATAACGTAAGGAAATGGAATCGATGAGCTAATTATTTTAAAAGGAGATAAAACAGTGTGACAAATAGCGAGGCGCACACATTGCGGAAAATTGGCCGCCAGATGGGGCAAATAGCTTTGAGCTGGGTTGTCTTGAGTATCTGACAGAAATGACTGCCTGAATCAATTCAATCTTGATGTAATATAAGAAGAATTTACTTTGTGTTTGAATACATCAGTTGACATCCTTTCTTAGAATAGCTGGCAGTTCTTGAGTATAAAAGTTTCATAATGTCTGTAATCTGCAAACTCCTGTTTTTTAATTAAAAAAAACTGACATTTCAATAATTAAAAAGCAAGAAGTTGTTTATCTGAAAAGTTCTCTCAGATTGTTGATATCCTTTGTAGATGGCAGTTTCTGTGGAAACGAAAACGCTACTCGTAACAGGAAGGGATAAACGAAAAAGAAGAAAGCATATTGATTGCCTCTACATTCGTTTCACGAGAAAATGTCTACGCTGTACATCTTCTTTTCAGTAACAGAATCGCAGAAGCACCTTCGGTCGACAAGGACAGTAGTATTTCAAGGCGTGCGAGGAAGTCACACATTAACAGACGCGAGAGTAAGAACCCTTCACAAGTAAATTGAAGGTAATTACAGTACTTTCCTCGAGCAAGTTTGTGCCTGTGTGTGCGTGTTTCGGGTCGAAACTATCAATGTCCAAATCAAAACTGTTAACGTCAAAACTGTTATTACAAGTCTACAAAATGTTTGCTGTCTTGCTCACGTATAACTTCTGTTACACGAGAAAACTTTTTTTTTTATCAGTTACGCTGACATTCATGTTTCAACGCCAGATCATTTCTCAAGGATTTCGCTGATCCCGACACCTGACACAGTCTGCTGTACTGGAATCGTCGACTGTCAGACTCATGTCGACAAGAAGCCTGCTCACCCAAGGTTTCTTTGTCAGTTTTAAAAGCATTGCCGTTACAAGATGGCCGCGCGGCAGTTGACTAGATGCTGACAGCAGGGTCTTGGTTGCTGGCTGCGACAGATTTCTCGGTTTTCGTGGTTTCTTAGCATTCGAAAGTTTAACGACAGAAGCGTAACGACTTCTGAAGTATCCTGTAACGGTGGCTGTGCTGGGAACAGGTGAGCTTTACGTTCGTCTTAGACACGAAGATAAGGTGTAAGAGGCTTGGCTTGGCTTGTAATAGGTTATCATCGCGTCTTAATAAAGCACAAAGAAAAACATTGACATGAAAGAACAAATAATGTTTAAATGAACGCTCGCTCACACACACACAAACACACACACACACACACACACACACACGCAAACGCACTGTCACGTAATCATACTCATGAAAGTACTCAAAATGACAGAAGATAACGATAAAACAGCATAAAACTGCTTGTCTTGTATGTAAGGTACAAATGTTACCAACATCCTGTAAGTAGGTACTTGTGCTGTTTTTTGGCGAGAACCCAACCAGTCACACTACCATCTTTACCCCCACGACCCCTTCTCACTTATACCTCCGCAAAAGCAAAAAAAAAAAAAAAAAGCGCAGTCGCACACACACACACACACACACACACACACACACACACACACACACACACACACACACACAGAGCTACATCGTCAGTATGTGTCTGAATGAGGCAACATCACAGTACCACAGATAAAAGTGTTTCTCAGCGTGTGCTGCTGGCCTTCACCACTTACAGTCTGATGTCGGCTGTTCATACGCGTAAAGTTTTTTTATCCATGTCGGCTCATACAATCATACAATTTTTTTTTTACATTGCTATGTACCTTAGTGAGCAGTTCGCCTGCAAGAGTACAACATGATCTTTTTATGAATCTCCAAATGGTTGGCAAATGAAAAGGTTTTGACTGGTAAGCATTCGGTTGAGTTTATGAGTTAATTTGTGCTAGTGCTAGCACGTATGTAGCATGTGTGTAGACACTTTGTAAATGGCATGAACTCCTCCATCAGGAGGAGGTATGTGTGTACTAAAGAGTCATCACTATTATTAGCATTAATGTACTTTCACTGCACAAAGACAAACAGAAAATTATGCTTTAGGAAAAAGAGTTTTTTTTTACTAAATACTCTGCCTCCTCTGGGAACTTTCTTATTATAAACATATATTTTGTCTCGCTATGCTTTTCATAACATATCTTTTATCACTTAATTAGAAAAGTCGGATTGTGGTGACTTTGAGGACAGCAGCTAGGATGATACACGTTACAAAAGTGTTAACGCACTGTGGAGAAAGTCCTCATGCATTAGAAACCATATTTGTAACTGAGAATGATGATATTGTCAATGCTTTACTATCAAATTTGCGAATGGTTATCCACCACTTAAATCTCACGCCTGATGTATGCAGCAATAACGCACGACTGGTGGAGACCACGCAGGCACTGGCGTCCCAGATACACGTGCGATAGTTCACATCCTACCTGCGTGTTCCAGTGACCGCACTGGCTGCGGCTATTCTCTTGGCTCACAACATGGCAAATGCTACCGTAGGCTGCAGTCCTCTACAGCAATGTTTATGACAAGAGGTTACATCCCTATAAAAAATCAAAACAAACAAACAACTACCCTCCCCCCACCACCACCACCAATTCTTGCCGTTTACGAGCCTAAAATTAGCTCAGGCTGGATCGTCACAGACGGCGCATGCGTGGATCGTATGGCCTGCTGTCACTTTGACTTTGGAGGTCCATTTGTAGGTGCAGGTGTAGTCTTACGTGTCTAGAGCTTTCGGCAGGTACAGAATGTGGACAGCACGTATGGGGGGTTGTCAGGCAGGTCGTGGATTTACCGACAACTGAAGCTCCACCTCATGTGTTTACGACTCTACGTGGTCAAGCAGTATGCCTGTCTGTCTCTATTCTTTAAGTAATCTTTAAGATTCGTCACCCTCACAATTAGTCCGTTCGTCTGTGTGTATTATTTTATTTAGTTATTTGTTTTGTTTGTTTGTTTGTTTGTTTTTTTGGGGAAGAATCAATGTATGTCAGTTCTTGCGATCTGTATGTCGTTTTTATATCTCCTTTCTGTGTGTGTGTGTGTGTGTGTGTGTGTGTGTGTGTGTGTGTGTGTGTGTGTGTGTGTGTGTGTGTGTGTGTGTGTGTGTGTGTGTGTCTATGTCTGTGATGCTTGTGCGTGCACACGCGCGCCAATATGTGTGCGTGTGTGTGTGTTTCTGCTGCTGGTTCGAGATTCTATTCATCATAGCAGCAAGAAAAGTAGTCAAAGAGAGCACCAATTATTTCCCTGAAGAGGATCACTTCAACCCTAGCAAGTGCTTACGGAGTCTTTATTGCTTTCTCTCAGCGGAAGGAAAGATAAAACGAAACAGATGTGTAAGTTATTGTGCTCTTGGTTTTCTTGATTATCGGGTGATTGAATGGCTGACTACTCCACAGAGGTATCGGACTGTACTTAGTTGCCAGCTACACACTGAGCAAATTTGCTAAATTTAGCCTACAATTGTAAGTAGACCGAATATTCCCGACGGGAAATAATTTCCAGGTAATATTGTGAAGCCTCAAATATCTTTCAGTCAGTTCCATTTCCCGTAGTTCAGTAGAAACTATTTTACGACTGTTAAATTCTACAAGACAATTTTTTTTATGAAAGCCCTGTACATAAATATTTAGGTTAAAATAGTCATGACCATATCATCCTACAATTTGGTCTCAGTTCGATGTTTTCCACCCCGTCATCTCGCTATCGTCGTTTTTGACACAGAATGGATTTTCTACAAAGTTATTGGCAGTTAGGGATCACCTGTCCTCTTTAAGTCGCCATCCTTTCTTTTTTTTTTTTAGTTCGACGTTTGTGTTGGACCGATGGTGGCGAGAAAATTAACTGGGGCTGTAGTTTGTAACCATGACGCTTGCCGAGGAAAGTAGTATTTCTGAAGGAAGATAATATCGTGATGCTAGATTACCTTAAACCTCTAGCTACTGATTATGACGATGGTCATGGAGAGTAGTTAGTGGTTTCGGTACCTTCGTTCATCTGTAGTTCTGCTGTCTTTTTCACGGCCATTCTTTACCAGAGAAACATGGAGGAACTTTTTTGTAAATGTTTTTACAGGACGGCCATATAAATCTGTGCCAAGAATAGTCAAATGTTCTATTGATCCGGATAATAAGGCCCTGTAGCAATAAAGTTTACAGCAGAGAAGCAATGCTAAGAGATTATGTGGCTTTACCATCTTTGCCAAGAACGCACAGTCATTTAATTGACCACTTACATTTAATTTCTGCTGAAGGTTTTCAAGCTTAACCTTCCCGGTTTTTTTTTTGGTTTGTGTGTGTGTGTGTGTGTGTGTGTGTGTGTGTGTGTGTGTGTGTGTGTGTGTTTTGTAACGTATTTCCTGTTGTTTCTCGCCTCATGTTTTGTAAAATAGAGAGGGGACCAGTTATCTCCCCGAGGTGTAAGCTTTGACACGCGCCGGTCTTATCAGTGGATCTCGCATTATCTGCCCTTGTTTGCAGACGTGACGGATGCGTTTTTGTGTGCGGCATGTTGTGAAAGGTATGCAAGGTCCTTTCATCAATGCACTTCATCAGAGCATGCTCCCCCCACCTTTCTACCACAGAGAGGAAACTCATTTCCGTTTCGCAGACATTTTTGTTTGAATTGTCTCTCCTCCACATAATGGATACCTGAATACTTCTTTCATCATCTCTTTTGGTCTGTAGATCTTAGTGAACTCTATTTCAGAAGTCTAGGCATAATTTTTGCTAGGGAATTTTCACAGAGTTTAATTCTGTCTTTCTCGTGATCTGGCACCAGATCTGCCAGACATTGGCTAAAGGCATCATCGCAAGCCCTTGCAATTTTAAACTGCCTCTCGTTCCCTTAACTTGTGTCACGTGCACCCGTTTTGGGAACAGTACTGCAACACGCGCGCCCAGACCACTTTACGAGAAACGTTTATCTTGTGGTTTAAATAACATCAACCTGTGGTTCAAGCTTAAGCATCACTTGCCGAGAAGCCTTCATCTTGTGATTTACATACTTTCATGCTTTGCATCCCCTCTCTAGCTGAGTATGTAATCGTGAACGCGCGATAGGTGACTGATTCCGTATGAGTAAACTTGGAAAGTATGAAAGGAGTAAGGGTAGAAAAAGGGTGTAAAAATAGCACACTATACAAACAGAACATATGTTATATACCTGTGTCACATAGACACGAAACTTTCTTCTTTTTCTTCTTCTTATTATTTATTGATACACGTACTCACATACCTGTAGGCGATGAGGGACTAAAAGAATGATAGTTTCTTCCCTTCTTTCTATCACCCTCATGCTGTGTAAACTGAAGCTGAACCATAACAAGGATGGTTCTCCCCAGACCTTATTCTATTTTTAAACAGCAAGGACGGCTTGAAGGCTAAATAACTCTTTAGACTTGTCTTCGACAACGTTCGTCTGTCATCATTTTTCATCTGATTATATAAATCTGTTGTACCTTTTTTCCCCGATGTATCACAAGTATGTAATCAGCAACCAGTTTGAGATCTCTAGCAGAAGACAAAAAATTGTGACACTAGATAACTTTCTGGCATTTTTTCTGGCGATTTATTTTTCCCGCACGATTCGTGTAATCCAGAAAACATTTTTACACCAATGGAGAGAAAGGCAAACAGTGTGCAGCAAACGGCGGAGAAATCAGGTCAGTCAAATGTCAAAGATTAAAGGGTAAAGAAGAAAGAGGGATTTGTATCATGTTTAAAATGTTTTTAGATTGCTTAAGTTTCATGACATGTCAAATATTATACATAAATAAAAGGGTACAACACATTTATTTCAGTGTGCAGCAGTTTGATATGTAAATAATGGAGTTCTTAAATATTTACAAATAACAAGAGTAACAGGCATATAGCAGAATGGTCACAGTGAAAAATGTTTTCGTCGAGATATCGACTTCTGGGAAGTCTTCCAACTGTGCTTCTGTTGTCAGCTTTGGATGTCATCTCATCCTTTAAGGCAGCAAGCTTATTCAATTTCAGTAACTGACATTCGTAGGCTCAGTGAACCAGTGCTGTCATCAAGACTTGCTGCAGGCTTAGACTCTCTTTTAGCGGGCACCCGATAAAATGATGGTGATGTCTGTGACGTCAAAACATTGCATCTACTCACCCCTCCTCTTTCTCCCCAACCCCGACAAAGTCTCACACTTAGATACGGGTGGTTCTGTCTTAAATCCAAGCTATCGCAAGAATCATGTTGCTATCATATATCAAGAGACTGTTCATGTATTTGCCGTTTCCATCATGTTACATCATCTTTTATTATTTCACAGACATAGTGGATAGCTAGTAAGTGTCCTTTAGCGGACTAAGTAAGAACTTACTATGTACTCAGCAAGGAGGCCTGTCTTCCTTTCTCTTCAATTATCGGATCTCTTCTGCCAGTTTCGGAAGCGACAGCGAAAGGTACTACAATGACATGGAATGCTTAGAAATTTGTTCCCTGCTAAATATTGCTAACCCTTACTGACAGTTTGAGTGTTCGTCTCTTTACTATTGTTTCCCAGATTCTCAAGACAATCCTCTAGGCTCTCACACGGCGTGGAAACGTATCTTAAACATGGAAAATGTTTCACAGGCTGAGCAGGTGTAACGGTGTTTAAGTTTTAAAAGATTCGCTTATCTTCTTGCTCTTCATAATGTTTCTGAAGTAAAATTCTGGATTCCAAGGGACTGATTGTTTCTAGCCCTTTTTCGGTGGCACGGACACAGGAAATAGTCTCGCCCAACATATTTAGACGTTGGACATAACGGAGACGTTGAAATACGTTCCTGGGTAGCTTTCCTTATAGAAACGTAAACACTTAAGGTCGCCTGGAATTAAAAAAAGTTCATCTAATGAAAAGAGAGGTATGCTAAAGGTCTATAACATTCTTCTCGGCCACGTTTCTTGTATCTACCACGTAAGTTAAGTACAACGATGAGTTTATCAACCACAGGGTGTTGCTATTAAGTTTCCATTGCGTGTCAAGGTTCTAAAGCTTCGGTCAAGGCAGCACCGAAATCAGATACCCTGCAGCTTCATCCTCTGAATATTCATCCGCGTGAAAGGATGGCCAGAGATTACGTAAATGAGGATAGTTGATATGAAATTGTCTCTGTGAACACGGTGCTCGTTAGGAAAGATTGATGACCCAAATATGGCGCCGACAGGAAGTTTCCTAAAAAAAGGGGTAACTTTATTTCTTGAACGTGCTTTTCCTAGAAGAAAGCAAACTTCATATTCTTGTGGAGACATAAATTTTAAAACCTTGTCCTCATTAAAAGGAAATTTTTTGTCTGTAACGTATGTCATGGCTTAACTATGCCGCGCACGGGTGCATGAGCTCATGCATTAAAAATACTACCTGCCTAGCTGGAATTTTCCCCGCAGATCCAAATACTGTATTACAGCACCGGGAACAGCTAAGCTTTAAAATGTGAACTGAATTTCCTTAATCTGTTTCGCCAAAGCATTAGACAGAAAGCCACATAGTATTAAATAATGGCCCTTAGCTCTGCGGCTAAAAATAAAATTTAAACTGAGTTATTGTTCAAAGTACAAGCGACTCATAAAGAACTCTGCCTAGACTTTACTGAATGAATGAATGAATGAATGAATCAATTAATCAATCAACCAATCAATCCACGAAAGAGTTAGTTAAGTAATGAAATAATGAATGCACAATTCGTTCACTAGCACATGAAACGGAGTGCAAAGCGTTAAAGGTTCGAATGGATCCGTCGTTAGATTCCTAATTGGGTTTCTGCAGGAAAGGAGAGAGAGAAATATCCTTCCTTTGTGTCATAGTCGTTGTTCACACTCACTAATGCTAACTCTGCTCCAGGGTAACTCAGTGGAATGGTTTCTTTTAAATTCTATTAAATCAGAAAACGCGCTTCAATTTTGTGCCGTTGAAAGCAGCTCTTCCCCCTGGAAAAACACTTTTTGACTTTTAATCCATCGTCGTCCTTGTACACTTAACTACATCACTCTCACCCCTCGTTATGTGTGTGTGTGTGTGTGTGTGTGTGTGTGTGTGTGTGTGTGTGTGTGTGAGCATGTGCGTGTTTGCGTTTGTGTACTACATGTAGGCTTATCTCGCTGAGCAGAAACAAGAAACAAATCTATCAGTAGTGTGTAGGGGTGTCACAGAGACCCGCACCATAGTGAGGTCGCAAAGTACAGACCAGCTATGATTGATGAAGACTGTCACTTTTGCCCCGGTTCACAGACCAGCAACACGCGCTGTTGGCACCCTAGGTACGGGCCTGCGGAAGGACCGGGAAAATAACCTGTCTTGACGCCAGTGTAACAGGTAGAGACGAACGAGAAGGGTTTGGTGGGGCTGCGAAACTGATAAATGCGTTCGATATAGCTCCTCGGTGAGTAGTCAACAAGGCAAAGAGATTTGAGAATATTTACGTGGAGAGAAGGCAGACTAACTTGTTATTCTAGAGCTTGCTTCTCTCTCTTTTTTTAACCCTGTCTCTTCTGATGGAGAAAGCCAAAGGACATCCTCATCCTCGACCTTTTAAATCTCCGTGGCGAGTCCAAATATTTATGTCTGTTTGGACGCACTTAATTTTTTAAAAATTTGTGCCCACTATTTTATTTATTGCATTAGTTCTTTGAAGTAAAAAGTAAAGAAATTACAGTATTGTAAAAGATTTAGTAAAAAAGAAGAGGGCTTCACTCAAATTAAAATGTGTTTGCACGAAATAATTTGATACTAGCGCGCCTTAAAGGCAATATCACAGCTACTATATGTTTCTCCTCCAGCTGTCAGCTCCACGACTGGCAACAGGCATAGGAAACACAAATATGCTGAAAACTATTCAGCCCAAAATAAATTCCTGCAACACCTTTAAAGTCATTCATGACATTTATGAAGTCGAAGAACAGTCGTGATGAGCCGCAGACATGTCCCAGCAGAACCAAGAGGAGGTGATGATGTAAAACTCATTGAGAAAAGAAAGTGCTATGTAAGAAAGATAATATGATATAAGATATCTACTTATGTATATATATAGATATATTAAACTTCTCCCAAGCCATAATAATATATAACCTTTTAGAGTCAGGTGACGGCTGTAAGGCAAGGCTTATATCACGGAAAAGGTTTGATTACTTTTATCCAGACAGAAAAGAATATCTGCCCATCTTACAGATGTATCTTTAAATAAATATATTAGTCTAGGAAGAGGATGAAAACTGTAGCCGTCTTTTTGAGACTGGACAAACTGTAAAAAATCCCCTCGTCTGCCGCTGTCGATTTACTGCAGAAAATTACACGAAAAAAACCAAACATTTTGACAGACTAATCAGGAATGACAAACGCACGTAGAAAACTCTCGGACTGAAAAATGTTGAAGGTGAAAAGGAAAAAGATTTCGAGTCTTGAGTCGAGTCTTTTGCACATCACACCCCCGTTAAGTGACGTGTGGGTATTTATCCCATGAACGAATTTCTCCTAAAAATGTGACTTAGTTAATGAAAAGGCTAATAGCTGCAGGAAATGGTTTAAAACCAGATTGCAAACAGAAAAATCCACCCTCCATCTATTTTCAGGAGCAAATCTATTTCACATCCAAAGGAGTGCAGGGTTGACTCGTTAAATAAAAAACTAGTGTCAGATGGATAAGCAAAAGGTGCAGAAAGGGCAAGCAACTCCTGTAAAAAGCAGGCGACAGTTGCTTCCCCTCTCAGTAATTTTTACTTTACAGGTATTTGGGACAAACGTGCGTCACAAGTAAAGATTAATTTCAACTTGTGCAACGTTCTCAGACATACAAGTATCACGTGTATATTTGTATACAGGAGCCAAAAGGCCAAGCAACCCTTTTGCAAAAACTTTACTCAACTCATAAAGAGTACGCAGGCCTGTAATAGGAAAAGTAAGAAGCACACAGCTGTTGCCGAAAAGCGTGAGCAGTGACTCACTAAAATATTTTCCGCATGACCTCGGGTCCTCATACGTCGTGTCCATGGACTAACATCGACCATCTGGCACGAAGACTATCGATTGGACTGGTCATCCGTTCGTTCGCTGACTTGAATGAAACAGCAGCGCCACCTTCCCACCACTTCTGCCAGTAACGTCTACAAGTTAGAGCCAGTAGGTGGCGCTGCTTTGCCCGTGCTGCCTCACATTACAAGGAGACTTAAACACGCAGCTAGAATTCCCATGCCGCAGCAGAACAGTCACCCGCGTTAACGACCCTGGACTCGTTTGCCGAGGGATGGGGTGGGTTTGGGGATGTTGGTGGGTGGAGGGGGATTGCACGGGGATGATGATGACCGTAGCGAAGAAGATGCTGATGATGCTCGACCGTGCGAAAGCAATTTGCATGCATATGCACTCATAAAACACTGGCATCAAAGAAAACCGCACCTTTGGTATTTAAATAATTACTGAACACGAAACGCGAGGGGATGTCTGCTGCTCATTAATGAATGACTCACTAGGAAACACAAGAAACATAGGAGAGCGAAATCATCTTGAACTATCAAGTGCATTTCCATTTCATTTTGTCAGAAGGATCAGATTGACATTCAAATGCTGGCTTAAAAATGAGATCAAATACAGTATAAATATAAATGCACAAAATACACGTATATACAAGCGAGTGAGGGTCATCCATATGCTCCGTATATTTACCGGTCTAGCAGTCCTAACATCAACGATACTAAAAAGGGAGTTTGGGTGTCACCGTTGTAATCCACAGCGGCAACTGTAATAACTGTTGCAGCTCAGGTGCCGTATTTATTAGCCTCCTCACATCCTTACCTCCGGACGGGTTCGCTTTACTTCCTCGCTATAGCCACAGCTCTAACAAGCTTTCTGCGTCCATTGCTGTGGACTGTATCCAAAATCGGATACCTCTAGATTACTATTGGACCTCCTAGGTCTGTGCCTGTCTCAAATTACACGACTTCCGGTCCACTACCTCTTCTTCATTATTACGGCCTCTGGTGGAGTGGCAAATCTCATTTGTTTTTTGTGGCAACAAGGACAACCGAGGGCGTTGTCTTAACCAGGCTAGTGATGTTGAATGTGTGGCAATTCTTTTCTGTATTAAAAAGTTGTTATAGATTTATGTCGGTTTCAAATTTTGAAGGCTTGACAGATGACTCTCTTCCTTTCCATATCCGCCACCTTCCTACAATTGAATCCTTCAAATCTGCACTGAAAACGCACCTCTTCCTTGAGCATTACTCCTGACACAGTCCACACAATGCTAGTCCTTTTTATCCTCCCCACTTCTGCTCTTGCTAATTTTCTCCCAATCTTTCTCTGCAGAATCACTATATTCTCTGTTCCTTTTTCTTGGTGCCTTTTTGTGTTTTTTATCTTTGTTTTCTGTTTGTCGTCAGTACTGTCGTTTATTCTTCCGTCCCTCGTGTTCTATCCATTTAGTCCATGTCTCTTTCCCGTTTTAAGCGCTAAGAGCATGCTCTCTTTGAGTGTGAATATGCACTATAAAAATCTTCATTATTATTATTATTATTATTATTATTATTATTATTATTATTTAGTCAAAGATTTGAAGTGTAGAACACGACTTCATGATTTCTCTGATTTACAGACTTTGTATCAGGGTCCAAGCCATGTGTCGATGGTAACCTGTAGAATATGGAGATAGCAGTGCACATTGCATCTATTTATCCCATCTTTACGAAACATACGACAACTAATAACTTTTGCAGCCTAGAATATGTTATGTGCAAAAATAAAAGTTTGAAGCTGAGTGCATATATTTTTACACGGAGGTATAGGACAAAGGTGGGGAAAAGTACCTGTTGAACTTTCGTTGGCATCGTTTCAAGGAAGTGCTGATAATATTTAGCTGTTTTTTGTTTGTTTGTTTCTTTTACAAAATCTGGGTCTGCTGAAGCTACTGCTGTCTCGTTATCTTCGATAATTCAGGAAACCTTTTCAGGTGGCAATATGCCGTTAACTGAGCTAGTTGCTCAGACAACTCATTGCTGCCTCCATAACGTGAGACCTTTTTCTCCCCTTCGCCGGCATTTGTGCTTCTGCGGCCATCGCCTTGCGTCTTTAACGAGTCTTCTCTGCTGTGAGTGACATCGCTATTTTTCTTTCTTGTGAATTACCGACACCCTTCACATGTTTCCACTGAAAAATGTGCTAGCATTCCACTTGACAGAGTTAAAAGCTCATGAACGCCACTTGTTTCTTTTCTTGTAAAATAACAGTCGCATGATGATGATGCTAAATGACTAGCATCATCATCATCATCATCATCATCATCATCATCATCATCATCATCATCATCATCATCATCATCATCATCATCATCATCATCATCATCTATGCTCGTATTTGTAAACTCATTTAAAAATAGCTATACCTGTTCATCATCGTCATCATCATCTATGCTCGTATTTGTAAACTCATTTAAAAATAGCTATACCTGTTCATCATCGTCATCATCATCTATGATCGTATTTGTAAACTCATTTAAAAATAGCTATACCTGTTGTAATGCATTGATGTGAAAACTAATGCATACATCCTGCTCGGTTCTTTTTGAAATCGATTAGCCACCATATTGGAAATCATAAAGCTATACTGTCTCAGTACTTTAAATACCCTTTCACTGTATTTTCTTAGTTTTCACAAACTATACGTTTTTTTAACTGCTTTCGCTCCTTGATTTCAAAACTGAAGAGGCAGGTGCCATTCTGTCCATGTTCCAAGCTTGTTTATATGTCATGACTAGCAGCAAGATGGCTGTGGAATGGCTTAAGCAAGTTCTCTTACAGCCAGGGTCTATCCAGTCCGTGCAGATCATCGTTGTTAGGTGGTATCATGCCAGAATAATGTCCAGCTATTCAGCGCATGCTTGTAGAAGCGAGTCCAGGTAGTGCAGGGTGTCAAAAAGACTAAAACCGACTTAATGTCGTCTGTGACAAGAAGTACAGAGTTCTAGGACCCAAATCTCAGCAGAGGCAGGGCCAGGAGCGAGAAGGGAGAGTATTACTGCTTTAGCCTCAGGCCACGACTTGCGACTCTTTAAGAAGGGAGACACCCATTCCTCATCTTTATGGGCGCAGTGCTGGCAAGCGAGTCCCAGGCCGACAAGTCTCATCAACACTTTAGGCGGCCAGTGACTAAAAACGGAGTACCGTTCCATTCATTCAATTCCTTTCGGGTCACGAACCCCGACTGGTCTGCCGAGACGTTCGACACAAAAGGTTCAAGCGATAAATTTCTTCCGAGGTTCTTTTTAAAGAAAAGCAGCGATGTCTGTAGCGGAACCTCGGCTCCACAGTGAGGTGTACTGTCGATTACACAGGCGCCTGCCAAGAAGCTTACCCTGATGAAAACATTCTCATAAGCAAATGACAGGTATCGCAGCAAACATCAAGAACCCAGAAAAAAGACTCTAAAAACTCTAGCAAACTGGGAGAACTGATGTTCTAGGAGAGCTGGGTTACAGGGAGTCAGTAAATGTCCAATGCCTCACTGTCAACATTATTATAAAAATTTTCGACGCACAGCTGAACCGGGACACGAATTCTATCCTTTATTAATAAAGCTTTTTTCGATCGACATGTATACTTTTATCATCTAGGTTCAAGAGTCGGTGTACGTGTTATTGCACTTTAAGAATATGATAAAAGTTTATTATTTAAATGCAGTTTTAAAATCACATGGAGTATTTTAAGCAGCGGTTCTCACTCAGAGATTACTCCGTCAAAACACCTTGCGCTGTGCCAGTTATATCAGAGCAAGAAGAACATGTTCTTCGTTTCATCCTTCATGCTGTAGGTTCCTATTCTGAGATCTAAGCCCCGAGAAACCTTACATCGCACGAACAGCACGACTCTTTCATGTAGTCATATGTTCGGAGCCAAAGCCCATGTTTTTTGCCGAATCGATGGAACAGTATAAACATATGTATTTTAAGCCTCGTCTTACTATTGTCTTATAAGCCTGAAAAATTGTTTTCCTACCACATGTGGTGGCGGATCTGTTGGACACAGCTTGCTCGGATTACACCGGGGAGTCACGCTCTGGCGGTGAGGCTTATTAAAACCTGGCTGCTAAAGCTGATGGGGTTGGGGCTGGCACATCAAAGTGTGGCACCTTTGTAACCTCTGTTAAACTTGTCTGCCAGGCGCCCCTTTGACTTAAAGGCAGGACTTATGTTCTACTCAGACATTATGATCTTGTCGTCTGCTCCAAGTGATCATTTTTTTGTCTATACTGTCGTATTTAAGTCAACAGGGCCACTTGTATAATACTTCTTCCTTTTTGTAGGTCATAATGACTTCATCAAAGGCTCCAAAGTCACAAAAGCAGCCTTAATGTATTTTATCTTTTTACACTTGGAATTTCTTACTAACCAACAAAGTAAATGCGTGTTTTAAACGTCTGTGCTAAACAGTAATGCAAAAAGTATTTTGAAACTCTTGTCAGGGCTCTTCTTAGTCACATACGGACAAAGCTGACGAATGTTCGACCAAGTGTGATAAGATTTTTACAAGATGACTGCGCAGAAAACTTTCCCAAACCTGATAAAATGTTTTTCACATTTGATCGTTTAAAATATGGGTTTAGAAAGAAAAGTGGCCATGGCACTGAAGTAAAATGGGACAAACGTTTCTGCTTGTGCACACTCATATAGAACACACACACACACACACACACACACACACACACACACACACACACACACACCACACACTCTCTCTCTCTCACTAGGTCACTACTCATAATGATAAACTTATTTGTGTCTCAACGTCTTCGTCTCGCTCTGGTAGACAGAGACAAACATCAGGGGATGGCAGAGGTGACGTCACGATTATTCTAGAAATACTATCTGGCCGACGTCTGAAATCAGGGATTCCAGATAGGTGCTGTTGATGTCTACAGCCAACAAGCGCGGTCTGTTTGTGTCCAATAAATACAACAAGAAACAACTGTTCCACAACACTTGTCTTCGCTTGCAGGACCGCCAGGCGTACACGCTTCTCTACAATTTGCTGTAGAAAGGATCTTATGTTTCAGCACAAAATTAATCGCCAGGTAGGCAGGTTTTTTATTAGATACCATGGGTAATTGTCTGCAGGTGCGATGGGACATTTCTTCTAGTCTGTTCCACACAGTCTACCTTAACGAGATGTTTTGTAGCGTGTTCGGATTTTTGTAGTTAACAAACTTACCTTTGTCAGAGCGAAATCACTTCTTTTGAGAGTTTAAAAGGAACATGCCAAAAATTTATAGGGCATGATTAGCTCCAGGTTCATCAGCTTCGGTACAGTTAGGCAGAACAGTGCCTCTTCAACATAAGGTATATAAAAGACAGCATGTAGCAACAGTGGGGCTAGTAATACAAATTTAACTAGTTTGGAATAATAGTAATAATAATACTAAAAGAAAGTAGCTGTTTTCTCGATTTTCTTGTGTTTCATTTATTTCCTCTACAGCCCATAATGTTTTCCATGATCCTGGCAAATTCTCTGCTACGAGAGCTTATTCGGATAAGGACTGGGAAAGTTAAATGTTTCAAAGTTGCCGAACGTACTGTGAGTGTAACTAAAACATAAGTGCTTTCGGAGGAACTCAGAAATTCGACATCAGTCACTGCCGCCTTAAAGTCTTTGCTGAAGTGGGTGCAGACGGGAGTCAATTCCTTCTCATCTCGGAAAAAGTCGGGGAGGCATGAGTGGGATGGTGAGGGCTCCTACTGTAGCACTACCCTAAGACCCTCACACAGACCATCACACAGACCCTTTGTATGAGTAAGAGACTACTTGTTCCTGAGATGCATGCTCTCCAGTCCATCAAGAGGAGGACTTCGCTTAACGAGGGGACAATGCCGTGCAGCAGACCCCAATTAGATTTTGCTGACAGTGACCACTATGCGGCAGCTGAAAGGTCTGATGAATGTCTCAGATTCCAGAAAAGGTTGCTCGGGCATTCCTTGTTTTTTTTTTAACATTTTAACGAAATTAGTTAACAATTAAGTTCATAGCAGTCGCTGAGATCACAAACCAAGCTTGTAAAATACGTGCTGCAAAGCATTAAGGGATGGCACCACAGAGAACGTGTTACAATCTTTGACTCTTCCCTAACAGCAGCAAATAGAACCAGGAACAGATTCTAGAAATTGCGAGAAAGCCTTACACTTCTGAACAAACTTCCACATATTTTAGACTAAATTTGACTGAACTGAAAACCAGTCCTAGAGGGTCCTATCACACGGGCACATCTTAATCAGTGCTGTGGATGACGCCTCACTGCAACTCAAGCCAGTAAACTCGCCTCCCCAGTAATAAATTTAAAACACTTCTTATTTCCCCGGTATACATATCCCTTCATCTACAATCTCGTAGGTTTTAAATTAATGACCGGTATCAAGTGAAAGCTGCACGAGCTCATCCTTTGTATGTACTCTGCCTCACGTGATGTTCCTCCTCCTCCTTTGTATGTACTCTGCCTCACGTGATGTTCCTCCTCCTACGTTGCAGGACCGTTATCTGATAGGTTCTAGCAGCTGGACTTTCTCTGCCCCTGTCTCTTCGCTCGAAAATGTCAACACAACAAGCGAGGAGAAAATAGAAAAAAATGAAAGTGACAAACTCTTTTTTGAGTTTCACATATTTCACATACACAGACGCTTCGACTACACTCACAACCACACAAACTCATGCTGAAAAACATTTTGCGCAGGTGACTCAGTAAGCCAGTGAATCAATTTATTGACGAGCCCACCCTTTCTCATTTTAAAATGTTCTTCACACAGATTCTTTACTTTTTAGGCAGCAATCTTCCTAAATTCTTTCCTTTTCATTTATTTCAGTCTTTTTTTTCCTTATTTCATTCCTTTCTTTTCAAAGTTTTTTCTCAAAAAGTCAACGAAAATTGCTGGTAAAGTTGCTATTTAAATCTGAGAGAAATGTACTTTTCCTTCGTTCTTAATCCACATGTCACACGCCGGAGTTGTGGCTGAAAACCAATACAATCCGCTGCCACGCGACACTGGCATGTTTCTACCTGCCGTGTGACCCCCACCCAACCCCCTTTCCTGCCCTACTTTAACGAAAAGTGCGAAACGAACCTCCTTATACAGCATCGCAAAGCTTGCAGCGGTCTGCCAACGGAGTTACAAAGAAGCCGGGAGGACAAACGATAAGGGGCAACTGCGGCAACCCGATCACCGTCAGACGTGTCAGCCCTCAGGATCATCACAATCTGCCTGAGTCGGACCAGAGCCTTGCCACCTCTTCATAATTATTGAATAACATGGGTGCTAAGCTAGGAGAAATCTTGGTCACCAGTTCAGCAGGAGAGAAAAAGAGAGGAGAGATGGGGCGGTGGACATTCAAGCAAGTAGCTACAGATTAAATGAATAAATTTTATTCATCTCGGAGGAACTGAACCATTAAGGATCAAGCATTTCTAAGACGGAATGTATAAGAACTCAGCAAAGGTGGTTATGGTTGCTGGCTGAAGCACAGCGGTTCATGCATGTTTCGTCAGGAATACCGCTCACTCAACCGACTTGATACATTGGCAAAAAATGTTTGTGACAAGCACTTCCTTCTCGACTATGCAGGAGGCGGTACAATGTGTGTGTGTGTGTGTGTGTGTGTGTGTGTGTGTGTGTGTGTGTGTGTGTGTGTGTGTGTGTGTGTGTGTGTGTGTGTGTTGTGAAAGAAACGCTAAAAGACTCTGGGCCTGGTCTTCACTTTTCACAGATCTGTTTTCAAGGTGCAGCACGCCCTCTGGCTTCTGGTCGGGAGTAAATGACTAGGCAAGAAGCAAAGGAAGGCTGTTTGTCGATATTTGCAGGAAACTTCAGCAACTGTTTGTCGTGTTTATCCGTCAGCTGTCATAATGAATTGAATTTAGTTTAAACCCGTCTTGCGAGAAACCTTGCAGGATGCCGATAACAGTGTGTGTGTGTGTGTGTGTGTGTGTGTGTGTGTGTGTGTGTGTGTGTGTGTGTGTGTGTGTGTGTGCAGCTATGCAAATAAAGGCTAATTAAAATGTTATTACTGTTTGAAAGTATGTTATTAGAGCGTTATTTCTTATTAATTGGTTCTAGTCAGTTAAGAAATGTGGAAGTGTGTTTTTAGAGCGAATTCTTTCATTCAGAGTAAGAAACCATTTTGCGTATTTTTTGTTTATTAAAAAGAAAAATTAATTGTTTTTCAGTATTTTATTTCTTCCTTCAGGAATTTTTTTTATTATAAGCCGTTAGTATTAGAGTGATTGTGTAGGCTCACAATTTGTCCGGTTATTCGATGAAGCTTCGTCTGTAGTCTCGCCAGTTGCAAACCATTTCCACTTTTCTGTAAGATGTGTGTTTCGGAAGTAACTTTAGCAATTTATTGCTCCGGTGATTAAATACATTAGTTAAGGCGTTTCCGTTCCCCTTTCGATGAATGGGGAGTGAGGCGTTAGCGGTCGAACACATCTGGAAGAAAGTTTTTACCTGAGTACCGTGCAACTCTGCTGTCCTTTTCTACCTTTCGTTTTACAAGCCATTCAACGTCTTGGTCAACACGGTGAATGATGCTACCTGCGCCAAAATACGAGCTTTACACCGGTGTGTGCCTCGTGCCTCCAACACTACTTTTCTTGCCACTCAGTTTCCTTCCCTGAGAAAGCAAACAAGCAGCAAGAAGCAGGAAAAGAAAAGCGGGACTTTCAACTGGTTCATATCGAAAGAATGGTAATAGACTCACTTATTTGTCTGAAACCTGCTTTGAATGGGCAATCGAAACCCTGACATGTCACTGGAAACCAGAAATAAGGGGGAACATTAGTTTAAGGGTTATGGTTTGAGTTAGCGTACGGAGATATTTCGAACTTTTAGCTTCATGGTAACCCTTTAAAAACACATTCTATGAAAACCTTAATCAGTGCAATACTACTACTAACAATAGTAAAGAGCACCTGATACCGCGCATTTCTATGCTTAGCAGTGAGCCTAATGCGCTCTAAACAATGCAACACTAATGAGGGCGGATCTTGTAGAATGAAAGAACGACGGTTGACCAGAGTTGGCCATTCAGTCCTGTTTTATTAGCCATTCTCGTATATATATATATATATACACACACACCGTGCTAGTAATATGACGTTAAAAGTCAAATAAAGTGAAAGAATAAGCGAAAAAAAAATAATGAAAAAGCACCCTTTCTACGTACTTAAAAAAAAACAATAGAAGTAAAAGTCATATACTCACGAAAGACAGCATCGGGAGGTTCCAAGCTGCTGCCACCCGACCTTCATAGTTGCAAGTCTCCTCCGGTCCCAGAAATACATCCACCCCATGTCGCCACTGATCCGTGAGGGCACTGAGCCCTCCAGAAATCGTGCCATGGGTGTCATTCCACACGAAGTCGAGGCTGTATCCGGCGGGCAGCACTCTGTCATGCTTGATGGTCTCGATGGCGTACGTGAGGGCACCGGAAATGACGCGATACTGTCGCTCCACCAGAAGGTTGACATCGTGCGTCTTGTCGATGGGAAGATAACCGATGAGGAGTTTTCTTGTAGGGGAGGCAGCCTCAGCACCGCGGGGCACCAGACACTCTGAAAGGACGAGAAGCAGAAACACTGTGTCGCCGAAAGTGCCGAGGCACTTAGGAGTGACATCCCTTCTCCCGTTCCTGTATCCCATTCCTGTACAGGTTTCGGGCTGCAGGTCAATGCTTAAGAAGCACCTTCAGGCCTGAAATAAGAGACTCCATGACAGTTAAAGCTGAGGATGACCAGAAAAAACAACAATTCTCAGCTCCGTCAAATGGTAACTCCTAATCACAGACACCCTCGGGGAAACGAGCTCCAAATGTCTATCAAATCTTTAACGACATAATACTTTTTGTCGCGTGACACAAATCACTAAGCGGTTCATGTATGTTCAGATAATCTGACGTGTCCACGTGTGGGTCAGACTTGACCTTGTAAAGAGATGGCAAGAAGAAGCGGGAGCATTCAGCAGGCGGTATGTAGATGATTTCTCAGTGATGAGTCCTGCGTGCACGGTGGCGCTGCGGTATGGATGGCTCGCTCTCGCCGGCCTACCATCGCAAGACAACTGCCTGGCTTACAATGCGCTGTGTCAAGGTTAGTCGAGAAATGCAGGCTGGGCCTCAAAACCAGTCGATGACGAATCACTCTCCCTGTCTATTCTCCTCCCCACCGCTCTCTCTCTCTCCCCTTCTCTCTTTGTGATGCCCTATTCTTTGTGCCAGTTATCCAGAAGTAGAGAGTACCGGAATGAAAACTGTCGGGCTAATGTATAATGTATGTCAGACAATGTTGAACAGTGGAAAAAATTTTCTTTCTTACTCCTTTTTTGTCTTCTTTTCATCCTTCTTCTTCTCGGCGTCTTCCTTTCTCCGTTTAGTTCATTTCTATATCCACCGTTTACTACCCACCTCGTCCAGGTGTCACGAATTTCAATGCAAACACATGCCACGCAAAAAATGTAAAAACTGCTTCGCTAAATTCTAGACACACCAGGGTACTTAGCATAGCACTAGCCAGGATCCTAACGTCTTCCGCTATGTGACAATGCATGTGCATCACTCAAAAGTTCGTTACAACGCCAAACAAAACATCGTCTTGAATCAGCACATTACAAATTTAAAAAATCAACTTTTTTTGTTCTCTCTCCAGCGTTATACGTTTTCTCCCTAGAATCTTGGGTGGGTAGCAGAGGAAGAAAAATGTTTTATATGCACATGCACGGGAGTTGTCTTTCTCGTCCTCAGCCCCAGTTTTTTTTTAACACCCAGTATGCGAGCTCCTATTACTACTTCTTTCTCTTTTCCCCCGAGGTCTAAGAAACGCAGTCTACACGATGTACTGTCGGAGTTGTCTTTGTCGGCATACCGTGCGTTACTGACAATTATTTCTCCAAAGTAAAAAAAAAAACAATCGTTCACTTTTTTGCAATCTTAATAACACCCCAGAGACCTTCAGCAGGGGATGCTTGCTTGTTTAACCCTCTTAAAACCGAAGCGTCGCACGTTGTGTTGTTGTATCCACTCCCCAGTCACATTCATTTCAGTTCAAACAGAATTTGGCGACAAACGTGAGTTCCCTCCCTGTGGACCACACGGGTGTCTGCTGGCAGCAGAAAAGGTTCCGGAAATGACAGGAAAGGGAGGGTGGCCTCACTTCGGCACCTGCAGCCTGAGTGTTGCAGGACAGAACTGCAAATGGCATCGCAGGGTAAGGAGGGAGCAGTTGTCAGTGCTCTGGTGTGCTTACACTCGCACGCGCACCACTGTGGTAGTGGCTGTCAGCTGTCTGGTTATGAAACCAGTAGGGTGTGTGGCTCTGGAAACTCTACCGAGCTTATCGAGCACGACGTGCGTGCGTGCATGCTTGTGTGTGTGTGCGTGTGTGTGTGTGTAGTGTGTGTGTGTGTGTGTGTGTGTGCGCGCGCGCGCGCGTGTGCATGTGGGAAAGGGAAGGGTTGTTGGTAAGCTTTTGTTAACTACTTTAACTTTAAAGCAGTATATATGCTAACGGTATTCTCGTGAGGCCTCACCTTAGTCGTACTCACGTGCCCCTGTCAAAGGTAATTTTTGTTAAGGAAATCTGACACACGAAAATCTCTCCACTGTTTTCTAGCTCTCCCCTCTCTCTCTCTCTCTCTCTTTCTCTCTCTCTCTCTCTCTCACACACACACACACTGAGAGAGAGAAAAAAGAAAGAGTTTGTACGTGCGAGAGAAAAGCACATATACAAATGAATAAGAAATAAGAAAAGAGGGGGGGGGAAAGAAGGTAGTTCTATATCTAAGTACAACACTAGACGTGATGAGACAAAGACGATTACTGAATTTCCTAAGAACCACAGTTCTTCACCTTCCCTTCTCACAGGCAGTTGCGTTTCTTTCATTTTCCTTTTTTTTAACGTTACTCTACCTTCACTCAGTCATGTATAAGTATCATCGTGTTAAATGTATAAACCATTTAACTATGTTACAGTAATTCCTTCAAACAAACAGTCTGTACAAAAAAGCTGCTATGTTTCATGAGAAATAAAAAAAAATGATAAGGCATAATAAAATATATTTGTAAACATAAAACGAAAGAAAACGCCGTTCATTATTTTTAATGTCTTAATAACGCCAGGTAGGCTGCAGTGATATGACACCACCAGTGAACACTGCGACAAGCCATTAATAATCAGCAGTAAAAAAAGAAATGGAAGGATATTAGTCCTAACTCACCATCATAGGTACATGAGGCCGAACCAGATAACGAGCCGTTGTCTGATCTCATAACATCATCACAGTAAAGGTGGACATTTCCGCTGGAGCCACTGTTACTAATATTCTCTCTCGTCGTCGGAACCGTGTTATTGCGTGTTATGTGGCTAATACTCCCCCACATTCCCACATTGATGTATTCGACCGCTAGCATCGTTATTTGTGGTTTTCCGGACCAGCCCTAATAATCGCATCACCATCAGCAGCATTATTTTCTTGATCTGCTGCTACTTTTTGATGCTGGTACCAGAGATCGCTCTTGTTAAGTTTTGTCATTGACAGGTAGCTGGCTACACTAGACTACACTAGACTACGCTAACTAGTCTTTAAAAAACCCATCTAATGACTACTGTAAATGTGGCATTAGAGAATTTCAATGAACTCTAACGAGGAAATACAGGGTTAATGTAAAACGAAAAATAATGTGCATGTAATGGAAAGAAGTATTAACTGTGTCCAACAAACTAAAATGAAATTAAACGAAACTCCAAAACAGGCGATAAAAGATCACCGATAAAGTGGAAAGAACATTTAAAAAAGAAAAAAATGATTATTTCGCTAGAGACAAAAAAAGAAGAATATAAGCCTTTAAAGATTGCATGGATTCTGAGTTGGCTTCTGATCAATATTGTGCGTATGCGTGTTCTTAAGCGATCTGAAGTCACGTGCAGGAACAAAAGACAAATCACGTGACGAGTCGGCGCGAGAGATGAAACGTAATACGGAGGTATAACCGGCATTAGTTTCATGCCAATCAAAGGCAATCTGATCGCACCGAATCGGTTATCGCAGGACCACATTGAGTGAAATGGGTTTACAAAGACTCGGCTTTGCATAACTGGCAGAAACACGAACTTGGAGGGTATGAGCAACGGTTTCTCCGGAACGTGAGGAAGAACACAACTGTAACTGTATTACAGATCAGGGTGAGGGTGCTGAGTGACGGCATGTGGAGATGTACTATAAACTCACACATTATGTAGCTGTTTAGTGACAGAAAATATGTAATTCGATAAACATCTAACCATTTGTGTTGTCTCGCGTCGTTGTATGCTGAACTGTGTGTGTGTGTGTGTGTGTGTGTGTGTGTGTGTGTGTGTGTGTGTGTGTGTGTGTGTGTGTGTGTGTGTGTGTGTGTGTGTGTGATAAATTGTTCTTTGAAACCGAGAAAATGTGGTCGAATATGTGATCAAGTTTTAAAACGTGTGTGAAGATCACAGGTCAGATGGTTTTGGCCGACCGTTTGGGATTCTAGAGCTTGTAATATTTAATTCCAAGATTTTATATCGATACATACTAGATGGGCAAGAGTAGTTTTTCAATGGAGAGGACATAGAGAAAAAAATGTTTATGCACATTTACTTGCATCTTTCTGACGAGAAGTTTTATAAAACGATCAACATAGATCTTTGGCTGCTGCATGTCCTCCTATCGAAACTGTGTGTACAGGCGAGATAGGAGACCACCTGAGGGCTCGAAATAGGAATCGAGATGAAAAGTGAGACACCATAAGTGCAAATATATCGCAGCAGTTCTTCTTATCGCGGGACGGAGGGAGTGAAGCACGACTTGCAGTGCAGGCTCTGCCTCGCTCTTGTCGCTGATCACACGCATGGCTGGCCACCGGCAGACGGCGCTGCGCTCAGGACCCGAGATAGAGAGAAGCCGGATCCGCAATTAATCGCAGAGGTGCGGAACACATCAAAGTCAGCATGGTGCTGGCCAGTCAGGTGAACCTTGCCAGCGGTTCCCTAATATGGCTTCTCTTTACCTGGAAGGTTAGCAGACACTTTTCAACACGAGCTAACCGGAGCCTATGTACAGGTAGATTTATGGCCTCCAAAAGGAGGAAACGCTGCAACAGTAGATCGTCTGATTGTTTTGAGAGAGTTAATCTGGTAGAACACTATAGATACAATTGATTCAATTTTATCTTCAAAGAATCCGTATGCTTAAATTTTCTTTATCTTATGCTTCTACTAGTATTATCATTATCATCATCGTTATTATTTTTATTTCTGATGGCTACCTTTACTGCGCAGGACGGCTCTGTCAGAGACAAGACTGTTAAGCCACACAAGTGAAAATGTTGTCTACAGCAGCTCTGCCTCCACAAGAGATTGGATCTCGTAGTTTCTTGTCCCGTTAGCAGGTGAATACAAGACAGCATACATATCGATATGAGACTTGAAATTGTCTTATGCGTTGACATTATTTATAGTGTGATCTGTTTTCTTGCTCCTAGATGCAAGATTTTTCTTTCTTTCTTTCTTTCTTTCTTTCTTTCTTTCTTTCTTTCTTTCTTTCTTTCTATATATATATAAATGTGAGAAACTCCATCAGCCAGTTGTAAAATTCTGTTTCATGGCAATACTGTAATAATATGTTTAACTAGTTCTAATTCATTGTCAGGCCTAAGACGCTAAGCATGTAGCAATATTACTTTATGTATATTATATATAATCTGCCGATATATTTGCATGCGTGCTGATGTGTTACACTAGATACATGCTGAGACATGACATGTACGTACATTTGTGCTTCACCAAAAGGTGTATATTTACAAAAGTTTAAATGAACCAGGCAATTAGTTAGGTCACAATATGGATTCATTTATAATTATATGTATTTGGAACAGGAATGCCAACTGTGCATATCTATGTAAACAGGCTTTTATGTTTATATGTTTTTATGTTCCACCTCTTCAGTTATGGGCCATGGCCTACACATAATAAAGTCAAAGTCAAGTCTGTCTTTCTTTCTTTCATTCTTTCCTTACTTCTTTCCGCTTCTTTTGGTTTTTTGGGTTGATTTTATTATAAAGTTTATTTCTTTTTTCCCGCACATACCGAACACAGTGCATTCTTGAATAATGAATTTTAAACATTTTTACTCAAAAGCACTTCTCAATCATCTGTTTTTTATTTTTATTTATTTATTTATTTATTTATTTTGTCTACCTCGTTCCCTCACCTCCTTCACCGTCATGTAACCTGTAGCTTTGCTAGACGTTTGAAATCAGTAGCGGGTATGAGCACGATAACACTTTATGTCGTACAGTTGCTTACTTTTATCACCAAGGAGCAAGGTATCAGCTCTTCGTGGTCATCAGTTTACCGCTTCCTATCCGCTACACCGCCTAATGTCTGCAAAGAAGGGCAGGCCGAGAAGTGGCCTTCATTTTAACTTTCTTTTCTTAATTGAATTAGTCTATCCGACGGCTCGACACTTTTTTCTTTTTCCCCACAGCCTCCAGTTTTATTTTTCTTCTACCAGACACCATTACGCGCAGCCCTGACATTTACTAGAAACACGCGTTCATCACAACAGAGACAGAAATATTCGTGAAACAGTCTGACTCGTACGAACGTACTTGCAATCTCGTATTGTCCAATCTGGAACATGATAGGCAACACTCAGGGGTGTTGCAAGCAGCAGGACACATCTTGGCACGACAGTCTCTGGCAAACTAAGTGTAAAGATTAATGGCGCTTCATGGCTGAATAGCTCCCATGATTGCGTGAGGAACATGCCTCTCTGATATACTGGCAAGAGCCAGGAGCCACACTGGATACCATGAGCATGCACAGGTTTGCACAAGGTCTGCGATAAATAACATGACAGGTAGTTTTCGGGATTTCATGGGGCTGTTTACTTCACATCCTTGTGTCTGAGTAGTTCCACCCTACCCTATGTCATTTGTTGCGCTCCCATTGTAGCTCACCCTTTCCCATCCTAATAAAAATACGAAATGACAAACCAATAAAAAATGAGTGGAAGAAGGAGAGAGAGAGAGAGGAAGAGAGAGAGAAATCAAATTCCTCACAGGGGGAAAAGTAGATATCAGAATGTGGCACTCCTTGATCGCGTGCTATTTCGTTTACCGTTATTTCCTGCTGTTAGTAAACACATGTAATGTGTTGCGCTGTGTCTGTCAGTAATATTGTCATTTTGAATTTGTCTTTATATGTCTAGTCCAGTGCAAGAGACTCCTTTCCTAACTCTGGGTAAATAACACTTCCGGTTCCCGAGATACAATCCTGCAAACAACAAAACAAAGTCAAGCTCAGGAAGCCATGTTTGTGCACAGAGACATCTAATCAACAGATGGTCTCAGCTCTCCACTGGACTGTAACCTTGACAACGTAAATATTCTTCGTGAACAATGCTGACGTATGTGTTGTTGACTGTTAAGGTTTTGAAGACTTTTCACATGAACGTTTGGGGACGGATCTAAATTACTCCATCCTATTTAGGGCTCATCCGAGCTAATTGAAAGAAAATGTTTTCTCTAGAAAAGCTTTAACCACTTTTTTCCTTTAACCTCTCTGTTAAGACGGTAGTTAAATGCCCGCTAGATATTTTACTTTATCGTCGTCGCTGTTCATTGAGCTCAGTATAACGCGTGCACTGTTACAAGAAGGCTCAACACTAAAAGAACGTTCATCGTTAAAAGATGCTTCACCGTTAAAAGGTTTGTCGTTAAAAGAAGGCCCAGTCTACTCGCCCTGCGTGACTAATTATGACCTTTTAGGATTGTGACTGTTGTTTTGCAGTTCCTACCTCTTTAATTATGCAGAACGAAGACGGTATTGATGCTTGCGGTCCTGTGAATGGTCAACACTCACGCGTCTATTAAATTTTGGGCTACATTCGACTAGTGTTACTAATGTTACTTGCAAAACCAGCTAACTGCTTTAACATGTCTAGGGAACTTAATAATATATTGTGTTGAAACATACCTGCTTTTTTTCTTTTCTTTTTTTGCAGTGGTAATTAGTAAATAGTGCGAAATTAGAAGACGAAATAAACTTTGCAAGGTGGCATCCGTCTACTGTTGCAATTCTAACGCCATAAACTCAAAAGAAAGTCGCATTTCTTGTTGGGATCAACTTGACTTTGTCTAGTTGGAATAATAATAATAATAATAATAATAATAATAATAATAATAATAAATGAAGAATTTTATAGCGCATATTTACACTCATAGAGAGCATGCTCTTAGCGCTTAAAACGGGGAAGAGACATGGAGTAAAACGGATAGAAAACGAGGGACGGAAGAATAAACGACAGTACGGACGACAAACAGAAAACAAAGATAGAAAACACAAAAGGCAGCAAGTAACAGGAACAGAGAATATAGTGATTCTGCAGAGAAAGATGGGTAGAAAAGTAGCAAGAGCGGAAGGGGGGAGGGTAAGAAGGACGAGCATTGTGTGGACTGTGTTAGGAGTAATGCTCAAGGAATCAAACTGGGATTTCTTGTCGGAATAACATTGTAGTCATCATAACTGTGTAACTTTTTCAACGGTTGCCAGAGGGTTGGGGGGTTTTAAGCATCAAAACATTATTTCCATTCTGAAAGCATCAATGGTACAAGAGACTTTTGCAGTGTGATAAGTTGTAAAAAAAATCGGGACGTAGGAAAGGAGGAATACAATTTGAGCAACCTTAGTGCTGAAACAGGCTCATTTAAAAAAAAAAAAAAAAACGGTCATACATCGCAAAGTTGTGTGCCTTGTACTTTAACAGAGGGCCAGACGACGGGTGGAAGAGAAACGTATGGCCTTTAACCTAAGAACGTATCCTCCACGCTCGACAAAACTGTCAGAAAAGCCGTTATCATGACTAGACCTGGCGAAAAACTCGGAGGTGAGCACGCATTACTGTCACAGCGATTTACTGCAATTCTTACAACTGCTCGCTCACCTGTGACAGTCCCTGTGGCACAGTAACAGGCTGGCGGCGACGGGAGAGCCTCGTAAATTAAGGCACACGTACCAGAGCTAATCTGCCTCCACAAGGGCCCCCGTAACATGAGGCTCAACTTTGCCCTCAATATAAATATGAAACAAGAAAAAAAAAAAGGACGCGTATATCTTCTGAAAGGATACAGAGGCTATTATTAGAACTCAGGGCTAGATCACTGTGCTCTGCGCTGTGTCAAAACTTGACAGGGAGTCTAAGTACCTAACTAAAAATATTGTTTAATTAAAACAAGGACGTGTTTTCACTTTAATCTATACTTGGAAAATGAAGAAGGTAAATTGGCAGTTAGAAATATTGAAAGCTCATAAAACGTGACGAGATGACTTTCTTCGTGTTCTGTGTGGTAGTGAGCTTGCGGTATGCTTTAGAAGCTGAGAGGAAGCAGAACAGGAATGTTTCTCATCAAAGGTTACATTATGAAACGCTTGTATGTCGGGTGAGAGTAACCTTGATATATGCACATTAGTCGCTGGCATTTACTTGTCGCTAGTCCCTATACAGTGCAAGTCGTGCCTTCCTGGTCGTTCTTTTTATCTTCCATCCTTCAGTCTTACGGTCATTATACGCATCTTTCCCACACTCTGTCTATCCCGCGCGGGTCTGTCGACGCTGAAAGCTGCAGGCCTGGCGAGGATGGCGGACAGACTGTCACATGGAGGTATGGACAAGTGGGAATGCCACTGTGGTGGATTTGTAACTGAGGTGCACACAAAATGGGATCGACCCACAGCATGGCACTTGGCTGTTAATGTTATTAGCCTTCGCGCCGAAACAGATGTCTTTCTTTCCTAAGACCCCCCCAGTCTTCTCCGTCGCTGGTTGTAAGGTTTTTCCAGAGAGAAACCTTTTTCACTGAACGGTGTCTCTTCCGCAGTCTTCTCTTAAAAACTCTAAGTGTCGGATATTAGTGCAAAGGATGCAGTTAGAAGTAATACATGAGAATGTTAGCCCTGCCACGTACACCATTCACGACGATGCCAAGCCCATAATTAGAAGTTTCCTTCAACCTCCTGCAAGACAGGACTCAGAAGCTGATTTTAGGCTCAGTCCCAGCATTTCTTGGCACTCTGTGCACAGTATAACTCAATAATTAGGAGTGGCTTCTGGACAAGCGATCTTCTATTTACAGATAGGTAAAGGCAACGTTTGGATGAACATATTTATTTATTCTTAGACAGTTATGGGAAGAGTAAAATTATCTCCACAGAACCCAAGACAACGGTTAACTGCCCTCGATAAACCCTACTTCCTTCAACTGATGGTGACACTGATAGGGTGACGATGTTGTAACAGGTCTATCGGTAGCTAGCAAGTTCCATTAACTACAATTGTTAGTTAAGAAAGTTTATTTACATCTAGTGCCACATCCCAGCCTTATGAGCTAGCTCATGGTGCTTTGTAAATAATATTAATAACATTAATAAAAATCAAACCGAGACGACAGGAAAGAAAAAGTTATAAAGCGTGGAACGGGAAAAACGTGAGGTGTTGTCGGATTAACAGTTTATGCAACAAGTCTATGAAATGAAAGTGAATGCACATAATTCACAAAGTTCATTGTACATTATAGAAAAAAGTATCCAGTAGACAGACTTGTCTGGAGGACCAGACTCTGTAGCCTGGTTTCACTTTTCACTGGCCAAGATTTACAGCTTAGATCTGCAATTCACTGGAAAGTTATTACAAAAAAAAACAGATCAAGAATACTCAGGTCAAACCAGCTGTAGACGGTTATCTAACAGTTTGACTACACTGCACAAGGTTCATCTCGCTGTCGAGGGGCACAAACGAGAAACTGGACTGAGGTGGAAATGGCATCGTCGAAGAAAAAACTACAAATAAGCTGAAGCCGTATAACTGAAAAAAATATCAGGGTCACGAAATGCAGTCCAGCACAATCACAAAGATAAAATAAAGCAAACCATGTACCTCACAATCAAAATTAAATCAGGAAAATATCAAAATATAAAGAAATCCCGAGCCAGTCCCTTCTAGTCAGTAGGCGAAGGGACATCAAACTAACATCAAATTAGCGACTACACAATTGTTCAACATATTTTCCTGTTTCTGTTTGCAATCATGGACCGAAAAATCTAGGTGATGTCAGTAGTGCCCAATCTGTAAACAGTCAATGAAGAATTTCTTAAACTTTTATCTGAAACTGATTCAGTCTGTAAGATTTAACTTACTTCGGAATAGAGATTTATTTATGGAGGGCCATCGTGACGGCAGCATGGATGATGTAAGCAGTTCCTTTTTAGTCGACCACAACACAAAGTTTGGGAAAGTAAAATAATGACTGATATAACCTGTCCGGCAATGATGATAACCATGATAATAATACTTGTCCGGCAATGAGAACACGTCTGACAATGAGGACTACCTGTCCGGCAATGATAATGATACTTGTCTGGGACTGATAATAACACTTTACCGGCAATAACACAATGATAATGATATTTGTCTGGGACTGATAATAACACTTTGTAGCACAATGATAATGATAGCACTTGCCCGGCAATGACAGCAAAAAGGAGCAAAGGTTCAAAAGGAACTCACTTAAAAATTAATTTGTAAAGTTTGTGTTTGGAGATGCAAGTATACATGCATATAGACATGTTTGTGTGACTGATAATACCTAGTGTTCAGCGGTAAAACCCTTATTAACCAACAAAAGGTTGGAAGTCTAAGGCTTTGGAGTGAACGTTCGAGATATCAGAACATGCAATGGGATATGGAAAGCACCTGGTTGTTTTGTTGTGGCGCTTCAAAGGTTTGATATTTCGACACTTTGCCCAGTTAACAACGGCCTGTTGCTGGAAAACATTAGCTTTCAGGTTTAAATCGGTAAGCAGACAGACCTTCAACACAGTTTGCACAGAGACAAAATAGTGGCAAAGTGAGCATTACTATCAACTGAGGACTGTTTTGTTATTAACATCACAATCGTTGTCTTCCTTGTCATCATCAGCACTAGCATTTTGATCAGTTATCTGATCCTAGGCGAGTTGACGTGATCGAGTGTGAACAAACAAAAAGAAATTAATAACAAAAACAAGCCGCCATAAAATATGAAATAGATTAAGTGCGAGAGAGGACAGAGAAGATTAAATGTACAGAAAACGAACATAAGACTAGTGACTGGAAATTTAATTTGAAGCTATCGATGTGTATTAGCGAGTAGGTGGAGGAGAATGAGTTAAATAAGGAAGACAGAATATTAGAACAAGAGGAAAATTAAAACTGACAGGTGGTCTTCTATAGTGTCCAGATACAATCTAGGCTGGCTTTGCCTTCAGTGCCCGTATTTCATGTTAATTAATTCAATGAATGAGACGAAAGCTTTGTATCACGAGAAGCCAATTTGCTATGAGTGCAGACTACTTTCTCTTCCGCAAACAATTAATTACTTGTTAAGATAAAACACCCAATCTACCAACAATACAGACTTGCCGAAAAATTCAAAAGTGTTCCCTTGATGTGATCCCTGTGTTTTTATCTGGCTCCATCCGTCGTCTATACCTGGTGTCGCTCAAAAGCATCTCTAAGCTATGTTCGTCTCTCGGGGGCGGAGTCCACAGGAAATGGCGGCCTCACAAAACGTTCTACCGACAAACACTTTTCCTAATTCGGGCGCGCATCTCGCTGAAGGGGGTCTTTCAACAGATCCTGTCAACAAGGGCTGCCAGTTCCTGTGCTAACAATTCGCTTTCCCCCGAGAGGCTGCGTGAATAATCTTAGCTTTTACCATCGGAAAAAAAATCAGTCCACAATTGTTAATGAGTCACTTTAAAACGTGATTATTCCCGTCCACAATACACTGCGGCTAAAGGAAGGACAAACAGGGGAAGTGAACCACTCTAGCTTTGTGATACTCTCAGTTATCTGTCCTTCGCGACAACATGTCATGTGATTTTGTTCTTCTGTTACTTGCAACAGATCGACGTCGACGTTTCCCTTAATCTCAATGTTCCGCAACTTCTATGTGACACTGGGTCACGTGTTTATCAATATGATCAAAGTCTTAACATTGTTTTAATCGGCTTAGTATACCCTCGGAATAATAGTACAATTAAAAGTATGGATGAATCGTAAATAATAATAATACTCTGGCTACACATCAGTTTTAGTACAAACTGTCCGTGCTGTGTTGTAACTTTTTGCAGGCTCCTGCCCTGTTTCTCTAAACCTGTCTTCCCCTACATCCCAGCTAGTATGTTGTCCATGTCTCGTTCTTGTCTCTAGGAGGTGGGGGGGGAATTGGTGTTTTACGCCGAACCAGCAACTAAGGCTATATCACGGCAAGGCAGCCAGCCCTGTAAACAGATGCCACATGCAGAGAAAGAACAGCGTGCCCGAGACGAGAAACGAACCCAGGACAGCCAGCCTTCACTGTATTGGTGACTGGCGCTAACGTTTCGCCACCGGACCGCCGTTCGTTCTTGTCTCAAGTGCTAAGAGCACGCTCCTCACGGGCGTGAGCATGCGCTATACAAATAACGCTTTTATTATTATTATTATTATTTAAAAAATAATGTTTAAATAACACACATCGAGAGAGCTCACCACGCCTTAAGAATAACACAAACGAAAATAAAACAACAACAATAAATAATAAGCAAAACAAAATGCAGCATCTGACAACGGAACACAGATCAGACGAGCCAGGCCAACAGATCACCGTAACCAAAATACTGATGATAATTTGCGAGAAGGAACTAACAAGGAAGACGATAAAAATAAAAGTTGGCAGAACACATACGTTACAAGCACACGATCAAATGCTTGAGAAGACCGCCATTAGTACCAAGACTACGATCAGCACCAACTTGTCACGAAAAGCATCGCGTCCTGCAACATCGCTGTGAAATCAACATCGATTCATCGCCAGCGGTCCGGTTGCTAGAGGAGACTAAATGTTGTGCGTCTGCCGAGGCCCACGCAAGAGGAAAAAGAGGAAATGAATCTCAGTCGCTGGCAAGGAAACGGTACACGCTTGATTTCTCAAAGAATGCATCTGTTTCCTTGCTCACGTTACTGAAAATAATTAATTGCTTTGCAGCAAAACCCCGGAATTACGGGTAATGAAGGGAGTGCTTAAGGGCGTGGCAAAGGTAACATAGTGTTATAAAAATCGGAATAGAAGATTGCGGTGGCTGATGGTCTAGTGCTTGACCTAACCCCACCCTCTCTAACCACAAGAAACAAACACCATTCCCCGCTCCCCGATACGCACGATTTGCTAAATTGATGAAAATGAATGACATGAAATTGCGGTTGTCATCAAAGTGAACTATAACAACTAGGATTCATGCTGTAGGCATGTATTAGCAGTGCAAAATATTTTTTTTTAATGAAGAGCAGGTTATGGGAATGCTCAAGAAAAGGTCAAAGACTTACAGATATCTTCGCTCGATACATCACATCCACCCTGTTGTTAGAGGAAATAAGCTGAACAAAAAGACTGGACTCAACTTAATCCGGCTTTCACGATGATTGTCATGGTATTGAGTGAAGTGGTATCGGAAAAAACGCTATTTCATGTAGGCTGTGTGTATGTGTGTGTGTGTGTGTGTGTTTAGTGGAGAGGCTATAAAGTGATCTGAGAAGTACACTTACACCTCTTGCGTGTAAAACTTCTGCTACCAACCAAAGGACGAGATATGTCTAGAGTAGACGAGTCAACTCATGTTAAAGGCATCAAATGAAAGGGCATTGGGGCCAAATGCATGACTCATGTCTAGTCGCTAGGAGTGTGGCCAGCGTAATATTAAGAGCATTTAACTGACTGCATCCAGTGCCTAGTGACTTGTCGTGCACCTGACTCCAAGACTATAGACCTGAGATAGTATTTCTTGGCCGCCATGCCCTCTTTATTTCAGTGTGTGGGCTTGTCAGAGTGGATCGTAGGAGCAAAACAATAATGCTCGGAAAAGAAATGTATCAACCAAAGACACAAAACTGAAACAGAGACTATATTCATTGCAAAGCTGGTTTCTTTTTTCTCTGAAGCATCTGCTATGACATAGTCCCAAAGAGCAGAGCTAGGTAAGAGAGGGAATTATCTGGCATCTATTTTTGTATTTTTTAAACTTCAAATTTAATTTATTACTTGTAGTCCATTGTAGGTAGTATTTTCTGCAAAACAATTGTGTACATGGCATGATCATAATGACACATGTATGAACAGCTTCTAATTCTCTCACATGTGCACACACACACACACACACACACACACACACACACACACACACACACACACACACACACACACACATATTAGATAAATTTGTGCACTAGTTTGTGTGAGCAGAAGAAAATGTCTGATCACCAGTAGCAGGCAAGAGTTACCTGTTTTGCAGCTTATGGAAAACTATGTGTCAAACAGATCTCGCTCCTCAATAGACATACATTAAAAAAAGAAGCAAATTTATCAATAAATCATAAAATATTATTCAATTTGGATATGCCTGTAAAGAATTCTTATTAGAAAAGTGTTAATTCAAGCAAGAACTTAGTGGAAAGCTACATTATGTTCAAATCGGTATCTGTGCCATAATAGATCGACCTTTGGACTGATCATCACCTGATCTGCTTATTTTAATGATTTTTTAAACTGAAATATTTTAAAAAAATATGTAGACATATCACTTTCTAGCACTATTCAACAATACATTTACTGCGATTCATTTACAACATTCCTTCACATCTTCTTCCATTTTTATCCCACTCTTACTTGTACAGCAAATACATGGAGGGTAGAGGAAGACAGGGAAGGAGATAAAGACAGATAAGAGATACGAACATTACTAGAAAGAACAGACACAGAGTGAGATACAAGCTTAGTTCACAGCTCTAGCTAATCAGGAATGATACTAGTTCACTTCACTCACAGCATTAGTCATTCATAAGGTTGCCACAATAGGTCATATCCATCCACGGTATTACTTGTTCCACTATGATGTCTCTCTATAGAGAGCATTGATATTTAAAAAAAAAATAAAACAACCTAGTACAGAGGGTTTGGCATTTTCGTCTTGCGCAAATAGAAATAGGGTGCACGCCAGATAAAACAAGTTGACATTTCTAAAAAAAATGTGCATCTGCTGACCAAGACTATTTGTAGAGCTTGCCAGAATTAACTAATATACTGCCACAGCAAATGACTGCCTCCACCATAGTAAGGCACACAGCATTTTGAAGAGTTGATAATCTTTCTTATTTTGTATTTTCAAGCGTCCATGGTGTGTGTAATAGATACATTGATACGTATATATAAAAAACATACATTAAGAAAGAGAGGGGGGTGGGGAGAGGAAGAACTCGTGTTTTTTTCTTTATGCAACAGAAACTGCAATCACACTTACTCTCTCTATCCGTGTCATAGGGGATATAGTGCAAGGGTACTAATGAGGTCGTGTTATCAAGAAAGTCGGTCCACGTTGATGTTCTTTTCTTTCTTCCCCGGCATCACCTTTCACTGCACACTGGAGGGGAGTAAGGCAGTGCACTGGCATGTCAGTGTTGGAAGGCGTAAAAGTATCATTACACCAAAGCTGAGTGCTGGGGATATAGCGAGAGCACTGGAGCCTATTAAAAGGAGTGGTATTGATTGTACACCTCTCCACCCACCATCATTTACGTCCTGAGCACGCGCGCGTGTATATATATATATATCCACACACACACACACATATATATATACACACACATACGAACATGTATACGAACAAATACATATACACGAACACATACACACACAAACACACATTCACAAACACACATTCACACACACATTCACACACACACACACACACAAACACACACACATACTCGCAAGCACAAACATGCGCACATACAGGCACGTACCCACAAAAGCGAACACACATACATGAACACGTATGCACATAAACAACCACCCCCACACGAAAACACACACATGCATACATATGAAAAAGTACACACACATACACTCACACGTGCACTCTGTGTGTGTGTGTGTGGTAGAGAGAGAGAGAGAGAAAAAGAGAGGGGGATTTTTTTCAAACAAAACTCGGCGCCAGGCCAGTTATCCTCCCAGACGCTAGAGGCATGACCGTCTTCGCCTTTTGTTAGTTTTGTTGTAACAGGAACATATTTACAACACGACCCGTCTCCCTATTTTTGTATTTTCTCTATTTTTATCATGTCTTGTCAAAACTTTGATATTGAACTTTAAAGTTATATGTGTTGCCTTTAACCCTCTACCACCTCCTCTACCTACACATTTCCACTGTTTACTGATACAGAGGCACAACTGTCCATCCAAGATGCTTCATTTTGAAGCAATTGTTTCATTTGGAAACAGGCATACTGTACAGTCTAGATGCTTCCTTTCATAACAGACACGACTGTACATTCTAAGCGCTTCCTTCTTACGGCAGGCACTGTATCTACTTAGTGCTCTTCCCTCCATTTTAATGAACTCTTCTCTCTGATCATCCAGCTGAACAGATTAGCTACAAGTTCCTTCCTTTCCCAAGTAAGATGCCACCAGATGTAGATTAATTGAAAAGTCGAAAATTGACCGGTTGCTTTGTATGTTAATGCTCTGTGATGTTCGGTCTTACTATAAATCTCGTGCTGTTTGATGGGATGGGACAGATTTTGTTTACTTTGTATGTTAGTGGTGACTGATGTACGAACCGTCTACACTTACATCGACTATTATGTTTGATTGATGGGCGGGCAAACTACACACATTTGTACTTCGTATGTTAGTGGTGTGTGGACTAACTAAGCAGATATATGCTATATGATATATGATATATGCTATCATGTTCGAGCCATGTGACGTGTATCGGGACGACCAGTAGTCATTATTTCAAGTCGACCAACCTGGGGGTTGACAGTTCTGTCCTTTACTGGAGTCGGCGCCATAGGCTGATGTTGGAGATTGTGGATTCAACATTAAGTTAGTTGATGATGAAACAATTGATGTTTGATTATAATGTTCTGATTTTTCACTTCTTTGATGATAGTGCTGAGATCAGCATTGTTTTTAAAAACATTTTTACGGGCTGTTTTTCCTTTTTGGGTGGATATACATTTCAAAATAGAAATCTCTGCCTCCCGAAATATTACCTTGTATCCCATTCCAGACTGACAGACAGATTGATGAAATTATTAGCGGAATATCATCTTCAAAAAGAAAGAAAGAAAAAAAAACACGCACGTGCGAGCACACCGACATCATGATTGATTGAGAGAGAGAGAGGGAGAAAGGGAGAGAGAGAGAAAGAGAAGGAAATAGAGATGAAATCATGAGCAAGTTATTAAAACAACTAAATAAAGGAATCATTTTTCTGAAACATGAGTCAAATTTAAAAGTTTGGAGTTGTTCATTTCTGAATGTTGTCTGACACTTTAAGCGGAGATTAGTAGCGGCTGCTCGGAGATTGGATTCAAAGATCACACAATAAGAACACACATGCTCGCACTGAAAATATCCTCGATGCAGCACTTGAAAAAAATTGGAAAGAGGCGGAGAAAAAGAGAGAGAGAGAGAGAAAGAGAGCAAATCACGCCAGTATATTTCAGCAGCTTATCTAAAACATACATCACCTCCAGATCTGTTCGATCTTAGTCTGACATCTGCTCTCTCACCTACCCAACAGCCGCCACAAGAAAGTCCTGCTGAAAGCTTTTTTTTCCCTTAAATTCTCTAGACCATTTGTCTATTCGTACTTTATTTTTGGTGGATTTTTTTTTTTTGTTAGCTATTTTTCCTTTCTTATTTTCTAGCAGCCAAAGCTTGCGCTGAAAAGGCCACACTTCTTACACGGGTTGGAATCCATGTCCTACATGGTCAGGAAAAGGAAGATGGCTTCTTCCTCAGATTTTGAACAATAATTAAAACCAGTGGACTGTGCTCAGCCGTTTGGAAAAGTAATTTTGACTGTTGTAAGTCTATTAGAAAGCAATAAATGATAAAAATAGCGAAAGTTATCCACAAAAGGGGATAAACAAATGATCTAGAAGATTTATAGAATAAACATTCGCAGCAGGATTTTATCGTTAAGCTACCCGCCACCTGCAGTGACGTCAGACTTTTGCACTGATTCTCTAGCCGAGGAAGAATATCCATGTTTCATTACTAGGACTTCCATGAGTGCCCATTTATTGTGATTATATTTAATGCCCATGTTGGTGAATGTCCATGCCTCATGATCTCCCAAACAGAAAAGGTAGGCTATTCTGTTACATTCGGTGAACGCGAATCTTGTAAAGGCACATTGTTATTTGGATAAAAACGAATACTAGTAACTTTTTAAGATGTTAAAGCTCTTACTTTGAGTTTTTGTTCAGTTTTAGGAATGATGGTGGCATAAACCTACCAGATAGGAGTTATTGAATGTGTGCAGAGGACCAGAACAAACAAGAAATACAGACAGGGGAACTGTATGTGTGTATGCGCGCTCGTGTGTGTGGATGTGTACGAATGCGTGTGTGTGTGTGTGTGTGTGTGTGTGTGTGTGTGTGTGTGTGTGTGTGTGTGTAAGCGTGTAAGTGTGTGTCTATTTCCTCGTCACTCGAGTTTAAGCTAGGAATTAAGAGACAGACGCCCTATCAGCATCACAGCACCCACATAGCTATGCATACGTGTGACACCTAAGGTCACCGACCGACCGACCGACCGACCGACCGACCGACCGACTCACTCACTCACTCACTCACTCACTCACTCACTCACTCAAGGTCGCTGACTGACTGACTGACTGACTCAGCAGTCAGCGTCTTTCTTTTGTTTCTGCTTCTTTTGATAGCAAAATATTAACAAGAAATTAAGAGGCATGACACGTTTTAATGTATTTTTGTTGCTCAATAGAATATTTAAATATATATTATGTCTCTCTCTCTCTCTCTCTCTCACACACACACACACACACACACACACACACACACACACACACACACACACACACTCTGCGAGATAAGAATCAAAGAGAAGCAGGCAGCCGTATTAAAAGCCAACCGACAAAGATAAGAGAAGCCAACGAAAGAAAAGTCTACAAAATGTTGTCTGTGGGTTAGCAATCGAAGTCTCGAATCGCAAGAGCATACTACTCAAATATTGTTGCCATTTTACTACTCAACAACAAGAGTTTGTAAAAAGTTAGTAAAATAATTAAACACGCGCAGTAATCTTCTCTCTGTTAGATTTTTTGATGATTCCATAGAAATTACTCTTAAATCCCCAGATCCATTAAGGCTTAAACCCCCGCTTAAGAACTTAAGGATGGAATGGAGGGCGAGCACGGGTGAAAGCAGAGGTAGAAAGTGCAATCAGTAGGCGGGTAGCGGGCGGGTGTATCGCGGAGATAGACGATGAGACTTCGTGTCTGATTATTGTAACAGTCACGACAGGCTGGTGGCTTCCCGTCAATTCAAGCATAAAAATCAAGGAGAACTGGAAATGCGAGCAGAGCGTTAAGTAAGCGCAGTTATTTTCATTATTCGGCACGCGAACTGGATACTTGTCCGTGGACATGTAAAGCCCTTTTTTTCCCCAATCTTCACTGTCCCTCACTTGCCTGCCTTCCGCACGAGCCACACTACAGTGCGGATGTTTGTCAGCGCAGATCACCAATACAGTGATAACTAGACGTCCCAGGATCAAATCTCATCGTGGAACAGCTCTTTTGTATCTGACGCCTATTTACAGGGCAAGTTGCATGGCCGTGATTTATATATAATATATAAAAATATATATAAACACACATGTAGGCTGTGTACCCAGTCTCATGTCATGTAAGCAGGACAACTTGCTCCTTAAGTCCACATGTGTGTGTGTGTGTGCGAGTGTGTGTGTGTGTGTGTGTGTAAGTGTGTGTGTGCGTATGTGTGTGTGTGTGTGTGTGTGTGTGTGTGTGTGTGGCCCTAGTTTATGGACCTCTGTCAACTCCAATCTTTTTTGCCCTTCCTTATAAACACAGTAATGGTTTACAACCTTCACAGTCGGTCTGCGAATTCAAGGCGTAAGGGGTCTTGATCACGAAACATGAGACCTGCTAAGCTTGGTGGTAAGCGTCGCAGTCAACTGCTTATCCTATATGAGTACTTACTTGATTACTAGATGTCAGCTACATTTCTTATATTATACTTCTTAATTTAGTAATGCTACCTGTTAGCCTCTGTAGTCTGTAGCGCCAGTGTGTCTGTCAGCCGCTTTTTTTATTATTTTGGTGGGGGGGGGGAAAGGAGGGGGAAGGGGGGGAAAATGCGGAAGATCTTAAGAAATGAATTCATGTCTAAAGCTCTGAATGGACACTGAATTACTTTCATCTTTTTTTAGCGACGACGTTTCCTATCTCCGTAAATCCTGCACGCGCTAATCTTGTGATCGTCAATCTAAAAGCTCATCATCTCAAACGCTGCCTTTTCCTCTACAACTCTGTATCCACTAAAAGATTATGGCGGTGTTACAGAGAAGCTGCAGTCTCTCTCTCTCTATATATATATATATCTTTAATAATTTATTGGAAATCTTAACGTTTCTTAAACTTTTGGCTGGAAAGTATAAAAGCTGTGCCCAAAGTTAACGCGTCTATAGAATCATTCCCCAGCCACCAGCACAGCACGGGCCTATCAGTTGGGAGGATATTTATTCACTAACAATTTAAATAGGTTTATTAATAATAACTGATAATTAGTTCTTCATAAATCATCCATGCTCGCATTTTGAGGGGCAAAAGTTGTATTTCGAAGTTGTACCTCAGGGCTGTTTTGTGTGTCATCTGTTATACTGTCTACACAAACATCTCTCAATGGTCAACTCATTTTCACAGGAGAGTTATGAACGGGGGTGCTGGCGTGGTTATCCAAAGCAAAAGATATATCTTTTATACAATTCGATCATGTCTATATGTTTGACAGAAAATTGCCAATAACAGTATACAATTTCAATAAAATAAATACCTAAAAATTAATAATAACTTCTACTAAATATAATATTCCATTTCAGGCCTAAGTTCATGCAAAATTTTGATTTTATGAATCATTGTAACTTTTATTAAATCGAATCTTTTTTAAACGAACAGTGATTAAGTAGACCGTACATCGTGTGGTCTAACGTAAATAAACTGTACTATTGGCTCAAACTTACAAAAACAACTATTCAGAAACAATGGCCTGCACACGTTTTCTCAGATGTAGACGCTTTTCGCCGATTACATGAACAGTAGAACCTTAAAAAAAAAAAACACTCTGAAAGTTGTGCCATCTACAGGTTGCGAATTCAAACAAACATAGTCCGGTCCCTTATGTGACTTTTGAAGGAAAAAAAACCCCTGAGCTAAGTGTAAATCGAGGACTCAAAACATAATAATAAAATAAAAAACGATACCTGAAATCTGAAGCGCAAGTTTTTACTTCCTCAGATGATCAAGTCCATTATTCTCTTCGACACACAGACGGTTGGAAAGAGCTCTGAAGTTGAAACACACATTGTGACCAAACCGTAGCGCCATCTACTTTTCTTGTTATTGCCCTTGTGCAGCGCACATTTTTGTTGTATCTGTTCTCGGACCCTCCGCAGCACTGAGTCGTCACAGTCGTGCTTGTGCTTCGTACTCTTCCCCTACCCTCACCCAACCTCCTAACTCCTATTTGCGTGACTGACTGCAGCGTTCTCCTTGGCAGGTAAGACTAGACGCCTGACGAGCAGTGACTGGACGCTGTCAGAACGAACTGCGCACCTGCCAGGTGAAGCCAGGCGAAACGGAGCCTAAGCAGCGGTCTCCAGTCTCGAGAGTATGTCAGTAGTCAAGGAAAGATACGAACCTTTTGTTTTGGATTTCAACGTTCTTCTTTAAAAAAAAACAACTTTGCTTTAATGTAATACCGAGTTCATAATCTTAATGTCGGTGTCATTGGATCTGGTGCATGATCGTTTCCATCGATTCGAAGAATATCTCCCCATGTAGCGTTGCCTTCCCAGCTAAGTGTCATGTCCGGGTAAGTATCGTGCTAATTAAAACCTATTCGTCGCCGCTTTGTATAGAGAGCAGTTTATTTGCCACTTATCTTTCAGAAATCTACACTACGGGTGCGCCATACGAAGCCCGAACAAGTACAGAACACGATATAAAAAGAAGTCAGCGTCGCACAGACAAGCTCCGTTTGCCCCGAACAAAATAAGTGCAGCTACCCACCCGTGAGGATCACGAAGGGTTAACTATTTATTGCTACCAAGTCTGGAGACAGCGGACCAAAACCGTAACTTTAGAGGGCACGCACTCTCATGAACATCAACGTACTTGAGTCTTTAAAAGCAATAAAATATACGAGTTACAAAAAGCAGCGGCGATTGAAGCTCTTGGTGGGGGTGGGACTGGCCATCAGATCACAGCAGTTTGTGTTTCAAACCTCATGTAGCTTCGTCCCACTACACCTGAGTTCTAACTGACAGGTATGTCCCTATGTGACTGATTAATAGAACCACAAATCAATCAACTCACCGAGCGAGTGCATAGGTAAGTATTGTCATGAGAGTGTTGTTTCCAATCTACGTGAAAAGTCCGTTAGTGGAGAAGAGAGTAACAAAATAGTCATCACACGGTATATAAGTAGTGCAATATCATATAGAGACCTTGAGAACAAGAAGCAAAGCCGTCGTAAACAAGCTATATTAAACACGTAAAAGGTAATACAATCCTCGCAGTTTTATGAAGCCCAAGCTACAGAGCTGACAATAAAATACTTGTGTAAAAACCAAGTAATGTCCCCCACCCCCTGCTGTGAAACAGATCTTCATATTCTTCTGATGTACCCCAAGGAAATCTTTTTTCTCGGAGGTATTTTTTTAAACCCATTTCTTAGGTACTCGGTCATTCTTCTTGCACAACACGATGTCAAAAAGGTGCCTCTTGGACATTTTTAACCCCTCTCCCCTCTCCATAAAACTAAATAACTGCTGCTGAGCCAAGTATCCATCATTCTTGTTGATAAAGGGAGATTACCGCTTAAAAACGATCCTCACTTTATTGATGACTACCGGCTTCTGGGCCTCCACACACGTCATTGGGTCGCTTAACAAAGTAGTCAATTAACTTAAAAAGTTAATCAATCAATCGAGGATCGAAATATTTTGTAATAACAAACATTTCAGCACTCTATACAAATCAGCTACAAAAAGATACTGACTGAGTTTTTTGGTTGAGCGCCATCAATAGTCCTGGACGCAAATATTTCATGTTGAGCCGGCAGACATATCACTGTGGCGCGACAAGACGACAACAACAAATCGAATTAAAAAGCTTCATTAAACATTCAGAAGGACAGAGTGGCGCTACGAATGTGCATCACAAGCAGACACATAAGCAAGCATGCAAGTGTGTGCACGCGAACACACACACACACACACACACACACACACACACACACACACAGAGGCGCCAATTTGTTCGGACAACTACCTATACTGAAAATTACGCACATATCATTAAACTAATTAAATGAATGCAAACAAATTTTAGAAATAAATAAAACATTAATAAAATAAAAGTTTTATAAACTGAACCTGTTGCCACAGGTTTGCTAATAAAATGGCATTATCAAATTTTATGCATTTTTTATGCCTCACGTGTATTATTCATTTGAATACTCGAATGAATGTCACATAATGCCATTTCGTCCAGTGGCTTATTATGGTCAAGTATCACAGCAGCATTGAAGCTCATGTTGACTATGATGCAATCAAAAAAAAGTGCTTAAGAGAACATTTTCGACACCATTTTTAACAACATAAATCAGGACTGAGTTCGAGTCAACAGGTAAAGAAATTTTTCTATCGAATAAAAAATAAATTATTGATACATCGTTGTCAGAAAAAGGCAATGTTTCTTAATTGCGATAAGATAATTCCTCGTTGTCTACCAACTATATGCAGAATATTTTGGGGTTTCTTTTATAATGTGTAGGTCTTATTAATTTGAGGAATCTCTGCCAAAATTATTTGCTATCACCGGTGCGGCGGTGTTCCGCTTGACTTTAGGCTGTGCGGGTGGAACACGCAGAACCATGGACTGTATCAGGAACAAAGAAATTGGCTGGCCGTTGCTGGCGACAGAGCGTGTTGAGCTCCTTTATGTTCTGGAATTTCGACGCCGGCATTGGCCACAAATCACGGGGAGGCAAAGCTCGGGTGTCCAGACGGTCTCTTGAAGTGAAGGTTGCGTGCGGGAGGCTGTGGTGGTGAGTAAAGCGCTGCGTTGTACCACCGGAAGTGTACAAGCTACCATTGGAAGTCCAACAGAGTGTCCATTCACATCATAGTCTTTCTGTTGGTCGCATTGTAGGTGGCTGGTTTTTTTTTTAGCGTAGCTAAGCTTGTTTTTCTCGTTGGGAATGATCAATTAGCGCTAACAGCTGCTGCTTTGACAGTTTTTTGGTTCTTCTTCTTTAGACAGTAACTATCGACTTTTGACAGGAACTCTGAAAATTCTACTCAAAATTTGCGAAGTTCAGGGTACCTTTCTTCCCACCCACCCGCTCACCCACCCACCCGCGTAGATCCATTACTAACCATCGCAACATCAGATAGGTGTATTAATCATTCGGCACTCGCAATGCCCCATTACACACAAAAGCAGAGGACGAATTTGATCCCCTGTTTTCTGGCAGAGAGAAATGAACGTGCTAACTTAAGTGCATTACCAATATTTGGCCGGTGTTTCTGAAATTTTATCGAAAATCTTGACTTATCGGCTTGTTAGTCAGTCTTTAAATGTAGCATGACTACTGCCAGTAGCCTAGATAAAGCTCTAGCATCAAGGGAAGGAAGATTTAGAATAGCGTCCGACACGCAACGGAGTCTGTTGCGAACTGGGATTCCATGGCAAGATGTCTGGTGGTCATACTTGCTTTGTGCCCTCGGCCCACCGACCATGACATCTAATTGCAAAATTAAAGAACTGAACAGATCATAAAATCTTTTTTTTCTTTTTTTGGTCCACGTGGTCTTTGTTTGTCGTGTGCTTTGCTCGTTTACAAAAAAGCACAATTGATGTCTTCAATAATGGTCATCTGTCTTCACCATCTCAATAACAAGGCACTGTTGACCATAAGGGTCCATGTTTTAAAGCTGGATACTCGTGTTTAAACACCTAGGAGGGACACAAGTGGTGAGAGCGCTTCTCTTTATGTCTGTGTTAATTTGTGGAAGGAGAGAATGAGTGCAGCAATAAGAGAAAGAGAGAGGGAGGGGTGAGGGTAGCAGAATGACAGTTGTCGAAGTAATAAAAAATGCAGTCAGCTCTAGCCTTGAGTCCACAGCCAGTGAGGGACTACAGACAACGTGACGGCTGTTAATCACGTGACAGGAACTAATAAGAAACTAGAGCCCTACATTGTGTGTCGTCTTCTTTACCATTTCATCGTTATCTCGGAAAACGATGGGCTTTGGATGATACAAATGTCTTTATAGAACAGTTATCTGGTTAGCTCTCCCTCTGATTTTCTTTCTCTTGCAAGATCAGACATGCACGCACGCACACAAAAACACAAAGAACTACATATTTACACGCATACTTTTTTGTCTTTCCCTCTCTCTTAAACACACACTTTCTCTCACTATATATATATATATATATCACACACAACACACACATATCCACACACAAACAAACTGGTTTAAAAAGTATGTATATATTCATACAAGTATTTTCTGTCTCTTTTTTGTCACATGAGCTCGAGGTTAAACTATACAAAGAAAGAAAACATTCAAGACTTTATCCAAAGCAATATCACAACTGCATGACTACTCCTCCCCTCTTTTCTGGCTAATTTATTGGAGAATATGACTTATATATATATATATATATGTGTGTGTTTGTGTGTGTGTGTGTGTGTGTGTGTGTGTGTGTGTGTGTGTGTGTGTGGGAATGGCTGTTTTTGAGCATATGTGTGTCTGTGTGTGTGTGTGAGAGAGAAGGAGAGAGAGAAAAAAAAGTGTGTGTGTTATGTGCTTATACTCAACACGTTCGATTCAGATCGCGCCTGAGCGTTTACTGCGAGGACCGTTATATGTGCTTTGTTGTGCAAATATTACATCATATTCAGTGTAACATATCTGACGTCACTTCCTTTCAACAAATGAAGTGATACATCATTCACGACAAAAACCTCAAGTTTTCCATTTTATTTCTCCTAACAGCAGCCCACACAATGCTAGTCCTTTTCATCCTCCCCCTCCCGCTCTTGCTACTTTTCTCCCCATCTTTCTCTGCAGAATCACTATATTCCCTGTTCCTGTTACTTGGTACCTTTTTGTGTTTTCTATCTTTGTTTTCTGTTTGTCGTCAGTACTGTCCTTTATTCTTCCGTCCCTCGTGTTCTATCCATTTAGTCCACGTCTCTTCCCCGTTTTAAGCACTAAGAGCATGCTCTCTATGAGTGTGAATATGCGCTATAAAAATCTTCATTATTATTATTATTATTATTATTATTGCGTAGGCAGGTCAGCTAAGCTGATTAAGCAGCCACCAACGAATTCTCTTGCAATCTGACATAAGAATTTATCTTCTATTTTCAAAAAAATCTAACAAAAACACTAATGTGAAAAATATGAACGTAAAACCTTATAGCGATGAGAGAAATTGAGCATGGTAATAAAGCCTCATTTTCGTGCAAAACTCGAATGAGGGTTGAATGACTGGTTAAATGTTGCATGCTCGTATCTATCGTCACCTCTAACCACTCTGATGTTTGTGTGTACAAATAATATCTATAAAGAGATTGACAAGGAAAGAAAAAGAAATGGGGCATGTTCTTAGAGAGAGAGAGAGAAAAAAAACTATAGAAAAGGAGATAGATATAGATAAAGAAAGGAGTGGAACAGAATATAGAATTTAACAAAAATTGGTATGTCGATATAAATACGAGATGGAAAAAGAATTATATATATATATATCTCGATATAGATATGATATAAGGGAAGAGATGCGGAATTTGAAACAGATATAAAAATAAGATAGGGGAAAAATATATAGGAGAGAGAGATGCGTGTGCAAGTGCTTAGGTGCGTGTATGTTGGCAGCCGGTAATCAGCCAGTCTGGTGCTCAGTTCGTTGTGTGATAACGGCGCCGCTCACGCACTTCAACCATCGATACGGAGACACTACGTGCAGTTGCCGGCGATGCCTCCAGCAGAAATGTTCTCACATTACCATTAGGCGCCGACTGCTTTTAGCAAAGTTTTCGCAGTTGAGTCAGTCCCACTTTGAGAATACTTAAATACTTACTTTTGTCTGCAAGTCTTCGAAAAACTGAAATTCGTATCTTGGCAGATATCCACCATTCTGTAGAGTACAGAGCAGACAATAAAGTTCACAAGAAGGAGTACAACAAGAAATAAACAGTTACAGTGACTGGGCCAGAATTAGAGACTTTTGAGAAAGTCGTTAACTATAGAATTACAGATCCGTCTTTAACTGCCACAATGTATCTGCAAACCTTTTTATTGGTATAAAGCTAGAGCAATGAAGAAGGATTATAACTAGTAATTAAAAAAAGACAGAAGAGATAAAAAAAGTAAAGTAATAGAAACAAGAAAGAGGAAACAAGAATGAAAGAAAGCAAGAAAGAGGAAAAACGAGAGATTGAGAAGAGTAAGGAAAGATAATCAATGACAGGAGAATTTGCAGACGTTTTGTATCGTAGTCACCTAATTCCCTCCATTTAATCTGCACTAGTTGCCCTCGGAGCAGAGTGCTCTCAGTACCTGCGCTGTGGTCTAGCGAATATCGAGTCTAATTCCTACACTTTTCTTATTCCTATGCTCCTCTTGTCCCATAAACCTTGGGCGTCGTCTCTGGATGTTATCGTCCGTCTTCTCTCACGACCCCACACATCATCCACTAGTCATCGTGGTTGTGTTGCCCACTGGGAGGACGAAGGTTTCAGTGTCTGCGGACTCATCGCTTCCCGCTAAACCCCCACCCAGTCTCCAATACAAGCTCCCTTGCCGAGACAGCCTGGCACCATAATAGTACCGCATGGCATTTATAGGTGGCGCTATCTGATTGATCATTTCGAGTGCTCCTTTCCCCCCCCCCCCAAATAACTGGGTTTCTGTTAGTTGAACAAGAGGGCTCGACCAGGGGCCTGAGCTAAATAACGAAAACACTCTCTCCCTCACCGTGGACGTTGTAACACACTTGTTTCTAACCTCCAAGTCAAAAATTCCTTGCGGAAGAGACCTGCATTAAAAGTTACTATCGATATCTGGCTACCATTATTGGCCGTATCAAAAGGTCGAGGAATGAGGACCAACAATTTACACACCGAGGCAAAATTACCGCAGGCTTGGCAATTTTCTTTTTCTTTTTTCTTGGACACATCGGTGGCGACCACATCACTCGAGTCAGATAATAAACCACAACTGGGAATAATCTAACAGTCAGAGGCTGACGCTGATTGTCTGAAATAAAACATGTGATTTCATTTGTAGAATGTCAGTGTTATCAATTCTCTAGGAGTGGCACATGTAGAGGAAGAACAAAACTACACTAAGCCTTTTCTGTCATAGACGAGTGACACATGCAACGATAAAAAACTGTTATAGACAATCCTCCCTGACATTGGCGAGTACTAGATGAGGAGTGTTAAAGAGACAGTTGGAGATACTTTTTGTCATAAATAATGGTTTTGGCTAATATTTAGCAAAATGCTTGAAATTTGGCTTACAACTTTACCGTGTAGAATGCAACACTGAAGATGTGTTTAACTGTAACAGCTTACATTTAACTATTTTTTATTTTTGTTAAAAGAAACTGTGACCATGATTGTGTTGTGCAACAAACTCATATTTGTGATAATTTCTGCATTTTATCATGACATTTTCAAAGGGATTGTATGTGAAGTGCCCCCACAAAAATTGGTGAGAGCTATTTGGGGATGGATAACATTACTGTCAAATGTGCAGCATATACTAGAAGACCATCACCACCAACAACAGTGTCTTGTGAGTTTAAAAAAAAAAACCAAAAATCCAGAATTTTAAGTTCTTAAGCCCTCAGAAACTTCAAACCTCAGCTTCCTGAGCTCGCAGTAGTAGGTGTTTGATGTGATGGAAAATATAATGTCATATATTCTTAATGTATCTGCACTGAAATGCAATGCAAAATCTAAAGCAGACATGTTGGTAATTTTTACCTCAGCTCCTCTCTTAAGCACTAAGACTGCAATTTTAATATTAAACATGTTCCTTTCTTTCTTTCGTGTTTGTGACGTGCGAGAGCTGGGTCAGGTCAGCGTGACTAGAAGCTGGGTCCAGAAATAATCACTTTCAATAGTGCAGACGTCCACAGCAGATGAGACGGGAACACGGTCACGTGATCTTGATGCATCTGTTGTCTGCGACTCCCTGAGCATGTTGAGCGCTGCCATGTCTCTGTGACTCGGTATCACCTCCAGGATACACTCCATTACTAAGGCACATCAAGGAAGTCCCACTGAGGGACTCCTTTTGCCGTAACTCTGTGTGTGTGTGTGCGTGCGTGCGTGCGTGCGTGTGTGTGTGTGTGTGTGTGTGTGTGCGTGTGTGTGTGTGTGACAAAAGCTAAGACATAAAGACAATCTCTAAATCTTTCAAAACTTTTATTGTCACTTTAATATTTTGCTGTACTGTTATTTTATTACCAACGCTATGATGTAGGAATTCAAAGCAGTTAAAACCTTGAACTGATTGCAGAAAGTTTCACATGTCCGGCTGGTCATCTTTTGCGTCGTTGTATGTTTAATCCACATTTTATCCTTTTATTCGATGTGAATAGCTTTGTCCACTCTTATCATCATAGACTTTCACGGCCTCGCGGCTGACATCATCACACGCCAAAGCCTTTGCTGTCCTCAATCGTGACATCGTTTTAGTCGCTGCTGAGCTGTCCGATATTTATTTGTCCTACTTATCTGCCTCAGAGTCTAGCTATCCACATTTGCTAAAAATGGGCGACGTTCATACATGTGTGTTCAATGTTAGTAAAAAAAATTGAGAGAGAAAAATTTAAAAGAGAGAACAAAAGGCAGAAAAAGAAAAAAGATTTAAAAAGAATAAAATGAAGGAAAAAGAAGCCAAACGAAAGAAACATAAGGGAAAAAATAATAAATATTTGAACAAAGTCGATATATTCTAATGTAAACAAATCCCGCACCAAAACTAGGCAGAGCTTCAAAGTTTGTTGCGTGACTATACAAGTATCGTACCTAATAAACATGACAACTAACATACCCCTATCACCTGATTTATTAAAGGCAGTTCATCAACGGCACACACCTCCTGCCCCACTCTCCTCTGTCTAATGGGGTTGTACCCGATGCCTCTGCTCAGACACATAATTTCTATCACTCAACACTTCTGCAAATGTCAATATCACACAAATCACACACGTGGCTGTATAAGAAGCTGTCAAGAAGGAACTGCCCCTAGACGCTTCAGAAGGTCAAGAATAAATGGTCTCGTCGCACTTTCATCCAAACTAAATCCTTCGATCGGGAGGTAACGCACGACTCGTTGAATTAACTTATTCTCCTCCCACAAATACTGGAACAGCTTCTACGAACTTCATCTTCGACAAGAGCAGGTGACTTTGTATTATCTGCCCAAACTAAAACAAACCTAATGAAACGCCACCACTGACCAAGAATGATCACGTGACTTGAGCAATACACACGTCATCACACTCATTTCCATTGCCCAGCCTAGCATTGCTATCGTGATGTACACTGAACCTTGTCCCTGTTGCTGCCCCTCTATCCAAACTTGAGCCGAATGACTGAATGAACGAATAAAATTAGAAGAAATTTGGAGAAAGGTGCACGAGAGTACATGCCGTCGTCGTCTTTGTCCAGGCTAAGAACCGGAACAGCGTCAAGCGTGAAGACTTGATATCTGAGGCAAACAGTCGCCGCCATCCTAATACGATCCCCGTCTTAGCTACAGAGAAACGTCCACGTGGACACACATACATACGAATAGTGTATACACGTTCTCGTACGCACACACGCACGCACATACACTTATAGATGCATATTTACACACACCAGCATACAGACACAGGCGAGTGTACACACACACACACACACACAAACACACACGCACGCATGCGTGCTCACGCACACACGCATACAAATCTTGGATGTGATTAAGGTGCGCTCACTGCCCTGCTGTCTGGATTATGCCCCCTGCCAGGCCGTCCTGTCCCGTTGTTCAGCCTCAGCGACTCCTCGGCAGCTGGCAACCTAAGCCTGCGGAGCTTTTGTGTTGGTGGCATTTCTACTTCGGGACCAACTGTAACTTGTCACACGGTGATAGAGAGGTCCACTCTGCTATTATTACGGTGTAGCGTTACCGCCAGCTCCTTCCCACCGCCAGTTCCTAACGGTAACACACGGTGTGTCTAAGGCGCGCTAACAGTGCGTGGAATGTGTGCTGGAAAACACGAGATCCACGTTTTAAGAAATGTTTGCACATATTTTTTTTAAGTTACTTCATTTACGCTGCGAAAGCTGTACGTATTTTTCTTATCGGTAGCGACGAAACTTTGTTTTGTTTCCTTTGCAAGTCCTTTTACACACGGATCTGCTGACACAGAAATATTCTAAAAAAAGTTCTTCTCATATTGCAGAATAACTTCTAAACACAGGCCAGGAATTTCTCCTTATACATCCCAAAACTAAAATATTCCAGAAAATTTTCACAAACATTCTAGGAGTATTTTAGATTTCCTCGAGAACTATTCCTGAAAAAGCTTCTGCTGTCGCCAGTAACAGGAAGCTTGAAATGAAAGACATTTTAAGAGAGGCGGATGAAAGCAGCAGGAAGTATGAGAAAAATAGTAGTGTGGAAAAAGGAGATGAAAACCAAAATGGCTTGACAACATAAATAGTGTGAACAGCGTAAGCAGCGAAATCACTGTGAAAAGACCTTCACATGACTAAGTCGACTCCTCGTCTACTTCTGATCTTGACTTTGTACACGACCTTCCAAACGTGCATGGTCCTTGCTCTAGAATCACACACCCCCCCCTCTCCCGGGGAGGAGCTGATCTAAGGAGCGCGTGGCGTTATTGTTAATCAAAAGCACTTAATAAATGTAGGAACTATTTGGAGCAGCCGGCATCGGGTGCCAAGCTTATCTTCTATAGTCTAATTACAAGACTTGTCCTGCGAGTGGAATCCAGAAGGGTAACCATACGTCTGTCGTAAGGCAAGGGCGCTAACACGTAACATGATCGAATGAACAGAGGTACAAAGGGTCCTGTAAGGCGCTTTGATGTCTCCTTATCACCTCTCGATCGAAAAGGATTAGCTAATTTACAAAACGTTGACTGGCACCTATCAAAATCACAATTAGCAGCCAGACCTTTTACTTAATCTCCGGTTTTTATCATATCTTAAAGCATACGTTTGGACGCAAATGTCGACAAGAAACGCGTTAACGCTGGTAGAATTGGTCTTCTAATCTCTACAGACCGGTAATGCCTGTGGTTTGGTCTTTCAACGTTGCAAGTCTCTGGGTGGTCAGATGGCGCGATGATAAAGGGCCTAGCACCAGCAGGGCGGCGTCTGTCGTGGAGCAGGAGTCACAAACTAGAACCTCGTCACCGTACGGTGCCTGGTCTTTTTTTGCTGTGACACCTTTTCATGTCCAAATCCTGCTCGCAGCACTGAAGACTAGGCGTCAAAGGAATAGCGTGGCACAATTTTTGTTTAATGATTTTGTAAAGCTCATTGCAAAATACTGTCTTCCAAAATCTAAGTGAATACACCCCTTACGTTTTCGATAAACAGCCCTGCAAACAATTAGCACGAGCAGAAAGAGTTCAGCAACACTGACGTCAGGATTGTACATAAATACGTTTACGTTATGAAGGCTTTAGCCAATGGGAAAGCTGGAATAGTACGTTAATTTAGGCGCATCTGTGGAGCTCTTGTCTTCTATCTGCGATGATCTTTCTTGTCAGCTGGTCTCAGAGAACTGAGTTTGTCTCTGATACCTCTTTCGGGTAGCCATTTATAAATGTAGCAATTTACACGCGTAGCTGAAGAAACTGTAGATGAGATCACTTTTGACCCGTCTTACTTCACATCCGAAGAAAATATAAAGGACTTTACACTACTGTATCTACAAAACTTTAGGCCGCACAAAATGATATCGATAATCTATTTATTATCAAACATCATGTATTGATGATTTAACCTATTGAATACCGTATCATTTAGTTACTCAGTGTGTAATGGTCTTCCTGTGTGTCTCCGGTGGTCTTTGTGTATACTTATTTACGTGTGTTTCTGCGTGTCTGTCTGTCAGCCAGGCTGCTTTTTCGTTAGTCTGTAACTATGTCGTTTCTTCTCTCTCTCTTCCCCTTTCTCTATGTGCGTTCGTGCGCACGCGCGCTTTTCTTTCCCTTGCTGATTTTATCAATTCCAAGGGGTATTCCAAGGAATATAATTGAATTCTTGTACATTTTTCAGTTCTTTCTTCCTACTTCCCTCCTCTTTCTACGTCTCTCTCTCTCTCTCGCTCTCTCAGCATGTCATCAATTAAAAGATTTCAAAAAACGCTCCATGTACAGAGACGTATATGTTCTTCAACAAGATCTATGACAAAGTGATAACAGCAACGACAAAGCGACGACATTCAGCAGGTGTCCTTGTCTCGCGCAGATGCAACGTGACGTCATGAAATGTGATCGAGCACAGCTCACCAGACTTCCATAACCTCACGGCCTCGCTGTACTAGGAATGCAAGTAAGACCAAAGAATAGGTACAGAGCCCTGTGGGATTCTAATAACCTATTCTGGCAACAGTGACACTGCATTAAACTGTCTTTGGGGGTACATTGGAGGGAGGTCGACCCCTGAAAAAAAAATGGATGGCAATCATAAACGAATGATGTGGCCAAGCTATGCAGGACTTGCGTACCGCCGTTCAAGACAGACTTAAGTGGTGAACCATGTCAGATGATACATCTAATCTAGTTCTCCATGGCACACAGTACTGGCGGACCAACATAGACAGTCCTCAACTAGTACCAGTCAAGGGACGAATAAATAAGTGAATGAATCTGTACTTCGCAAGGTAAAATAATACGAAGTGGCAAATACGTAAGACACAAATCTTAGTTAGAAGGTCTTTTAGTAAACTCTCACATTCATTGAAACTCTCCACTAACAGCCTTCAGCAATAAATAATAAGATAACACTTTATTTATCCCATAGGGCAATTCGGGACAACAAAGGACAGCTTAAGTCTGAGAATGGAGAATTTTAGATTGAAAGGTGCCTCACCATCAAACACATTAATGTGCACATATGATGAAATGCATCTCCTTCCCAAAAAGCGCGCGCGTACGCACGCACACACAAAAACATAAACATTGTATCTCTCGGCGTATAAATGACAGATGTTGGTATAATAAACCAGGTGTGAGAATGAAGATTAGATCCATTAAAGAAGTGAGGATCCGCTTAACTGAGCATCGGATCAGTCTGTTTCAAAAGTCACACACACACACACACACACACACACACACACACACACACACACACACACATTATTCATCCTACCTTCAAACTTTACTTTAGCTGGAATGGTCTACACAGTGATAAACAGCACCAGCTTGGAGGTGTATGTAGCAACAGTTCCTTACGAGAGACTGGTGAGCTCTGTGTTTTCCTTACGCTGTGTAACAAACAACACACGTTCCACACGTTCCACGCCAACGCCCGGTTCTCTAGAAACCTCTCCAGTTCTCAAAAGGAGAATACTTTAGTCACTCAACGAAAGACTGCGATCGCAGAAAACTTAGCATCCATCGAAAGCAGGACAAGGTGAAAGGTCAAGGATCCAACGATTCCAGTCCCAGCCGCCGATGTTGTAATAACAGCAGAAATTGACTCTACATTCCCCGGGAAAGTACATACAGTGTCAGATCGACAAAGAGCAAAGAAGATTCGAAATATATCGATTGAAATAACAACAACAACAACAACAAAATGCCAATGAGGTCCTCTAACCTTTCGAGCACAGCACTTTTCTCGGTGCCAGCTTTATGTGAGGGCGGTACCCATCTCCTCTCCCTCACTCCTTTATCTTCCCCAATACGTTACGGTGTCATATACGCCCTTGTTAACAGCATAAGAATGAGACACCGCACGGGTATCGAACCGATACACCTCAGGGCTCTGATACCAGCGCTTTAAGCACTTTACTATCTAATTTCCCAAAATCAAAAAAGAAAAAATAGACAGGAAAACAAGAAGAAAAAGAAACAAAGGGGGTAAAGCGTAAGTAGGTGAAAAAAAGCGATACGAGGAGACAGGCACGTATCAAGGGGAACAAAACCCAAAGCAAAGAAAGGCCACCATTCCTTCCTCTACCTCCCACTGCAGGAAGATAGCGTCGTTAAAACAGAAGGGGTGCAACACAATGATGGAAGAGATGTCACTGTAGACTTTTGATGACAGCGACATATTCTCCAGGAAAGACCACTTGCCGGCAATTTGCCTTCCTGCGAGTGTGGCAGACTTTACAATTTCTGGCCCAGGTTGCACTTAGCAGACGACGTGCAAAACCTCGTGGGATTTGCTTGTCACTGTAGTCTGCAGTTCAGACCTCGCGCAAAGTGGTAATTGTATCAATGGCGCAGGAGGTGAGGAGAGCTGATAGGTCAGCGCCAACTCACAGTCACGTCCGCTTAGCTCGGAAATCTTTCTAGATGGTTGCCGGCTCGGTTTGGTTGTTAATGTGTTTGGGTGTGTGCTTGCCTGCGCGCGTGTGCTTTACAGTGAGTGGGTGAGTGAGAAAGACAAAACAAGACAGGAGATAAAATAGAGGGAAGCGCGTGGGAGAGATAGATAATGAAAGAACTGTAAGAACAACAGTTAAATCTAACGCGATCTTAAGACCATAAACTATTTACATTTCATCTGGCTGAGCTAATGGTGACAGCGGACACAATGAACGGTTTATGTTACAACAAACTACAAAACCAAGAAAGCGACACGTATAGTGCAGTTTACTATTTTTGTTTATCTTATCGCAGAGGAGCAGAAAAAAGAAGAAAGGGAGTTCTGAGGTTTGTCAATCAAACGAATGGTTCTTTTAGTGCACCGTATTTCTTAAGGCAAGAGGAAGGGAAACAGAATTAGCAATGACTCTAAAGAAGGAACTGCAGATCCTGCAAGTCATAAAGTGAAGAACTAGTATGTTGCTCTCTCTTCCCATCCCTTTCTATCTCCCTCCCCTCTCCCTCAGTTTTTCCTGCTTCCTTCTGTCTCCCTCTCTATGGTTGAACATCCAGCTGACGGTTCCCACAATATCCTGTAATGAGATGTGACTGAAAATCTGTCGTTCCTATATTTCATGTGCACTAAATATTGTAGCTTTTATGCTTTTTCTCTGCCATAACAGAATCCATATGACTTCAAGAGTCCAAATGTCTCTCTATTTCTAACGGCAAAAATCCCATAATGCAACAAGCAGCTTTGGAGTTATTTTTGCAACTCTCGATCTTGCTTTGTTATTATTTTTTTTTTAGTCTCGTTTTTATTTTGAAAAAAAAAATTCAAGACCCCATTTCCCGCAGCGTCACAATAGGAGGCACTTGTCACTGCAACACCAGCAAGTGGATGAGACATTAGCTGTGGGCTTCACTGACGTCAGAAACTAGACTGTCGTGTAACCGACATATGCTTGAACAATAACTTATTTTCCTGACAAAACTTATTACAGCAGTTTATTCTTTAAAAACCAAACCAGCACATATACATATACATGCGCATATTATATGCAGATACTTGTACATAGCATCTACGTGTACTTGTAATGGCCTCTGCATATACTTGTAGATATTATATACATTATCTTGGATGTACTATAGCCAAATTATTGGAAATATTAGCTTTGTATACGTGTACACATTATCTACACACACTTGTACATATTATCTACTAATACTTGTGCCCCTTTTCCTCTAGACTTGCTATTCTCATCATAGATATAATGTATCTCCTTCTTTCATTCCATATTTTGTTCATATGTATTCTGCGTTTATTATGCCTATGTATCAATGCCATTTCTTTCTCTCTCTCTAAAGCTTAGAGTAGATATTACAGTTTTGAGATGTGTCAAGCTTACACTCAAGTGAGATACCGAACGTATGCCGCGCACAACACATCTACAATGATGGAACAAGTCGTTTCTCTTCTATCACTTCACCCTCCTTCCTAAACGCGAGAGACAACGGAGGAGGAATAGAGAGACATGTCTGTACGTTTTAGAAGTGGTATAACAAAGTGCATCGTGTATTTTCTGCAAGATAACAAAATACACTCAAAGTCGTGTACAACATAAGTTTACGGATTTACGCCTCTTTATTGCATGAACAAGTTTTAGACCAATACTCTAGGGGAAGTAATCAATTTTAAGCTACTTATTTTAGTTTGTGACTTGTTACCTCCCTTACACTTGATAATCGGAGAAATAATTCCTTGATAAAATTTTTACAATAAAAAAAAACCTTTATTGCTGTAATATACTGTAATATGAAATAAAACTTAAAAAAAGAAAAAAGGGAACTAAAAAAAGACTTTCTTTATCTCTTCTTAACTATCCTCGCTAAATCAGTACTCTAAAGATCTTTAATAAGTGTTTTCAAGAACAACTGGGAATTAGCTGATGTTGATGAGACTCGTTTTATATTTCTTATACATCGATTGAGACTTCAAGAGACAGTCAAGAAATTTCAAGATCGTTAATCTTTTCATTTTCAAATAATACACACACCCACACACACACACACACACCCACACACACACACACACACACACACACACACACACACACACACACACACACACACACATGCCTTTATTTTGTTATGATTTCTTTTATCATAATCTCTAAATAAACATTTTGCATATTTTTAAGTGTTCTATTTAAAGTAAACGAATCTTTTGCCTCGAGGTAGAATAGTGAGATTCTAAAAAGATTGATAGACAATTTCACATGCTTTCTCAAAACGATAACGTTCTCTATGAGGTTAGGGTTTAGCTGTCTTGCAGAAGTAAGCAAGGGCAGCAAATCGAGAAGTCATAAAATAGTTCATGTAGTTGCGTCCCCTATGCAAGCCGTGAAGAGGAGGGTGATAAAGACAGGTTTCTATACTTTTTTTTTTCAACATGTAAACAAGTTTATCAGAAAATCGAAACTTTTATATAACTTAGTTGCATCATTTCACTCGATGTGGATAAATGTGAGCGAAATAATTGCTGTTGATTGTGGATGGAATTCGAGACAAAATAAAACTCCCTTTCCTCTAAAGTGTACTTTGTCATTATAGAGATCTGTTATGATCTCAGAGACACCTGTGTCAGCTTGGGGATGTCTAAGACTTTCCTTTAACAGTATTTTTCTTGTTTATTCCTTATTCATTCATTTGAAGTAAGATGGTATCAATTTGTCTCCAGTCCAAAACAAAATTACTGAAATTTGTCTGAAAAACATTATCTGACAAATGACAAAATTTCTAACTAAATTATGAGTATTTCTTACTCATCCATTCCATATTTGTCCATTAAGCACTACCCACTCATCTTACACTCACCAGGTCTATCATCAGATAAGACAAGAAGTCAACCAGCTGGGCGTTAGTCAAGCAGTGTGTGTATGTGTGTGCGTGCGAGAGAGAGAGGTAGGGAGAGAGAGAGAAATAAATACGATCAATACTTCTGCTCCGTTCTGCGCTCCAGTGTTGCATTCTGACATTTTACAAATGTACGCTTGCTGAACACTGGGGTCAGTGGGTATGTGCTCATGTGTACTGGAAGGATAAGGGGCAAAAGTTAAAGAAAAGAGTGACTTGAAGGTCGTACTAGAGTGAGGCATTAGAGATCTCACTAAATCCAGGTCCAGCTCTTGTGAGAACGACACCTGTCTATTCTGTTTTTGCTGTCTTACCTTTCCTAACCCGATGGGAAGTCAGGTACCTATGCCACAGCTGAGTCAGTCGGGTAAAGTACCCTTAATCACAAAGGTATCAAGCTTGCTAGTGTGCGCCTTCGGGCTTGGACTCTGATGAGTAAGCTGTCCCTTTCCCCTACCCCCGGGGAGTTACCGCTGTGAATGACAGGCAGTGAATTATACAGAAGACGAAGTATTCCAGCAAACATAAAAACACAGAACATATCAGACAGAAAAAAATATTTATTTATTTATTTCAATGTCGTCACAAAATACCGATGGGAAATTGTGTGTGTGTGTGTGTGTGTGTGTGTGTGTGTGTGTGTGTGTGTGTGTGTGTGTGTGTCCTTTATTTCTTATTTTCGTAATTGCTAGCCCTTCTTGCTATCTGCTCTCTTATAATACCTCTGTCCTTCTATCGTTTTTCTGTTTCTAAAATTAAATACCTCACCTTTTCCTCAGAAACGTAGGTGAACCATTAGAAATCCCAGGAAATAATATGTCACGGCGACATCAAGGGTTCCAGTAAAGGTGTCGACAGCTGATGTCACAGAAATACCAAAGCCTGACAATATCTCACTCAGACAGCGCAAACAATTGTATTAGAAAGCATAAACGCTAATTACATAAATCGAAAAATACATTCTGTGTAGTGCTGATACAAAATGGTGATAATCAGTAATAATATTTGGTATTGAAAATCACAGTTCCTAATGATGATGTGGAAAACAATGACACACCTTTGCAATATGCTGTGCACTGTAATTATAAAGGGATCTTGGCATACACCTTGTTCTATACCGGCATGAAACTTGCGATTAGAAACACGTTTACCACAGAGACCTGACAAGATCTCGACATTTACCCATTTGTAAATATGCTGTGTATGCACTATTGGAAACGTCTTCGGTTTTTATGTTGATCAATGTATGGTTCACCTTTTCGCATTGTTAAGTCGTATTTTGTCTTGAAACATTGTAAACTATGCACAAAGCAAATGCGATTTTCTTGCTGTCTGGTCTTTCATATTTTCTATTTGTCTTTGCAAAAATCTAGCAATGAAAGAAACAATTTAAATGTATGTTTACATAATCTCCTATTCGATGGCATTTGCATCTTTCAAATGATATATCTTGTCAACTTGAACCCATCACAAATGTTTGGTGAGAAGCGAGGGTGGCGAAATAAAAATAGTAGATGTTCCGTGTCCAGGGGCAGCTTTGGTTAAAATTTCGTTTCTACTGCAAAGTGTGGCGAGAGAAGAGGTTGCTAAGATAACGTGAGGCGTGAGAACGAGTTGAAACTGTATTTTTGGTTTACCAAGGTATATGCCTCGTTATGAAACTGAATTTATGAAATATATTATCTTGTTTTAATGGATCTCAGGTTAAGCGACAAATCATATTGACGAGTCATAGTTTTGGTGTCTGTTTACCAGAAGGTCTAAAATCTTGGCTATTTTTGAAATGTCTATAACTTCGGCTGATTGAAGATAAAGAAGGCTAAATTATCTGGTCAAAGTACAGACACTGAAAAATAAGTCTTTTAAGAAACCAAAATTAGGAGTAATTTTCTCTTGGCATCCGGTCGTTCACGCTTGACTGGTGGACATCGCTTGGATAAATTTGACTTCAATCTATGATGATCTATGATGGAGCTGCAGCGTTTGTTGTCTTCCCAGACACCGGATGCATGTGTGCCTCTGGGGTAATTTCCTCATCCTACTTACTACCACACACGTCGCCTATTACAAGGGCAGCCCCCTTTATCCCTAAGATCTTAAACTAGGGTCTTACCTTTTTCTTTGGTCTGACGCACCTATAAAGGTTACAATTAACTGACAAATATAGAAGAGTGTTTGATGAAGTCTGGGAAGTTTTTACTTAACAGTTATTAGACAATTTGATTTGTCAGATTAGGAACGGCCTTTAGACTGTGTAATATCACAAACGGTAGCTGTATTGTACTATCGGTGGATAAAGATGATCAAAAAAGTATGTAAAGAAATTAATTAATTACTTTCTTACCTTCTTACCTACTTACTGGCACTAGCATTAACAAGAAAACATGAAATAAGATAATTACCAGGTTATATCACCATCATCTGCTATTTCATCAATCTAGACAGTTTCTCTGTTGGCACTCATTACCAAAAGAAAGTAAAAAAGGAAGACAAAGGAAAAACAAAGTTCAAATGGACTCGAATCTTTAGAGTCGGGGAAAGATGCACACTCTTATATTCTTTTACAATCACCCATACAACGTAAAAAAGACGAGATGATGATGATGATGATGATCTCGGAGGAAGGAGGAAAGACATAAAAAAGAGGAAAAATAAATAATGTTCAGCAATAACTCAACACGGAAATACACAAGTACATGCCAGCACTAATGAAGGGAGCAGTTTGTGTTTTTGTTAAGGGCAGAGCTGTAACTGGAGGGTCGTGATTGCCCTACCGCGCTCCCCTCACGTAACATCTCCCACCCCTACCCCACCCTACCCCGAACTCCCCATTCCAACGTCAGCGACCGTGTTCCTCCGTAACCTTCGGCAAGGCTTTGATCTCAGCGATTACTGGCACGAACGACGGGGGCACGCGCATGTGCGCGCGGTGCATGCTGGGAAGGACGCGCGTGCCGGGCCTCGCCTGCGCGGTTCTTTGCCCAGGTTTTCTCTCGGCCGCCTCCAGAGAGTTGTCAAAACTGAAAGGTTCCTCAAAAGAACTCACGTTTCCGCCGGCATGTTCGTTTCCCCCTGCGTGTTTCGTAGCCAATGGCGGGCTAACAGCACCCTTTTGAAGAGGCTAAGCTTTTTCTTTTATTAAATTTTTCTTCTCTCGGCTGACAGGAAGAGACACTACAAGAAAATAAATGGAAAGTCAGTGGAAAAACGTTTTTTGTGAGTGAATTTTTTTTTAAGCTGGCGATCGCCGCAAGTTTGTGACAAGCATCAGCTATCTGGCTGATACGTGCGGAACGTCAAAAGAGGTTTTGCGACAAATCAGCTTCATTCTGAGCCCCGCAAGCCTGGCTGGAGAAACACAAACTGCGCAGAAGAGCGCACCGTGGTCTCTGGGAAGTCGCGGCCTCCTCCCCCCACCTCCCCCCGCCCCCAACGGCTCTGATCACGCCGGTCACTTTCACAATCGGCTGCACGTGTGATGCGATTTGCTCAGTGAGCAGATGGACGTTTTGCAGGCGACTCTCAGAGAAATCAACCGCTGCTTTCAAGTTGAAAACGAACATAACCCCCCTCACCCCTACCCCGCCCCACCCAACCATCCCTACAAGTCGTTTCCAGTTTTCATCGCTCTTCCATTCCACTTTCTTCGCAAGAGCAGAAAATAGGATTAACCGTGGAGTAGAGTGGAGAGAAAACGCGAAAACAAGAATGACGAATAGAAGGCATAAAACCATCTTGGCGGAAGCACTCTTGAAGAAAAGTCGAGTTTGAGAAGTATTAGCCATCAGGGGAGAGAATAAAAAACCAGAAGAGAGCAAGAAAGAGAGAGAGCTGCAGCTTGTTTCTCAGCATGCCAAAGACTGAGGCTAGCGGTAACGATCACGGCGAGTGTTGTGTGAAGCTCTAGCGGTGCAGCAGTGGGATCGGTGCGGCCTGCAGCTACAAGTCAGAGACACTGCGAGAGAGAGAGAGAGAAAGCGAGAGAGAGAGAGCGCGGGAGAGAGTAGCGGGCACCAGCGTGCCCCGTGTGGTAGTGCCGATACGCGGGGATGTGAGGCAGGGCGTGAATGCCATGGCATCGATTCCCGGATTAAAACCTAGATTGCGGTCGTGTGGAGGTGCAAACCTGCTTCCAGAACGACTCCCGCCGGCCGCCTGTCAGGACTGGCAGCCAGGCTCGCCATGCCGGAGTGGGCAGACGGGGACCCCCGGTTCACTCGCAACTTTCGACCTGATCTGACCCATGGCAGGTGCGCACCTGCTGGGGCAGGCCCGTCTCGTCACTGTCGGTAAAGAAAATCTTCCCCCCAGTCGCTCAAGTTTCAGCGAGACTCACAACCTCGTCTTCCAAATCGTCGCCCACGAGAGCTTTTCTTGCCTACCATGTGTCGACAAAACAAAGTTAACTTAAACTTCGTTGTGTTTGTCTAATTTTCACACCATGGTTATTTCATCCAAGCTATTGTTCCAACGAACACAGGAGAGTACCAGAGGTGTTCAAAATGAGAGGAGGCAGGAGCGCTTGGAAAGTAGAAGTCATGGACAGACGTATCACGTGCGTCAAAAAAGTCTTCTTCGCTGACAAACAAGAACACTGTGAGCTGTACTCGAAAACTGTGTGTCGCCGAGTGTTCCCCTGGGCACTAGCCGCCATCTAGTGAGCCGGCCAATCGACTGGGTGTGGTGGTGCCTAATACTTTTAGAGCCAGTCTTGGGAGTCTGCGGCCGTAAAGTGACAGGTTCTTTGCTGCCGGAAGAACTTTAACCGTCGGAACTTTTCTCCCCTCTACCATCACACCGTCGGCAACATCTTGTCACTGCGAGGAAAGTGGTGTTCGTCTTCACACATTTTGCTTGCCACGTCTGGACGTCCACTTTTTCACGATCAGCCCTCCTGGCCCATTGTCTCTCTCTCTATGTCTTTTCTCCCTCTCCTCCACAGACCCTCCCCACCTACGCTATACCACTTCTTTCTGCTCCAGCCTTTAACATAATGGTGAGGACAGAAGTGCGGCGCAGCGACAGAAAGGAAGCAGCCAGCCAGCGAGCCCTGAAAACGGGGCTAACGGTGTGACTGACACACCTTCCTGTCCTCCACCTTCCTCTTCTCTCTCCCCCATCTATTTTTTTCCTCCCTGCATCTCACCCCCACTCCCAAAGTCGGACTTTAAGACTGGTACACAGGGGCGTTCGGACCACTGGAGTGGTCAGCTCCCAGACCGCGAGGAAGGAGACGCAGTCGTTGCCATGACAACGAGTCGCAAGGGCCAGCCGTCGCCAGACCCCATGGCCGCCGTCCGCTACACGCCGGCTGCTGTGGAGGACGATGTGGACGACGCCTGTTCCGAGCACAACCGGTTGTCCTTCCTGAGCGGGCCGCCCTTGAACGGTGACCTCGTCCACAGCAACATTACTCCCACCACTACCCCGTCTGCTACCGCCAACAGCCCGTACCCCTACTACGACTTCCAGGACACGGACGATAACGAGTCCGAGGGAGCCGGCTGTGAGGTGAGTGATCCGTGCTCACCCGCCAGCCTGCAGCATGGTGTGAGTTGCGGCGTCGGCGTCGGCGTTGGCGTCAGCGTCGGCGGAGGCAGCAACAGTCTGGAGAAACGGCCGAGTCGCCACAGTTCCGCCGGAAGTCGCCACGGGCATGCGCGGTACAGCGAGCGCAGCGACTCGCGGGACCTCAGCAAGTCGCCCATGTCCAGGGCTTCACGGAGTCGCGGCGGCAAAGGCCGCTGCATGTGCTGCATGATGTGTGTGTTCCTGCTGTCCACGGCGGGGCTGGCCGCCGTCCTGGCGCTGACCTACGCCGGCGAAATGCAGCTAACATCAGTGTCCACCCACCACACCGCCAACAACGGCGGAGTCAAGACGGATAGACTAGAGGACGAGAAGGTCGTGGTGCAGGTGAGTGGTAGCCTGTGACGGTGAGGTGTTGTCACTCACACACTCAATTACTCATGCATCTATCCACTCACTTACTCGTGAACAGTGTGACAATTATTACAATGAACTTTGTAATCTTTTCAGTGCAACTGGTAGTCTTGCTCATGATAAGCCTGATCTTTACTTTAAATAAGTATTATTGTTATTTAGTTTTTATATTTTACTTTTTTCATTGGTATTCAAGGATATTTTTTTACCAACTATATATGTAGACATAACGATTTCCATACATCTACAACCATTTACTTACAATAAAAGTATGTCGGAATGATCCTTTTCACCATTGATGTAAGTTTTCATTCAATTGCACTCCTGAATGAATAAAATTTATGCGATGTTTTAAGTATCAAATGACTATTACCATTTCCTTTATTACAAGCACACAGATCATTGATTCTTATTTTTTTTTTAATGACAGTGAAAGTATTTTAATGTTGACAACAGAAGCAACAAAAACCTCTGATGGTTTTAATACTTCAGATGAAACCTATGGTATAATTATGCTGAAAAGTATTGTTGTAAACTTTACCTCTAGTGGTAGTTGTGTTTTAAATTATTGTCCATAGGCCAACAACACATTTCTAATTTTGAACAAATTAAGACCTTACATCTACTTAGATAACCAGTTTTATAGAAATACACTGCTCAGTTCAATTTGAAAGGTTACGTTGTCTTAAACAGCAGAAAACTGCTTGAGCCACTTTCACTCCCGATAGCACATCTCGAGGCACTTGTGCAACGAATCTAAATGACATAAAAGCGAGTTTTTGAGAAATGTTCCTAAAGCTACTTCTTTAGAACAGCTTTTAGATTTAGAAGCATATTGTGCAACTAGTCCCTGAAAAGTGCGAAAGGATATTTGTAAGCTTCAGTTACGAAGTTTACACTGTAAAGCTCTCAGTGGAGAGAATGACTAGCCACTCACTCTCTTGTTCCGGCATCAGTATTCTCGTTTGATTCTTCATCCATCACTTCACTTGTACGCTTGCAATCAGGCAAATATTCTATGATTAAACGGAAATCCGTACACATATATCCACAAAACTATACACACAACTATTTATTTTATAGCCATTCTGTATGCGGGTATATTTGCAAGTAAATATAATATTCACATATTCAGCAACACCCCAACCGCCAACCACACCAACATTACACTGTCTGTCCTGTGTCTGTTCTTTCTATAGGTAAAAGTTACTACGAAGTTAAAATTAATAAAAAAAAATATTATGCTCTATCAGTCTTCGAGTCATTCTAGTGAGTATTTTCTTCTGCATCAACCCGGATGAAGCACAGAATAATATTGTGATTACAATGTCTATTTTAACGGATACTGTCGAGCTCAGTCTCCAGGAATCCAGGAAGGTTAATAAAGGTAAAAAGAGATAGACGCTTTCTGTTCTTCTTCACTTTGTCCCCAGAACTTTTTTTTTCAAAGTCTCTTAGAAGTGAGCAGCCTCATCCAAATCAGCTTCAGACTACCCCCCCCCCTTTATGGTCTGCATCAATTTCTTTCCACCTCAGCAGCACTTTGTGTGCAGTAAGCAGACGCCGGTCGTGCCAAGGCCAAGCGCTGGCCGCTCGCCGCACGGTGGCTTCATTGTCCCAGGATTCAATGGAGCTTCCTCTTTACGTCATCATTATTACGCTGAGTTATTCCCCTTGAGACGCAGTAAATGAGCGCCAAGACTGGGGCCTAAGCTTTAGCGGCTCTGCATTTCTATCCCAGGCTGAATTCCGGCCAAGAAAACCCATATGCGGTCAACCTGGTTCGCCTTTTAAGCAAATAAAGTCTCCAAGGAATTCGCACAAATGTTGTCGGTGCCGGCGACTTTGGGGCTTTTGTGTGGCAAGCTGTTTGGCCTTTTATTACCTCGTTGCTTAGACTTTACTGCACTCGTCATTTTCTCTCCTTTCCTGTCAAAGCCGCACTCGCAAACACAGAAGCAAAAGGACTTAGCCAATTAAGTGACCGTTAATAGTTGAGGAAAGCCTGGCTGCAAGACAGTGTGCATGACGAGAGCTTAGTGGAGAGAGATGACTGTGTCCACTATCTCCCTTCATCTGTAGATGGAGGATACTGATGGCTCCATAAAATAAGTGTCAACTGGCCAGCACAAAGCTGAACGTGAAACCCTTACGCACAGGCACTGGTTTTTTTGTGAAGCAAAGGCGGTTCAATGACACATGGTAATGCGGACTGAGACGCTGGCTTCTCCTGCGACTGAAGCCAAAATGACAATAAGGATGAGAGACAATGGTGGGCAGCTTATTTTTCCCAAGAAAATGCTGCTCGTCTTTGTTATACAGAGTGAAAGTCAAAGTAACAATGTAATCTTCGATATGCATTGACAGAAGAATGACCAGTTCATATGGAAAGAAGAATTGGTAATATATTGAACATCTCAAAGAGAAAGAGAGTGTGGAGAGATTGAAAGAGGTAAGGAGAAAGAAAAAGTGCGAGAGAGAGAGGGCGAGAGAGAGAGAGAGATGTTTTCCGCCTTCGAATGTTGTTAACCTGTTGGACAGAAAATCAAGGTAATTTTGGAAGAAGCTACAAACGCCGCTCGCCGGGAGAGGAGGCTAATGAGGTGTTCGTCACTGCTTCTCACAGAGAGGGATACCTTTGAAGCTGTCTCGAAGCTGTTCGCGATGGATTAAGATTCGAGCCAGCTTAGCGCCTACTAGTTTGCCACCGAGCATCTTTTTCAATCGGTCCTGTTTTCAGTGTGTTCAGGACTTCGGTGGGCTTGTCCATGCGGTGAGATATTTACCAGTAGGTATAGGTATTCGTAATCAGCACGTTTGGCGTTCCTTTGAAAACGACTTTTTTCTCTGACGTTGCCTTGTGCCAAAAAAACTGAGGCTGCCGAGGTGTGAAAATGTTTCCACCGATGAAGCAACTTTGTGGCGAAGAATGTAGCTCGAGGTAAAAGACGAAATCTTTCAGTTTAGATCGGTAATACATTCTTTGAGGCAGAACATGTTTCGCATCCGACAAAAGAAACGGATATATTATGACACCGGGTCTTAAAAACATAGTTAACTCTGTAAGTTCATCTTCCATTCAAACTTGCTTACCAAGGTGGTTGTCAGAAGCTCTGTAGTTCTGCCTCCTATTTAGCTACACATTAAAGTGGTTGTTCGCAGCTCTATAGCTTTGCTTCTCTTTCATCTACACATTAAAATGATTGTCTAAAGCTCTTTAGCACTGCTTATCTCCCTTTCCTATCCTGTCCGTATATCCATTCTCATTTCTGTCTGTTTTTGCGCGGATTTTTTTCTTGTTTCTTATATAATAAAAGCATAAAAGCAACTAATTAATTGTATATGTCATATACTGCCACGGAACTGGGACAGAGGGAAAGCAACTGCGTTGTAGAAGTGATTAATAATAATAATACAACTACTAATAATACTTATTATTATCATTATTACAAATCCACCTAAAATAATAATAATAATACATCTGAAAATTGTCCTTAAACTTTTAATGTTCACATTTTCCGAGGATACTATGGAATCGTATATTTTCACAGCTATTGTATCTGTCAAGTGGCCCTGTCAAGCTTAGGGTAAGGGTTAATACAGGGTACTTGTGCGAACAAATACTAAATTTAGTTTTTCCTTTTGAACAGTGCCATAGCTCTCGTCACTGTCATTACCAAGACCACCTGCACACTGATCCTCATAAAATTCTTGGTTTGGTTGATGCCGATTGTTGGCCAACCCTTTCGTTTCACTTTACAGGGCAGCGACCTCCTTCGTCACAAACATCACGCATCGATTTTCGTAGCCAGATCTTTCGCCAACATTCTTGCTTTAAACATTAACTTGCGACAAATAATGTAGAGTGTCAACGAGTTCAATGTAACATTTAGCTAAGGCACTAACTCAAACATCAGGATGCAGATTGTTATTGTTTTGATTTTGTTTCTTGAATTTTGCATCGTTTTGTTTTGGTCTATATTTTCTTAAAATTGATTAAGTTATTATTTAATACTTACAATAAATGCACATATACACATGTTGCAATCAGCGTGTGCGACTAGGTATCTATCATAGATGTCTTCTTACCTACCACAAATGAAGTTGCGAAAACAAGAGCAAACCAAAGAAGTACCCCCCCACACACACACACACACACTAGAATGTTGATGCATGGAAAACTTTCTGGAAATTAACTACTATTCTTCGCAGACGAAAAGACTATCACCATTTGTCCATGGTTTAATTAAACTTACTATCGCAAATATATCGTCTGCTGGGGCCATGGGACAGGAAATGAAGAGCAGCTGAGACGCTTGAAGTGGACGCTGTGGGTTTGATGTGGCATGTCACTGTTCCAGGCTAGAAAGTAAATCAACTCTTTGAAGATGACATTAATTATTGGGAAACGCAACATCGCTACCACACACTGTGCACTTCCTGTTTTCCTAAATCGACAGGACACCGATTGTTACTTAATTTATTATCATTAGTTTACAAAGTGTTACGGACTGGTGCACTTAAAAGAGACCTACTTACGAAGGCGCATCGCTGGTTGCATGAATGAATGCTGTCGATTTGTTTTTGTTTATTTTGGTTGTTTTTCCCCCTTTTCGAGCTGATTTCCGATTTCGATCGAAGACGTGTATTTTTTGACAGCGGTTCTTCGCGCCACCGTTGAAAGTTAATTACAAGACCAGGAAGGGGAGAGTACAAGTCGTGGACAAGAAGATTGACATTCACACTTCCGCTTCACTCTGTGCGTCAGAAATGACGTGTACAATCTGGCGGCACAGGAAGTTGAGGTTTGCGCTTGCGCAGCTGTGCTTTGTAATCTCCAACATCATTTGGCCATGGCAGATGTGCCTTGCAGTCTCCAACACGTGACAGCGGTGCCTTGTAAATTTCATGTGCGCGTGACAGCCATGACTTGCAATCTCCAACACGTGACAGCTGTGCCTTGCAATCTTCAACACGTGACAGCTGTGCCTTGTAATCTCCAACACGTGACAGCCGTGACTTGTAATCTCCAACACGTGACAGCCGTGACTTGCAATCTCCAACACGTGACAGCTGTGCCTTGCAATCTCCAACACGTGACAGCTATGTCTTATAATTTCATGTGTGCGTGACAGCTGTGCCTTGTAATCACCAGCATTATGTGTGGACGACAGTCGTGTCCAGGGTTATGTGTATTGGCTACAGCATCGACGTGATGCTACTTCGGAAAAAAATGTATTTGACCTTGTTTTTAGGCGGGGAAACATTAGTGCAAGAGTTTCTGGGTCAAACACCTAGTGCCCTTCTCACTCTTATCTCTCAGAACATAAAGTAAATCAAAGCTGAAATGCAAGAACATCGAGAAAAAAAATATGACGATTTCCCTTTTCCCAAGGGTTATGATTGTGTCAGATAGATGCTGCATTATGACCGTTCTCTTGTCAGGGTAACTGTCTTGTTTTTTGGACTGTCAGGGATTACCGAGGTAGATATCTGTGGCACCAGTTCGCTGAGTTTGTCGGTAGTGATGCGCACGACTAAGGCTGCTGGCAAAGCCCCAATAGGCATGGCATTTACTTTGCACTCGATCTTCGATAGGCAGTAAAGAAAATGACAACTTTTTCATCTCCAGCTGCATAGTCACCGTCTTACTCCAGACATCTTGGCGGGGTTGTTGAAAAACAATTAAACAAATTAGCGGAACGTTCACTTTCTTTTTTAACGGTTAATGCCAAGTAAACTCCCCGAGGGAATACATACTTTATTTTCATAGGTCTGACTCATTGTTTATACGTGGGAAGCATCTTTTAGGGTACATCTTGAGAGCACTGCAGGCTCCGTTATATACCGCCTGTTGACAAGCTGGGCCCAGACGCACCGAAAGTCGCTAGGCGTTAAGCTGGATGACTAACGCGTGAAGCAGTTAAAATGTGAACTGTTCACACCACCATCTAGCCTCAAGGAACTTACTGTTCACCTGGCCTCTGCACTCTACACTTTTAATCTGTCCTGATTATATGATATTGACAAAAAATCTGCGTAAACATGGCCAATGTAAGGATTTTCGATACAAATAAAGATAGTTGGAGTAAGTTTGTGGATTAAAGAAGTGGTTATCTTTTACATTAGACGTGCTAATGAAAGACTCGCACTCAAGGCTTCAGTTGTTTTTACAGCTGTGACATTTTTTATTTTACTTTAATACTGAAGACTTGTATTAAAACATTTTAAAAAAGTTCAGGAATGGCAAGGATGTACAGCGTTGAGCATGTCCTGCTGTTTTTCTCAGATCTCCGTAGATGCCTTCAAGAACGAAGGGGGAAAATGTCCCGAAACAGAACATGTGAATGATGTTCTGAAACTCCTTCAAGCTTATTCACCTGCACTTTGTGCATGGTGTTTACTCCTAAGGCACTGCTTCCTCTGACACATGTCGTCGAAAGTGTGGCAATGTTTTGGCAAAGTTTTTATACAGCAATCAGGTGAAAACTTTCTCAAACATTTTCATATCTTTGACAACATTTTTCCAGTGAAAGAATGACTTTTATAAACTAAACCCTTATCACAGATTCTGTCTCCTTATTTTGTTTTCTTTCGTTCGTAAAATTCATTTCGTTTCTTCTCAGATAATGGTTTGTTTCTGCCTCTCGCTTTCTTTGATTCATTTATATTATCTTCTTTGTATTTTCTGTTTTGCGTTTGACCTTTTCGGTAATGCGATGATAACAGAGAAGACAAAGGAGACTCCAGCCACTGTGGCACCTTCTTATGTTGTAGCTGTGGTGGTGGTGATAGGAACAGAAGTGCAGTTGACAGTGCCTCGAGTCCCGATGGTGGTAATATCATTAGTCGGGTCGTATTTGCAGAGGCGGTACAGGCTGTGGTGATGTTGAGGTTTCAGGGAATAGAAATCTGGGCTTGCTGAAGAGGGCCGAAGTTTATTTTTTTCTGGCGTCATTTCTTTTTAGCTCTTGTCTACTTGCGTGTCTCTTCCCATGAGACATCAGAAAGTTAGGTCTAAGTGGAAAGTCTGGCGAGATATTTTCTGCGGTCTAATTCAGTCAACCAAGGGCTCCAGGCGTGATGAACGAGTCTCGTTAGCGGCAGGACGGAAAAGAGCGCCCTTTAATTGAAATCCTTAGCGACTCTGAGCTCAAGTGACCCCTGGCCCCGTATTTAGCTTCGCGAGTGACTAACCGTAGAAGCTTTCAAAGGATGCCTGGAGGTTAAGATAAGTATTTCGGCAATCAACACTGCCATGTTTGAGAGATTCGCGTTATCTGTCTCCGTTGCTCTGTCTGACTTTTTGTTGTCTTTAGAAAGGTAACAAGTGCCAGGCAGTTGTAGGTACTCGGTGATAAGCGCCGGCGATGACGTCAGCGCATTCTTTGTAAACAAAATCGGTGACCTTTCGTGCGCAAGGAGTAAAGACCGTCTTTCTTTTATGGATGCGGGCGGCGGCGAAGTCAGAGACACGCAAACGAACGAGCAAGCAATAGACTGAATGAACTAACAAACGAAGGCCCAATGAGTGAAAAAATATAATAATTAAAAAAAGGTTTGATTAGCGCTTGTTTTTCGAGCAGGGAGTTAGTCATTGAATAGTTTGAGTCCCCAAAACATATTACTTGAATGTCACAGCCGGAAAATTACAAGAAGTGAAACAGTCGATAATACTATTCCTATATCTAGGCAGACATGTTTATTATTTTATTTATATTTCTTGTTTGTTCTTTACACCAGAAAGGTTTAGTTCTTCAAACAAATTTTGATTTCTTGTTGGAAAGTATGGCTCTAGGACAGTAAAGTTAAGTTAAATCCTAAATGACATTTTTTGGCGTAGGTTTGTAGTTAAAGATATGGGTTAGGGGTCAGTTGCACAACACATTTCTAATTTTAAACACTTTTAGGCCTTAACTCTATTTAGATAAATAGTTTTAAGTGCACACCACAATTTCAGAATTTTAAAAACTAAAACTGCTTTAAGTAAGATAAAGTTGCTTAAGTCTGACTTTCCGTCCTGTCAGTACAATTTTTTTTTTTATGTTCTTCTGCAATGCATTAAAATGGCTTAGAAGAGATTTTTCTTCTTTAGAACGGTTTTAAAGTTTAGAAACGTGTTGTGCAACTGACCCCTGGTGTAGTTCTTCTGTAAATTTTATTGCACTTTTTGCTGTATTTCTTTCAGTCTATCTCACTGTCACCACTCCCAGTTGCTGCGTTAAGTTCAGTAGTCGGGTCTTCTACACATCCCCATCACAATCTATTCACTCCCATTTTATTCGTCAGGACCATGTCTGTTAGTTCCTTTTGTGATGTTTTTTTATCTTGGCCAATAAGCTGGCCACGAATATTCTCAAAATTATCTGCGATATTTTTTCTTGGTTTTAGCTTACCTTTAAAAATGTTTTGCATCGATTCTTCATCATTCTTAAGGTCAGTGCCTGGGTACCATTGCCAGAACGTTTGATCGAGTGGCAAGCAACGTGAAGTCTTACGTTCTCGTTTGCATGGTTCGAAATCAATGCCTCGGCTGAGTTCGCAAGGGTTAATGGAGTCGTCTGCGTCATTTTCAGGTTGGCGACTGGCTCACCACAATCCGTAGGATAGACCTCAACTGTAATGGAAGTTTAAGTGAAAATACAACGATCTCGACGCTTAATAGGCCAGTTTAAATACTGGTACAAATAAACTATCTCGAGAGGATAGAACAACTATGTCAATGCTAGTAGCCGTGTCAGCAGGTCAGATTTCGACCCTTTATATTCAAACTGTGTAAAACTGGAACCCGAAAATGTCACCCTTTCTCTTTTGTTGAGAGATGACATGAAATGTTCGATGGCTTCATCCTTTTTTTTTTCGAGTGGTCGTCTATGTAAAAGCAATCCCCTTGTCTGTATTTTGATCCTCCTGTGTCTGCCAGTTTCAACGTTCTTTCTTTCTCTCTTGTTCACTGATACTTGCTGAATATAAAATAACTGTATTTATTTCTTCAACACTTAAATGCCAGAAATCATTTACACAAAGGCATAAGACACATCAGATATATCACTGACAATAAAAGTTTGCTGACCATGTCAATGTCTTTATTTAAAAAGTTGTGAAGCCACAAGTCATTTGATTCTCCCAGAGCATCCCATTGGAGCAGCCACCACAGACAGCACATTTGTTCACATTATACAACCCCGCGACTGTAGCTTAGTCTTTGTGGCTGACACTCTTTTAAAGTGGTAAATGTGATCATAGTCAAATTCTTGGCAAATGTTTCAAGTTTAATTTTTCTGATGATTTCCTTATTGTTTGAAAACATTATACTGTTTCTTCAAACATGATTTTACCAGCTAATTATCATAAAGGATCTTTTAATTCCAGAGTCTGTAGGTATACATTAGTTGTGCTAAATCCTCCCCATTCCCCAAATGGGAAATGTTTGTTTTCTAACTGAAATCAAATACAGTTCACACCAAAAGCAGCAGCACGATATTGCTGTGTTGTCGTTTTAATCTTTTTTTTCTGCTACGTAATGTAATGAACGTCAGCCTCTATTTGGCGATCTGAATCAGATTATTCCTTTTTACTTTCTTTCTGATAAAACAATCTTTATATAATTGACAGTATAAAAGACGTGTATAGCTATTTAACGGCAGGGTTATTGCATCCCTGTGACCGATGATACTGAAGCTTAATAACACCAGAATCAGGAAGACCCACCAATAAAAAACAAAACAACGACAGAGCGAGCGTGCACTAAGTAAGTTTTATGTAGAGTATAGAAAATAAGTGATACAATCTTACCACTAGTAAAGTCGAGGATTTAGAGTAATGACCTGACTAAGCAGCCGTCCTCGCATAGTTGTATTTTATAGGTCTAGTAACGCTAATGTTTACTAATGGCTGGGTACGGATTAGTGCAAGATACGAAATCACAAAATACGGAGAAACAGCCACATTTTTGTTTTCGACACAAGTTTAGAAACATAACCATGGACAGGAGGAGGTCAAACTCGTGACATGTTTGTCCACAGGCGCGACTTAAAATAATGATATACAGTCCCACGCTCCCATTACCTGCAGGCCTGACAACATCCGGCATACCTCTAGTCCCCTTGCTAACTCCTCCATAAATGAAAGGACAGATCAGGAAATATTATGGCAGTCATGTGACATCAGGTTTCGCTCAGTCCATACCTTAACCCTACCTGCATCCTTAAACCTCGACTCTAATATATAATCCCATCCGTAAGTAATTTATCTAAATGTCGGGTGACTCTGATTGGAAAGTTTGTGTGATTTCCGTCATGCGCATTGATGGCGGCGCTGTACTATTGTTGTGCATTATCTATGTACAATCCTAATGTCAGTGTTGACCTCTTTCTGTGCATAGTGATGTTTGTTGACCTATATCTTGAAAACGGAAGAAGATTCTCAGAAATAAATGTTTTGCACTGGACTTTACTCAGTTATTACAACACAAAAGAATTGCACCCCACTACATAAAGACCTTAAACAATTAATATAAGTGTGTGTGTGTGTGTGTGTGTGTGTGTGTGTGTGTGTGTGTGTGTGTGTGTGTGTTTTGCTGAGGTAGTATGATTAAACAAAACCGTCAAGCGAGATGTCAAAGATAAAATGAGGCAGCTACTCCTCGCCACAGTGCACAACGTTGGGCAACGGCACGTAGTCACTCACAGGGTGTCACCGGGTGGAGTGGCTAGTGTTAACAGTGGCCTGCACTTCTTTCTTGCCGCTGTTCTTTCTCTCTTTTCTCGAAACTCCTTTTTCAGCAACTTCACTTAACAGGAATATAGAGGTCACAGGGGAATAGTGAAATCCTCTTGCCTAAGATGATTTGATTACGAGTGCGAGATGAGGGATGTGGACAACATCAACAATAACTTCTGGGTTTTTTTTCGATGCGTGTTTCTCAACTTTTACTGATCGTTTTTCGAGAAACTCTCCCCCACCCCACCCCAGCCCCCGCCTTTAAGGGCATCGAAGAAAGGGGAAAATTTCGTCGCAGGTTAAAGGGTGGAGGTATATTTTCTTTTACAAACGATGACAAATGTTATAATGATAAGGTGAACAACGCTGTTAATTGACGAATAGACATGTACGTCCGGGCGCTAATGTCGTCAATGGCTGATGGTGCCAATTATCGGTACCAATTTCTCTGTCAAACTGAGTCCACGCAGTCGTAGGTCGTAGTTGTTTTTACGGTGTGGACATTCAATGCGTGCCAAATGCACAAACAGCAGCCGCACGCTGGCAAGAGGCGTCACAAGTCTTCACACGATCGGTCAGGACACACAGACTCACAGACTAGCGCCACACGCTGACTGACGGCGACACGCCTGACAACCACTGCGCACTACTTCTCTCTGCGCTCACTCACCGTCTCACTCCATCGGTATCCCTGTCTCTTCACACACTATCACTTCTTATATACCATTTCGGAAGAAAAAGCTAAAATCATCTGCCAGCTACCATTCACGCGTGCGCTTTCTCGCACCGAACATTCTGGTCAGCGAGACTTATGTCAGCCACACACGCGCGCTCCTCCACAGGAGTTTCATTTATCGGGGTAGATAACAACGCAATGCGCCAGACACCGGCCAGGTTAAGTGCGGGGTAAAATAGCCACCAGCATGGCGCCACCAGCCACCAAGCGGAGTAACTCCACAGTGCTTACAGAATGTAATTTGTAACAACATAAAATATGATAAAGAAAAGTTTGCGTTCTCTTTTCGTTTATGTACAAGGAATTATTTCGGTCATCCCTGACATTTACAAACCGGTATGTTGGCTCAATGGTTAGCGCCTGTCAGCGATACAGTGAGGGTTGGCTGTCCTGGGTTCAGCTCTTGTCTAGGGGGCGCTGTTCTTTCTCTGCATTTGGCATCAGTGTACAGGGCTGTCTGCCTTACCATGATATAGCCTTAGTTGCTGGCTCGGCGTAAAACACCAATTCCCCCCCCCCACCCCGACATTTACAATGGTAGGAAGAAGAGAAAGCGGCACAGAGCTAGGGGCTGGAAAAGGTATCTGGTTATTCCCAAGATTACTCTACCTCCGACCCATGGCCTAAGCCCCAGGGATAACTCTATAACGATAACTAATGGCCCAGACGTTAGATTGGGACCTGTAAGCTATCTGCGATATGCCCGCTTGCAATCAGCGGACCCTGCTTTGTCTCCGCCTCATAGCTGTCCCTAAGACAGTTCCCCCATACCACCCTAATACTTTACCTCAGCAGGTAGTACAGGGCCCGTTATTCCCACAGAACGGTGCCTGTAGAAGGTCAGCTAGCACCTCTGACCGCTTGATGTGATGTTAATGTTGAGAGTCTCTGCATGTTGTTCTTGATATTTGTGTTCAACGTTGTGACATCTCAGCATTGTCAAGCCGAGAAAGAAAACTTCTCCATACAGGACATGATAAATACGAAGCAGTACGACTACTCATTTTTTTAAATTGATTTTGTTCATCTTATTTGAGCCTCAGCTCTCAGTTCTTTATGTCAGGATATTTTTTTCTTTAATAGCTTGCATAAAACTGGCTAAAGCTAAAAGCTATTTTTAACCTTTCTCGCTATTTCTGAAACCAGGTCCTACGCAAAATTCCCAAGCATCTCTATTTTTAGAAGTAGTCATTTGCACAATCTCGAGACAGCGGAGGAAGGGAGGGGAAAAACGCCTGTCATGCGTTACTCTAGACTGTGCAGTTATAAAAATCGTTTCGTGACCTTTAGCACCTAGTAAATACAGTAATTTCAACGCAAGGTTTTGAACAGCCGATGACTGGCAGTGTTAGAAATCATCGACAGCATAGGAACTGCGCATGTGTGGTGAGAAGTGAGAGGTAGACGTGTGGGACAAAGATGCTGAGATGTTAGCAGGAGAAGAGCGAAGGAAGCAGTAGTGTTACAAAGACAGCAAAGTGCGTTTCCCTGTCTCACTCCGCACTGTTGTCATCTAGTTGCTCATTGCTCTTCTTTCTCGCTGACAGCCCCTCCTACCCTTATCCCTCCTCACATTTCTCCAAACCTTTCCTTGGTGACGGCGAGTAACGACAACAAAGAATTATCTGTGATAAATATGTTTTTAAAGGTAATGTCAAACAGGTTTGATATGTTTCTACAGTAAGTAGTCTCGAACATATTCGGCAACTGTTTTATAACTGCCTCAGCGTGATTATGGCCTTTTATTTACTGAATTAGGGGGAAACACTAATTGCAAACTTAGATACGTTTATCCTGTAATCGATAGTTTTTATTTAACGGGTAAGCAACCAAATGAGTGAGTTAGTGAGTCAACAAACTTTGAACTATAAGTTAAGGAAGGACAGGTCAGCAAGTGTGGAAGTGAATAAATGTTGTTTAATGTGAAAGTCTGCTCCCGTTCAAAATCGTGTTAATGCGTGATCTTGGAGTGCTCGACCGCTTGTGTGTCCATCAGTTGCTTCATTCATCCGAACGCTCCGAATTGTTACTCATTCGTGGGAGTTCAACACATTGTTACTCATTCGTTTATTACTCAGTGTTGTTCACTCCCTGCAGAAGTGTACATGCATGTTTACGCTTGTGTGCGTTTCTACTATTCAGCATCGCTTGTCCACCTATGAGACAGTTCGCCAGAGGGGAAAAAAATCAAATGAGAAATTCAGCGACTTAATTTACGAGAATGTCTGACCTTTTGTAAATACATCTTTGCTAAAACACCGTCGTCAAGACTCTGGGAGATAAGGAGAAGGTTAGCTTTGATCTCCAACCGACCTGTCTTAGATGCGATGAGCCACTTGCTGTTTCCTGACCGCACGGCCACTAGGTAAGGGCCCTCTGACTTTTATCTCTTAATATTACTTTCAAAGTCTGGCTTACATGATGTTATTTGCACGCATCGTGTGATGTATGTACGACCAGAGTGGTCTGATACGAGCTGGCGTCTTCCATTAATACGTATGCTTTCTTTCCCAGCGTCCAATCAAGTGGGCGACTGGATCAATCGCCGCCCGACTGATGTAGTAGACGTTTAGAAATGATTTAGTTCTTATAAATCCACCATCGCAGCCCCCGAGAGAAAACAAATAGCTAGTCTTCAAACACACTCACCCCCTACCACTCAGACTTTAGCAGCGTGCCGCGATAAGAATGGAAAATAAGATCAGCATATTTCTTCTCTGCATTTACATTGGTGGGAGAACTTTTTTTTAATACACTCCAAGCTTCCATAAGAGCACGCTGTTTGGGTGTGTATACGTGTTCCTGTATCTGTAAATAGTTTGGTTTGCCGGAAAGTAAGAGAGAGAGAGAGAGGAGGAGGAGAGAGAGTGTGAAAAAAGAGAGTACGTGTGTGTGTATATATATATATGTGTGTGTGTGTGTGTGTGTGTGTGTGTGTGTGTGTGTGTGTGTGTGTGATGTACTGGGTTATGATCAAATGCTCAGTGCGATTTAAGAATGTCAGCTAGCGTTGTTCTTATGATTACACCTGTCGTCAGTGTATTTTAAAAGTGTGTGTGTGTGTGTGTGTGTGTGTGTGTGTGTGTGTGTGTGTGTGTGTGTGTGTGTAAGAGAGACACCAACATTTTGGGCGTACAGAGCTTCAAGGACACCAAACTGTGTGTATCCGTGGTCGTTATTTGTCACCTTTGACCAAGCATCGGTCACCAAGCTACTCGGGAACCCTTTTTCCCCCTCCCCCAACAGGCTTAGAACTTTCTGGAACCTCTTAGCATACAAGTGTAATCAAGACAAGATCATCCAGAAATTGTCAAAAACACTTATTCCAACATGTCAGCAGTTTTACACGCAGATCAGTTCACAATTGTCCCTCACTGAACTACAGGCCACAGTCATTTAGGATGGGGACATGAGGAATGCAGGATAGAAAAGAGTGCTTTATTGTTTAGGCTATCGGCGTACCTATAGGGGCCTAGAAAAAGAAACAGTCTACATACTTACTAGAGCAAAATAATTCGCAACGAGGAAACAGCAAGGAGTGACATACACAATTATAAAATGATGCCTTAAAGGTAGAATAAATCAGAACAACCCCCTTGAGAGAGAGAGAGAGAAATGTACTGAACTGTAATCTATCGGCCTTCATGTGGAGAGAGAGAGAGAAAGAGAGACAGATGCGCGAGGGAGGAAAGAGATGAAGGGGGGGGGGCAGTTGGGGAACCATTGATCCGCTCGATGTTCCTAATTTCAGTATCATGTCGGCACGAGTAGTACGTAAGTGTGTTTCATTAAAGCCTATCAGCCTCCTCGGTCCGTTTCCGTGGCGCTGTGCCGACCCGCACGAGGCGCAGAAATCGACGCTCAGCAAGCGACTTGGCTGCTGATGATGCCTTTTCACGTGCAGTTCCGTGATTTGGATAGGGCTAGCCACCTAGCCCCGCGGCACCAAACCACAGATAATTAGCGCGTTGAGTGACAGATCGACAGACAGACACACACACAGACAGACACACAGACATACAAACATACAGACAGAAGCGTACATACAGACTGTTTGCGCCATTAGAGTCAGCGGTACATAACACCTGGAAGCTTCAAGAGATCAGAATCTCGGCCTTTTGATAGAACTTGCTTGTGATGACAAATGGGCTGAATGCAATTAGAGTCCCGCTTAAAGTCTTGATGAGGTGGGATTGCAGTGCCCTCTAGACAGGAGGTCCTGGAGATGTGAGGGAATGACTCCAGAAATGACAGCGTTTCAAAGCACGTGACATTTTGCGCTGCGTCAACAAGGTCGCCTGCAGCCTTCGTCCAAAATCCTGCCACAAAAATTGTTCAATTTCTCAACTTAAAAAAAAACTATAATAACTGCACGCGTACATTGGATACATTTCTGCTAAAGATCTTCTGACGAACGAACACAAACTCTAAAAAGTGTGATTATGTTTGAAAATGTTTCAAACATCCGTCTCCCATTGCTTTATTTAACAAAAAAATATCAACAACAAATAGCTTTTATTTATAAAAAAAAAAACGTTTGCACTCACATGCGGCTTATTTAATGAAAGAGAGAAAAAGTTTATTTAATTGTGCATCTGTGTATTCGGGAGACTGACTGCATCACTAGTCTCAACTATGAGATAAGCTTTGAGCAGGCAAACACCACACCTGACTGATTTTGCTAATGAAATGCTCGATTACAAAGTCTCAAGTGTGCAGTTCAAGACCAGTCTCAGAACACCAAAGAGAAGCAATCGTGTGTCAAGCGGTCACAATCAAGGGGTCTGTAGTTAATTGAGATGGCGTTGGAAACTGATTTCCCGCCGAAGTGAAATCTCCGGCCTCAATTTGTAGCGTTTCAGCGAGAAAGGCCATTGAGGTCGATTTCGCCTGCCGGGGGTGGAGTGGGGGGAGGGGGACTGTGGCGGGCCCTTGCACTAGGCTGCCTTTTGCATCTCTTCTCGTCAAGTCTCCAACACATTTAAGTGACCGCGCACGAACATGGAGTCTCCAAATTCTTGTGAAGTTTTTCCGCCTGCCTGTCGTGCAGATGATTTGAGAGAAAAAAAAACTGAGTGCCTGACAGTCAAACACCAACACGCACGCGCACAAGCACACAAAAATTGACACACACACACACACAATACATATAAACAAACACAAACACACACAAACATAAAAAAATACAAAGACACAGAAATCCACACACTGTATCACAACGCTAGAAAGAAAGAACAAACGAATGAAACAAACAAATAATAAATACAATAAAATTATGACTATGTTCCTTAATTCCATCGCGAAATAAAATTTGCCACCAACGGTTATTCTCGGTAGAATCATCTGTCTTTAGTATTAAATAGAAGAAAAAAAAGCAAGTATTCCAAACTTTAGTAGGGGGTAACTTTTTGTAAGACGTAAAATCTTTGGCAGCAGAGGAAAAAAATTAACTTAGTTCCTCTAATACTTTAGTAGGAAAGACAGTTGTCATTAATCTTTGGGTCTGGGGTATATCTCGGTTTATGGCACTTGAAAACAGCTGGGGAGGGGGAGAGAGACGAGGAACACGTGGAATATGTGTTATGCTGTGTTTGTGTTGTTTGTGTGTGTTTATATATATGTTTGTGTGTGTTTATATATATATATGTGTGTGTATATGTGCGTGCGAGTGCGCGCGTCTGTTTGTGAGGACAAGTGTGCACTCATGTTTCTGATTTCCACGTTGCTTTAGTGTCGGTTATTAACAACACATTTTTTCATTAGTTGAAACTTTAATTTGAATGGTTTGTCCTTGTCACTCAGCAGGAATCCATCATTGTTTTATGAATGAACGGGTGCTACTTGCATGTGACTGCTACACAAAAGGAAAGACTAGGGGGAGAGAGAGAAGAGGGGGCGAAGGAAAGAGCAAGAGAAGATGAGCAAGAAAAGAAAAAAGATAAAGAGAGAGAGAGGGATATACGTGCAGTTTCAATCTTTGAGACTCGCTCTCTTTATAGGGCGCTACAATGACTTTATTAATTCCAACAATTTAGTCTACAAAAGACTTAAATAAGCGTAGGTACCACAATCAACATAACGACCAATTAAACTGAACTCGAGAGTTACCGGTTCTTCCCTCTTTCTCTCCGTCTCTTTCTTGATCTGCTAGTTATTTCTTTATGTGCTGGAGAATCGGTTACCTGGCATATCTAAAATTCCTATTTGCACAGACATGAAATTCAAGTTGTCACACATCCCGTTGCTTGGACTCTTTGCACAGTCTGACATTCGTACTACTTTAGCTCTGTCCTTCGCATGTTGTTTGCTGACTAAATTTTAACCTTTTTAATCTTGTAACTATCTTACTTCTTAATACATCTTCTGCTCCATCCATGTGCAAGTCTACCTGCATGCACGTACTAAGTCATTAAACATCCCGTCTATGTTTTGATAAACGGAAACCTTCCCTACTTGCATCATAACCTTTAAAACCTTACTGGCCTTCTATTACAAAGTGAATCACTAAAGGCCGTTCTTAACATGGCAAATGTCATCGAACGTTTGATCAAATTATGCAAATCTGTATGTAAATGTCACAAGAAACCAGTGGTTGCCGGTTCATCTGCCAGTACAAGGAGACCACGCGTCGTCACTTTGCCATGAGTAGGAGTGACCTTAACTGGGGCCACGGACAAACAAACCATCCTATTTTTATATTTATATATTAATTACGCGGGCCGTTTATATAAAAATAATTTAATTAAGTAAATTTCGTTTGTGACTTTTTTCAGAGTTGCGAAACGCGTGAGTGCATGGAGGCTGCTGCTGCTATTCTTGGGAGGATGAACTTCTCTGCCAGCCCTTGCTCGGTGAGTGTTGCTTTGTGGGAGTTTAGTGGGTATTAGCAGAGCAAAGCTTATGTACATGTTTCTTTTTCTGCCTCTTTTGTGCATGCCAGCTATTCATTAGTGACAATTACCACCATTTCCACCAACTCACAAATATGCCACATCCCTCGATCACTTCCGGGTCACGTGGTCCTCGTTTTTTTTTTAAATAATGCACTGACTGTTCATAGATGCTAAAAAATTAGACAGCTTCTACATTGTCAGTTGTTTGTAATTTTCATCCCTCAAACACACCGTCTCATAGCTGTTTATTGTGTGTGTGTGTGTGTGCATGTGTGTGTGTGTGTGTGTGTGAGAGAGAGAGAGAGTTAGGTCTCATGTTTGTTAATTATATAAATAAATAATGAATAATCTAAGCATTAACGCACTTAACACTCCCTCCCCCCAAAGAAACACATAACTAACACAGTTACTAAAACGTCTTCTATGGTAGCTTTACACCTGTGAATTCTTTGTACAAGAACTTATGCCTTTGGATCCTCTCACTTGAAATTACTCCAAGAAAAGTTATTTTCATATAAAACATTAAAGAAGCATTGATATTGATTATTCTATTTTGGAAACAGATACAATTTTCAGCGTTAATGCTTTTAAGATGAGGTAATAGCTAAATTAGAATACGGGGGTGGATGTGCATGTTTATAATTTTTCGAGTATGCGCGCGCGAATGTGTGTGTGTGTGTGTGTGTGTGTGTGTGTGTGTGTGTCTAAATCTAATGTGAGGGAGAGAAATGAGAAAGAAGATGGAGATGGACTGATGTTGAATGACTAAGTACAGACAAAGAGGTATAAAGGCAAAATGTAAGTAAAAGATGGATGCACAACATTTATTCACTTCATTATTTTAGTTAATCGAGGAGGTACAGTTTATAATGACTGCGGCCTTTTCTTCAAAAAGTTATAATAATAATAACAACCACTAAACCAGTATTAAAGTGCTTACAGCAAGGTATTGTCTTGCTTTATCTTCAAAGTCGATTCTTGAGGAAAGACAGGATAGGAAAATCGTCTTTAACAAGTTGACCGTTTGCCATGTAGTCCAGCACCAGTCCAGACGTGTTTTTCTCAACCTGTAGCACCTGCTTGTTGTTACCAAATATTTTGGGGCGGATGAAAGACTCTGTGCGTTACAACAAGGCCTTTGGATTTCATGCGCGAAGTTTCCTGGCGAAAGTCCAGAAGTAAGGATGCTATCCATATTATGGATTACGGATGTTATCCATTGTCGCAAAATGATTTTTTCCAAGTAGGTCTTCCTTCCAGACATTCAGTCTCCGTCTTGAATTTACTTTCATCCTTCCCCTAAACACCTGTTCTCAAATGTGTGAACAGGTTTAGAAGATTTGCACAAGACATTCACAGAAAGCATAAAGTCATAATTATATTCAGCAACACATGGACAATGAAGTTAGAAGTGCCTTTACATGTGTGCGTGTGCGTGTGTGTGTGTGTGTGCGTGCGTGCGTGCGTGTGTGTGTGTGTGTGTGTGTGTGTGTGTGTGTGTGTGTGTTCATGTGCTTCATGTGGTGTAAGTTAGTAGCCATTGGCGTTACGGTCGTTTAAATATATTGAACAAATATAGACAAACGTTTGGCGACGTTTTTACATGACAATACCTAAAACCTTTCTCAACATAATTCCATAGCGTAGATGTTAGGGATCAAGAGAGAAACTGCTACAGTTCATCACCACTCCTTTCTTCCTTTCATTATATTATTTGACGAAAGCTTTAATCAAACTCAGAAACTGAAATCGTCTTGTCGTGTGCTGTGGTAAATTATTGGTCAAACTCTCATACTAGCTTCACACATTTTTAATGCTTCTGATGTAGTTGGCCATTTGCTTGCATGTTAGCCTGCATAAAATATGCTTTGTCAGACTTTTACAAATGCCATTAATGAAGGCTGAAGATGACATTTTCTTGAAACATGCACGTTTGTCCTTTGTTGCGAGAGAGTTCTCCAATGTTTCTTTTTAATAATACAAGGAGAAAAAGAGAGCAAGCTTGAGAAATGGTCATTGTGTTTGACAGAAGTCGATAATCTGTCCTTGCGGAAAGCCGTTAATTGGCTGGTTGACTTTTCATGCACAGTAAAAACTGACAGAATATTTTTAGGTTTCCCGGGAAGCTTCATGGCTCGTCCTTTGAAGAGGGCTCTACATCTTAAGTGAACTTTGAATGTTGGTTAGATGTTAATACGTGCGTATCATACTTTCTGTCTGTTTTGTTTAGAGATTTAGCTACAACCAAAATAGCATTGCAACAGTCTGCATGGAAAGAATTAAGTGCTGGTTTAGAAAGATGTGATACATGAAGTACTTTAACTGGACTTAAAGATTACAGAATTGTATCGTTTGAGTGTTTTCTTTACCTGCTTGATCCTGCGTGTACAACCTTGACTACTCCTAACTGAAAGTAATGTTCTTCTAAGAGACCTTGCACTTAGTCATAAAAATTGTTCTTTCCTGCATTTTTCTTTCAGATGCTCCTTTCAGTGATACTGTAGCAAAATTTGAGTCTTCCCTTTTCTCATAAAAAATGACATTTGCCAGTACCAATCACGCTGTTCTATTACTCTCTTTCTTTCTTCCTTTCTTTCTTTCTTTCTTTCTTTCTTTCTTTCTTTCTTTCTTTCTTTCTTTCTTTCTAAAACACGCTCTCAACTCTTTATCGTTACCCTTTATCGCTGAACTGTGTGACAGAACGTATTTTTCCCTAAATTATACCCTGGTTGGAGATCGAATGCCTCTTTTATCTGCTAATTTGAGCGTGTTATCTTCTTGTGGTGACTGCTAAAATTAAGCTGTAATACAAAGCGGAGTTTGCTGGAATGTTTTAGTGTTTATTGTGATTGCATAACAGTGACAAATAACGTAATCAAGTCAAAGTCTAGACATCAATAAAGCAGATGACAAAACACGAACAACTTCATTTTGGAATTTCAAGAACCATTTCTGCCCCAATTCGTGTCAGTTTTCTCACTCCAGACACCTAGTTAATCAAGTAAAACACGTGAAAATGATTACTGATCGTGCATTTATGGGACTGCGCCGCTTTCTCTCAACAGGAGGAGAGAGTGGTTAGCCCAGACATGAAAGTAAAAAAATATATGCATTTGATGAAAACTTCTGAATGTGTAAATTCTGTGGTTCTTACAGTGCGATCGTCTTTTGTACTTCCGATACGTCCCTCTTTTACTCTTTTCCTTTCCTCCTTCTTTTCTCTCATTCTTTTTCTCAATCTGCATGTTTTCTATCTTTTATCTCCTCCTGATTACTCTTTATTTTCCTATTTTTCGGTCTTTTTTCTTTATTTGCAAATGTGTGTGCTTGTGTATGTTTGTGTGTGTCTGTGTGTTCGTGTGTCTGTGTGTGTGTGAGAGAGAGAGAGAGAGAGAAAGAGAGGGGTAAAACTTTAGTCCACAATCATTGCTCACATCTGCAGAAATGTAAATTTCCCGAAATAGTTCTCGTATTTGCGTGGGAGTGCTTCACCCTTTGCCACTCACTTCCTTAATTAGAGATGCATGTTCGTATAGGTAAAGGTAAAGGTCATCCCATAACCTTTTCAGGTCGTAGGGGAGTGAGGTGTTAGAGACCCCACTTTTCTCGGGGCCAGCATTTACATGAGGGTGGTGCCAATCTCCTCTCCCTCGCTGCCTTACCTTCCCTAACCCACTATGGAGTCAGGTACCCATTCCCGTCAGCTGGGTCGACTGGGGGAAGTTTGCTGCGCTTATTGGGAATTGAACCAGCGCGCTCTCGGTTCGGAAGCCAGCGCTCTAACCACTCGGCCATCCGCTTCCCCTTCGTATAGACGTTTTCATGGACGCCGCGGTGCATGCGTTAAAAGGCTCTTTTTTGTCTACATGCAGTTGGCAGAATGAAGAGGTTTCATTTTTAAAAATAATCAAAACCGGTTAAGCCTTCCATTCCCCACCTCCCCCGCCAAAAAAAAAAAAAAGTTATTTCTAAGCTATGCAACATTTCAGCCGTCAAGCGCAAGGAAGCAGCTTCTTTCTGCGAGGCTGCAAGTACAAGTTGCTGCAAGCCCTCGTGCACGCCTGCATTCGTTCGTGCGCGTGCATATTTACCCCCGCACTCGCCTCACGTCTATTGCACCCATCTCTTACACTTTTTGGTTGTCGCAAACCGATGACCACATCGACCAGGCTGTTTCCGATCGGCTCGACAAACAGCGACTACACGCGTCGATTATCACCTTCAGCCTACCCCCCCCCCCATCCCAACCACCGATTGTGTAATTTTGAAAGGTGATCCATGAACTATAAGCAGTCGCTATGGTGCGCGTGCATGCATGGAGCGATGTGGTGACCAGTTAAAACGGTCCTCGTCGTGGAGCCTGCGTGCGCGCTAAAGACTTGAGATTCCGCAGCTACCCAACGCAAGCCAGAGGCGATCACGTGGCAGACCCCCTACCCCTATCCCTTCTTCACGTGGAAACATCCGGGCACGTTCTTCTGACGCAAGCGCAGTCTGCCATGTTTACACAGATTATCGACTGCGGCGTAAAGACCAGCACTAGATCCTCCTCTCTCACCGCCACAAGTTATGAATCGACGTAGCTTCACCTTCTCGTCGAAGGGCGCATCGAATGAGATGGGCTTGTTAGGATTTTTTTTCTTCTTCTGGGAACAGTGTATTGAATTCATGTTCAGTTCCAAAGCTGCCGCTAGGGAAAGAATGACAACTGCGAATTTTTTTCTGGTCTGTCTTTCTTTCTGTCTCGATTTTCAGATATTCAGCCCTACATCAAAAGATGGATAGGGAGCGGGCAAATGCCTTGATGTTGGTTATGGTTTTGTATTCAAGGTGCTGTCGGAATATCGATGTGTAAAGTCGTTGTGAAGTTGCCCTCCCACTTTTGCGGACCCCACCCTGCTCTTAACAAACGCATCGTCTCAGATCAGGAGGTAGAGACAGGAAGAGACAGAAATCTGAGCACGAAGACAAAGAAGGAAACACAGAATCATGCGAAACAGGACGACATCAAAGAGGACAAAGCGAAAGTGAAAACAAGGAAAACATTTTTTTCATCACTACGTTTCATAAAAGTGTTTTTCCATTTTCCTTTAAATTTGTTCCTAATTCTTTTCCTTTACTTTGGTGTCAGAGACGATGTTCTGACCTCGCTGATGCTGTAAAACCGTTTTCATTTTGAATGTCAATAGTTATGTTGGAATGTACATTTCATCATCTTGTAATTTAGTGTGCGGTTTTCTCGCCTTTATGTAAGTTTTAGGTTGGTTTCTTCTGCTTTTTTAATGTAAGGACCCAGAATCGTCTATTTTCCTTCAGACCTCAGTGATGGCTTTGGAATTAACATTTTATAACTTTTTCTCGTACTATTTTAAGTTTACCTAAGATTATTTGGCTTTAAAAGCAAACGCTACCCTCATAAGCTTAACTTTGTATAATATTCAATGTCAGCAGTTTCGGCATCAACTATCATTTCTTTAAATATTAATGCTCACTAGCTATTTTTAGTAGACTACAAACCACACTGCTGTCGTATTCATTCCTTCGCTATCACAGTTTCCAGTAAATGCCTAATTTACTGTCTAGTAAAATGTAAAAAAAATTAGTTTGCATTTACAGTTGGACGTGCAGGTAATTTCAACATGTCTGCATGACTCAGAGAGGTATGTGCGTCGCATATTTACATGAATTCAAGTCGCCTTCTTTTTTCTTTCCTGCAGCACTCTCTAGATGTTGGCTCGTAAATAAAGCCATAATTTGTTCGTCATTGGGACGCCAATTGCTCAGCCCGTAAAAATGGATATGCGCATCAGCGCGCATGCGTGCGAGGGGCCGCAACAATGACGTTCCCCTTCGATCGTTTCGCGCCTCAAAAAAAAAAAAAAATCAGGAGCGGCTGTAAAGTGCAAATTGGTATCTCTAAAATGTTGATTCCTCGTGGAAAGCCAGGAAATGATAAAGAGCGAGGGAGGCGCAGTTCTGAAAATAAGAAATAAGAAGGAACCGGCTTTTTTATTTATTCGCTTTTGCTTTTTTTTTTTTTTTTTTTTTGGAGGGGAAATATCCTTTTCAGCTGCATGCATTGTTGCAGACTGGTTATAGAATAATACTTTACAAATTCTCGACACAATTTTGCCTCATTCTTTTTATAAAGTGTTTATTCTGGCTGCTGGTGTGTGATACTTTCTTTAAAAAAAAGAATATGATCTTTAATTTGTCGGCAAAAATACATGGCGCTAACAAGTCTGGCGATGGCACAAGGACTCTGATGTCGTGAAAAGTGGCAAACACTTTACTATTGAAATGAATGTTTGTTTGTTTTTCGTTTGTTTATTACTGTAACTACATACCGTAACTACTTTCTGTAACTGCGTACTGTAACTAAATACTGTAACTACATACTATAACTATGTACTGTAACAACGCACTGTAACTACTTTCTGTAACTACATTCTGTAACTACATACCGTAACTACTTTCTGTAACTAAGTACTGTAACTACTTTCTGTAACTATGTACTGTAACAACATCTCTTTACAGTTTTGAACGTTTTACTGGCGTGGAATATGGATTTTTGGCTTTATATGTTTAAGTACGCAATAACGGTTTGTAAGGAGGACGTAAGATATTTTAGTCACCGCGCCAACGATGTGCGACATCATCATCATCATCATCATCGTCGTCGTCGTCATCGTCAAAGTCGTCCTCATCATTGTCGTCATTGTCATTATCATATTCTTTAGCAGACTGTCGCGGCGTGCAGACGGTCTAGCATGAAGTCACAGTCCGAGGGAAGAAGAAGAAGACGGCGGAGATGGGTGTTGACAAGGGCAATTAGCTGGCCCGCTAGGTGGCTTCCGAGGGGCGGCGCTGCCTCCGCTATTCCGGTCACGTCCTGCAGTCTTTTGCTGGCGAAAACTGTGTGCTCAGCGCCATCTTCCTGCCACTAAAAAATAAATTATTAAGAAAAAAATGGGGGACCATCGTCAGTCATTGCTGGCCTTCAATCCAGTGAGTGTAACTCACTGTGAAGTTTATGATGCGACGCGACTAATCATGCACTCAGACCGCCGTCTATTGCTTATGTTCTAAACCCTCCTCCCTAAGCTCTGTCCTTTCTTGTAAGTCTCAGCCTTTATAGTTCTTTGCTTGGTATTCGAGTCAGACTCACACTTACATACACACATATATATATATATACAGAGAAAGACTTTTTGACAGTATAAGAGAAGAAGAGTTCCGATTCTATTTTAAACAAGTGCGCTTGTGCAGGCTACGCACACGCGCACGCGTGCGCACGCAGGTTTATTACAGACACACACATAGAAATAGACGCACGTCTCACAGACACACACATACACTCACTCCAACACCCTCCCCACCGCAGCACACACACACACACACACACACACACACACACACCAATACATGCACGCACGTATATTACAAATAGACAGACATACACAGATAGCCACACACACACACACACAGTTACAAATACACGCATGCACAAGCAGTGCAGCTTCTCCCCCGGCACACACATATATATATATACACAAACACGCGTGTGGCGCAAATGCGCGTGTACTAACGTGTGCACGAGGTGGCGAGAGTGTAGCTCTTACTGTAACCGAAAGGCACAAAGTGCGTTTTTTCAATAGGAGAGAGAGTATTGTACTTTTCTTCTCTCTTTTCAAAAAAAAAATTCGATTAGCTCGCCTACGTCCTAGTGTGTCTATATGCTGAGGCGTCTGACAGGAAACAGAAGGTCAGAGGTTGGGGAAAACTCCAGACCTGAGGACGAAAATCAAACCATTTTCACAAGAACTTCTGACAAGCACCTCGTCGGCGGGTCTCCTCTCATTGCCCGCGGGGTTAGTTTCCACTTCGGAGACGCGAGCGCTAACGGCTCCTTCGCCTGGCAATCGCACCAACACCCGCCGTCCACGTGACGCAATGATGCTAAACTTAAAGGATCGCGGGACTGGTAAACCGTGTAGAACTGTGGCTGGCGTCTGTATCATCATGATTTTTGTGACATCGTGACTACCATTCACAAAGTCTGTGTTCTCGTATAAAAGCATTGGGGAAGTCGCAAATTGTAGATGCCCTTAGTGTGTGTATGCACGGATGGAGAGCAGAGCAAGAAAGAGAGAGAGCGGGGGGGGGGAGACAGACAAGTGACATGGGAAAAAGGGAAAAGAACACAAAGGTTATGTAGACTGTAACAGAGATCTGTTTCATCTCTATTCTGTTGGCTTTGTATTGTTGTCCTGGTTACATTTAGGACAATTATGGGATCTTAAGCAGGAAATATACTAACATGTGACAACATGCCGTATAGCAAACCTGAATTTTTAATGTGTATGCTTATTTTGATGTCGTATGCTCTATCAGCGGTGGTTTTACGATACAGTCAACAACTCCAACACACGACTACAGCAGGAAAGTAAACCCCATGTGATACCATTCTAATCCTCCTGCAACGATTTAATTTAACAGTTTAATCTTCCACAAAACGCTTTAGTTTTGTGCTAAATTAGTACTAATCTGAAATTTGATTGGTTATTTTAATCATTAATTCATCATGTCTTTGCAACGAGCCGAGAGATTCGTCCTAAAGTGGGCATATAAAAATATAAATAGAATTTTAAATAACGGTATTGAAACCTTTCAAACACCACCAGATACAAGGGTAAGAAGTCCTTTAAGATTTAACCTGTTCGAGTAGTATACACACTGTTCATAATTAGTAGCAGGTACGATGTTAAAGTTAAGAATTAATAAAGCTTATATTAATTTCTTTACAATCAGTATAATCTTATATTGCTGACAGTGAGGTCGATGTCCATTCTACACAGTTAATATGATCTCTGTCGTGATGTTAATTATATACAACTCTTCTGAAAACATCGTATACAGCTATATAAATGTTGTGGTATTTGGTGCTTGCGCATGATGCCCACAAGGACTGCTCTTGTTTATAACAAGCTATCACCTTACACAGGTGTGTTCCAAATGATTAGCATTTCTTCTCAGCAGCTTAACAAGCTATGACAGTCATGACAAACACGAAGAAGGCGAATGTGCGTGCGATGTAGGCTTTGTTTTTGGGGAGATGGGAGGGCAGCCAGCCTCTCATTTCTCCAAGAAAGAAAGGAGCCTGGGAGAAAAGAAACGGGTATTGAAGAGGAGAAGGAACAAGAGGAGCAGATGAGAGACCAAGAGGCGTTAAGGAAAGAGAGTAAAGAATTGTTCTCCTATTCCACCCAAAACGTGAGTCTTCGTTTTTCACAACACCAGCTGTGGACACTAATGTTGATCTCCCCTGACAACCCAACTAAGTAAAGCGAAACCAATCATTCCTGCCCACGCCTTTACACGTTTCTGTTCAAAACCTGCTTACACTATTAGACCAAAGAAAAAGGAAATAAATAAAAATAATGAAGAAAAAGTGGGACATGCACAGTAGCTCACTAAAGTAAACGCCTCTTCGGATTTCCAAAAGGTCTTTCTGAAGCAAGTTCGTGGCTGAAACTCTGCAGAAAGGAATTCGCTGAAGATTGTAGCCTCCTATTTCTTTAGCCTCATGAGGTGAGTGTACTTTAAAGGCAGAACTGCTGCGGAAATGGGATTTTGTTGTCGCATTCTATTTTTTACTTAACATTATTTTCTTCTAGAATCCGGTTCTGCTTTAAGAAGAAAAGTTTATTGTCTTGTTGGCCAATAAGTTTGTAAAAAGACATCAGGGAAGAAAGCAGGAAAATCAAAGGTAAAGAAATAGAAACGAAAGAAAGAAGGAAAATGAACCTGAAAGGAAAGAAGGAAGGAATAAAGACCGGAATTGTGAAGACATTGTCTGTTATGATTAAGTATGCTATGGATCTTTCAAAAACATTTAACGTTAGCTGTTGTTCTTTCGGGCATTTCTGTAAAAACCTCTTGATAGCTTTCTCGAGACCAAATTTTCGTTTTCCTTAGCAGAATGTCACGAGTGTAAACGTAAAGTTTTATGTGCAAGAGGTAATCGATATAATTTCCCGTATTTCTTTCTTGCAACAGAAATGGTCCTTTAAGAGCAGATACAAGATACAGGACACCACTGTTAGCAGCTGTGAAAGCTACTGTTTTGCGCGGAATCAATGTTTATTGGATTAAAATCAGTAATCGTTTGCTTCAAAATACAGCAGACTTTAGGCCCACCCACCCACCCCCAAACAAAAACACAAAAAACGACGTAGCAGTTCATTTATGTTTTTGTCGACATTATCTTTGTACTAATCTGAAAAATAATAAAAACAGTATATTGGTATAAAGCGAGAGGTATGTTGACACACATGCCCCCCCCCTACACGCACACACTCACCTACCTACGTATAACTACATATCGATATTTACATAACAATGTTAGACTGGCATACGCATAAGCACGGTCATACATACTGACAAACGCATGCATAAGTAGAAGCGAGTGCAACGGTAGAATGCAGTTTGAAAGAAAATAACGTCATGTGGCTCCCCCTCCCCATCCATTCGCAGCCCGCCTTTTTTACAATTGTTACCCCGCGTCTTATTACTTCCATCAGTTTCACAACTTAGTCCTGCATTGCACTTAAGCTGCTGCTCGTCTCACCTGATCCTGGGGTTATCTCTACTGTTCTCAATGGCCACGGAAGAGCTCCGACAGAAGATAGACTCAGCGCTCAGTCCTGTTGGCTGTCGTGCCGTCACCTCATCTAGCGGAGTGCAGCAGTTAGGGAGGAGCCTAAAGACCTTTGTATGCGAGGCCAGTTTGCCCCCACCCCTCCCCTCCAGTAGTAGCGGGCAGATGATATAAGGGGACGAGGAGATGGTCGGCTCACTGACTTCTCTCCGGCCACAGCCTCCCCCTCAGCCCCATCCTTCCTGTCCTATCATAGCTTCCATTGCTGTTGCAAAACCTCATTGTGGCTTATATTCGTTACCTGTAAGATGATTTTTAATTAAACAAGACTAAGGTCCCAAAAGAACGAACAACAGTCTAATGCGGTAGAGAAAAGCGTTTACATACAGAAATCAAACTGCTAACAGACTTATCATGTCTGCACGCTCAAGTTGCAGATAACTGGGTACCGGCAGAAGGTTTTTGAATCCTACCTTTGTCCATTGATTCTTCTGTCTTATATTTTAGTGACGTATTTTAATTTAAAGTTCATGTCATCCACATAGTTAAGGCCTTTATAAACGAAGATGTAAAAGCTGACAATATTAAAATATTCTGCGGAAACTTTGACGACGAATATATAGTCACTGAGCCTGATGCCAGCCGGAGCCAGTGTGGCTCGAGGTTCATTGAGAGGCCGCACGTACTGTGAAGACAGCTGAAGAATTGTTCCTTCGTTGTATTTACTCTGCGACGTCACCAGTGTTTCTGCACGGCCTTCCGCGCCGAGGCTGTCTGATCCTCAGTCCTTAGCGAGTGGCCCATCAGGGGCTTTCATGGAATCCCCGGATGGCCCGAGGTGACATTGATTTCCGGTCCGAATAAATCGGATGGACTAGGGCACGTGGTGAGATGCGACTTCACAGGGTGACCCCACCCTCACCCGTCCAGTGATGACGAACATGACTGCCTACTTCTAAGCAAGCTGATCGCAGAGCACGCACTCACTGGAGGTAGAAATATATATTTTCTTACGATACCAAAGCAAAAACAAACAAAGAAATACCAGATTGTATTCATTATTGACCAGTCGTTTTACATAATGGGAATATTATTGAGAAGTGCACAGAATTCCTACGTTTAGAAATTTAGAGTAAGGAGAAAATATATTTAGAAGACATCAAAACGAAGCAATTGTCGGAGGTGCAAGGTAGCTCTGCATCACTAGACATGCAGCTTGATTGTATAAACAGTGTTATGGTTCTATAAAAGAATATTGAAGGGAAAAATAGAGCCAAACGAAAAGACAACAAAGCAAACAAAGAAAGTGTGGATGGCCAACTCAGAACGCTGTCATTCAGTGTACTAACTAATGATTTCTTTTAAAAGATTTTTTTTCATGGAAGGGATGAAAAAATGACGTTGAACCATTCTAAGTATGTTTCTTGTCTGCAGAGGTCCGCAGCACTGCCTTCTTCTCGGCTGACCAATTACCAAATCCCCATCTTGCGCAATCATCTTCACCACCTCAATATTTTTGCTCCTATGATGAAAAAAAATGTCGCGCGTTTACCTTAAGGGAAATTTCATTTCCCCCAACGTGCAGCTCTCATCCTGACTGATGCGCAGACAGCACAAAGAAATTGTTTCTCACGTCCCGCCTCAAATGCATTCTATAATCAGTCTCTTTTTTACGACTATAAATAGTCCTTCCATTTCATCAGCGAGAAATGTTGACGTCACGCAGTCACGTGACCGATTGGGCGGTTTGGCGAAAGCGTTGTCAATCTTCATCAGCTTCTCAGATATCACCGGAAGTGCCAGAAGAGTGAGAATGGGAATTGTGAGACTAGAGGTTAACCCAGGTGGCGATTTATCGGCGTGCGAATGGCTACATGCAGTGTTTAAATTCTGTTACTAATGTGACGTGTACCGTGCTGACGATCCCTTTAATAGAGACGCAAGAGGGCGCAACGATCATTGGTAGTCAGTCGTACCGCCGACTCACCAGGCTTTTTTTCATAGTTAGCGAAGCGTGAGAAAAAGTGGAATAAAATGTAGTCCTGTAATCGTAAAGGAATTTGGTGTGCTAGAGCCTTCATAGAAAGAGATGCTGTGATGCTGGTGTCTATTACTGCCTTATCTTTCCCAACCCTTTAGAAAGTCAGTTGCCACAATCGGAAAATGTTCGCTGCGGGACAAGGGTATCGAACCGGTTATTGCGCCACGCCTTCGAATTCAGTCGTCGTTGGTGTTTGATTGTACAGCTAACGGTAAATTACATAGCATGCATGTGCTTCATGTAAAACATAGCTAAATAGCTAGGACTACCGAGTACAGCAGTTTGTTTCTTTCATTCATTTATTCTTTTTTCGTGTGTCTGTTTTTTATCTTTGTTTTATTTTTTAGTTTGTTTGATTCTTATTGCATTCTTTCTTTTATTTAATTGACATTTTATAGTTTGTCTGTTTTTGTTTTTATTTATTTGTTTCATTTTTTATTTCTTTGTTTGTTTATTTTGTTTTTCTTTGTATGTACTTTTTTTTTGCTGTTATCTAGTTAGCTTTGGTGGGGTTTTTTTAACTTTCTTCCATTTTACACCACTTTGTCCCCCCTTACTCTAATTGTTTTTCGTGTATTACTAACTCCTAATTTTAACTGAACGCTTTCTTCTGTCGAACCTATCCTTTTCATCAGAGTTCCAGAGCGGTTTTCCAAAGATGTGTTTCTGAGTGCTTCAGTGACACTATAGAAGCATATCTTATTCTCGCACCTGCTGCACTGTAGGCAATGAACTCGTTAATCTTAGTCTTTGCACGCCAGTCCTAGTCACGTGGACAACTTTGCTACTGTGTGCTTTTTAATAGCCGCGGGGCATATCAACGGTGGCTTTATAGCGACCAGAATCCATTGCGTGTCGACTACGTTATTTGTTTTCCTGTTTAACCCCCACACTCACACAGCCTCACACTTCCTTCTCGTCTTCTTGTTTGTAACTGCGTGCAACTGAGCGTAACAGGATCTCCTTGCAGTCCGCTTTTGTCTTCCACAAGGGACAGATTGATCAAACGAGGGTCCACACGCATGCTGTAGACTGCCATGATGCAGCCGGGTCAAGTCTCTTGTTCAGTTGTGTGTGTGTGTGTGTGCAAGTCAGCAGAGTAAACAGGAGGGAATGCTAGTTATGAGCTTAATTGATTTACTGGTTCTGTGAGCGTTCTTTCAAAAACAATGTCAGCCTCCGTAAAAAAAAAAATTAGAGCGTACAGTTAGATGGTGCCGATGATTTAGTGATGCACGAAGGAAAGAAATTTTATATTTTTTTATTTTGTCTGTTTTTATATTTAGACACTATTACATACTACCAAGTTAAAATGCTTTGTGCAATACATAATTTTGAAACTTTAAGCAAATTAAGATTTTTTCCTCATAAATATATTGGAAAAAAAGTGAAGAGGAAGAAGAAAAAGCCAACGACAACGACCGAGGAGAAAAAGAAAAGTATTGCGCAGAAAATTTTTTTTGTCGCCTTCTGTATCAGATGCAATTTATGCGTCATGGAAGTCGTCTGCCTACCTGCCGAACTCGGCAGCGTGTACCAAGAAAGATCCACTAAGCTATCGAGAGCCGGGATGACTTGGTCACGTGGCCAACCGCTGCACCCAGCGCCCTCTTATGACCTTAGCATCAGTAGTGGGCGGTGCCGAGAGATGCACGTTCGTATCTGAGTGGTAAAGACTGCTCCTCGACTGGTCTCAAACCCCTTTTACCAGAGATGAGCTTCCACGCCTCACAGAAATCCCCAATCGCGGGGATCCACAAGGTTTGTTTGTAAAGAAACGTTTGAGTGGAGATATTGTAGCTCATTCTTGGAGTAGATCTTTATTAATTTACTTACTTTGTGCTTCAGGTTTAATTAAGGATCAAATATTCTCAAAGATGACAATTTTCCCCATGTTAAATTGATTTTTTAGTTGATGATACTTTATGCCGAATCAGCAACTTAAGCTACATTTACGGGTAATCCTAACCTTTCTTCCCCCGTTAAACGTATAAATATCAAAATGCTCGCAGGTTACAAAGTAGCAAAAGTCTTTCCTTGTCTGACTGCTGACACCATTTTATGAGCCGAGGTACTCTACGAGGTTGAGCGTCAGGACGGGAGAGGATGTGGTCGTCTGAAGAAGTTTCTTCGCAGAGATCCGCCTCGCTTTCGTTCGGCGGACACTCACATTGACACGGTGATTAGACGAATACGAAATGACAAATGGATGGCAAAGGAAGTTGCTCTAGTCTGACAGAGCTGACATAGAGTGGAAGGCACGCTTGCATGAAGTGGATCACGAAATTGACAAACAGATTTCTCTCCTCAGGAAAAGGTCGCCTAAGAGTTCTTTTCCAGAGCGGTATCTGTGACATTGATAATGCATTAGACTGTCAGAGCCCTATGCATGGTAAATATATAAACTTGCACATACATACACACATAAATACATGCATACATACAAAGCTGTGTGCCCAGCACAAACATCAATAAATACTGGTTAAAATATTGGAATATTCCTTAAGAAATGTTAGAATGAAAGATAAACAACACCTCAAAAGCTTCTGTCACTTAAACTGAACAACAACGACGATAGAGGTTGAACCATCTGCAAGCAAGTTCTGTCGCGGCTAGACATTGTGGCACAACCCAGCACAGCCAGGATGACTTTGAACGAAACCACATGTAAACGAGGTGACTAGAAAATAATTTCAACCTAACGTGCCTTTAGACCGATGACTTCCCCCGAATATCGATCACATCCAGCACAAAGCCTCTCACTTCTTTGCTGAACATGGTTTTATGCTTGGCATCTCTGATCTTCTTACAAAGCAAGACAACAGACGGAAGAGAATGGTGTTTTTGTTGAGAACGCTGTTGAGTGCAAAGGGCACTACTTCGAGTGAGACAGAAGGGAAAGAAAATGCCAAGGAGAAGGATCCTGGGCTGCTGACGTCATGGGTCATATCGTGCACAGTGCAATTCAAATAACATTCCGCCAGAATAAATGACATTCTTCATTTTCTCATCGGGCACCGTGCGTGTGTTTGTATATTGAGGGTCAGAATGAACGGCGCTGTCTTTAGTGCATACCGCCAATTCAAATAAAATAGCTGGTGGTCAAAGAAACTCGTTTCCTACTTCACAGCCCGAGCTACCAGAATGTGCGGTCAAAATGATGAAATGAAGTGTGTGTGTGTGTGTGTGTGTGTGTGTGTGTGTGTGTGTGTGTGTGAGAGAGAGAGAGAGTTGCCTAGTAATATCCATTATGCAAGCAGCCCATAACCTACTTTGTACGATTGTTCTTCCTTTACTAACACTACAGAGATCGGTTTCAGATATTATTATTACTGTGTGCTGTGTGCATGAGTGTTATGAAGGTCATTAGATGCCTACCCCAGAAAACGTTTGTGCTGTTACTCTTGTGTTTATTGCATGTGAAGCGCAAAGACCCGGCTGGGGAGAGGTAATTATAAATATGCTGAAAAAGAAAAAGAAGAAGAAGAAGAAACATTTTATCCATTTGGATGATTAGTTCAGTGTTTCGCGATTTTTCTTCCACAGTGCTGTGTCTAGGCGTCCTTGGTCATGTAACGTCAACATGTCTGTATACAGTGTATAGCACAGGTAACAGTTCATAGAGATTTACAAAACACGAAGCCACAAACAGGTCATCGGTGACCCAGTCTCTAAAATCTCTAAGACGCTAAATGGTGGGAAGGCGAAATATCCTGCTGGCTAGAGAGCTGGACTCCACCAGGAAGTCAAAGAGTGGATCACCCAATCCTAAGCATGAGATGTTCTGTGAAGACAGGTTTCCTAAACAGGAGTCATGGCAATTAGCAAAGGAATAGTGAAGAGCAGTTTGTGTAAGGGAGCGCAGGAATGCTGGCTTGTGGCGATAGGAAACGTGAAAGACTTCAGGCAAGAAGACATTTAGGACTGGGTGAAAGGGACACTAGGTAGTCTATCGGTGCCATTACTGGATACAGTTGTATTGCCAACCAAACAGCCTGACTTGTGGAATCAAAGTCTCTGTCTACTTCACAGCAGCGATTTGAGACTGTGTCATCTTTACGAGAGCTGACTAACCAAAAGAGACTGCTAAGTCTTTGGATCGATCGCCACTAAACAAAGCCTCCATTAAATAAACAAATAAATAAACAACAATTTTATGTTTACTAATTCAACAAAGAGAAAACAATCGCGTAGAGGTCTTCGGTGGTTTAGAAAAAAATAGATTTTCCTTCTGAGCAAATTACCAGAAGTAGTTCTCTAGTCTCTTTCGACATGAACAGTTGTTGGTGTACTCGAGGGAAATTCAAAGTAGTTCGTGAAATTTGATTTCCTGGAACAACGACTGCAAGAAGACAAAGTAGGTCGTAGAGAAAAAAAAACGTTTGTTTTCAACCCACAATGTGTCACCAACGCCGGCGCTAGTGGGTGGCGAGCAGGGGGCGACCTCCCATGACCCCGCGCATAGGGCCTGGTGGGATGGTACCTCGGGAGACTGAGATAATCCGTAGTTTTCACAATCTTTGACATTCAAAGAATTGAAATCGTCTCCTTTACATATATTTTCTGTTGTCCGATTTTTTAAAAATATTATTATTTGGAAGCCGTTCCACTATTTACAGTATTATAACACTATATTATTGTTAGTGTTATGCTGGTTTTGAATGGCCACACCACTTTATTTGCCCAAGGCCCCGCATTTCACCAGCTCCGGCACTGAAATCCCGTACCTTTTTATTCATGTATATTTATTATCGAAATGAACGGCCTTTTGCTCTGCGCCATCTATATCATATTCCGGACCTGTGACTGTGTGTTGATAATAAGAAATATAATTATGATCGCCCGACCATCTGTGTCCGTTAATTTAAAATCTTGAATTTCAGCCGAGACTTTTTACTGGGTATTGTTTTAAACTCTGTGGCTGATCTTCTGACACATTTTGCACTCTGACATTTTGGACAAATCTAGTACATCTGGTACTTTTATCGCCTCTGGATGTTTTCGTCTCCACAAGGCGCCATCAATAGGGTTGCTGCGGGTTGTTTGTCTTTTCAGGCAGTCAATCAACTGAAGTGAATAATCTACATTTACTTTGTAACGTCTTTGTAACGACCCAGCTGTGTGTCCCAAATCATGCGCGAGACGAAACTATTTGACTAACAACACATTATTAACACCACCTTCCCTTCGATTAAGTCTTCTTGCTGATAACTGAACAAGAATGGACAGAAATGTTTGATTAGGAAGATATTGATGTCAATGACGCCAAGCGATTCATTACATGTGAAACTTGTAAATTCAATGTCAACATTATCTAGCAGATGAACTGATTGTTTTGCTGTTAAAAAAAATAGTAATATACATCAGTGTATTTCAGTCTGTAAGTTTTAGTGGAGTGTCAAAGTTCGTGCACTGATTTCTATTTTCAAAATGTCGATGACGCTTAGCAAGATATGTTTGTATCATTTTCTACAAATTAGTCAAACTCAGTTTAGTTCTAGCCATGTTTATACTGCATTAATGTAAACCCGTGTCTTACTCCTTTGGAAGTTAACAACTTTAATCGCACTAGCTAATATACTGTAGGTAGAAGCTTGACAGCAACAACTGTTATACTGTAGGTAGAAGTATCAGACTTACAGTCTCTATACTGTAGGTAGAACCTTGATAGCAACAGCTTCTTTAAACAAGGATAGAAAGACATATATATATATATATATCTACTTGAGAAAATGAACTAATTTAAGTAGTGTAAACTTGTTTATTACTTGCCACTCTATGTGGTGCTGATGAATTCAAACTTGTAAAATGACTCTTGGCTGCATCAATCTTAGTAATGTTTTAGACAATATTATCCATGGGGTTTTGAAAAATTAGGAAAAATCGCGATTTTCTGTAATATGGCATAACGATGGTGGAGCTTAGAAGCTTCTCTAAATTTTCGAAAAGCAACACCTACGTGCGTGCGTGACTGTGTGTGTGTGTGTGTGTGTGTGTGTGTGTGTGTGTGTGTGTGTGTGTGTGTGTGTGTGTGTGTGTGTGTAACACATATATACTTCAATTACCTGTTATGTCATCCAAGTCTGGGAGTAAAGTTTTGTTCTCACCGCGAGCTCAGACAGAATCGATGAAGTCGTGTTGGTGACGTCACTGTAATAGAAAATAATGGATAGCTGGATTCAGAAGTTAGGGAAATCTGTGAACAAAACAAAACAAAACCAGCGTGCATTGAAGCTACCAAACTAAGAATTTTATTTTTTCCTTCTTCAGAATTAGTAAGATGGTGGGAGAAACAGTGAGACAGTCAAACAACGGGGCAGTGTTACATATGCATTAGTTACTGTGTTACTAACAAGCTACTGTGTACTGTGTTCTAACCAGTTACTTTTTCATTAACTGTGTTACTAACTTGATACCAGCGTCGGGCACTTAGTGCTGGTCGCACGGGTGCTTACTCGTCTTTTCGACTCATGTAAATGTCCGTAAATTTTCGAAGGCTGATGGGCCACGATTGTCTTTTGGGTGGAAGACGATAAGCCAGTAGTGACGTAACTGTCCACAAGAATTTGCAAGATTTAAATACAAGATTTTGCATTTATTATTATCATTATTTCTTGAAAATCCCGCACCGAAAATCATTCGTTTGCAATCTTTGAAGATTGGCGCATTCATTGCCTTTTATATTTATAAAAATGTTTGTAAATTGTAAAATGGAATATGATTGTTTATTTTGTGGAAAGGATATGCCAGTGGTGAGGTGACCGGCAACAAGTCTCCTTAAAACAATGGTCCTCACCAAAGTTACTTGCGAATTTTGAAGAAGTCTGTAACACCTGCTGGTGGCTGGTTGGCTGCTGTGACTGGAACGTGCTCCCACTTAGAGGCATTTTGTACTGTGAGTGGGAAAGGGAATAGAGAAGAAACCGGAGTAACCAGAGAAAAACCCCGACGGCCGGCCGTGCAAACAGAGGGTGTCCCGAGACGAGATCTGAACACCAGCCCCTTCCCCCCTTAACTGCAGTAGTGAAAAGAAATGTTTTAACCACTATAATATCGGGCGCGGTCACCGATTGGTGAAGCTGTTGATCGGTTTTTATACAGAAGGCTAAGACCCATGCCCCTGTGATGATATGTGTCGTCTGCTAAGATAAAGTCCCTATAGGCGTTCAGGCAATGGTGCCCTCAGAGGAACCTCCGCGCTCAGAGCGTCTGCCGCCCTCACTTCCTGTGACCCTAGACATGAACTTATCTCCGAGCAGCCGAGCGCAGCGATGTTGATCGTATCTCCGTGTTCCGATACAGTATGAGTTATATGCCCCTTTATGTTGACCAGTTAATACAGCTTTCATCGAAGAAATCTTTTTCTAATTCATCAGTCTGTTTGTGTGAGTATAGCCTATCAATCTATTTGCCTCCTTCGCTATCCTTCATCGTTCTGTCCGCTTATCTGTTTATTTATCTTTACTTTACCGACTGTGATCCCTTTATGTTTGTTTGTCTACCTATTTACCTGTTTGTTTGCTTACCTTTTGTACCTCCAAATATTTAACAATCTATTTATATGGCTGTTCATCTTTCTAATTTGTATCTTTAAATACCTATATGCGTGACCTTTCTTTGTCTACAAAGAGTCTCTGGTCTGCAAAATTGGACAATGAGATGCTCGTATGCTGTAACCCGTATACAAGTTGTTAGCTACAGTTTGTATTCATATGCTCGTGTAACTCGCAGATACAGTCTTCCGTTTGCCTGCCATTTTTGACCTCTCGGCAATGTACAAACGAGGTCCACCTTCTGGTCCGTCTTCGCGCTCCGACATAAGGAGGAGAGACGTTGAAGGATTTGTCATCTTAAATACAGCTTTCTCGGTGAGAGAGTGAGAGAGAGCCGAGGCTAGCGTGGAAATGGAAGCTCGGACTAACTTTGCAATTATCTTGACAGTGTTTGCCAGTGCATCCAAAACTCTGTTAGCATCGATTCCCGTCTTTTAGCTCGTCGACAGCCTCCGGTGGCGAGGTCCGCCAGGCTCGCTACACCAGTATTGACTGAGCTATGGTCGCTGCGGCACCCACCAAATGCGTTTGCGTTTCTTTCTGTTTTCTGTTTGTTCTTACTTTTTCTTTCCTTTCCTCGTCTCTCACATTCGTTCATTTTCGGTTCTTGGCATGCTGTGCGCTAATGCCACCCGTATGTTGACGTTCACGTAACAAGTTCCGCTGAACCCCCATGGCGACCGGCTGACCTCTGTAGGGTAGGCAAACCCAAATGCTTATTCCCGAAGTAGAGCTGACTTTCACTTCCCAAGTCACCTCCCTAGGATCGCATGGGTAACCTTTCTCAAGGCAAAGCTGTGTGTCACATAGTCCATCCGTCTCAACGATCGTCAGTACTGTCGCGAAGCACACAGGACGAACGGGTGCCGACAAAATGCATATATGCAGGCGCGCAGACAAACGAAAGCGCATTTTACCTTCACAGACAAAACTTCGAGCACGAAGCGCAAGCGCTATGGCCAAACAAAGCGAAACAAAACAACCAAAAACAAAAACAAAAACACCCACCACCTGCAAACGTCAAGCAAGTTCCCCAAATTGTTTATTTTTTAGCTGGAAACATTGAACGAGGCGACAAAACCCATCTACCTCCCCTTCTGATGGTAACACGTTTTTCTTCCCTGTTATTCCCAACATTCATTTTAACTTCCTTATTTTCTGTTTGAAATTTCGTGTTTCGTTCAAAGTTTTTGTCGAGCTTCTTTATTGTCGAGACACTTCCAATTCACCGAGGACACGTTGAAAACTCTTTGTTCTGCTGCTTGAGCGACTCAGTCAGTAACCACACATGCATACGCGAGGACGTTTGTCTACATGTTTGCGTGCATGCATGTAAGTCCCAAAAACAGACGTTGCTTTCACACTACCTAATGCGCAACCTATTTATTCGGTGCATGCAGCCATCTTACAACTACTGATGCTCACATTTTGTGCTTAAATAAATATATACAGTGTGTGTGTGTGTGTGTGTGTGTGTGTGTGTGTGTGTGTGTGTGTGTGTGTGTGTGTGTGTGTGTGTGTGTGTGTGTGTGTGTGTGTGTGTGATACAACTATAAATGCATTCATACAAAACGCGTACTAACAGAGCGGAAAGTAATAATTTGTGATCAAATAAACAAACAAAAGCACAAACAAAGAAATGACCTCCCCCTCAAAATAATCGAAGCAACGATAATATCTGTAAGAATAAAATGTGGGGTTTTTTTTAAAGCTATTTACCTTAAACATTTTACATTCGTGGATGCTTCAAATTCTTCAAAATAGAAACCAGCGATAAATAGCTGAGCGTGAAAAAATCCGAGTGAAAACAGTGCTATCATCGTTAACCTGATAGTCTAGCGGCGCTAGAATCAATAGAGAATCAATAACCACTCCTCGATTTAATATTCGCAGTTTCAGCAATTGATGATGATCACCGTCCGCTTAGGTGCTGCGGTGTTTAGATAATGCACCCAATCGTCAAATGATCGTCGAAAGCTGTCAAACGAGAGGGGAACCACGGAGAGAGAGAGGACGGAAGAAATGTATAAATTGAGAATAAACCACTGTCAGGGAGAAATTGCAGTTCCCTAACTGTCAAACATCCCTCGTATATTTCTCCTGGAGTTCAGTGGCAAAGCGCGATAACTCTTCGACCAAACAGCTGTGGTTTATCGTTCTTAGTCGGGCTTGGCTAAAATATTCGATAGGTGCCATAAGGGGGAAAGCTTAGAAAGGATCCATTTTATATTCACTAAAATAAAGATATCTTTGCTTCATGTTTTTCTATTTTTAGATGCTTCATGTTTAGTTTATCCTCCATCTCTCAAAAATTACACGTTTTTAAAAATTTTATTTTATTTCTTTTTTTTTTTTTCCTTTTATAAATTATCGTCTAAAGGAAAGAGACAACTAAGTATTGTCATATTTTTTTTATAGGAAGTTAAATTTTCTCGCATTATAAAACGGTCATGTACCTTTTGAGATCGCGTACCTTTTGTATCATGTCTGCAAAATAATTTTTGTGTTAGCATTAGACACATGCTTATTTATTTATTACTTGCAATTACATTTCGTTATTTGTGCTTGTCTCTGCACCTTCGAAAGACAGCGTGAAAAAAATTGGCTGCCAATTTCGAAGGTGCAGAGACAAATTACAAGAAGACGACTTTGCAAACGAATGACTAGATTGGGTTCGGTCCTGATGCAAACTGCATATAGACATGCATCTGGTAGTGACTCCATCTTCCAGCCATCGTTCGTACTCCGCACCCCCAGCCCCCTAGGAACTCTCCTATTTATCAAATCAGCAAGCGCTAGTGCCGGTGCGCTGCTCACAGAGAATGGGAAGAAAATGATTTATTGTCAGGTGCCTCGTTATTAGCTGTCTTCTGTCCCACCAGCAGCAAGCGCCGAGCTTTTCCCCTCCCTCCCTTTCTATTTTATCCCCCCCCCCAACTCCAGCCCCTCTCATCTTCCGCTACCCAACGATCGGCGATTTCACTCGCTGGGCTGAGATAAAAGGGACCTCCCGTAACATGCCTCATTAACTCAAGTGACACGTGTGAAGTACCAAGTGTCCCTTTCACTCGGGCTTGTTATTGGAATGGCCACAGCGAGGGGTTAATGTTAGACACGAGTCGACTCCTGAAATAGTTTCTATTTAAAGAAACGGAAGTGTCTATCGGAAAAATATCGTCTAGAGCATTTGTAATTCTGGTATACTTTCCGACCTCTTGAAAGCCTCGATAAGCGGCAGTCTGTAAATATAAAATTTTCGGATTTATAAACGAATTTCTAAATAATTTCGGATGATCTAACAATTGTCATGACAAGTTATATATTTAAAGTTATTTGATACCTTCTTTGTTTTCCTTCTTCGATCACATTTTTTTTCCCAGTTGAAACAAGTCTTAAACTAAGGATATCTATATCTCATCAGAAATTGAACTTCTGCCCTTAGGTCTTTTAATAGTTCCCGAGAAAGCCAGGGGCTGGGGCTGATGTATAACTCGCAAGGCAGGATGAGGTGTTTTGCTGACGATAGACAATCAATGGTGATCGTTGGATGATGGATGGATAACCGTGGCCGCTAAACACTGGCGCTATGGACCTCGTTGGCCAGAAAGCATCTCCACTGAGCCGTGGTGCGACAAAACTAATCACGAACAATTCATCAGAGACAGCAGTCCGGTTTCCTTTCGGGTCAAAAACGTATCAGCAGAACGTGACCAGTTTTCTCACATTATGTAGATGCGTTGATAGGAGTAGCCGCTTCTAGAAGTCCGAGGTTTTTTTTTCTGTAGAATGTCGCAGGGAGGGGGAAGAGGCTGGAAGACGCTCAAAGAAAGTGGCGGCCTGACGTTTTGGAAACGAGGCTCAGAGACGGCGGTGAAAGGGCCGCGTGGCCAAGTGGTCAAGTGTTTGCCCAGCGAGACACAGTCAACGGGATGTAGGGGGCGCTGTGCACACATACTCTGAGCAAAGAGGCAGACGCTTTTCGTGGTGCTTTGTCGCGACTTGAGTGTCCTTCAGGTGATTGCCTTCAACACTCTTATTGCGCTGTTTGCCTTGGAAAGGAGGATTCTACAGTATTTCTTTTATAATGTACTCAATACAGTAAAAAAAAAACGTAAAAATAAAAAGGGAACTTGAATTTTCTGATGTTATTTTTATTTTCTGATGTTCGATATTTTTCAATAAAATGTTTAGTTTGTGGAAGCGATTGTTATCGTTTTTGCTTTCGGTGTGTTGTAGTCGCATCATTGCGTGAACAGGGGTCGAGGAAATAGAGCAGGCTGTAAACTAGGATATTATATGCATGTGCCACCCAGGTAGACATCAGTGCGGCATAAGCTTTCCCTGGAAGTAAGGCCGTTAGTTCTGCTGGGTAAGACCGTGATTAGCGCCGGGAGCTTCGGCTCCAAAGCCCTCGATTTTCTACCGCTTGTACTACGAGGCAAAGACTTTAGACGCAAACTATGTGCTTGCTTTCTCTCCCCCTCCACCCGCCTTTCACCCTTCTCATACATTTTCTTCACACACTCCCACTCTTCCTTTTAAACTTTCTCTTTCCCTCTCTTTCTCTTTGCCTTAAAAATGTTATACTCTGCGTGATGCTACAGCAGCTGATGAATACTACCTTTTGTACCGTACTTTAACTTTCTCTCTCATTTTGTTCATCTCTTTTTTGCAATAATAATAATAAACATTTTTATAGCTCTTTTCCAAAAACTTCTCCAGAGCGCTTTACAGAAGTGATAAACAGACCTATCGAAACAAACGAAATCACTAACAGATTCTCCTATATTTACATGTAACAGACACATTCACGTCTACAACAGACACACCTACTCATACAGAAGATAAATACAAACACACGTTATGCAGAGTCATGCTTAATGAATGATTTTATGAAAGTCTCAGTTTATCACATTTCTTTCTCTTAATGAGAGTAGTACTTTTTAAAAGTAAAACAAGACAACAAAAACACAGATTACGACCACACTAACACTTGTAAATAAATGATTGCCGTTTTTAGGCCCTTTCTCTCTCTCCTTTTCTCTCTCTCACACACACACACACACACACACACACACACACACACACACACACACACACACACACACACACAAGGAACTGTTACGAAAGTTTCGGCTGTAGATAGTTTTTCATATTGTCGAACATTTAAATCGCCTTTTTCTCTATGTACATATCTGAACGATTTACAACATGGGATTCTGAATGCTCTAATAAGCATGTCACTGCCGACTGTGTGGACCCTGTACGATAACACAGCATTGGGCAAATACTGGCGTGCGTGCATCAGAGCGCGTGCTAAAAGCATGTGTCCTGTTGGCGCAGACACAGGTTTTTGCATCCAGCCCGGAGTCTATAGAAACAGTCGCACGAAACGCCTGCGCACGCCAACGCTTCTGTTTTTCATTCTTTCTGAACCAAATGTTTTGTCTGGCACCTAGCGGGTGCCACTGTCGGAAGGTAGGTGTACGGTAATGCGACCAGGCGTGGCGTGAAAATCCGCTTGTGGAGAAGCTCAGGCCCAGTCAGAGCGCACTTGATGTGTTGTGCTTGTGAACATCATATAGGGCGATTGCTGTTGATGAAAGGATGCGATAACAATGAATTCCTCTCTTTATTCGTTCTCTCTCTCTCTCTCGCTTCTTCACTTGAGTTTCGTCGCATTTTATATATATATATCTTTCCCTTCTCCAGTCTCTGTCGTTCTTCATCTGCTGTTCTTTCTTCTCTATCCCTATTTCTTCCTATTTCCCCCTTTCGTAACACACACACACACACACACTCTCTCTCTTCCTCTACGCACTAGTAAGGAGGCAAATCTGGGAGGATGGGGTTGGGGAAGGGAGAAAAATTACGAGCTCTTTTCTCAAATGATTACGCCAGACTACTTTCGCCGACTAGTGTACAAGTGGCTGCACAAAAAGCAATGCCTTGTACTTCAATAATGAAAGTGGATGGGAAGGTACAATACGACACTCATCGCATAACGAAACGATTCATTTTGATTCTGCAGGCAGCAACCTGGTCCGCGGTTATATCTTATGACGGTTGTTTATAACTGTCTGCCTGGCGTGCGAGGGGAGGAACCCTGTGACCAAGAGCTCGGACTGGGTTCCCGTTTTCCCGGCTAACGACCTGAGCCTCAAGCTTTGCGTGTCCTTCTGGGGGAAATGGCGCGTGCGGGCTGAGTGTAGTCCGAGTCCTCCCTGTCAGGGTCGACATATCGCACGAATGCATGTCATTGACAATGAATAAGCGAGAAAACGGAAGGGGTTCTGAGTTTGAAGAACGTCTTGGTGTCGTTTGCAGACATGCATTTGCAGTCCATCTTGTATTTTTGTATTTATTGCTATTTTTCTCCTTTTTTTGTATAATCCACGACGTTAGCGTTATTGGGCATACATGACGATTGTAATGATATGTATGACACAAACAGACGGCAATTTAGTCAGTATGAGAAACAAACAGGCAGATAGACTCTCAAAAATACTTACTAGGTTTTATGTATTCTGACCTTTATTTGTTTCACCTTTCTTTATTGACCTCAACTAACCAAAGTTGTGCCTTGTTTGCATGTTTATTTCGGAGAATGGTAACCTGTTTATTAAACATGAAGAATTTTTTTGTTCCAGAGACACATGTTCTACATTGTTAAGCTAGACAGCGAGCAGCAATATTTAACAAAAGGCTCTTGAGATCTGACAAAGTTACTCTTTAGACGTATCCACAACGCGTAGGAATACGTAGACAAAAATGCATTCCTTTGTCTGGGTTTTTTCATCGTGTCTAACGGTTGCTTTATATCTCTCTGAACTTCGCTAATTTCTCTCCCCCCTCTTTCTCTCTCTCTCTCACTCTCTCACTAACACACACACACACACACACACACACACACACACACACACACACACACACTTCCGCTTTCCTTCTTATTAAAGATTCTGGGCTCAGAGTTGTCTCTCCCCTCTCTGTTCCCTCCCCCTGCCCTCTCCTGCCCTCTGCCTGCCTGGTCGATCTGTCATGCACCTCAGACTAGCATTCACCGCACCGCTTCGTTACGCCACGCCGATGCATCTTCTGGAAGCTTCTTTTATCCACGCCTCTGCATACGAACAGGAATAACTGTAACTGTCGCGTAATAAACGTTTAAGCACTTAAAATCAAACACAAGACGAGGGTGTGGGAGTTTGCGTTCCGTGGTCACCATAATTTTCGTTTGCTTTGCTTTGTTTTGTTTCGCTTTGACGTGCTTTAATACTGCTTTGCTTTGTTTCGAACACATCAGACGTTTCATACATCAAACCTCAGCTTTTCCCTCATGACTCTTTTCGCTGCACGCTGACCCAAGAGCATTGTCGCATTAGCTGTAACTGGAAAATCCAATTAAAGCTGTATCATATCAGTGGGCTGATCTCTCAAGCCTGAAATATGCGCTTACGAGCTGACTCAAACAGCTCTCGTGATCTGTTAGATGATGCGGGCAATACCTCGTCAGCTATAAATGAACAGTTAATGTGATGATGATTATCGGAGGGGCGGCTGTGTTCGCGTGCGATGGATCCGCTACGCCAAACAGATGGAGGCGCGCGCGTGCTTTTCTCGGAGCTCGCACACCGACAATCGATGTCTACCTACGACACCTTCCACCGCATCAACAGCATTGCGACTATAAACAATGTCAATAAGCGAACGAAAGATGCGGAGCCTGAAGAAGAAAGCAAACCTGCGAATGTCAGATTCTTTACCTGGTAAATATCCTGAAACAATTGTGAACGGCCATAAAAAAACCAGTAAGGCTTCATGTATAATATTTGTATTCCATTAAAAAGGACAGTTCATGACTGCATTCTATTCTTGTCTGTCGTGCAACCTTTGTTGCCAGTCGAAGGGTCCGCACACATGATGAATATACCCTTATTTGTTCTCGTTACGTCGTTTCTTAATTATACACTGGAAATAAAACTCACCTGCAGGAAACGTTTCTTTGTAGAGGATGGATCATTATCATGTCTACCGATAACAATTGAAAACCTTTTTGTGATCCCTGAATATTTGCTTTCTGACTTGCAGAATGTACTTTGATGTATAGTATGGACTGTCCGTAGTAAATGAGGAAAATGTCAAACCATTAACGCACTTTTTACTAAAGGTACTTTGAAGAGTGAGCCTAGTGTATGCTACCTAGAGTCTGTGTTTACGAAGCGTCCACATTTTGTGTTAGATATTCAACAAAACACTTTGCCTCTGTGGTGATGTCTGTCTACGCAAGGGAGACGAACTCATCCATCTCTATAGGAGCTTGTTCGCTCTAAACAACAAAAGGGGAAATATAGCAGGAATGCTCAAATATGAGAAAAGTCGGAAATATTAGAAAATGCAGTGAAGCAGAATACGTTATTGTTGATATTCTCAAAAAGTTCAGGTTTGCGAAATGCGGTATCCAATAACAGCCTCAAATCGAAAAAGAACAATAACAATCTCTTCTCGTCCTCAAGAGACCTCCCCAAATGTGGATAACTGACCATTCAGTTATAGCTACTGGATCCAGTGCGCATCTTCCCTATACTGCTAATTTCGTGATGATGAGGAGGAGGAGGAGTATTTTTTAAAAGTCGATCTGTTCCACATCAACAATAAATATACATACTTGGGACTAAAGCACATAAATCTTATCTTCGTGTAGAACTCGGTCGATTTGAGGACTAGAAATACTAATTTCGTATGAAAAGAAAAGTCAGATTTGAAGATGAAAGAAATATAAATCTGAAAAATCTCAATTTTTGTATTTAGTTGACTAGGTTGCACTGAGGTGTTTGACATATTACTTAGGGTTGTGTGTTAAGGGAAATCAAAAGGAAGCGATACAGATTTTACCATGTTTATCTACTTGTTGCTGAAATGAGTGTTTCAGTCCGTTGAGTAGTAAGCAACTGAATCTTAATCAGCTGAACCTACGCCTTTGCTTTAGTTGTTTTTAGATGATTTGTGCCTAAAATCATCAAAATTCATAAGTATACAGCAAGAGTCTAAGTTAGGAACCTATGTTGACCTCCCAGCATTGTCTTGCAAACACATGTTGTAACAGTCTGCTTGGCCTGTGTGGTCACCTATAACGTTTCTTCTGTAGTCGCATGCTTCTGGCAACGTCACAGTAGTCACCGCTACTCAAAGGTAGTTTGAAGCGGAAGTTAGGTCTCCGAATGCTTGGGTTCACACATTAGGAGGCGTGCAATTGTTCTCCGCTCTTCCAGCAAGAGACGGTTTGTGAAAGTGAGAGCACGAGCGAGAGCGAGAGAGACACAGAGAGAGAGAGAGTGTATGTTTGTGTGTTTTTGTGCCTGCTTGAGTGTACGTGTACACATTTGGATCTTTGCAGCTCTGAAAGTCTTTGAGAACGCAATAAACCCCCAAGGAAAGTGGCATTTGAGACTGAAACTGAAAATATCTTGGAGGCACAGTCAACGAAGTGGCGACGAACGCTAACAATAAATGAATGGACCTGGGACAAAAAAAAGAGAAACATAATCAAACTGTCGGATCAGACTGACCGATGGGGGTTTCCTGGAACTGTTTTCCAGTCGCTTCCGATCACAGGATCCATTTATCTCCCTTGCCTAATCTAGGAACCGGAGGTAGGCCAGGTTCCATAACACAACGCACCACCGGGTGTTTACTTCTAACAACAAAAACCAAAAAAAAAGTTACTGATCGTGATACTTTCTTTTGCCAACATAATCCTCTGAAACAAAATGGTGTAGACATTCCCAGTGTAAATCAAGTATATTTTATTATAAATTCATGGCGGGTAAATGCGATCGCCCTTGGCGTCAGGGTTAGATGGGTTACCGAGAAGTTTAGGAGGGTGGGCAGGATAGATGAAGGGTGCATAGGGGAGATAGAGGGATCACAGATGCACCAATACTGAGAAAGAGCGATGGCTACAGGACGGGAGGGAAAAAATAACATGTTAAGATGCTAGGGACATGAAGTCACGCGCGTATCGCGAGAAAACGCGTGCATTGCGAAAACAAAATTGGTTAATATTGACTGTTGTTAATTAATAATCTGTTGAAGACTTCCCTTATCTTGAGGTCAGCTTTCTGTAAGGACAGGGCCTGTCTCTTCTCGCTGGTTGCCTTGCGTTCCTCCACTTTCTGCATATTGCATCGAACCGGGCTGCTGTGCTAACCTTCGAGGTTGGGCGCCACTGCTTTAACCACTAAGGTTGTCCTCTCGACCTGCGAGAAAATATGGGCATTGTGAAAAATCTTGCTATTGCGATTGCGAAGAAATAAATAGATAAAGAGCGAGAACGAATGACTTTGTTGATTATGCCATCGGGCCCTGTTACAAGGTGTGATGCTCACAGTCTTAAGTTTTTATTATTTAAACAACGTTACCATGCAAAATTATTGGAGTTTTATAATAAAGTGCAATGTTAAATGTATAGTTCGTATAGATGTCACTAAGTAAGAGGACTAACACAAAGCGTGAAAAGCGTGTAACATTTTAAGGAAAAGAAGGTGGAGAGGAATGTGGGAGAGAAAGGCGTGTGTCCCTGTCCCTATGATACGACCGTGCTTACCACAGTAAAATCAGTCTCTAGACTGTGGTATGTGTTTGATCTTCAGTAATTTGGAGCCTGGCATATGTTTTTGGGAGGGCGTCAGATATGTAAACTTCCCATTCTAATTTCACAAAACTTTATTTGTACTCAGAAGGTTCTTACCCTGAGCCAGTAGCAAAGATTTACTGCTGTGTAAAAACGTAGCTGAGGTGTCAGCCAGTTTGGAAAAAAAAACCGATGCTCTGCAGTAATGTTTGCTGAGATCAGACAGACGATCTGTCTGACACTAGAAGCTCAGGTTCGCACACCTATTTCATACGCCATGGAGGCTGCAGTTAAAAAAAAAGATCCGGCAAATGGCTAAAGGTTTTGATAAGCACAACTGAGCTGATAAGGTGTGGATGTCGAAAGTACCAGTTAACTGATAGCGTCTACAAGCTACCTCCAGCTAATGTGTTTTGCCAGTCCTGGCTAAGTTTTCTCTTCATCACAGACATATTTCAAGATTCTGTTTCTAGAACCGAATATTATACGGAAAGTTAATTATTTAGTGATTAGAGCTAAGCTCTCTGAAACTGTATCATGCAGCGTTTTGCTTCTTTGTAGAGGTTAATCTTTGCATATTAACCTATATTTATACATGCGTGCCTTCTTTCAGTTTTTGATTAATGTAAAATGTGCAATTCATATCACAGCCTTTATACCTCGGGTCTGAGCCGCGCCCATTTTTACAGTCTTAGTGGGTAATTTAACACTTTATAGAGAGAAAAGAAGAAGAAGAAGAAGAAGAAGAAGAAGATGATGATGATGATGATGATGATGATGATGATGATGATGATGATGATGCAAGACCAGAGAATGTTTTCTGTTACATTTGTGCCCGTCAATAATTATAAATAAACAAGTAGATTTCAGTGGCAGGGTGCGAGGCGGTGACTTATGATGACTTCCTTGTAACTGCCTTTGTGAAAAATTCCTTTCCAGCAGCACACATTTTATTAACCTCTACCTACTTTGCCATCTTCAAATCACACAAACTTCATCGTGTGAAGAAGGCACACACGCAACCAAAAGTAGCTAACGATTTTCCTGTCGGGGGTTTTGCTGACGAGAAGACAAGAGTGGCTGGGATTTTTTTTTACGATGTATTTTTCTTTCGCTCCAATATCTTCTGACTTGTCGATCATCCAAAGCTACTGACTGTATCTTTGCTAGGGATGGATGGGCGGGGGGAACGGAAGAAGAAACCTTTCAATAAACATTGGAACCGACCTTTTTCTGAAATTTCTACTTCTCCGCTGACAAGAACTTCATTCGTACTTGACTTAGCAAGAAAACGGAAGAATGCTGCGATGCCGGGCAAGATTGATGGCCACCTAATGACAGTCGGCCAGTTTCAAAGGTCCTGACCTCTACGCCCTTGCTCAACACCGCCTACCTTGTCTTTTTCATCACCAGGCCCAGCGTTGATGTTCTTCATGATCTGCGTCTATATCGCATCCCTAAAAATAACATGACTGAACGCCAGATATTGATAAAGCTGTTTGATACAGACTGCGAATTAAACTTTTGTCTTAATTACTAAGTTAATTTAGCAACTTTAGATTGATTAACTTTATTGGTCCTTCAGTATAGCCATAGTTGCAAGAGAATAACCATAATAATAACATAATTTTTATGTTCACTTGGTTCGTTTTGTTTCATATTTTCGTTGAACGTCTTAACTGCTAAATCAGTAAAGAGAGGAGGGATTGGGGAAAGCGCGTGTCAGTCCCACGCGCGTCATGTTATTTCTTTGACCTGTACAACATAGCACTCAGGCTGTTTACTTCTAGTTTCTTCACTGAAGAGTGAACAGCATCATTTTGCCTCGCTATATTACATCATTGATACATTTCTTTTGTTTACACTACTTACTTACTCCTCTTCGTACCTAAGGTGGTACATAAGGCATCGACTACAGACCTCAATTTTGTCTGTCAGCAGCAAGTTTACCGATGCTGTTCCAGGACAGATTCTGGTCCTTATCTCTCTACTGACCTTCGCCGTGTTAGGCTATACGTTACGTGTAACAAATTTCTCACAATTCATTTTACTGTGTAAAAGTCTAATTATAACTTAATAAAACATCGTCTCTAAAGAGACCGAAACAAAGATCAGAATACGATTGCATAATGGAAGGCAGCTCTTTGATATATTTTATGTTTTTTAATACTACACTACACTCACTCCATCATGGTAAAGAAGACAACCTTTTAGATCTACAGTACACTTCATTGTAGTAAAGACGTGAACCTTGTAGAGCTACACTATACTACATTCACTCTATCGTAGTAAGGGCATAGACCTTGTAGAGCTACACTATACTCACTCTATCGTAGTAAAGATTTAGATCGATTCTGATGTTTGTTCTCTACAGAACAGCGTAGAAATGAGTGAGAACTTTCTCTAGACCAAAGGTCATAAAGGTCCACTCTCTCTTACTTTTGGAACCTCTCACTGCTTCCATCATGTTCCCTTCCTTACCCGATGGACAGTCTTACTCACATTAGCTTCATTAACAGCTACAGTCTTACTAACATTGGTTACATTGAAAAAAGTAGTCTTACTAACATTAGTTACATTGACAGATACAGTCTTACTAACATTAGCTAATAACAAAGACGAACGAAAATCTGGCGAATATTGGGAGGTTTTTTCTTCAAGAATATACTTCTTATTTCTACGTCACTGTACCTTAGATAGAAAAACAGGAAACACAATTACAATTCTGTAACATCTGGACAAAAGTGACAGGCTAGAACATTAACAGGATTAATCAGAAAACGCAAACGATGTAGCTTGAGATATGAAAAGCCAAACAGAGAACAAATTAAAGCATTACAAACCCCTATTTTCTGCACGTCGTTGAGGACTATGCATAAAGAGGAAGACTTTTGAAATGTTCAGTAATATGAAAAACCATTTTTGGACTGAAACTATAGTTAAATTTCCATGCAAGTCATCAGTAAGCCGTTGCTCAAAAACAATTTAACATTCCTGCACAGCCTCCAAAGCCATAAATAACAAAAACATCAGATGCCCACTTTCTTTTTTCCTGTAGAGCAAATATAACAACATCTTACATGCTTTATGTGTGATTCGATCTGTTGACATTCGAAGGACCTGAAACCAGTAATGAATACATTAAGTATAAATATTGATATTAAGATGAACTCCTCGTTTCACCATATCTCACAGTATTATGTTGCAAAGGATGGCATGAAAAACGCTTTAATGCAAACAATACACAGTTGTGCGTCACGATAGAAATGGAGAGGAGCAGATGATTATTTATCTACAACCTTTTTGTGTGCATTGACGCATTTAGAGCATACAATGGGAGGCCAGTACTGGATCGGAAATCATTGTCCCACTCACGCACCCTGAGAAATTTGTTGGGGGCTAAACGTCTCTCTGCATCCGCATTTCCACTATTTGATTAATTTTATTATTTCCCACATGTGGTAGGTACACTACATGATTGTTACATTGAGCACAATATACAAAACACCTGGGCAAGTTTTCATACGTAACATTGTTAAAGCGCAGTTTAACCCAGGCAACGGTTTATCTATCAGCACTTTGCACAAGGCAGAAGCAGCAAAGTGAGGACAGACTTAAGCATCACCTGTAACCCGGCACGTTTACTGAAGTCTACATCTAAGTTCTGACAGCTGTATCACGGGCAACCGGCGACATGGTGGCACGCCCTCTTCCGGCTTCTTCTTTGACCTTTTCGCGACGAGAGCGACGATCCTGGCTGCACGCGTTGTCTTGCCAGAGCTACCCCGTCATCAAATGATGATCGATGTCAACACACCGAGCTTCTCTAAGCCAGGATTTTATCCACAAAGGAAAGTTGTTGTCATGCGCAGTCAGAGGAGTCTTTTTTTTTAATCGATCACCGAGTACGAAAAAGGATTATTCCTATAAACAGACAAATAACATAGTCAGAGGGTTATAAATAACACTTTATTTTGCCAATGAAGCCTTAGTCAGCAAAGATATTTCGGGTAAGCATGTATGAACCAATCATTTAGGTCTTGCACATACGGAAAATGAGCGTTATAATTTATATGAGTAATTTTAGCTCCCTCGCGTAATGTTTTTAATGAGAACTATTTTAATATGGCGTAACAGACTTACTGTTATTCACTTTAGAAATCGTAAAATGCCAAACAAAAATGTTAGAGGGACTTTATTCACAGCAGTCTTATTGGGACTTTTGGGGGATTCCGGTGCAATGTTATAACATTACAATAACTATGTAGTAGTGCTTTAATGTTACAATCACAATGTACTAGTGTTATAATGTTACAATCTTGTGTACTCACGTCTACATGTTACATACTGGGTATGTGAGGTAGTTCCTGTGGATTTCAGACACAGTCTTGTTCTCCAGTCCATTTAACCTGTGTTACTTGCCCACGTACTGTTGAAGGTACTTCACAGAGTATGTGGAGAGGTTCTGATTATTATCTGACTTCAGAAGGCATCGTTAAATAATCGTTTTCCCTGCCGCACGAAGAAACATTAACAATAGAGTACTAACCCCATAGCATTCTAGCACATAATAGAGAGATATAAATCCAGTGCTAATAACTATAAACATAAATAAACACGAATATTGCTAGATAATTAGCATTTATAATACAAGGGAATACCCATAAAAGGCAAAAGATAATAAAGACGTATCGTACCACAAAAAAATATTATTCTGCTACTTGATAAACAAGATAGAGATTCGACATAAACACAGACACACACAGGCTGGCATAATGATACAGCGTGGGAACCACCAGCAAACTCGTTTCTGCTTGTGGAATTGTTCTCAAGACATGAGCCTGTTGCGTATGTGCTCCTTGTGAATGGCTGTAGTTCACGAGGGCGAGACTTTCATTTAAATTTCGAATGAATATCCCACGTGGAATATGCTTTACCCCCGCCCCCCCCCCCTACAACTCCAATTTTCTTCGTCTTTCCCCTCCTTCCGTTCTTTTGATCAGTGCCAGAGAGGGAGAGCGTGCCTGGCCTGTGTGTGACGGGTCGTCGGATCTGACAGCAGCGTTATACGCGGCACCGTGACAACACCTGCATAATCGCACACGTGGGAGTTGCGCGAAACACCTGAGGAGAGAGGGGGAAGGAAAAGAACCAAAGCCCCCCAGAAAAAAATAAAGCACACGCACGCGCTTTCTCGCACCGCCTGACAGCGCGGTGCACGGTTTGCCCTAGTCACGTGCACACGCACCTTGTGGACACGTGAAACGTCGGCAAAAAAAAACGCCATTTGCGCGCTGACAGCTTTCTCGGGACTACTTCGATTAGTTAATCGGTGCCTCTGGCATGAAACGGCGTGTAAATGCAGGTCTTTTCTGACGGGATTTCAGTTCAGACAGCAAACACGAGCGCGCATGAGCACACACACACACACACACACACACACACACACACACACACACACACACACACACACACACACACTTGTACACACAACTCACACAACCACCCACCGACCCACCCACTTGTACTCAGGAAGACATTTGTAGACATTGCTTACGCTTTAAGGGGTTCTGAGGCGGCGTGAGATGATGTAGAAAAGGGGCATAAGGAAAGGGGCCAAAGGTTATGTGCTCCTTTGCCGGCTCCACATCTCTTGCACTGATCTTGCCGCTATGTGTAACAGAAAGATAAATACTTAACCAGGCGTATCAAGGGATTAAAGGGCTTCCATCCCGTTTTCCTCAACTTCTTCCTTTTCTTCTTTGAATGAGTTCCCAAAGAAGTTTTCAATTTTTATCTATCTGGCTTCCTTGATAGCTAGAGAAGTAGATAGCTTCTTTTAATGGAAGACAAAAGTTAGCGATGTTATAAGTGATGTTATCATCATCAAAAACGTATTAAATCAAATGGAAAGTGTAATATCATAAAGTCATACCTATGTACTTTAAAGACATAAAGATGTCCATCAATAAACCAAAACACTACTCGAATGGTATTTTGTTCTGGATGAAAGGTGGTTCAAACAACAGCTGAAAAATAACGATTTTCAGGATGTGCTCAGTCTTGGGAAGTGTATTAATGCGCCCTTTGAAAACAAGCGGGTCCAGAAACTTACCCTTTAAGCCCTCCCTGAGCGACTCAAACCTCTCCTCATGCCAAAGGAGGTGATCTATGGCACCGGCTAACTCTCTGATCGAGTAAGCTCGTTAATCTTCATCTTCATTGAACTTTCCTGGCAGTTGCAGTACAGCGCAAGACTTACGAAAAAATAACTCGGGGAAACCGCTTGCAGGGAAAGTATGTGTGCTGGAGTTGTCGATCAGACGTGGCTGAAAAAGCTGCATGAAAACTGAGGTTCTGTTTCTCCTTTAACATCGTTATTTGTTTCTTACGTATTTCCCATTTGTTTCTATCTTCTTTGTTATACTACCTCTTTAAATCTGACTTATAGGTATATGCGTCCCGACTCATTTCGGTAGTAAATTATTAGAAAACACCTTTCTTTTCGTGTTGATGACTAATGTACGTCTAATTAAGTTTTTACAAATTTTCTTATACGCTTTAAACTATTTTGTTTTCTCTCTTGCTTTGCTTGCAGAATTTTTACGATTACTCCTGTGGTGGTTACAACGAAAAGACATACCTCTCATGGTTTAGTACCAGAGTTCGAGAATCTCCAGAAGAAATTATCGAACACTACAGAAAATATGCCATCGGTGAGACAAAACAATTGCACTTTATTTTTACTTTCTTCTTCCCGTACTATTGAGACTTGTGTTCAGCCTTCTCTGTAAGCAGTACTTATCCCATTCCCCCTCCCTTTAGCAGATACGGGGCGTATCCGAACATGTTAGTTTGTACAGAGAAGAAACACGCGAGCGCCTACAAGCGGTATACTTGTGTACATGTGATAAACATGTGATTGACACTTCATTAAACTGGTGTTTACGTGGGATGAGCGTATTGCTTACACATGATACACTTACATTTACGTGTGATAAAGTGTGTTTGCTGTGTTTTTCGTGTCATGAGACTTTGTTTCTATGTGATAAGCAGTTGCTCACGTGTAACAGACTAATTGACAAAGCACGTGTTTTGTTGTTTTTTTTGTTGGTTTTTCGGTTGTTGCTGCTTTTACTTTTTAGCTCTCTGTGGAGCCGGTTTTCTCGGTGTGAGTGTCGTTGAATGACACGTCCAATAAGTTACAAGTCTTTTGCCAAGAAAAAAAAAAACAACTCGTAGAATCAGCTCCTCTCAAGAGAATGTCGAGTGACAACAAAACTTTAAAAGCATGTAAGATGTTCCCAAGTAGTTGTGCTGTCACAAATACTGAGTGAAATTGCAGACGGTTTTTTTTTTGTTTTATGAAACGATTGTGACATTCAGAGGATTTAAAAGCTCGTAAAACACAGCGAAGGCTCATGCACAAAGGTTAAAACGCAGATATGAGGATTGTCATTAATATTTAAATTTTGCTTTATTTCCCAGATTCAGATGAGATACGTCCTGGCTGATGTGACGAACGCTGTTGAAGATATAGTGAATACTTTAAAGATCGCTTGCAGCATTTCAGATAAAAAATATAATTTTTTGTCAAAGAATAAGTAATCCATTATTAGAAAGTAGTTAAAATGGTAAGATTTTGTTAAAGCTATAGTTATATATAAATAAATAGATAAATAGTTGGGTTTTATGGCTCAATAACTTAACCACATTTTTCTTTAAAATAAACTAAAAAAAATCAAATCAAGTTTGTTTAAGTGGCACATTTGTTTTAATTAAGCTTTGATTTTTGTATCTAAGGACAATAACTATACTTAAATAAGACCCAGTTGAAAGATTCTTGGAGGGCGAATGTAGCACAACAATAATTTTAATTTCTCTGTGACAGAATTGTTTCCAGGCGTTGCGAAGATTTGTGCTTTCTATAACGCTATAAAAGCTTAGTGTACTGTTTAAACCAGCCCTTAATGTCAACAACTAATACAAAGAAACAAAGGAGAACACTGAGAAAATTCTGATAGTAATCAATGAGTAACTGGTCGAAAAAACTGCATAGCCTTCTGAGGAGCTTAAAGACCAACCTGAACGGTTTGCGTTCTTTGCAGATATCGGTAGATATAGGTGATATAGACCTAACCTGTAAAGTGCAGCTTCCAAAACCCATCCGTTAATTAATTATCCGTTAGCAAAGTAGCGGCGCTTGTTGATCGTAAGTACGAATCGTAGCGGATAATTAATTAACGGATGGGTTTTGGAGGCTAAAATTTACAGGTTAGGTTTGTATCGCCTGTATTTACCGATACATGAAAACTTCGAAAACCATTCAGGTTGGTCTTTACGGCATTTTTAAACGTATTTTGTGATGGCCCATTATCCACCATCTGCGCTGTGCTGCAGGTCTACTGCTCATTTGACTTTGCTTCCACTCACAGGTCATGCAGTTGTCTCACTCACTCCCAGGAAACCGGTTGTTCAGAAACCGGTCTGCTTTGTGTCATTTCTGTAACCACCATATTTTGTTTTTACTAGATTGCAATACAGTCCGCAACAAAGATTTCGTCCTGCTTTGACAGAAATCAAATCATGTTTTTGCTATTAACGGCTGGACTTGTCCTATACCATGTATTTTATTCCACTTGGTCAAACCATATGCATCTGCTCATAAAGCACTTCTACAGATTTCTTTATTCTTTACCAGAAAGGTGACACAAAGTGAAACTTAATTAAATCGAGCGGCAGCGCACTTGTCCGCATATCGTGGCAGGATCTATGACACACCGACGTGCACGATTATGTTGACGTGATAGGGCACAAAGGAAATTTCGATAACTTGCCGATAAAAAGTCCTGACTATGCCACCCTGTATGTACAATGAGAAAGAAGCGAAAAATACTGCCAGAGTATCCAACTTTTTGTAATTGATAATTAAACGTAACTTCAAGGACACATTTTAATTGTAAATATTTGGACAAACAGGCAACATTCTTTTTTCTCCACATCCTCCTATAAATGTATTTATCTACTTCCCTGTTTGTCGACTGGATACTCTGATTGCATACGCACCTGTCCGGGCGTTCGCTTACTTGCCTGCGTGCAAATCTGTCCAGCTCTGACCAGGAAAAAAAGGACCAGTTCCTTCTTGCTAAAGGCCCTGGCACATCTGACAGGAGATAAAGAGGTTTGCTGGGTGACGCTTCGTGATGTCAATTATGTGTCCAGTTTTCGTCGCGAAATCCAATTGCGCACAAAGCAAAGCATTGTGGGTAGGAAACGCCCAGACAGACGGCAGAGGTTCCGCGAAGATAGAAGAGAGAAAGAGGCGGCAGCGAGAAGTACGTGAAAGAGCCTCTGTGTGGCTGTAATGGAGGTGGCTAAGTGTTCTCCCTTGGACACCATCAGATAGGGGCCGCTTTTCCTCGCGGGTCATTGCTACAATGATTCTTGCCAACTGCTGGGCTTTGGCCATGAATTAAACTATCCGAGTAACACGACTGGGTCTCGAAGAGCGCCTGAATGAAGAAGTGCAGCAAGAATTCAAAGTAGTCGGCCGTTCGTTAGCTGGGGAGTGCCTGTTTTGTCGCACGATAAACTGAAATGTCTTGGTAAGCAAGTAAGAAGAGGAGTCTTTTTTTGAAGGAGTTTTTTAGGAGTGCTTATCATTTCTGCAAGTACCTTCAGCATTCTGCCTAGCTTGCCCATGCCTACCAAACTTTACTAACCCAGACAGACGCATCCCGGTAGCTTCTGGTAGCCGAGGCATATGGCATGCATTTCATCTGCAATAGACTTTTTGCTCCTGAAATCTCACAACGGTTAGGAATTTTATAGAAATGAGCAAACGGGTTTAATTTAAAATTCAATTTGCTTACTTTTTGTTATTGTCCTCGTGATGTATCACCCCCAGCAGTTTATTTTCGGTGCATCTTTGTCTCAACCGCTAAGAGGTGAACAGACAAGGCAAAAAGTTGAAGAAGCAGATGATAGAGATGAAACTGTCAAGTATTATATTAAAGTGATTTACCCTTTGCTTGACGCACGTGATGTATATTATGGGATGCAAAGCTGCAACGTGCAAAAAAAATATGAAGCGTGAAATAAACTAAAAAAACCGGCGAAAGAAGAGATCGATTGGGTATAAAGGGGGCGGCTTGGAAAGATTGCAGGACGGGAGACAGAAGCTATACAAAAATAAATAAATAGACATCCCGCAGAGAGCACATTACACTCTGATGATAAACTCTGTGGAGAATACCTTTCACTATTTGACGAACGCCTTACACTGTGAATAACATCTTGCGGTCTGTGGAGATCGCCTTGCACTCTATGAAAAGCACCTTTCACTGTAAACAAAAAATTTTACAAGTTGTGCCGAGCATTTTTTGCGCACGTGAAAACTGACGCACCCTACTTGCACATGAGGCGAGTTTTTCCATTCACGCACGCCCATTTCTTCATCGCGTCGACAGGCCGTTTTAGGTTGTATAAAATAATGAGGGGAAAGCTTATGGCGGGAAACGATCGGGAACCAAAATCTAAGGTGAATCATTAGAACCCATCTACATTTAGTTAGAAGCACGTCGTCACTACGCAAAGCCTTCTGAGAAAATGTACTTTTTTCCCCGATAAGCTGAGGCCACTTTCATCCTGTTGGTCCTTACAGTGCTTATAACTTCTTGGCGCTAGGCCGCCATGTCTGTACAATGACCACGAGTAACTGTATTCGCTCTTGGGAAATTGTCTTGGTCTCTAGACGTCCTACGCCTCTAGGACATTCTGGAGTGCACTTGCACCAGGCAGTTGATGGTGAAGGCTTGGTGGCTGTTTTCGATGGGAAAAAAATGGGAGGGAGAAGGAGAAGGCCCGAGGAGTTGGACAAGCGCAAATTGGTGATGTGAAAAACATTACACGCTCTCGCAGTCCGTTATGAGTGGAAGGAAGCACCGCTTCACTTGGCGGGTGACGAGATACAGGCGGAGGAGAACCCCATGGTGGGGAGACTAGTGAACACCTAATGAAGCCGTTCAGTAGTTTTGCCACCCTAAACCCCCCATTCCCTTTCCAGTCTAAACTACCCTAGTTCAACAGCTGCCATCATTACGACAGCCACAAACAGGACCAGACACAAAAACATGCAAATAACAAAAGTAGCCATCTTGCCCACTCATTCCTTGAATGTAGTCATCCAGAAAGACCGGTTGTCGACAACAATTATAGTATTTCCTGATTTTAAAACCCATTGTTGATTTGTTTGGTTATTAAATTTCTGTTTCTTTTTTATTCATAACTATTTTATAACAGCTTTATATAGACAGAGAGAGAGAAAATATGAAGAAAGATAAAGAGAGAGATCTCAAGTCTTGGGAGTTTTTTTAAATGTAAATTTTCGTTATAACCAGTTTCTTCTCAACGCGAAAATAAAATCTTGAAGCTTTAAGTAACGACAAGGCGTTAAGGCCTGTCAGTAACTCTGTTATATTATATGTTTGGGTTAAGGTTAACTAAAGATATTATAGATATTAGTATTATTTAAATCTGTAATCTTCTTTAGTGAAGTGGAAGCTTAGTTCGTCGTTCTGGTTTGACTCAGACAAAGAAAGATTGAATGCAAAAGATTACAGCTTGTCTTTTGATATTTGTTTTATTGTTTTTCTTGAGCACCTAGAAGTGATGTTTTTTGCAGAATCTCGTGAAATCATAAACATGACTTCCTTTTCAGACCGCCTGTCCAGTTCCTATGATTCGCAGGACAGTACCTATCTGAGCAAGGCTCGGACACTTTTCCGGTCTTGTCTCTTCCGTCCGACGGTGGTGGACGAGCAAACGCGAGCCATTGGTGAGTTTGTTTCCCGGCACTTTGTGATTGGCTGTTCTGCAGCGAGGCTTACAATTCAGGGAGGTTTCAACTCTGCGCTCGATGGCTCCACGAAAAACTATTACTCTTTCTTCAAGTATATTACTTGACAATATTCAACCAAATAACTTGATTATTGGACACTTGAGTTATGTGATTCTGAATATATATTCTGATACATGTTCACCTATTTCTAGTATTAGATCATTTACATTCATCACACCTATTAACAAAAAAATGAAAAAAGTATTTTAAAAAGACATGGAAGAAAATTTGCCAGGAGTTCTTGGCTTTTAATCCGTGTGCTTATTTTAGAGCTGTTCCTCATCTCCATTTGTGCATCTGATCATCGAAGCGGAAGGAGCAAAAATAATAATAATAATAATAAATACGAAAAAAATCAGGAAGATGCCGTGCATACGGAATCATCGCGGAACTAGTTGATCGTTAAGCTCGCCCTGCACTTATATTGACGTCTCACAGGCTGGCAAACTTTTTCCTCTCCAGTGGCTGAAGTGATTGACGCGCTCGGTGGACTCTCGGCCCCAGAGAGAGACGGAGTGAGTAATTTTGACATCACCCCACTAGTGGCCAACGTGACCAGACTTTATGGGGCGAGTCCTTTTTTCCGGGTCGTTGTCCATGGCCCCAACAAGATTTCAGTAAGTCGACCGCATACGGTCGTTGTCTTGTCCCCCCCCCCAACCTTTCACTTCTCTCCCCTCTATGTATTTTGATTAGCCCTCTGAATAGCAATAAGGATAGCGACTAGGATGTTGATTAATTGTAATTAAATGCTTCCCTTGAGCAGCAGAGAGCCACCACTGGCCATCGTGTAGCTTTTTTTTATACTTCGACGTTCCGACGTTCCTTCTCTCATATCTAATTACCATCAAATAAAGAAGACGAGTGATTCAGTAGCACTCCTCTTTCTAGTTTATGCTTCAACCGGCTCGTTTAAATTGTTGTTGTTCACTGCAGCCAGCTAGATTTAATTCCTAGTTTGCACTGCAACTGGCGCACTACTTTACACTGCAATAGGTTTACTTAAATTTCTAGTCTACAATGCAGCAGGCTCATTTCGATTAAAATACTTTTTTTCACCCGTTCATAAAGGGACAAGTGGATTTTATACTTACTTTCGAAGGATGTCATGTCTGAGACATGTTTCATTTTATTTTTGAATTGACACTTCTCGCGATAAAAAGAGAAAGAAAAACCCCACAAAATTTCAATAAAATGTTGATATACCTACAAAATAATAAATACACCGAAGACTATATTTCCGATGTGTCTTTAATCTGTTTCTTAAAACGTGAAAGTAAATCCTACTTGTCAAAAGCACAAATACGTTTGAAAAAAGTTAACTTCTTTACATACATACTTCGTCTATTAGATCGTTTGAGATATCACAGGTATAACATACACAAGACATCGTCTTTATGCGTAACGTGTGATTTACTTCTGAGAACCTGTACACTCATTGACATGGGCAGGCATGGCCTTACTTTGTTCATGAGTTCTTCAACATGAAGGATCACAACACGCCCCGCATGGCAACCAAAATAGCCTTAACGATTGCAGATCAGAGCTGGCTTGGTCGTTGCCGAATTGATTATGTTTGGTGGGTGGGCTGCATTCTTTTTTCGTGTTCATGTCTACAGAATATTTTATCAAACCTGAAAATGTTCACTTTTCTTGATACTTTGATCTTTTTTCTGTATGGTTTCCTCTTGGCGCTTTATTTTCGTCAGACAAACTATTTAAAAATCTTAGCATTGCTTTGGTGTTATAGGTAATTTTTGTAAGATGTTGATGTTGTTAGATTACAAAAATAATTCCTGTTTTCTTTTGAGAATAATTTCTAAATAGCTTTAAACTATTTTTCTCAGATTGTTTCCAGATTTTCTGAGTACCGGAATCCATTACAGTCATCAAACACCGTGCTGTCGAGATCTTTAGACAGTCAACCAGGCCAGGTAATGAACATTACAGACACCATGGTGGTTTTGCTGTCTATAAAATTCCCGTATTACCGATCTGTAGACTTGTAGACTGAACTTGCCCTTTTAAAAGAATCCCTCCTTTTCTCCTCTGCCTTAAGGAGACTTTAGTTCTGTCAAAATACGTTTCGCATCACCCGCTTTTATTTTCGGAAGCTCTCCAGTTTCTTTGCAGACTCAGTGGAAACTTTTTTCTCTGTGATAATGATAATTGATGCTTACTTGCATATGTTTGTGTTTGTTTTCCTAGACGTTTGGAAGTTGCAAATTCGTATTGATCTTACCACTTCTATCTGATCATTATTGCGTGGTGGGGCTATGTTTGGTCTTTAAGTAAATTGTGCAAAGTCATGATCGCTTCATAACTCTTGTTTGTACTGTTCGTGACCTTAGCGCTCGAAGGCTTGACACTATTTCTGGTTTATTTGGTGTTTACACAGTTCGAGCATTTTTATTCACTTGAGTTACGGAATCCATCTTGTTTCATCACACAAACTTATTGTACTAGTTTTCACTGAGCAGGGTTCTTTTTTACTTGTACGTAATTTGCTCACTGCTTTTTATATATTTGCCTACCTGTAGCAGCGCCTATGATTATTTAAATGTGGGTTTTGTGTGTGTGTGTGTGTATGCGTGCCTGCATGTATTTTTAAACGCAATAGATTGCACTTTTTAACTAGTTCTAGAAAGACATTTTCTTTCCCTCTTGCTCTGAAAAGGTCTTATAAATCACGAATCAAACTTTCACTTTTACTGCTGCTAACAGAAAGTATTTAGAGCTCAGAAAAATAATTTAAAAAAAATAAATATATTCCTGGAACTAATGTCCAAATTTCCACAGAACTGCATTTGTTAGACTGACCTACACTGAGTACCAGAAACACCGTTCAATGAGTTTAGATGCTTCTCAGTTTTGCTACAACCACCGTGGCTGCTTAGTGAAATACCTTTAGTTGGTTTCTTTTCTACCAGCTAATGGCTTTTGGGACGAACAGCAGTAAAAGTATCTCCAAAACAGCAGGACAAGAAGCCCGGGTGACTAAGCTTTGGGGATATGTTGTTGACAATTCCTCGCTAATGATAAACACTGACACGATACAAATGGACAATTCTCTCGAGACAAACCTAGAATCGTAATCGTGTTACAGGGCTGTTAGGAGCCGCGGCTTGGACCGGTAACACACAAAAAAATTGATGAGTCCGGCCTTGATGTTCAAGAGTTATCAGATCTGTTGTTTTTCCACCCACAGTGGGACTGAGCAATGGCCAGAAAAAACTTCTGTGCATCTTTAATCTGCTGCCGGTCTCAGAGTCGCTTAATGTCTCCTTTGATAATTCACACCACTCGATTCCATCTACCACCCATCCGTTCTTGGCAAGTTTACTGCGATCTGAAAAAGAACCACTTCTTAAATAGAAGTCTGAAAGACAATGTAGCCCGTTTCTACACGTGTGAGATGACAGCGGCACCAGTAAGGCTTTATATTCCTTTATTTCATCAGTGGCTTTCTTTGAGGATGTAAATAAGAAATGAGCTGTGAAAAAAGTCTACGAGTAACTGAGTCCCCGCTGCTTTACCGAGTTCTGAGATCATCTGGCACAACGTGCCTTGTGCTGCAGCGAGGAAAAAAAAAAAAGGAAGTCAGACCCATCAGGACAAGCACTGTCACCAAAGCAACAAAGACACGTTCTTCTCCTCCTTCTCCCCATCCGTCAACCCCCGAACCCCCGTGGTGTCAACTCTAACTTCAGGCATGTTTCTTCTAGTTCTTCATATGTTGCGGTTGCAGCTGTCACTGTCCCTCGTTTGTTCAGGTCATTCGCATGGCGGAGTGCATTTGAAATATGAAGAGGTCTAATTTTATCTCTTGCGCTTTTAGGATTGTTTGCTTAACATCGGTCAAATAGAATGAGAACGGCGGAAAAATAACAGACAGATTGACACACGTCAAGCGTGCTAATAGAAATAGTCTCCTCCCACTTTGTCACCTTTGTACTTTGCTGATTTTGCAAAGTAATCCGCCTTCAATGCTACGCACTACATTCAAGAGGTCGACTTCCTGTTTCGGCAACCAGGTGACAGGGGCTGGGAAAATCTGTTATTTTGCCCACCAGCAAGCCGCTTTCAATGAATCCTTTAAGTCATATGGGATTTCGTAAAGTAGACAGGGGCAGGAATAATATTTTTGCAACATATTACTGATGGTTAGGAGTACATGTCTCGAAAAGATCATTATTTTACGGAAGATGTAAAAGCGAGGCACTTGCAATGCCAATGTCAGTGTCAAGCTAGAAAAATAGGAAATTAGAGAGGAAAGAGAGCGTCTGTAGCATAAGAAATCTGCTCAGGGCCTAAGAAGGTTCAAGTGGATATCTGCAGCGAACCTTTCATGACAGAGAGCCAAGACAAGTCTTGGAGCGTTTGGCCTCTGCGCCTCTCACCCAGTCGAACCACATCTCCTGTTCATCTTGTTCTGAAGATATGGATGTGGTTCAAAGCGAGCAAAAGATCAGTCTTAAGCGACTTTGATCTGTTTGCTAGTATTAAATTACGACTTTTTCAAAATCATTTTCAAAGTCGACTCGCCTTTGCTGAAAACTAGGTTTTTACTAGCCTCTTTCTTCCTAGACCTAGTCGATGTTTTTAAGACTAGGTAAGACTTTGTCAGAATCTGTCGCTGATGTAGATGTTGTAAGCCAAAGAAGCGAATTGTTTAAAGACCAACCTGAATGGTTTGCGATGTTTGCATATATCGATAGATACAGGCGATATAAGACTAACCTGTAAATTCTAGCCTCCAAAACCCATCCGTTAATTAATTATGCACTACGATTCGCACTTACGATCAACAGGCGCCGCTAACAGTGTACTACGTCACACTAGTGCACCATTCACAACATTGACAGCCATCTACACCAGTCAGAGAGAGAGAGAGAGAATGAGCGACAGTTCAGGTTATTGGGACGTTGACAGTCGTGGTTCTGAAAACTGTTACTTTAGCACAAGAAATACAGACTTTAACGTTCGAATAATCCCAACTGTCGCTCACTCTCTCTCTCTGTTTTGTGTTGACGGCTGCCAGTGTTGTGAATGGTGCACTAGTCTGACGTAGTACACTGTTAACGGCGCTCGTTGATCGCTAGTGCTAGTGGATGATTAATTAATGGATGGTTTTGGAGGCTGAAATTTACAGGTTTTGTTTATATCGCATATCTGAAAAAAACGCAAACCATTCAGGTTGTTCTTTAACATATTGCTTTCTGTTCTATACTGGCTCCGTGTGCTGACATACAGCGCTGACTGAGCTCGCTATAGTATGACTGACAACATCAGGTTGATCTGGCTTGCAATCGACTTTGGCATCTGCTATCGCGCCCTCCTAAAGGTCAGGTCCTACCTGTTAGGCAAGTCAAAGTGCTGCTATTAATAGACTATTCTTACCTTGTGGCCATTGTTTTGCATTTCTCAAAGCACTAGCATAGTCGCCAGCGCCATCGAAGGAAAGAAAATTAGAAATTTTTTCTTGAGCCAGAAAATTTTTTTTTACTTTCACTACCTGCATCAATGATGAATAGTGGGACTTTTTACACTGAGAAATTTCGACTGTGTACAGTCCTCGTGATACTTTTTGTATTGCGAAATGGTAAAATTTTTTTAGTATTTCGGGAGAATTTTCGTATTGTGAAATGTTGACTGTTTTCGAATAAAGGTAAAAGATGTCCTTTTAATAAAATTTAAAGGTCACAAGGTTTCGATGGCCAGGTGACATCCAACAAAGTTCCGCCAACGTAAATGTCCTCCCTTTCTAACTCCCTTCTGTCTTCCTCTTATCTCCCTCGGTATGACCTTCACCGTATTCTCCTTACTAAATACACCGACTTTCTTTCATCCTCTTGTCCTTTTTGTCCTCTCTCCTTGAAACTCAATAATAATAATAATAATAAACTGCCGAAAGCAAGGATGGGATTGCGGAGAGAGATGGGTAAGACAGTAAAGGGAAATAAAAACTGTGACAGGTAGACCACCAGGTGTTGGAGATTTTCACGACAGATGCAGGTCTTTAGAGCTTCGAATGTGGTCACTGTGCAGTCATAAACATACACACAAACATACACGCAAACATACATGCATGTTGATATATATACACACACACACACACACACACACACACATGCATTTGCATCATTGGACAAGAAAAAGGCTAGAGCGGTGCAGAGTTAGCAAGAACGAAAAACTGAGATATAATCAGTTCGAATGGCTTTGAAACCCTTCCGTCCCCAGCTCTTAGCATGATCACTTGCCACTACACAACGCTTTTTCTACATCCTTACACACAGCTATCACTAATTTGCTGTATTGGCCATCTGCTGTCGATGGAAGAGATTCAAGCTTCTCTCCGTTAGTTTGTTCTTGCAGTACTCGATTACTGCCATTCAGTTGTCTGTGAAAGTACACGATCTGTAACTGATAAGCGACAGGAAGGCAGACACTGACTTTATCCGGTCGAATGATCAAAGCTTGGGGGAAAAAAATAATACCGCCAAATGTTAGACCACAACTTTATCGGTCGCTCTTTTTCTTGTGAGAACTTCAGGCAATTTTAGAGCTTAGCATAAAGCGATGGTCCATCATGTCTGACGGTTCTGTACAGCCCCCTCATGCCTTGGGCTCACGCAGCCAAAATTGATAGAATCTTGATTAGTCTACGCACGCGCATAGTAATAATTATTTGAAGTTTAGTTATTTTTCTATTATTTTAGCCATATAATCGTCAACCTCAGCTATACATTTGTTTATGTTTTTACGCCCTTCCAGCAACAATGGCTACATCACAGTGAACCTAAGCTACGTGAAAATGGAACAGTGGATATAATGCACATCAAAGGCATTAAGCTACATACTTAATTAAAATATAAAGTAGTTAATGATGATGATGTTTGCGACATCAATCAGTTGCTTTGCTCCTTGGAGAATTCGGGTACAGACATTGTGTGAGCAGTGATGCCATGCTGTATGCAGTCTCCTACTGAAGGCGGCGACCTCGTTATTTTGGAGACTCCTGGGTAGTCTGACCCCCGGTGCTCGATGTGAGTGACGTCTCTTTGATATGCTGACCCTCGGAAAATTAAATGTCGCGGAGTAAGGCCGACAGAAGAAAAAGTCAGAATTCTTTTATGCTTCTTTCATCACAGGACTTCCTGAATGTTCATACCAGCTTTATTGTGAAGATAAGACTAGACTGACCAAGACTTAGCTTATTTCTTTTTTTAAAGAGGATGGCAAGTAACGCAGTAGATATATTGTTGTTAGCGCGTTTCTTTTTAATGAGCTAAAATCGATTTTTTTTCCATTTTCGAAGAGGTCATCTTTCTCAAGCGTACCAAACCTGTTCGTATGCACTCAAAGATGGTTAGAATTTGCAGGTGTACTTTTATTGTTTTACGGTCGGAAAAGAATAGCTAACAGACAGATAGCATTGCTGAAAAATTACAGATCTTTGGTAAGAAGTAAGTGGAAATCCCTTCAAATGCTTCTCCGTGCGAGGAAATTAAAGTAATTGCATAAGACTAGTTTAGCATGTAACTATTTTGAAAAAAATGTTAATATACATACAAACATCTATAGTAACAAAGGAACAGTCAAAAGCATTCAACAAGTCTTGGATGTTGCTTCAGCGAACAATTAAATGTGTTTATTGCTCAATTTTAAAAAAAAATCTGTACAGTTTCAACAAAGTCATGTTACAACCAAAACTGGATAACAGTGTTTAATGTTTCGCTAATGTAAAGGTTTACTTTTTCTGCATCAGTTAGGATCTTTTATACCGTTATAAAAAGAACATAGGACTCGGTGGAAATGATTTATACCACAAATAAGAAAAAAGTTGCCTAACAGTCTTGTGATGTCATTTTTATTAATTTCATGACAATAAAAATATTATAAAATATATCTTTAGACAAGAAGAGAGAGTGTGTGCGTCATTTGTATGAGAGTCTCAAAAGTAGCTTCGAGAAAACAGAGATATTAAGATTACGACCCGCGATGGATTTACAAAAAGGAGAGAAGGAACATTCTAAATTCGAGTACATCATCCTGTTCAACAATACTCTGTGAAGCAAATCTTGTCTCAATCCTGCAAATATTTCGATGGTCACCACGATGGAGTGACAGCTTGTTTCTTAAAAGGGTGATAGCATGCAGACAGAAAACTGTTTCACATCCACGGCAAGCCGGCCTCGACAGAAAGTGCAACAATTTCAATCAAAAGACACTGGAGCTGCCGCTTAAAGCAGCGCAGAAGTCAGAATCAGATCTCCGTTAGCCACCAGAGGGTCCGACATGATGGATGGTGTCTGGAGATGCACTGACACGGTTGCTGAAGCTCTGCTGTTGAGCGAGGCCAGTGGTGACATCCGGCTTGATGGAGCGCGCGAGAAAATGAAAATATTGATGGCAGATTCCGTTGGTCGTCAGCTTTTGAGCATCACCTGTGTTTTTCTGGACGTGTCTGAGAGGAAAAACTAGACCTTACGAAGATATTATCCAGCGCTGTGTTGGAATACGGAGAAACAATTACATGAAACGGATTCATTGTTTTTGTCAACAAATAAATATTTCATGAAGTACATAACAACACTAAAATATCTAATGAGTTAACAAGTTTCTGACAAGAATATCGTCTGTCATAATTCATTAATGCAAACGTTCATAAAAAAAACAGCGTCCTTGTAGTCTTCAGCGAAAAAAAATGTTTATTGAAACCAATGCAAATGTCTGTTCATTAATGAAGAGCATGGCAAGAGTGCACACTGCAGAGCAAAGTGCACTTTGAAATCTTTTGGTTGAGACCCATTCGAGACCCACGCAGGGCGCTAGTGGTGCGTTGGTAGGACAGGCATCAAAGGTGGCGCTGCTTGACGCGGTTCTCAGGCGCTGGGCGCGGAACGACGTCCAAGACAAAAACCCAGAAACCCCAGCTGCACGAATCGGGCAAAAATCTATTCTCCCCTCCAATCCATCTCGCCTTTCTCCGGTTTCCAGATTTCTTCCTCCCCTCAGCTCCGTTGATCCTAACTATAGGGTGCCGGTATTTCCTAAAGTGAATGTCTCGGGCCCAGAAAGGACGGGTCAATGATTGCAGTGCCTCGCATTATGGCCACAATTGCAGCTTCAGTGTGGGGACCAGGCAGCGTGTGAAAAGAAGCGGAGCTTCGCCGCTAGTCGCGACCAGCAGTTCTCAATGGCGGGGAAGCGACCCTGCCTCGCACGGGTCTTGGTTCCGTCACTCTTGAAACTGTTTTTAAAGGGAGGAATCTTATTTTCCTCATCGATCAGCTGGCGGAGGGTCGCAGACGTGGGCGCGTCAAGCCCTTTCCGAGCATCCGACGAATCGTCTCGTCACACTGTGGTCGCTCCACCCGTGCACGCACAGGCATGAAAACACAGACATATATATATATACACGCACATAGACAAACAGACACGAAACATAAATAATGTGTTTGCGTGGCAGGGATAAAGGTGGGTGGATTGGGGTTAAAGCATTGACGTTCAGTCTTGGAGGGCGCGTAAGTTCGATTCCTATGTGCCACAAGCACATCAGTCGATACACCTGTCGGAAATGAGTACCTTGCTCTATAAAGGGTTGAAAAAGGTAGGGCAGGATAGCGAGGAAGAGGAGATGGGAACCGCCCTCATATAAAGCTGGTTTCGAGAAAAGTGAATTCTCAAACACCTCACCCCACCAGCAACCAACAGGGTTTATAAACGACCTTCAACCTTTTACCTTTGCGTGTGATATTTTCTTTGAACGTTTCCTTTTGTTAATGCATACAATGTTACATCATTAACAAATCGGACCAATCGGAAATGAGCCACTGTCACGGACATTAACATGTGCGCCCAGCACTCACCCGATCGTTCTGAGATTTGCGCGTTCCTTCATTCCTGAACAAAGAAACTTCATGTGTTGCTTGCAGTCCATATCCAGTTTTAACTATTAGAGGAATGCCACAGCCTTCGCTGCTTTAAAAACACCATAAAAAACTCACACACTTACATCAACGGGTTGGTCATTATACTTACATGACACTGCTGATAATTCCAATGGGAAATGTTCACAGCTGTGCATGTAAGTTTTCTCCATACACTGAGCTGTAGTTATGAACCGAGGGTCAGTTGATGCTCTGGGGCAACATGAGGAACTCAAGGAGAAGCGTCTTATTTAAGTCATGGAGCAGTGTCAACACCCCGAGGATGTTTTATCCCTAAAGCTGTAGTTATAAAGCGGTGGCAAAGTTGTCCTAGGGTAAAGAACATGAAGTTGTGTCCGCGTGTTCTGGATACTACTTTATTAAACCTTCGAAAACAAGACGCTTTATCTTGTGTTCCTCACTGGCCCTGGGAAAAAGACGTTTTCTCGTTTTATAACAACGGCCCCTGAGATGTAAAAACCTTACAAATTATTTTTAAAGCGTACTCACAATAGATGTCACTGCTATCCGCCGATCAAACGCGAGGCTGTACTCACACAACATTTAGTTTCAGTCTCTGGGGACTGGTGTCCTCTGAATTCACAAACACTATCGTTGTAGGCTTAATTACTGTCCCTATTAGCAATGTATAAAGGGAGTTTAAAAGGGCTTAACATAAACAGTGATAAAATTCCGAAGGAACTTTACGAACCCAGGAGACAAAATAGTGGTCACCGCACCTTCCTTAGAAAAAAACAGCCTACACTTCCCGCAAGTTATGTCTTGGCACCTCCCGTGTCTCGATGGGAAGTGAAGGCAGTGACAGTTAATTACATTATCCCACGATCCCCTTCTAGAATATTCTAAACTATTTGTGAAAGGGATGATTACTCATGCTCTCGCTGTTACTTGTTCAACACGGGAGGCTTAGCCTGTCCACTTGCCTGCCACATCACCCGTTCCCGACAGCCTCTAGCCATCCAGATTTCATTGTCAGTTCAAAAGATCTCGGCCTTTACAGTGCAAATGCATTTCCCACCTGCACAAACCCACTAACACAAATCTGCCCATCTGTTTGTCTGTCTGTCTATTTATCATCTTTACTTTGGGTTATACATGCATCACGTCTTATTGGCTTCTCTGGCTCCGGTACTCTAATGACAGGAGTTTTTTTTTAATTCTCCCAGGAGACAAAATCCAGCCGGCGCTCTCTAGAACAACTGCTGTTATCACTGTTAGCTCGCACCAACTACACAGGCCTCTCCGTCCCGGGTGTCGTGCAAGACTTCCTTCGTCTGGAATCGAATATAAAACGGGTAAGAGCTAAAGACAGTTATATTGAGGATGAGTAATGCTTGTTATTGGCAATGAATGTGGACTCAAGAAAAAAATATTAAAATGCAGTGTCAGCTCACCTGATTTCATGTCCAAGCTATATCTCCAGTGACGCCAGTAATGGCAGTAGAAATCATTCTTTTTGGTTTTTTCTGTATCAAAGAAAATAGCACACAACGAGAGCGAGTTCAATAACATTCCTATGAAATTACATTAAACTAAAGATTAGTATTATTTTATTATAATTTATAATCATTTTTGTAAAAAAGTATAATAAAAAAAAGTGAGACATGCTGTTTTAGATTATTCGTCCCTATTTTCTTGTACCTTTATCCGTTAGTCATCTCTTGCTTGACCAGTGTGTCTTTCCTTACATGCCGGCCTCATATGTTTTTAGCCTTTGTCTATGCAGCTCTGTTCGCCCTTCTGTTTGTTTTTGTGTGGATGGATGTGTGTGTGTGTGTGTGTGTGTGTGTGTGTGAGAGAGAGATATGCTGCCAGTAGACTTATCAAGATATCCACCATTTTCTACAATTTGAAAACGACGTTGAAAAAAAAACCGCTAGTCTCTTTCTTTCTTTCCAACTCAGATACTCAAGTCCGACGAGCGCGGTGTGGATGAGGCTGACGAGGACCTGGCGTGCGAAGACGGCGACCGGCGTTCCTTCTCCGAGCTGCAGTTCCGTTACGGCGGCTACGGCATCAACTGGACGGAGCTAGTGCGTCTTGTTCTGGACTTGCCCTCCACACGTAACGTCGTCATCTGCCGAGTGCGGCTCAGTGGACCTCTGCAGCACCTGCTGGAGATCACCCCCAAGAAGTCCCTCTGGCAGTTCGCTATCCTCCACACGCTGGTGCACTCTGATCTCTTTCTGCTCCTCTCCGGTCACGGCGCGCAGGGAACATCCCAGGCTGCGGTTACGTCTCTACATGCCTCTGGTGCTGGTCCTGGTCAGGACCCGCTGGAGGGCACTGGCCGGCCGCAGTCCCCAGAAGAGCAGTGTCTGGACTTGGTCGAATATGTGATGCCGGCTATCAAACATCGCCTGCATTGCGACAAGGACGCACTCAAGCGAAGCGTGGATGAGGTGGACAATTTGATGGAACACTTGCGGCTGTCCATGTTCGGAATACTCAAAGGACTTTTCAGTATTTCTCCAGAGAACACCTGGAAAATCACGAATATCACCATTAACGAGGTCAAGATTAAAGTCGTGCTGTTCCTGATGAATCTGGGGAAGGACCATGAGGCTTTGCGCCTGGACCTGGACGAGGATGACTTTAGTGCCAACGTGCACGAGCTGGTCAAGTTTCGCAACCAGCTCTACCTGGCGGGGATGGTGGACGTGCGGGGTTTACCTGTAGATATGACGGCCTTCGGAATCAGAGCCTGCTTTAAAGGTTTGCCTGCGACTGCATGCATAGCCCTGTAGAACGTTTGAGTGTATCGGTGAAAGGAACCGCAAATTTGTACCAGTCTCTTGTTTTCAAATTGAAAACAGCTCCACCATTTTTAGAATCGCTTTCTGTCTCTGTCTCTCATTCTATCTCTGTCTCGCTCTCTGACAGAGAAAGGGGTGAGCAGCATGTTTGTATACATCAACGATCCTCATAAAGGATTATAGGGGATGAGTGAAAGAGATGATTGAATGTGTCTTTACAAATTATCTACACCAAACGTTAAGATTATTTGCGTTGGCATTGATAAATTTATATTTATTTTGTTTGTGGTTTAGTGTATATACATAAAACATCAGTCAGTGTAATACAATGGTTTACTTAAAAACCACGGATGGGGGACGGCAGTTACAAGAAATGAAAGCTAAAAGCAAAATGGAAACCAAATAATACATTCAATTTAAATTACAAAAGAAAGTCCTTATTTCAGTAATATTTGACATAAGTTAAAAATAAAAGGAGGTGCATTTTAAGTCCAGAATTTTTGTGGTATCGTCTGTTTTTAACATCCTGCAAATCATTTTTAGAAAGCATAAAAGTTTGGAGTGTCAATAGTGTAAATCTTTTTCTAACATATCGTATCTTACGCCTTTATATAATTTCATAGACCTTATCTACTTTTTACTCAAATTAAAAACAGGTTTCTTGTGTGGAAATGGAAAAAAACATTCTTCGGTACGTAGGTCCTCTGCGATGTCTCAGGCAGTAACCAGAGAAAAGTTTTCGATCGAGTCTAGTCGTTTTGTTGGTGATTTAGCGCCGCAATAAAGCCCATTTGTCTCATCCTTGTTAAATCCCTTTCACTCTGGAGGCGTTTGTAAATGGGTTCACTTGGGGTCGCTGGTGCCAGGGACGGCCCTAAGAAAACCTGCATCAGGATACATTGTGACTCTGCCCCATTTTCTGTGACTGTTTTAACTCTTTTGAATTCTTGATGCTCTGAAACGACCATATGAACCCCATAATATAAACTTCTTTTTGAAAGGCTGTACATTTCATAATTAACTGCATGAAGGGGTATTTTTTTCGTGGACAATATGCTCTTCCTTAATTAGTAATTCACTCCATTAAATCAAAACAATAAAAAATTAGGTATCATGTTTAATTTAAAACCAATCAAAGCCTCGTTCATAACCACTTGCTGAGATTGATTAGTTGTCCTAATACAGTCTTTGGGTCCATTTTATAAATAACTTTGCCTGTAAACTGCAGAAATAAATCTAATTTTTACAGCCTCATAAGACCAACTGTAGATGAAATATTCCTTCATTTCAAGACAGTTGAAATGAGAAGAGTTTTCTCCCACTGGCGGTGACCATGTGCGGTGTCACTGTTAATGGCTTTCAGTTTTCATCCCACTTCTTCGACGTTGGCTGTTGCGTTACCAATTTCAGGGTCTTGTAGGCAGGGCATGGAATCTAACAAGGTAACGAATGACTGGGTCGTCATCGATGCATTGGAATGGCCAGACGACAGGAAATAAGACTACAGAAGCCTCCCGTATCGTTTCTGCAGCGACTACCCTCCTTCATTAATCAGGTTTGCAGACCACCATATACACAGAGAGACTAAAAATAATATTTAGCTGCCGAGACGAGACGGCAAGGCACGTTTAGAGATCAGAGAAAGTCTTTTTCTTTGGGTGGTGTCACCCGTCAATCCACAGAAAAGACGTTGGGCGTGTTTTCAGTCGAGTCTACGTCACACACGGGGGCTGAAGTTCCGTTGGATAGCATTGCTGGCAATATGGCCAAAGTTTTCCGGACTACCAAGCCATTACGGCAACTGTACTTCTAACTACAGGACGCTCTTTAAAGTCGTTTCAGGGGATGGATGAAGGAATGAAATAGTGTTCACCATCACGACCATGGTGGTTGTTGACGTTGCTGTCTACCCGACGACGACGAAGACCAACACACACAATCCTTCGAAGCTGACTGGAACGTGATAAAAATAGTCTGAGAGGCCGAATTAATTTCTAACGCTTATGTGATTTACTACGCTCGTCAACATGTTTATAATTCTCAGGTTAAGATAGTCTTTCTTCGTATTCTTTTCGTATCCTTGGTCTTCCTCCGGTACCACCATCGTTTGTTTCTCGATCTATTTCTCTGGTTCACTCATATTGTCTGTTCAGGAACTGTAATCCTGCGATAAAATAATTTGACACTTATTCCTTTGCGGAGAGTTTAATCGCATTTCCCACTCTTGCGGCGAGCTGTCCATGTTTTGTTTTAGACTTTGAAATCCCCGCAAGAATGGTGCGAAATCGCTAAAAGCCTTTTCCATCAAATTCACTTCAGAAGACGGCCACAAGAGGATAACTTTGGCAGCAGAAGGCTGTAACTGCATTTTAGGTTAAATGACAACTTTAAGAAATGATCTAATTGGTAGGTACTTCTCCATTCTCTCTTTCTTTCTCTCGTCTCCAAGATAAATTCGAACTGTTACTATACGGTATGGTCATCATACTAATACGTTTTTGTTTGGAAATTGTCTAATGCTCTTGAAAATACATATAGATATGATTTGTTTCTTTCCAGTGTTCTTAATCTTTCCTGTCTATTTTTTTTTCTTGTTTTCTTCCTTTTTGCTCTTTCTTTTCTGTGAATGAATCTTCCCCATGGCTGCTTGCAATCTAGTTTACGTTTTAAACCATTTTATCTACTCTCTCTCTCTCTCACACACACACACACACACACACACATACACACACACACACACACACTAACATACGTCAGATTAATGTGATAAGAATGCCTTGCTCGTAAAAGTAAGTTTATCTATGTTATTTTTAGGACTCCATTTCGACCCCTAAGGTTTTGTAAAGTATGTAAGGGTGGGCCGACTTATGGCCATACCATTTCACAACTGACTGCACTTTTACAGAGATTCTTGCCACGGAAGCAGTAAAAGGCTGAAAAGCAAGTCTGCTCATTCGCATTTTCACCACGGCCAGTTGCAGGTTTTTCCCGTAAAAGAAAAACGATTAAGGAGAGTGATCTCCCTTTGGCATTTGCTGGACCTGGCATATTGGCTGCCATGTTTGTAACCTAGCGAGACTTTCGTAGTGCTTGGGCTGATTTATACTGCCATTGACCTTTTCTGATGTACGTGAAATGCATGCCTGAGAACAAAAATACTCACGAAAGAAAATGCCGAGAAGAAACAAATTATTACATAGAAAAATAGCAAGCGTGGAATATGCATGCCGTTTGCTCAATGGGCCGCTGGTACCTATAAATAGTTTCGCTTTACTCCATGTAGGAGTTTTGATGGGTCTGAAATTTGTTCTTTTTTTGAATTATAATAATAATAATAATAGTAATTTCTTCTTTACCTCAATTCTTTGCAGGTTACGCAAAAAATTTACAATTCCAGAACAACGCCTTCTCGTCAGATAAGCAAGAAATCCGTAATTAGAGTTGAAAGTTTCACCGATATCTTTCTCTTTAAGCTTATTTTAAAATATGCTTATAGGCACGTACGTATTATTCATACTTGTCATTGAAGAGCCTCCCTCTGCAGAGAAAATCATAGCACATTTTGTAGCCGATTTCCTCCGTTAAGAAAAACCGAAGTACCTTGCGAAAAGTGCATTCCTGTTTACATCAGTGAAAAGGGTGTTGCTTAACGTTCTGCGAGCTGAAAGATTATTGCTTATTAAATACTACAACTGACTGACAGCCGGCGGCAGACATGGAAAAGGTCAGAAAATGTATCGCTTTTTAAGAAGATTGGACCTAAAATACATCTTAAAGATGGCTGGGACGCCAGGAGCTATGTTCGCAGACAAAGATCCGGTAGAGTAAAGGAAGGAGAAGGAAAACAAGCTTGTTGATATTAACGTGTGTCGAGAGGTTAGTCAGCGTCAGTACCCCTCCACCCACTCTTTTTTTTCTTAAAGACGACAGCCCAGACATTCCTTTCCGCCCATTTCCTCAGATCGCGAGTTGCTTCGGGAAGGTTGGTACGCGACGGTTTATCCCAAATGCCGCTAAGCTGGTAGTTATTCCTTTTATCCCGTGATGAGGGGAAACGTTGATGTGCTTGACCTTCAAGTGCTGGCAGGCGCGTGCAGTCGCCTCAGCCCCTCCCCCCTCCTCCTCCCCCTACCCACGCGCTCGATGACAGAAGCAAAAGTGGATAAGAATCCGAAGCGGCAAGATGTGGCTTGGAGCTCCGCCGATACTTTATCTCACAGTCAATTCCAAACACCACGCGGACTCTGTGTGGTTCGTGTCCGCCCTTTGCCTCCCTCTAAACTATCGAATCTCCAGGCAGATTACCGGACAGAGGAGATTTGACCGAGATCGATTCCACCAATCAATTTCCGGATGTAGGGGATTAATCTTTCTGCCTGCCCACTGGCCGGCTGCGTCTGTGTCTTGGGCAGCATGTGGATGGTGACATAGCCTAGTGGCGACTTTTGGGGAAAAAATGGCAGTTTGATTTGCTTTAATACGAACTTTAAAAAAATCTAGTGTTTGGATTAAAAAAAAATATTCAGCTTAACTCTTCGATTCTTGAAATTCACAGCAAAATGCAATCTATAGCTTTAGTAAAAATAACAGCCAATACCGCTTTCTCTCGTTGGAGTATTAATTAATTTCTGTCTACATCTATTTTGCTGGTATTTTTAAGACAAAAGACAGCTTTTTTGTCAAGATCATTTTTAAGCGCTGTTGCGGTCTCATATTTTTGTTCAAAAACTAGTTTTTTTTTTGTAAGCAAAAGAGTTATTGAAGGTAATGAGTTCAGGTCAATTCAAAAGTAGAAAGTGAGCAAAGCTTTGTTATTTCATGAGTCGTTTGACTGTATAATATTAGTAGCTGCACAATACTTTCTCTGTTTGATTTTCGCATTTTACGTTTCCACATCCCACTGATCGTTTTCCTACTCTGAAAATATATACAACACATTATTTTCATAAACGTGTCTTCATTCTTGCTTTTAGCAACAAATTAAAATGTCCCCAACATGTGTAATACTTGGTGCTGAAGTGGCTTACAGAAAGCTCTCCCTTCAAACATCTTTATAATTTCCTATAAACTATTTTACTTGTATCGATCGAGACTTATTGCTTTTCTGCTTATTTGTTGTTTTTTGTCTGATTTATCGAACTTATCGATGGTAATTACAGAGTATTGTGAAAGCCACATTTTCATTCCTCATATCTGCTTTTACCGTCTACTTGAGTCTGCGTATTTTTTTTTCTGTGAAACCTGTAGTAGAATTGTTACCTCCTTCTGATAGTCTCTGTCTATGTTTATCTCTCATCTCTCCTGCTCTCTGTAATGTCTGTTTTCAGCTGTTTACCAAAACAAAACCCGCAAGGGAGATAAAAATATACGAGGGTTCCCTCCCTTTACTACCTTCCTCTTTCTCCCTCAGCTGTACCCCCTACCCTCTGTCCATCACAATTTCACGATGCATACAGTATCGCCACAATCCACCCGCTCTCAAAGCGCCTAATTATATTACCACTTTGGCCTCCTCCCTGATCGATCAGTGCGGCTATTTTAGGTGAAAGGGACTCTGTTTATAGGGGTTTGGACACTTCGCTTATTCTTGCTAATAAAATCAAGGCCCTCAGCATGTGCCAGAGCCTTTAAGCTTTATGGTCAGGCCTGCCAGCCACCCCACCCACACCCCGATGCTTGAAGAGAATCCTGCACCACTTGGCCTTAAGTCTGTGCTGCGCCGTATGAAAGTTTCCTCGGACTACAGAGCAATTACGACCCTATATTGAGCTGTACCTGTCGAGGACAGGTCGCTGAACAAGTGCAAGCCCCTGCCACACTGTTTACATGTGTTTCAACAGATTTTGCATTCTTTATGGAGGACTTAGTCTGAATAACTTCGAGAGAATAAGTCTAGGTGTTGATGGTAGGTATGATACCCGTATCTTAAGCGTTGTGTGTCAAATGTTTTCCGTAGTCTCGAAGTTTCTATTACCAAAGGCTGTCTTTGGTTATAAACCCCATGCACCTTTTTCAGAAATCTTTCTTGCTGGCTGCTTAATTACGCTCTGAACTTAGTTATGTATGAAGTTTAAGATCAGGGAAAATAAACCTTGGCATGCCAGTTGCACGATGTCCTTTAGCTATGAACCATAGCCATAGTCGTATGCCAGTAGATAGTCTTCTCCATCACTCGGCGAACCTTCAGCGCAACACCGGAAGCTAACGCTGATGTAAACTGCCTGCGCTCTATAAGATCAAGTAATTGCAAACATTTCTTCTAGAACTGACAATACTAGCAACATTCGACAGGTCATTTCGTTCTGACGTTTAAAACAAAGTTTATAACCGTTCAACAGAACCTCGTCGGGTACTATCTACAAACTCCCCCTTCTCGACATCCTATCACTAAGAATTCCATTTTGCTAATTCCAGATCTTCACAGCCCCATCTGCTCTTCTATTATGCAGTCTGGGGTCAGGTGCACAACATGTACCTATCCGTTAAGATGTATACCTAAGAACACTTTAGCTGATTGCTATGCTTCTAGGCTCTGCAGAGCTTTCACGGGCGGGGGACATGGTGTTCACATCCCGAGGCCGAGTCGCTCACTGAGGGGGGGGGGGTTTACACAGATTTTGACTCGGAGGATACAAGCAAATAATGAGCTCGCTCTCTTTCTCTTAGATTTTGCACGCAACAGCATGGCTCTTCAAAGAAAATCCCTCGTCGTTGTATATATATAACTATTTTAATTTGTAAGATATGATTATAATAAGCATCTGATTTCGAAAGCTCTTTTTATTAGTAAACAAAGGAAATACTGGAATTTTATTTTAGTTTTCAAAGGTTTGCCCAGTCCGAGAAATATTGAAAGTGGGTTTTGTGAAAGAAAGCATTACTTTTACGAGTGAAAAATCACCGATTTTGCTACAAAGTGATCTCTATCTGAAAGCAGAACTCAAATTAAGATACTTTTATTGGCTCTCGTGGAATAAAAAATAAAAAGTGATGTTTTTATCTATGGCAAAACCTGTAAATATCAGATGCACTTTTCTTATCATTAAGAAATATTTATGTTCTGAGCAGGCGTTTTGTGTACTTTCTCTACCCCATTTAAATAAACCTCTTCTTTTCCTTCCTATGCCTGTCTACCTGTGGTTATGTCTGTTGGCGATCATCCATCCGTCTGTCTTCGTGTCTGCGCTATCACATCTTCACTTTGTCCTAAATATCTGATTTCTTCTCTTCTATCCTTGCCCTGGTTCAAGACCGCGTTGTGTAAACTTGTGTTTTTCTCATACCCGTGTGGTGAATCACACTCATTAGCCCTATTTCCCAGAGATTCTCTTTTTGCTCACCAAAGCCACATATGAAAGCTTTATCGTGTTTACCTGTACAACCTCCTGTTCACGGCAGTCAAACTTGAAGGTGTTAGGCTGGCCATCTGTTTGCAGGGTGTGTAAATGTCGTTTTGTGCTGGCATGATAATTGAAAAAGCAGCTGTGTTGTGTCTCGGGTGTGATAAGCGGCAAGGAGACTGTTCACTTGCATGCTGTCTTCTCCTCCCTTCCCCTCCCCGGCCTCCTCCTCCTCCTTCAGCTTCCGAAATGCTGGAGTTTTTATTACCGCTGAGCTGAAGTGGATGAAACGTCGCGATATAGCTTTTATTATGGAGACTGAGTTATTGATGATTTCATCCAGGACGCAGTTTGTAGATCAGTCAGGTATGCCTGGGAATGTAAAAGGCTACAGTCTGTCCGTGCGTGTGTGTGCGTCTTTCTGCGTGAGAGCAAGGGATACAAAACAACGCAGTTAGCCTACAGGTAAGGAGACAATGTTTTTTGGGGGGGCGACTTCTGTGGTATTTATATCATTTATATCAGCTAATATACCCGCTAATATACCCGCTATTATACCCGCTATTATGTGCTTCATAAAGTACAACACGTTGATAGGTGGATGTTTTAAACGGATAGATGAAAGAAATGTTATGGAAAGTGGAGCTTTCTCGCATTCAGACTGGTTAACTGCTGTCACTTCCCTTTCTTTCTTTCTTTCTTTCTTTCTTTCTTGCTTTCTTTCTTTCTTTCTTTCTTTCTTTCTTTCTTTCTTTCTTTCTTTCTTTCTTTTCATATATCTAGAACAGATGCTTTTATTAACAGTGGATTAAGCAACAATTTCACCATATATTTCGCGCAAAAGAACACAAGCATTTCCAGGGCTGATTAAAAAAAAATATTAAAAAAAAAATAAACCCTTGTGTGAGGAAGATGACTGATAGAAAAAAAGAAAGGGCTTTGTTAAAGTGTACCATGGTGACCGGTGAAACTTGGGACGTCACGGCGTTGCACCGAAGTCGTTGAAGCTGGTGCAGTGAATCGATGGAGTTGCTGGGTGGCACTCAGAATACAGGCGGCAGACAGTGTCCGATCTTTCCGGTCACAGTGGCGCCATTCATCGCCGCCTCCGCGCCTCACCTCGTGGACTTGTCCCCGCTCGTCTCTGGCGCCACTCATCGCCGCCTCTTCATCCAGTGCACAGCACTGTCGGACCATCCTCCTTATTGTCGCAGACCTATAACCTACCTACTTTATCTTGGCGTACATGGACGCTTACTTTCCTGAAGATACCTCTTCTGCCGAGAAGCAAATGTATGCATTTACTTGCTTTAGACTCCACCAGAGACAAAAACATCAGACTGAAAGAATTCACATTTGGGAGTAACTTCAAACAAACTACTATAGGGTAGACTTGCTATTAACGTCCAACCAGTGAGATAGAAGGGCGGTTTTTTGTTTTTTTTTTTTGTTGGTAAAATTGGACATTTGTTGTTTTGATTTTCTGAAGCAGAAGCATATGTGAAAATAAAGAGGTATAAGTTTAAATAAACTCGCAAAAAAAGTGTAGGATGGAAGGCTTTTAACCGGGTAGCAAATTGACAGGTTTGATGTGTTCGAAGTGTAATTTTCGTAAGTGCTTTTCGGATGTACGCTTCATTTCCTCCCTACTGTTTGTTCTCTTACACTTCTTTGCGTCTTCTATGTTTCTATTTTATTACTTTATTATTGCATAGTTGTTTTTCTTCCTTTGTTCGTATTCTGTCCTTGTCTTCGACTTATCTTAAGCGCTGAACGCATGCTCCTTCGTATGCATCGTTACGCGCTATATAAATCTCATTTATTTATTATTTACTTATATTACACACTGTGTACTTTTTACTAGAATAAAGCATTAGATGTTACATTGTTTTATTTTCTCTCTCTCTCAGACACGCACACACACACACACACCTGTCTCCCTCTCTCCCACCGCACAATAATTATTAGTAACGTCAGTGATGCTTTTTAATCACTCATAAAATCATCTCATATTAGATAGAATGCATGAATCAAAGAAAAGCTAATTCCAAGAAAGATATTAAGGCATCGAGGGAAATCAGCCTAATAATGAATTGTGAATTTTGTGTGGTAATGAAAACTCACCAGGTATTTGCCCATAACCCATCAATTTTTTCCTTGCACTTTGTATGCCCCGTATTTCATTTTTGTTTTGTCTTTTTTGCGAGCTTTTTATCATCTACCTGATTTTTGCAGACTCCAGTCTCTCCCGGCCTGGCCCGCACCTCTACCACTCGCCTGTGTCTCACGCTGTGCGATTTGGTTCACTGGGAACATTCCTTGCAGCTAAAGTGGCTGATAAACTGGGATTTGTTGGTAAGAGTGAGTAGTTCAAGATGTCTGTAGTTTGGGCGTATCCGCCAATATATATTTATATATATACACACACGCATGCACGCACGCACACACACTCGAACAACCATCAATATCATAGTGTTATGATATAGGTAAGATTTTGTGTGTGTGTGTGTGTGTGTGTGTGTGTGTGTGTGTGTGTGTGTGTGTGTGTGTGAGAGAGAGAGAAAGAGAGAAGTAGAGATACAATGTGTGCATGTTTGAGCTTGCGTGTCTGTGCGTACGCGTATGTGTGTGCATCCACGCGGGCTTTTGTTCAGTCAAAAGTCGCTAGGAAGAAATTATTAAAGGTAGTGTTAAATATTTAAGAAGCAAGCCAATAAATGCAACGGATCAATCCAAACGTCATAAAATGGCAACCTTTACTGTTGTGTGTATATATATATCTCTATATATATATGTTTTTTCTCTGTGGGTGTTACTACCAACACAAAGACATTTGGTACATTAATGCAGGTCTTTTTTGCACGGGTGCGTGTACAAGAACCCGCATTTTTAACTAACAGGTCTCGTCCAGTGACCTTTACTTCAGACTAGAAGTAACAGTTTCGGTCAGTGTCTGGATCAACCTGTTGTCAAGCTTCTGGGTTACTAGGATGACCAACAACCTTAATTTCCAGCTCTGATTTATTAGATACAAATAGAACTTGAGCTTTGGCCTTGTATGCTCCATTTGACTGTAATCACCCCTTTTTGCGGCACTAAAATCAGCTGTTTATATTGAGAATGACGAGTGTCTACGACGACGACGACGACGATGATGATGATGATGATGATGATGGCATGTTAGTGATTGTGTATTTCTTCCGTAGACCTCTTGGACCACTATGCTGGGGGTGTGCTCAATCACAGCGCAGTCCTGGGCCTTGCAGTTCGCCTGCAGTGCTTCGTTCAGAAGTACAGCAAAATAGTGTTACTGGATTACGGCACCACTGTGTACAGGGTAGGTTGTGTATATCGGCCATGTCTGTACGTAGTAACATGTCATTGATGACATCACTGTGTACAGGGTGGGTTGTGTGGGCCATGTCTTTACGTATTGGCATGTCATTTAATGCCATCACTGTACAGGGCAGGTTGTGTATGTGGACCATGTCTTTACGTAGTGACACGTCATCGATGGAATAACTGTGTATAGAACGGGGTATATGTTGGGGACGTTTTTGTGTATTGTTTGGTCGTCCACGATCAGCCTTTTTGTAGAGGGCCGGCTTGTTTGTCGATTCTCATGTGATGATCCGTCATTCACCAAGTGATATTTTCCTTACTGAAACTGTTACTAAATAAATGGCGTGTTTGTGAAACCTTTGTTTACACTTAATGTATCATAACAACTTACGTGTACTAGTACTTTTAGCAGTTCTAACGTCTGTTGTTCGAACATTCCTGGCCAAGAATAGCACAATGCCAGATTAGAGGATTGTAGTGAACACTATCTATGTTGTTACCCTTCCCCATTTTAATTGCTTATTTGAGATTGTCTGTCTGTCACTCTCTGTGTCTGTCTGTAAATCTGTCTTACGAACAAAACTAGTTTAGTTTCGTTCCCAGTAAGTTTGCGAAGGAACAGAGAGACTTTCTGTGAGACATGTTTCATTCAGGGAAAGCCAAGACTTCCACTGGACTATTTCCTTTGGTCTCGGTTTGAACCGGATCTTGGTAATGAGCTGATCGAACCCTGCGCCCAGAACTAGAAATGAGTTCAGCAAGAGAAATTCCTGAATTCGTGTCATTTACAGACTACGTTTAAGCCATCAGACCTCAGCAGGAAAAAAAATCTGTACGGCTTAGCAGCCATAGTCTCTTGCAGACGTTAACTGTAGGCAGAAAAAATATTTTAATCGAACTCTGCTTAACGGCATTGGTACCGAGCTTTTGACTAGTTTCGTCCTGCAAAGAAAATCTTTAACACTGACACGAGAAGCAGGCAGTCCCGATGGCTCCCTCCCACGTGAATTATCTTGGTCACGTGGTTGTGTTTGTCACTGGGACAAAGCCTGTGGGTTCTGTTTACACTCGCTACTACATTGTAACAAAACAAATGAGAAATTCAAGTGATATTTTTCTTGCTAACAAAATGACATTTGCAGAAAAGGGTTGGAAGGGGGCTCCAAAAAAAGTTCTCTGTTAATTATAATTTGCATTCAAGGAAGCGTACTAAATATAAAACAGTTGGTACTACTGAACAGGCCAGCCACTCCAAAGCACCATTAAATTACTGAACAACATAATCAAGTGTCATCTTTAGAACGTTAGGTGGGACTATTGTGCTGCAGCTACCACAGAAACGGAAATGAGGAGTGATTTTGTGATACAGTCCTCAGTGTCGTTCTTTAAGATTTTGCCTTCATCATGCCTCATTGAACCATTTTGCAAAAAATGAAATATATTACATTCTGTAATCTAGATGACAAGGTGTACTGAGCTGATTGCTGTTAAATGTAGAAGTAGTACATGTATGGTACTTGCAATATTAAACAAAAAACAGCATCATTCCTTACACTGAAGATAAAAGACAATAGTGGCATAAACAAGAGTGAATGTTCACAGAAGTGATCACAAATCCAAATAGCACAATATGTTCAGAGAGAAATTTAAAATATGATTGTTAAAATAATAAAAATATATCCTCTATGATGCACCAATGTTTTTGCTTAAACAAAAACAACAACAAAAAAACTATCGCTATAAAACTATGCTGCAAGCTAGAACAACAGTGTGGAAATACCTACAACCTGCCTGTAAGACAATTCCTTTTGAGCTGTTCCTACACTATATATATATATACTCTATAGTGTCGAGGGTTAATGAGAATGATTCAAGTACCATAGTTATAATATGGCTGACGCGTGTCTGACTGTTTTAGAAGCTAATTTTGTAGAATTTTTACCTTGTGACCTGCTGTGTTTTTGAGGCTCTAATTGATTTACAGCTTTGATTTTTTGTTGTTAAGTCATTACGAATGTCTTGATAATTAGATACTTATCTTACTATGATGTAATAAAGTGATAGGATGATAAATACATAAATTGCATTTTCTTTTTCTCACTCACTCACTCACTCACTCACTCACTCACTCACTCACTCACTCACTCACTCACATATATATACATATTTTACATGCCTGCGCAATAAAAGCACGGAAATCTGTAATGGGAATTAAAATGGGGAGAAGAAAAGAAAAGACGATGTTTCATGCAAGGCTGATTCTGCTTTTCCTCAGGTTGATGGCGAGCAAAACAAAGTGCAGATCTGGAAAGATCAATTCACGCTTCAGCTGGTGATGATGGTAAAGTTTTATCTTTAGTCACGACGCACGTGTTAGACTTGTAGACTTCCAAGATCAAAAGGAATATCAAAAGCACGAAGGAAAGGGAGCAGCCTCTCAAAAAAAAAAACCGGCTTCTGACACCTTACTTCCCAAAGACTGAGACGCGCGCGCGCGCGCTCGCGTGTGTGTGTGTGTGTGTGTGTGTGTGTGTGTGTGTGTGTGTGTGTGTGTGTGTGTGCATTTGACTCCTTTGGTTGTATATTTCTTTTTAAAAAAAAGTATCTCCTTGTCAAATCCCTCGTCGTCCAGTAATACATAGATCTGAGACAATGATATATCCGGAAAGATTTTGTTTGACACATAATGTTAGTAACGCGAACGAGAAGAGGAGGTGGTTGGCATAGGGACCTCAAGTAGGACTATTTATGTTGACAATAAATTAATTAATGAGCAAACCGAGAATATTTTATATCGTCTAGTCGAAAGCAATGATAGATCAGTTAGCAGCCTTTAGAGCTTTCTGGTTCATATATTAATAAAAAAAAAAAAAGACAAGGCTACAGAACAGTGCTTTTGACTGCGTGGGCAGTAATACTTCTATTTCCAGATGATAAATATTCAAGAACCGAAGTTTATAGAGTGCACTACTTCGAATCAGAATATAGAATCCATTGATTTGGGAAGAAGTTTGCCGCTGACTTTGTGCTGCGCTCCCTGTCCTAGGCATGGCGCCGGTACCACGATTCCATGACAACAGACAAAGCTCTGCCTGGCCTCCCCTTGTCCAGAGACCAACTCTTCTACGTCGCATTCGCTCAGGCAAGTGTTTTTTTCAAGAGGCTTTACCTGCAGCTTGAGATAAACCTTTCCATTGTAAAAGTTTGAGGTTTGAGTGGAAGACATATCAGAATAGACAATAGGAAAACAACGAAAAGAAATGATCAAGAAAGTGATAAAGACATGGCCCTCAAATCTGACAAAAATTATTACTTTCAGCCATTTTAAGAATATAACATGTTATGAATTTTCCTCTATCCGCTCTCCAAGTGGTTTTTACATAACCATCTAGAAATACGTATATTTTGTCAATAAAGACAGTGACTGATTTCATATTTGCTTTTGCTGAGCGCAGAATTATCAAAAATAGAGAATGTTTGGGACATTGTAGCACAGTCAGCCTTTTGAAAAAATGCTTCATATCGGTAAACGTAAGCGGAATTTTCTGTATTCTTATGTTCTTACTCTGCATATTTGTGCTCCTGTGTGTTCGTGCGTTTTCGTGACTTGTGAGTGAAGGTTGAGAAAAAAAGACTTGTTCGTCCCTCTCTCTCTCTCTCTCTCTCTGTCGTTCATACTCTATTATTTCTCTGGGACTTTGTGAATCTTCATTCGTTCGTCACTGTTTCTTTATAAGATTTGACCTTCTTTCCTTCTTATGATATACGCTGCTGATGTCTTCAAAATGTTTTGGACCGCAGAATCCATTGCCCTCGTTTACGTGATCCATATATTGAGCTGCGTGCCCATACACCAAGAGGCGCAGGCTTGGAGTGCCAAATATATCTTCTTGCTTAGGCATTGAATAATGGCGTCACAGCTCTTGCGCCTGTCTGCCAGTGATCGAAGGATCTGCCAACACGAAGCGATCTCATGCGTCTCGCGTTTTTTGTGCTAGAGAAAGTTGTTAAAGTGCAGCAAGTTCTTCTTTTCCACATCCGCTTAGTCAACGCTTCTCTCTCTCTCTCTCTTATGTGCCATATGTACAGAAAATCGATCCAGTGACTTTTTAAGGCTTCTTTTTGAAGTAACATTTCTTGTTTACAACAACCGACAATCGCAAACTCTTAGGATTTTTTTATGAAAATGTTTACCTCAACGATATGCAGCTTACAGGCAGAAAACGTAATGCACTTCTATGCAGTATTATATGCATGTCGAGTAATATTAATGATATATGTCGTATTAAACCAATTGTATACCATGTAGACATTAACGATGCTTCTGGGTTTTTTTAATATTCTCAGGTAGTTGTATCCCTCCCGTGGCGCAATATTAGACCGTGTTACGGTATTTGTCAAGCGTATTAGTCCAAGATACTAGAAATGTCTTGTGTTATGGCCATTCTTACAAGTCTGATTACAGCACAACAGCTATAAGTGGAAATATTTATGTAAATCATGAGTTTTAAAAATGTGTCAATTGAAGTGTGAAATCCTGACGTCACAAAGAGAATGTGACTGCGAAAATGTGACTTTACTTGTGACTGTGATTGTGATTGTAATCCTTGATTTGCCCTCGGCATAAAGCCATTTTACGAAAAATCTCACTTAAAAGATACCCAAGCTTTTGTAAAGGGAAGACAGTTTTCATGGTGGGACTCAGACTGCCGCTGTCTCGAAAGGTATGAACGCTGCGCCATAACCGTTTTATTTTTTTTCCCCCATTGCTTTCGTCCTCTTTGTTCATCTCGTTGCCCAGGTCGATGCCTCAAGTCACCTACAGTACCCAGCACATCTCAGATTACAGAGGCCTGTCTGGCTTCTGGCATTGCCGTCTGGTTGACATTTCTGGGAGTTTTTTCTGCTCCTTTTTGCCGTCGGCATAATTTCTGTCATAACTATGTCTTCAGCTCAAGACTAAACTTTGTCAAGTGCAAAATTGCTTATAATATAAACAACAATAGCATGGCGATGCTCTTTCAAACATTACTAACAAGAAGTTTGGCAGAATATGCAAGTGACAGAAAATTAGAATCTGAAAGAGACACCAGCATTACAAAATAAATTTTACAAGGATAAACACAAGTAAGAGTAACTATTTCGGTGGTTTGAGAAATATTTAATTTGTCCACTTTCCAAAATAAAATATTTGTAGAAATTAGAAACTCGTGGAATAATTGAACAGTTATCCTGTCTGTACAGAATTTCGACTTTGGCTACTTTGTTTTGAGCAGCACTAAGTGCAGTGGGGCTCTTTCTTTTTCCTTTCCTTTTTTTTTTTCTTTCTCTTATTGTTTTTTGTTTTTCCTTGTTTTTTGTTTATCTATTGATTTCTTGCTTTCATTTTTTTACCTGTCATCAGTTTTTTTTTCACGGCAGCATCGATTCGCCAAGTTGTAGGATTTCAGTGTTCCCCAAACATCCAGTGGTAATAAAAGATTTTTTTGAAACGAGAACACGCGGTTTAATGTGTTTTTCGGCCATTATATAAAATCCAAGGAATTTACAAGTGTAGAATGAAAGTCGTCAGCAAGAGGAACAGTACTAGTCACTGCTATTTCATGTGATCTGGGCTGTGAACGGTGATCACAGCATGTCTTTTACTCTTCCGTGTCTTTTCAGACTCAGTGCGAACGGGTTAGCGAGCGAGGCATCCTTCAGCATTACGTCATAAATCACGACCACCCTACCTTGCCGAGTGTCCACAGGTGTGTCAACAGGTGCAACTGTCCCGCTTCGATCTGCCACTCAGTTTACATATTGTAAACGTGCAAACAGTTTGTGTTATCTCATGCAAATAATAAAGTGCATCCTTTTGAACGACGCAAGGACATGTGTAATTATACAATTCATTCATCCATTTATTCATTCTCTGTTTCTTTCTTATTCTCCTTTACTTAGTGGTTCGTTATTTCTTTTGCTTTTTCTCTTTTTTCTCTTTTTTGTACTTTTGGTCGCTGCCGTCTGATTAAAACTTTCATTTTTTTTCACGCAGGGTGAACGAACCTCTTCGAAATCATCACGACTTTCACAGAGCGTTCAGCTGTGGGAAATTCAAAGACACATGTGATCTTTTCTAATTTTCTGTAAGATGATAACATTATAAAAATTATGCCAACTGTTCACATATTTGTTATTAAAAGATGCCATATATTTTTTGACAGAGGATATCTGTGATATGTTGCGTTTTGCAGCAGACTTCTGATTTCTGAATGTGGCATTACATCGCCTGTCATTGGTGTGTGTGTGTGTGTGTGTAAGAGACAGAGACGGGAGGAGAGAGAGAGCGCATAAATTCATTTGTATGTGCATGCGCCTTCCTGAAATTGCCTGTGTACGAAAGTTGTGTGAATTTGTTTCAGTAAACTGTCCTGTACATTTTATTAGAACCTGCAATAATTCACTGTCATAAACCTGAGCACATTTCTGATTTGTCAGACCTTTCATCGTTGAAAATCCAGTATTTCGAGATAAACACTAATTAAGTATGTTTGTTGTTCCACATTTGAACCGCGCAAAAGATTACTTTTAAAAGTGACACCAACTGTACATCACTTCACCTGTTTCAAATTGTTTGTGACTTGGACTCTGAGGCTCAGTGCTGACAACGGAAGCACAATCTGGTGTAGAAGCAGCAAAATGCAAAAAGTGCAACATCAATAACAGCTAACAATTGTTGTTGTCCCGACCTGAAATAGATAAAGTGGTTGGCAGTCTGTTTACCAACTACCGATTGAAGAAGAAAAACTGGCGTGCAAAATATAAGACAGTAACCCTGGACTCTATGATTTCTTGATGTTATCGTTACCAGAGATACGGAAATGGATAACTGTGTGTGTATCCGATTCCTTGTAGCTGAGGAAACATCCGGGTACGTGCAGCAAGGTGACTTGTCTGTGTGCAAATTTAAATACATGGCAGATGTACAGTCCCTCCTTGCCAGAATCTCGCCAACAACCGCCCAACACAATTATAAGGGAAGAGACGAGGATGGGCATAATAAAGAGTGTCTAAAATACATAGCTAGGGTAACTTTGATGGAGATTCCTTCTGCTACAAAGAGTGGCTAGAGGCGCGATTGGTAAGATAAGTTGAGAGACTGTACCTTTTGCGCTAAATGTGTTTACCAACGTATTTTTCTCGTGCAAATAATTGGAAAATATTTTCACAAGACAATGGTATAAACTGTTTCAGAATTATTTTCGTATATTGGAGCAACGATGTTTTTATACGAGACAACAATATTTAACCCTTCTATCTACTTTGTAATTCTTAGCAGAAAGGGACCGATCTGAAATCGGATATGGTAGCATAAAACTGTTGCAAAAAATTTTTATTTAATGGTGAAATGAAAACTGATAACTTCACGAAAAAGTAATTAGTACAGACTTGTGACACGTGATCGCGAAATGGCAATTCCTAACTTTGTTATTCGACTCTAAAATAACTGCTCCACCGTAAACAAAAATAATAGAAATGCTGAAGAAATCAACACTAGTTAAGGTTGCTGTTGAAACAGGATGTTAGCATCACCATTTCAGCTTTAATTAGAAGACACGGGTTATAAAATAAATTTCATTGTTAAAGGGACTTACAGTATCAGCAGCAATCTAGAAATTTATACAAATTAGGTGTCATCACAATTAACTATCCTTCGGAGAAAAGGTTTAATCCTAAATAATTCATGCAAAGAAAAGTCAGTTTGTCCTGTATTCCGCGGTTACTTTTATTTGTCGAGTTTTTTCTTACTGCCTACCGAATTAATACCTACACTGCAGTACTTGCCAGTTTAAAGGAACGCTATCGTGTAAGAACTAAAAAGTTTCACATTAAATACAGGAGTGATAATACTCATGGCACTACCGTTTTCTATTTCAGTCTAAATATATAAAGAGTGTAGTGGAGCGTCCTCATGTGAGAGTATTATGATAGTAGAGAGTTAGTTAGTTCTCCACATGTAACGTGCCAGAATGACCGCTCATGAAGAAAATTAGAATGGTGTCAAAAATAATCAAAAAGGCTACACCAAAAAAAAAAAAAAAACGTGCGAAGAACAGTGACATCCTTCCGATGGATGTTAGCAGAAAGACTAAAATCTTCCACATTTTACTTTACTTCTTTCTCTCTCTCTCTATCTGTGTGTGTTTGCGTGTGATTGTGTGTGTGTGTGTGTGTGAGAGAGAGAGATGGCGACAAGAGTGAGTGTGTGAGAATTTTGTTTGTTTCTGTAGGTTTAGAGAAATGTGTTTGTGTATAGGTGAGTAGATAGCTGGTAATGTGTGAGCTGGGTGCGTTACCAAATAGGAGGCGGGAGGCTCGGATAAGTAAGTGTGCATGCGTACGTGATTATGCTCACTTGTATAAAAGAGAGGGCATTCTTTGATTGTTATGAGATCAACTAGAAAACACACAAATATCTATATAATGTTAGCTATTAATGTAACACCCACACAACACATGAAATCAAGACTTTTGTAAGGATCTTTGCAAAAGAAATAGTGGGACAATCAAATGTAGAACAAATAAGGTTTAAGCGTTTGCAGTTAATGACATCCCTCTGAGACCTGTGATACGCGAAACCTAGAAACAAAAAAGTAAGGAGCAAAATAAGGCTTAATTGCAAGAGATTAAAGGACTAAACCAAATGTCATTTATCCAAATAAGGTCTTATCTGTTGCAATAACAATCGTTTTGACAGTCTGAATAAAGCGTAGCATAAACAAGAAGACTAGAAACGAAAAGTATTATTAAAATCATAAATAATTATTCATTAACCTTGCTGTGGTACCATGGGTTTGTGACCCCTGTCCTTTTTGGCTCGTTTGTTTTTAAACTTTCACGATCAGGCACCTCGCCTTTTACGTATTTTTTTAAGTCCTTCCTAAGAATGCGACATGTGTTTGCTAATTTCAGTGTTATTCTTTCTTTTTTTGTTGCTTTTTTCCGTTTGTGATGAAATGGAATTTATAGTACTTTGCATCTTTTATAGGTATTTTTCTCTTTGTTTTAAGATGCTCGTTTGTTATTTTTCACTAAAAATGTGCCCAACTTTGAATTATATAAGAAGCAGAAAGTACGAACATTCCTGAAGGACAAGAAAATTAAATTCATTTATAATGAGTATAATAAGCTTATGTGCGAAGTGCATAGCAAATGGTTGTGCAACCAATGCCAACAGTAAAAGTTAGGTCTACAGTGATGTGATATAATAAGAAGCTCACACCTAGAGTGTTGTGCAATATTATTTGTATTTCGTAATACATTGTTTTGTATTACAACTTGGAAAGATATTGTAATAAATTTTTGATATTCTGGTAATATAATATGTTGTAACAATAGGGTAAAATTGATCCCATGGTACTGTCAACGTAACTTTATTCATGGTACCAGAGCAGGGCTAATGTATCTCTGAGGCACTCTGGAAAAACCTACATAATAATACTTTTTATTAAAGAATGTCTTTCTTATCCTGTTTTTAAAGTTAGACCAAACTCCTGCAGCACATAGCAAAAGTAATTTTATGAGGAGTAAAAACCACTGCTGACACAAGTAACAAGTAAAAACCATAACCAAAGAAAGTTTAGTTTTACGATTGTTTAGTATTTTTCTAACCTTTTAGCATTACCAAATTGAACTTGCTTTAAACCGCTACGACTCACCTTTTTTAATAAATGCACGACCTCTCAAAACAATCTACAAGGCCGCTACATCGTAGGTTAGTTTTAAAGGCGTACTTGGGAGAATATTTTCGATGCGTGAGGTAGTCACTCGAATGAGTAAAAAGACAAGAATTGTTGGAACCCCCATTGAAGGAAGCGGCAAAACCTGAGAGAAATATCCACACTGATGTTTGTATACATGTGCTTTTTATTATGAGGAAAATTTGCTAAATGTTTTTGAAGGTGTCTATCATTTTGATTTCATAAGCTACCTTCACTTAGGAAATTCTTTAGAATTGTCTCAATTACGAGGACAGGTCTGGACATTGATAAATGAAGAAAATAATTTTTGATGTGCATGAATGTGCACTAGGGCTTCTGTTTGGTTATCGAAAGATTAGGATGTGTTAACACATTTTTGTTGTTGTTTATTGTTTTGACCATTAAAGCTGATAAAGCTGCTTCTTAAACATTTGAGTTGAATTCTTTATGTGCTGCTTATTTTGAAGTATTTTTATATCGCGAGTAGAAACTAAAAGTAATGAGAATTTACCGAAGAATCAAATTTTATGTTTCTCGGATAAGCTGCACGAGGGCTGCATTTCAAGGAAAAGGGAAATAATCAGATTGGCTGAATAACAATATATAACTTTGTGTATATTTACAGTTTAGTAAAAGGCAAGAAGGAATGAATACTTTGCTAAACAAGCAGAACAAAACGGAAAAAATGTCACTGACTGGTCACCGAAAGGCATTTTTGTTTCTCGCATAGAGTATCCACCAATAAAAGGAACCTTTTGTGGTGTTCTGCTTTAACGTGAGGTCTCGCTGATGTCTAAGCACCTTGAAACGCCACATTCAAACGCAGGAAGGTAATAAATTACACTTCCTTCCAACAATTCTACACAGTTTACAGGAACACGTTTCTCGCTGGACTTAATAACTGTCTGTATATCACTGGATATGTTTGAAATCGGCAATTTTCCAAAACAAAAGAAACAACCAAAGAACTGTTATCACAAGCAGGCGAAATGTAGCGTTGTGTCATCCTCATTCTCGTCTAATTGTTATCAACGTAGTTCTTTTCCCTCGTTGTCCTTAGGAACACAGCAACTTGCTTGGATAGAGTGTAAGCTTTAGTCACGCGCTCTTTGTCACTTCCATCCCGCCCAGCTACCCCTCCCCCTAGCCCGCAACCCTTTTCAACTCCACCAGCTCCCCATCAGAGTCTTAAGTGGAGCGCAGATCCTGGATGTCAGACCCGACTCGTGCACCTAGGGTTGTACGATGCGTTGTCCTCACCAACCACGTCTTGCTTGCGAAGGATCAGCGGTGTCGTCTCCACAGTGTGGTGGGCGGGGGGAGGGACATCCCCTTCCTTCTTCTCCTCCACATCATCTCGCAGGTCGTCGTCCTCGGACCCCACCTTAAATTTCAGCCGGCGTCGCCGCGATGAGGACCTCCTCAGCAACTCCTGGCTGCTCGGCCCGACCAAAAGCCCGTAGGGTTGAAGGTAGGGTGGGGCCCTACTGAGGTCGCCGTTGGCCTGTGAGGGCCGTTCATGCCGGATGACGGACGGTGACCAGTCCAGCGATTTGTCGAAAGAAGGTTGCGCCATCTTGTGGCGGCGGAAGGAGCCAGCCGCAGATGAAGCCTGGCTGTGCTCGCTGTTCTCAGGACGAAGCGGTTGGCGAGGACGTCGCTCCCTCTCCTCTCCTGTCAGCCAGTATGTCAGAACTTCGCCCTTTCCCTAAAAAAAAAAGAAATGCAAAAACAAAAACGTACGATCCACATACGGCCAGCGAGAAGACCTTTTAACATACGGGAACGTAGAACAAGAAGTTGTCACGTCAGAGAACGAGAGAAACGAAACAGGAAACTAACTTTTTACTATTTTCTGTTCTCCCTAACTAAAAACACAAATTGTTCCCCAAGAAAACTGTTGTTTTTTAAGCTCTACCTGTGTGGCTAACCGTGCTATCATTCAAGAATTTTTGCTCATAATAATACGGGAACAAACGTTTACTGCAGAACCAAAACTACAAAGAAAACTAAAATTACATAAATGAGGCGACAGAGAAGTATGTACTTTTAAAACAAATTTGGTAAAAGGATGATAATAATGGTTATGACAGCACCAAGGTGATACAACTAATTTAACTGGTAATTATGATAGTTGAAGATAGCTGTGCGCATGTTTGTTCTAAGACGTGAGCTTTAGCCTCATTCATAACTTCTCACCCCTTACTTTATAAGGCATATGAACTTTATGAATAGGAGTCGTTAAAATACTTTAAATGTGTAAACAATTCTCCCTCTAATCTACATGGACCTCTCATGGATCTCTATTTTATTTGTGGGAAATGCAGAATATCATTCACCTTTAGACGCGTCAGGCCCCTCTCTTGCAGGACGTATCCTCCCAACTGATCCAGCAGATTCTTGCACTCGTAAGAGCAGTGAATTCTAAGTGCTATAAACACACAAACATTGTTCCAATTACTACAAACAAATTAACAAAAGCAGAACGCTCAGATATATATATATAAGTAAAGACTTTGCTTGCGTGACAATAGCAAGGCAGTATATCTCTAATATAAAAGTAAAATATATGCGCCGGTTCATTCAAACATACTTTCTATCTCTCTTCTGAACACACACACACACACACACACACACACACACACACACACATACACTTACACTTACACTTACACACGTTCTCTCAATTTCTCACTTTCCCTATATGTCGGAATGAGATAAGGTGTAAGTTTTCTTTGACTGTGTTTCTGATAATGAATTAGGATATAGCATGATGTGATAAAATTCATAAGGCTATATGCGTATGACACCATGATATCAATGATGTCTTTTGAGACTTCTCTAACACAACGATGTAGCAAACGCCAACGTGCTAACAATATATCGTGCGCTAAGTGAAAGACGCAAACTATGTGACGTACAGGACTATAAAAGTTAAAATGTGAAACAACGTTCTTATATTTAACATGCTAAATAATGATTTGGATGTATTACCCCCTTGAAATAAAACAAATGGTTTCCTCAGTTTCCTCTGTGTGTGGGGGCGCGCGCGCCTGCCTTTGTCCGTCTCTTTGTCCATCTATCTGTCTGTCCCTCTGTCCGTCTGTCCGTCTGTCTCCCGGTCTCTGTTTTGATATGACTCTATATGTCGGTCAGTCTATCTCCATTTCTTTTGTTTGTCCCTTTTTATGTGGGAGACTGTAATTGGACATCAAACAAACTGATAATAAAGATGTATTACATAATTATAGTTACTTTATCCCGGTGACCACCGAGCCTTGTAAGTAAACGAGTGACAAACTTTTCGACGAGGGTGAAAAGGTGGAGGCAGAAAGGAAAAGAGTGTGTGTGTGTGTGTGTGTCTTAAAGTCTGAAAAAACATAGAAGTTCCGGGCTTTACACCCAGGTAATGTACAAAGGGAGATAACACGCTTTTGTTCGCCTCTCGAAGTCTCAAGCTGTCCTGTCCCATATGTCGGCCCGATTACCGCAGACTGCGCATCAGACCTCAGGAGACATTTGCCAACTAAGAATTCCTCGCAACCCAGTGCTTCACGACACGCACAGCAATTAAGTCCTAAAATAAAGAAGCACTCCTCCTCCAGCTTCTTCTGCTAATTAATCTGTGACCGAATGTTGTTGGTCTGGCGACAGGAAGAGTTAGGAAACGGTCGTTAGACAAGGAGCAGAGTTGTCTGGCTGGGATTTAAGGAAAGAGAGGTTCAGAGAAATAGTCAGCAAAGAAATTAAAACATAACACAGACGGTTTGTACTGAATGTGAGAACAGACGTAGCCAGTGCAGAAAACTAAGTAAAGGAGTGACATGGTCCCGCTTCCTTGCTCTAAGCACCAGACGTGTAGCGGAGTTCTGTACTTTCTGGAGTTTATGAAGAAGTATTCAGGGCAGCCGGCAAGAAAGGCGTTGCAGTAATTAAGTCGAGAAAGAACAAAAGCACAGACAAGAGTGCTGGCAGAGAATGTGACCGACGGCACTGATTTTACGGAGCTCATAAAAGGCAGACTGAATGACAGCTGTAAATTGTTTATCAAGAGTCCTGTCTGCAGTGCCAGTGAATCCCAGATTCCTGACGGATGATGCAAAGGTGCTGTTGGTTTCTCCTGACCCTAATGCTTTGTACTCACGCTCTCCTGTCGACTCCATTCTGGAAGCGGTGTTAACTGTGTCTCCAAACAGACAGTATCGCGGCATCTTAAGTCCCACAACCCCTGCTACGCAAGCTCCGGAATGGATTCCGATTCGCAGTTTCAAGGTGTCGTTGGGACGATGTCGGATCGTAAACTTCCGAATCGACTCCAGAAGATGGAGCGAAAGAGACGCTATTTCGCCTGCGTGCTGTATTCCGTTGGTTTTGGGCAATCCGCTCACCACCATGTAGGCATCACCTATTGTCTCAACTTTGTAGACATCATAATACTCGATTGTCGAGTCAAACAGCGTGTAGAGGTCGTTCAAAAGGTCAACAACCTGAAACAAGACAGTGATTACTGGGAGCTGTGATTGATTAAAAGAATTAACTAAGGAAATGCTAAAAACAGGAGTTTACTGACATAAAGACACATCATAAATAAATTAAGATCTTGAAAAGTAATCAATGAAATTTAAGACAGCGAAGAGGTTAAGACACAAGTTGAAACTACCATATTCTAACTTCTGTGTTGTCGGCAAAGCGATGCTTACAAGTTACTTTTTTATGAAAATGTTGTCACTGTATATGATAATTGCATATATATAGTTGTCTTTAGTTCGTGTCACAGTATGTAATTTGCGTAACTTGTTAAAAAAGGCAAAAAACCCTGCTTATATCTATTAATATACTATTGTTCACGAATTAGCAAAGCTTATCGTTGGTAAAAACAAATTCACTTTTTTAAATTTTGTGAGCACGATCGTTTATAGATACAGAAACATGTGTGTGTGTGTGTGTGTGTGTGTGTGTGTGTGTGTGTGTGTGTGTGTGTGTGTGTGTGTGTGTGTGTGTGTGTGTGTCTTTATAGAGAGGTTGAGACAGAGATTTTGAACATTTAATTAATACCAAGATTTTTGCAAAAGCAAAATCTTGATATTCATAGTATGTGCAATTTCTCAAGGAACAACTAACATGACAACGGAAATAAGTTTCTATGATAGACACAAGTGCATCTAACATGGCCTAAATAGCCTACACGTGCACTTCAATAACACATCAAAGGCTGTACTGGCATGTAAATGATATTTACTCATTCCCGAAATCTACACTCATTTAAGCACGGAAAGCTTAAGAGGCTATTAAACTATTTATAATTCCTTACAGTTCACAGTTTTACGTGAATTATTTATTTAAACCTAAATAATCCACAGAAATGGAAAGAGGTAATGGATTGTACGTTTACTGGAACGGTCCGGGCGTCGCACTCTGTTGCAAAGGTAATGGTGTTTAAGGGAGATCTTGCCAGTACTGTTTCTTGAAGTATCCATTGTCAATAATTTTGCATTAAATGCGAACAAATCTGCAATTTTTGTCGCTGAAGTTATTTAAGGAGTAATCATTGGTTTTCAGACTGAATAATAATGCAATCCTCGTTTTTTTTACCTTCAGAACGAAGCAACAGTCGGTACTTTTTGTAACTTGAACATGAAACGCCTTCTAGCTCTCAGGTCTACAAAATGACGAAACCGGCTCTCTAAGGGAGACAACTCTCAAGAGGCCTTGTAATGCGATTGTCTCCCCTGTACAATATTTGTCTTGGTCACGCTGACGATAATTTCACTATCTCCCAAGAGTGTCATTCCGTGTTTCGGTTTACAAATAAGACAAAAACAAAACAACATCGGATCTCTCTTACTGTTTCGTCCATCCTGTGGACAATATTTCTTAAGTTTTAGAGTAAAAGATAGCGAGCTGATTTTAAGAGCATACAAAAGGAGCAGAAAACAGTGCCTTAACATTTTTAGACAAAAGGGAGGAAAAAATGCAAAATTATTCTGCTGGCAGCGGGGATTTCAAAGGAATTTATTGGGAGATTACATAATTCTTTAAAGATAAAGTGAGTATTTTTCATTTCTTTTTCAAACATGCTCATATATCAGGATTTTGCTGCACAAACGTTCTCACAGAGATTAGGGTTTTACCTTTCATAGAAATAGTCTGTTTACTGGTTTAAGTGCTTAATGTCTGTAATTGTCCATTCGCGCGCGCGCGCGCGCGTGTGTGTGTGTGTGTGTGTGTGTGTGTGTGTGTGTGTGTGTGTGTGTGTGTGTGAGTGTGTGTTTTGTGTGAATTAAGTGTATTTATGCTATCACAAAGACTGTTTTTATTTATCAACGATTTGCATATTATGCCTTGAAGTATTTTATTTTTAACGTTTTCCCTGTTGTGACAGTTCGAGCTCAAACTCTTCTGATTGACCATGCGTGAATATCTGAATTTTGTAGACATATTAAATAAGCTGTGCAACCAAGCGCTACAGCTGGCGCCGCGGCTTTGACCTTTGTGACCCTTGTGGCCCAGACGGCTGAGAAGCCAGTGTTATTGTTCACACGCCAGGCCGAGTAAAGATGAATCAACATACGCATAAAAGTATTTCTTTTGCTTGATCGAATACAAAAGTCTAGAGGTCTATGGTTTTCTCGGAGTTCATTTCGTCTGTGCAAAGAGTGCTAGATGAAAATGCTTGAAACTGAAAATTACTCAAATGCTAACTTTGAAAGGTTGGTACACCAACAATTTAGTGCTAAGCCCCATTATTTGGGACCTAGCAGAATTAACTATATTTTTCAGGACTCCCGGGTACGGAAAAAATATTAATAGTATAAATTCAAAGTTGGTATGTCAAATATATGTAACTTCTCTGTGCTATAGCACTTATCTACACCAGCATTCAAAGTCTATAAAAAGAACGCTAAAAATGTGATTACTCTGGTTTAATTTTTAGCTACAGAAATGAATGAGGTATTAATAGATTAAGCCTGTTCAGCTATTTTCAGCATACATATTTGTTTTGAACTTCTTTCGGAATGCATCTTCTGAAACAGCCTTGAGACATTTGCATTCTGATAAGGCCTGCCAAGCGCTGCCCTTTTTTAATTGTCCTGACACACCTGGCCTTTCAAACTGCTGCTTACACTGGTTTTCCAGCAGCTTCTCTCGCAGCTTCATCTCCTTGAGCGTCTTCACTTGCCTTGACTGACTGGAGTGACTGTTTCTTTTTAGTTTCCCGCCAAGATGCGGCTGAAATTGCGTTAAAAAATAACATAATGCTACACACTACGGCTACTGTTGCCCGTGAAAGCATATAGTATCTGACTTTTCTTCTTTATAGCATTCATGAGCTCTGACAGTTTACAACTTTTAAAAAAGTTTCGAAACATGCCTTGACTTGCTCCCATTATTGTACATCTGCCCAAAGGTCTTTTCCCTTAGCTTTTTGGTAAGAGGGCAGTGCTTCAGATTCTGTTAATCTCTTTTGCCTGTTGCTGTTTGTATTTCCCACCTTGGAAGACGTCAGACAACTAAGTTTCTATAATAAGCAATATCCAATGCTAGCACTTCAACTACTCACCAACTGAAAAGAATAAAAGAAGTAAGCAAGTTCAGACAAAAAAAAAACAACAAAAAAACTCTACACCTACTATCACTGAAGAAAAGAAAATTAAACCTCGTTTCTCTTAACGTACACCAACAGCTTTTGTTTTCCAAGCAAGTGTGAATGTGAATTTCACGTGACCACTCAAAGAGCCAGTTTTATAGTTGTCATGTCATCCATATAATTTTAGGTTGTGGTCATGTGGTGTAATCTCTGCTTAAACAAAACTTGTCAAACTATGAAAAATTAAATGCAACAAATTCAGTATACGATAAATAAAGTAATGCGGCTACTGATTTCTCTGTACCCTGTTGTGACACCATAACGTCAATCACCTGACAGGATCGCTCATACTAATTAAACTGAAAAGATGAAAGAAAAGTGTGAGTTTTCCAACACTCATTGTCAGATATAACGACGTGAATCATGGAGAGGCAAACATCTTGCCAACACATCTACATTGATCCCACTCAGCGACGTTGTCGGTCAAGGCAGTGATAGACAGTGGAGCACGAAGCGGTTGTGCCATGTCTTTTGCCACAGCAGATCTCGATGACTAAGAGATTTGTTTTGAACAACAAAACTATCATCAATATTACTCCTGTGTCTCCATAACAAATCGCCATCCAAACTTCGATTTTAGCACACTTTTAGCCATGTTTTGGTTATCAAATTAAGCTTCCTCTCCCCCCCCCCCCAAGTGAAGAAGTTTCCTTATTTCAAGTTATTTTTATCTCACGTGTGAGAATTACATACGAAAGTGGAGTACTGTCTGAATACGCTCATAACCAATTTCTGACACCGAGGTGCGAAATGCGCTTGAGTATAGTGTAGGTCCGAGCCATTTTTTATATTTATTTTGCACCAGGTCGTACAATAAATACACCTTTTGGCAGAATGATGAACTAATAGTATTTTTTATTCATGTGTTTATATTTAAAACGGAATAACAAAAATGGTTGGTGTGTTGCAAAGTGAGAGAGTTTTCACAACGGCTTGGTCAGTTTGGACTAACTAGTAACACGCTGCATAATTTGCAAAAAATTGTTTCGGTAGTCCGAAGGTGATAATTGCAAAATATACTCTTACAGCTCAAAGAAGATTTATCTTCATTATTTAACTGCAGTTTTTAGCTTGAAGAGCAATCTCATGTTACTGTTCTTTTTCTCTTTACCATTGCTATGTTATGTTTACCGGGTTGAACGTTTTCGAGTTCACAAATAAACTGATCTGAATTTGGTTACCGGATCTCAAATATCATTTATCTGTAGGATTTCGGAAAACAGAATATTGCGCAATATTCACTTATACATCGGCAAGTCGTGGTCATGACCTCACCACAAATAGACCGTGAATCTGTTAATAGAGTTAAAGGTACACATGACTTAAAATATACACGGTAACAAACACAAAGAGACATACACAGAGAGACAGCTAAACATAATTTGATTTCAATTATCAATGAAACATTGAATACCACGTTCTGGAATGGTGGTTGGGTGTGTGTGTGTGTGTGTGTGTGTGTGTGTGTGTGTGTGTGTGTGTGTTGGGGGGGACTGTAAGTGAGTGCACGTGTGAGGGTGTTTATGTGTATGTTAGAGAGAGAGAGGAAGAAAGAAAGATCGTGGGAGTAATTCTCAAATTTCCAAAAATAAAATGAAAATAAAAATCCAAATTAAGAAGAGCGACCGACATAGACATGAGTCAAGAATTATGAATGGGAGCTTCTGTAAGGTGGTTCTAACATGCCGTTTTGTGGCAGAATGTCACACCTGCATGGGAGTACTTTCAGAGGACATGGCGGTAAACCCACAGATGTCGCTGAAATAGATGGTCACCAAGTCGAAGGTATCCGCTTCCACCCGTTTTCCCCGCATCAGCTGGTCAGCTACTGACCTGCATCAACATCACAGAATCAGCCAACCACCAACACCAAAAACATTGTCACACCTTTCTGCCAACGTTAACCTTTATGAAACTGTCATAATAGCCTTTTGACTAGTAAACACCGATAACGAAGCGTAGAAAGAAATAAACGAACCGTTTTAACAAACAGAATGTTTTGTAATCGTTTACTTCCTATGGAAATTCGAGCTGCTTCTAACGATTTGTTTTCCTTTAACCCCTTCATACTGTGACATTGCTAAAACACTCCTCGAGCCAGCCATTCATCCCACTAAACTTACCAACTTTGTCAAGACGGGAGCAGATGATGAGATGGGGAACTGTGAGGATTCTAAAGATAATTTTAGTGATAGAGAGAGAACTATTTTTATGCCCTCTAAATCTATTTCTCAGAAGCCTGGGAATGTGTTGTAGGAGGAGCTTAATGACAGAAAGAGTGCGGATGCTGCCCTCTGTCTTTCTCCAAGAGCTATTTTTCTTACCTTGGCAACATCTCGTGTAATAATTCCTCTGTTTTTTTCTTCTCCTCAATAAGCTGGTCGGTTCTCTCCTCCACCAGCGCCTCCAGGTTGTCAGCGTATTTCTCCATCATGGCTAACATGTTGTCCAGGATGTTGGGCTTCCTGTCGGCACATGCATCACGTCTGCATCACGTAGGAAACGTAGCAACTCCCCGCGGTCGCGACCGATCGATTGCCTCCCCTGCTTCTGTACCTTCCCCAGTGATTACTGCGCCTTCTGCCCTTTAACACAACTGCATTAGTCTCCGTCTTCGTGTGTATTTACTATCCTGAACTGAACCCGTACTTTAAAAAATAACGACTGTCTAGTAGGGAGAAGGAGGAACTAGGGTGCGTTTCTTCAGTCTCCCTTCATTGTAAAGGATGGGGGTGGAGAGTTCTGAGCGATTCATCGAGCTCGTCAACAGTCCATTTGGCTTTTTTTCTTAATAAATTGAATCAAGTTTGTTGGAAGTCCGAAAATGGAAGACAAATCTAGAAATGTAGTAAAGTAGAATGAAGGGCTATGCCGTCGAAGAACTCTTGAATTATCTTATATCAAATATTTATTTTTATATAGGTCTGACTTTCACAAATTTATACATTTTTGAAATAATGGGAAAACTTCAAAAAAGAAAGAAAATTTCTTTCGAAAATTCATGCTAAGAAAACACAAATGTAATAGCAACATTACAGAGTACAATAAAGACTAGTAGAAAGAAGTTGCTAAAGAAATAATTGAAGAATCGAAGAAAGAAAGAAAGAAAGAACGCTTCAAAGAATGATTGCTTAAAAACAAACAAAACTGCCGCCTTTCATGAACACAATGTCTTGTAGCACACACAGGACACACGCACGTCGACAAAAATAGAACGAGCCGCAGAGATGTGAATATTGGTAAACCTTTGGACCCTGGAAGACACGAACTTCCATTTGAAGTGTTTGGAAATCTGAATCGATTGTCCAATGATTGAGGGGCATCCTCTGGCTAGATTACGATTTTCTATAACAATTTTTAGTCATCTTTTCACAAATTGGAATCTAGGCTGGCATCTGGCCCTAAGGTAGAGAGCAAAAGGGGGGGGGCAGGTTTCCGGGTAGGTTTTGTAGCCAGGCCAAGCCCATACTTCACCCGCAAAGAGCTGAGCATCGAGCGATGTCTCTGATCAGGCGGGTAATTGACGTCCCCTATCATCTGACAACATCAGCGACATTTCATATCCTCTGAACTGTTTCCCTTCGGAAATGAACTTCATTGTCTGCTGCTGTTGTTTGGAAGCTGCTGGTTGGGGAGGGGGTTGAGGTTAGGGGAGGTGGGGTGGAAAGAAACTCTGCTCCTCATTTCGTCCTGCTGCGCTTGTTTTGAGTGCAATTAGTAATCACCATAGCTAAACGCATTTTCAGGTAACAGTGAGGGGTTGGGATAGTCACAATTAGCTGGCATGTATGTTTTGAAATTGCTGCGCATGGTGCCTCTAAGGTCGCCGAGTGTCTGTAAAGTTGAGGATCGTGACAATTGGCATGAGCGGGAACAGATTTAGCAGTAGTCATTCATTAACTACAAACACGATGCGCGCGCCTCGAAAGGGTTTTTGCGCTACCGCATGTTCCGCTTCACTGCTTTTTAAGGACATGCAGCTGCCACAGCTTACTGAGAAAAAGAGCAGAGCAGGAAAGACAAACATTGCAGAGACAAGCTAGTCCACGTAAAATTGTTGTGTTTGTCTTTAAAGAGATGAGGAAGCTGTCTTCGGTGAGGGGATTCCTGAAGGTACGACATGTTCGTAAAAACGTGGATTTTTGTGTCCCTGCTGCGCTAGACCCACCCGCCAGCAGAGACTTACCTCATGTATTTTTTATTAGGTGCAAGCTACCACATGCACACTATCACAGGCTTACATTAAATTGCAAGCTGCCCTACACTACGTTTAGCTGCCTCTGTATCGACTTTTGCGTACACATCCAGACATTGATCGTGTTAACGCCTAGTGATTAACAGCATATGCTGCTGAGGATATAAGTTCTGGCCTTAAATAGTGCAACAGTTTCTGTCTTGGACAGAATAAATTGGCGTTTAATTTACTTAGCCCATGCAATGGGAAACTGTTTCAACTTTGCTTTGTTTTGTTTACATTTTTGGTTTACATTTTCCGCCAGAACAAATCATCGGTATCTTGTCATCTAGAAACGGTCATTGTTCCTGTTATCTCCCTTTCGAGCAGTTCCCTGGGCTAGGTGGAGCTAGCATCACCAGCAATCATTGATCTGCAGGCATTGGCGTGGAGGTCGTGCAACAAACTGGAATTAGCGCATGTTCCCTTGCGGCCCTTCGTAAACATCGGGAGTTGGGAAGGGGGGAGGTCGTGAGTAGAATCATTTTTGTAAAAACACTTCCTTTTCCTTTCTTCAGTGCATTTAATCAGAAGTGTAAACCCTGAAGGGAAACGATACAAACCTAAGACCAGCCGCGACCTCGGCTGGAGATCTCTGAATAAAAAAAAAAAAAATTCCAAGGGCTGATAACTGGGTGAATCTCCAAGACTTCTCTAAACTGCACTGGAGTCAGATAATAAAGGTTACAATGTACTACCGGGTTGTTTCTTAGCTCGGTCGTGACACCAGCTGGAGTCTAGGTAAGAGACAGACCTCTTACAAGCTTTGTACATAACCGAGGTTTTGTATAGTTCATTACAATTTCCTTAAATAAGGACACAATGCTTAAGGAAAAAATGTGGTTTTGATTGTATTTAACTACAAATACAAAGATAATATTGTTTTAACGTTAACTATCTACTGTTCCCATTCATTTGTGTTTAAATCATAGTTTCTATTGGAAAAAACTTTGTTGAATGTTTTATGTCCCCAGATCCGATCAGTTAGATATTGTAAGCTGGATTACCTCTATAAAAAGAATAGCGTTTGTCTGACAAAACGTCTAGAGTTTAATTTTCTTTCCCAACCAAATCCCCTTAATTTTCTAACCGCTCATCCACCAAGGTTTGTTAACTACCCTCCCCCTTCAAAAATCTATCCTATTTTTTTATCAAAACTATGATCAACTTTCTTCCTTCTTGCTATTCCAAAGAGAGGCAAATTTACTTACATCCCTTTTTGCAAAGGTTTGAGTCTGGAGCGAATCAGTTTGAAGTCTGGTCTCTTGTGTGGATCCTCGTCCCAGCACTCCTTGATGAGGTCTGTCACCACCTTTGGAGATTTCCCCAGCTCCGAGAGGCGTGGTCGGAAGGGGACATCACCGTCGTTGTACTTCACACGGTCCACGATTTCTAATAGACGCAAATACCATGTGAAATCGATAGCAAGCTTTTAACCTCCCTCAGAAAAATGAGCGACACCAAGGGTTCTGAAGAGCTTTGTAGAGTATTTTCTGAACATATCAAATAATATAACATCTGAAAAAGATTAATTTAAAATGAAAGACTAGAAAGAAGGAAAAATCGTAAAAGAAAGAAGCCAATGAGGAATGTATTTGGAGATACACATAAACAACACTCACATACACACGTAGACAAACATTCACCCACGCAGGAGCGCGGACACGAAGCGAGAGAGAGATTTGCTAGATGATGAAGGCTTCAAGTTGCTCGCGTCTCTTCATTTCTCGTGCCACTAAAACTTGCCTTTCGGGGACAAAGAGCTGTCACCGTACGGCCCTTTCCGCCCGTAGATTTCAAACATGATGATCGCAAAGGAGTAGACATCCCCCTCATGACTCCCTCGGGCTGGCGCCGTGTCTCGCAACAGTTCGGGAGCCCGCCATAGAAGATCTGTGAGGAACAAAAGGCAGTGAAACTCTCTGACAGCCAGACAACGACTTCTGCAAAAGGACAGTCTTTCTTAGTTTGTAGGATACAAAAATATTTACTTAAAACTTTGCAAACACAGTTAATGTGTCAATACAACATCTTTGTTTGTTTGTTTTTCTTTCTTTCTTTCTTTCTTCTGTATTTACACACTTTATACACGCGTGTGTACTTCAAATGTAGTACAGATCTAGTTTACTCCCTATATAAGTCCTCTGGACCAAATTATGTCTAAAACAGCAGACTAAGACTTTAGTGAAATACTTTAATGTATCAAGACTTAAGTTAGTCAGCAAGACGCTTAGAATAATTCCTATAAACAAACAACTTAAGTGCAGTAAAACTTTACGAAGGTTGTGACCTTTCCAGTTCTTCTTTGCAGGAGAGGAAAAAGCGTAACTGTCCAAGTAATGAGACAACACTGCAAGGATTACAGAAAGTAATAAAAAATACCAACAACCAAATCGGTGTGAGACACACACACAAAAAAAAAGAAAACAAAAATCAGGAGAGCTGTTGTCCGAGGTTCTTCAGGCAGTTATGATAGTCTGGCAGGAGGGATGTGAAAATAATTTGCAAGCTTGCTGAGAATTTGCACGGACCAGTGGTCACGGAGACCATTAGAGCCAGCTGCTCTCTGGCAGCCCAGGTTTGGCTACGGAGGCGGCTAATAGATGGCACACGCCTTGTCATGCTGAGAATAACGATAAGAAATGCACCCGAGATCGATACGGCAAGTGAAGATGAATGGACACTTGAACGACCAGATTAAAGCGATTAAGACCACCATAGAAGCACACTAAGGTGGCGGGTGACACATTGCTTAATAAAGACAGCGATCACTTTTCTGTTGCAGATTTTTTCCTTGCATGAAGATTATTGCGCAAAGAAGGAATTTGTCCAATCCCGTCTCTATAATTTGTGTGTGTGTGTGTGTGTGTGTGTGTGTGTGTGTGTGTGTGTGTGTGTGTGTGTGTGAATATGTCCGTATGTGCGCGAGTGCTTGTTTAATGTATGTGTCGATATGCACGTACGTGCTTGTCTTGTACACTTTTACACTTTGTTTCTTTATTTGTTCATCTGCTGTTTTTTGTGCCCAGTAGTTAACCATCTCAGGTCACTGAAGTGTTTAAAATTGTTTGTCCGTCGCGAGTGTCTTGAATTTTACAAACCAGCAAGCATTTTCTAACGCATTTACTTTACAAATACATGAAGTAAAAACATGTTATTCAATGTATATCTGGTTAATCTTTCTCTTAGAGGTACATTTACTCACTCCTATAAAAGGCATATTCTCCAATGTCGTCCTGTGCCCCCTTCAAGAACTCATGTAGCCCAAAGTCCGTGATCTTGAGCACCCAACGACTGTCCACGACGCAGTTTGAAGACTTGAGTTTTCCGTGTGACTTGATTTCACTGTCGTGGATGTAGATCATGCCCTGAAAGATACCAATGGCGTGCTTCAAGGTAAAACGTAGTCGTAATACTAATGTTAGCTTTAAGAACTAATGCTGCTTAAAATAGTTCCTCAACATGTTTTCTTCTGATCATCACACCGCGTCTCCAAGGACACCTCAGCAACCGGGATGACCTAATTTTATACGTCAATGGTCGGCGGTTGGGGGTTTTACACCGTGCCAACAGCTAAGGCTACATCTCGGTTTACACGACAAGGTGTGACACAATGAAAGCTGTTGTTAGTTTGTAACGTTATCTGTTCAGATAACAAAGCACACTTACAGAAATTAGCATTCGACATACGGCAGGTTTTTAATTGACCGGTCTGCGCCGTGTCATATGGATGCAGTCACGTGTCGCGGCAGAATCTGTCAACATAAAGCGCTACAGAAATTGCGCAAGTATCCTCATTTCTGAATTATTTTGTATTACTTCTTTTATCATTTTTCATTAGAGCAAAGAAGTAGATACCACGAGTGAAGTGGCTTTGGACAGCACACATGGGTCTCAGCGAGTTATTGAGGACCCGATGACCTGCTGAAAGAAAAATAGAGCTCTGTCTATTTATTTATTTTTATTTTTTAATTTGTTCCCAGCTGCGTGTTATCCGTATTGCCCATCCTCTCAAGTTGCTGCTCACAAGAGGTATGTTGCGGACACTGCAGTGCAGTTCCTTGCGAGCTTCTCAAGTATTGATGCAACAACCAAACCTAATTCTTCTGCTAATTTCATTGCTGTTCTTATAAATATCTTCTCGATTAGTAATTTAGTGACCAGTTAGTTCCCTTACCTTAGAAATAGCGCCAACTATGTTAAAAACATACACTAATAACGCTTTTCGCTTCCAAAAAAGTAAGATATTGGCAAGTACCGCAGATGTTACTGGCTGTCGATTCTTTCTTCTTCTATGTTCGCCTGATTGGACGCAGACCGCATCGAAACGTTTTGGTCGGTCCGCCGACTTGGTAGAAGCGCAATCAATCGTTACCCCTTCACGGCTTCGCACTTTAATATGTCTCTGAGCTTTATGATGACAGCAAGTGCTAACTAGAACATAAACCTCGCCAAGTCTCGGGCAGACACGAGAGACGCCGAGCACGGAGGCGGTTTGCAAATTATATCGCATTATACCTTGCCAAAAACATCCGCGAGAGGGTTAAATCCCACTTTCGGACAGGAAATAAGGAAACGGCTCAGATAAAACTTGTGCAGGAAAGAGGATCAAAGGGAAGTAAGTCCTCAGACAATCGATCAGACTTTTTGTGCGTGCAGCCTTATGTGATGAGTAGTGCTTGGCCGCTGAGCGATGTATGGATAAAAGAGAGCGCTTTTATTCAGGAATCATACTGCAAAATATCATAAAGTTCATACAGACCTCCAGCCTCTGCTTTTGCTCAGTCTCTATAACATTTTCACACTTTCCTCAAGGCTCGTCTTCATACAAAATATGAACAAACGTTTGATCAACGGTTTACGGACGGTTATATCAACACCTTGTCGAACTTTAGCGACTGTCTTTGTGACACCGGGTCAGAGGGATGATCGTCGGTAGCTTTCTTCAGATACTCCGGTTTCTTTCGACCTGCGCGTGCGTGCGTGCGTTAGAGAGAGAGAGAGGGATAGAGACTGTGTGTGTGTGTGTGTGTGTGTGTGTGTGCTGTGAAATATGAATGTATGTATAAGTGTGTTGTTTGTATACGTGTTCATGAAGGTACATTTGAGTGATTTGACACCCAATTGAATGGTGTCCGTTAGTGCGCCTGTATGTATATCAAGCGCGCTGTCCAGTTCTTTCTTTAGTAAACGTGCTAAACAAAATACGCTGCCAGGCGTGATCAAACACTTACCCACATTTATTTTAAGTCCTGTCGACACAATCCCAGAGAAGAGGAGAATTTAATGCAGATTTTTCACTCAATTTTCAGATCTAACCTAGGTTATTAATTCTGGAGTTATCTGGAAATAAACTGGGGTCATAACTCTAAAATTCTCTGGAAATAAACTGATTTTTATGATTTATAGAATTCTATAAAACACATTTTTCGTGGTTGCATAGTGCATTTAGTTGTCGTCTAAGGTTGCTTAAGCACCAGCTTACATCGATGAGAAGTGGGAGTTTGTGAGAAAATTCACTTTAGCACTGAGGCATTTTAAAGCAAAGTAAATTATTGTAGCGGCGGCTAGTGAAAACTGTCCGTGAGTTCTGTCAAGCATGATACGCCTTGACCTGAAGAACTTGAGAAAGTGTGCATCTGATACTCGCCCTCACTCACTCCCCTACTCACCTCCCCCTTCTCCTCCTCCCTCCTCCCCCCTCCACACGGGCGCTCTCACAGTACATAAACATTGCTAGCCATGTCAGTTAACAACATATTTTAAATGTTTTTAAATTGAATTTGATTAAGAGAATTTTTACGTTGGGACCGTCGCCGTTGCAATTTTATACATAGTCAAGATATTTGTCGCTAGCTTTTGAACTGGTCAGTGGCGTGGCTTGGCATGTAGGAAATAAATCTGCCTTCAGTAACTGCAAGCGAGAATAAAGATCATATTCTGAGAACAGCAAGCTGTCATGAGGTCACGTGTTGCATACAGCAGGACAATGGTCACCAGTGAGTAAATGAATATGTGCAACATACACGACTTTACATAACCGCTCTCTCTCTCTCTCTTTCTCACTCTCCCTCTTTCTGTACCCGTGAGTATTCCACAATGAAGCAGAAATGCATCGAAGAGGAACCATTGTCGATCCTCGTTCTGCTTGTCTGAAACGTGTGAAAGTTCAAACGTCAAACGCAAGGTTCTGATGGCGTTCTTAATTCTGCACTTTATCGTGCAGAATATTCTGCACTTTCTCGTCAGTAAACAGGATATTTCTCTTTTTTGCATATATTTATCTTGTTCAGTAGCTACTCCCTTACCACACGCAATACTGTAATATCATTCACTAGTTCATGATCTGCTCAGCAAAAGTGAGAGGCGCTTACACGATTTCCTCGCATATGTCTCAGCCAAATATCCTTCGGACGAATGAGAAATGTCTGTGAGAAGTATGAATCAATGTAGCACTAAAAGCTTTTGTCTTGTTTTGCCAGTCACAAATCACGGACTCGCGTAAATCTGAAAAAACTATTGGTCTCAACAGAAACAGTGAAACGCAGATGGCATGATGAGAAGAACGTCTTAAAAGCGAGTGAACACTAAATGTTACAGCCTGGGTATGACCGATGGTCTTCACTGGTTCCATGTCATAGACAAATGTCCCAATACTACCTTCATTCATAATGCATCCACACTTTTCCAACAACAGCAACATCAGTTGTCATTTTGGCTTTCCAGGTTGTGATGCACTAGCTTCCTGGACGAAGGACTTTAGGACCGGACAGCATGAAACATGTCGGGCTAACAATGTACGGCTCTCGTATAAGTTTAAGAAGAATTAAACATGCATCAAACACATAGGCTGTAAACTCCAGACAGAAAGATAAACATAGTAATGTGGTTTGGTGAAAAGCAATTGACATAAATATACACTTACAGCAAACATTGAATGTGATCCTCAAAAGTGTGAATCAAAATGATAAACACTCTAGTTACAACCTAAACAATGTCTTAAGTCAAACAGTCCAGTTATTCAACATTATTTTACAAAAGCAACAGTTAGAAACGCTTCTCTCGCTCCCGAAAGTAGGATCACTTTAGTGTTATGAGAATGGGAGTCAGTTTTCTGGCATGAGCATCCATCAATCCAAATGATAATATGGGTCTCAGATTCTTTCGCTTTTCGATTCTACAGAAGTTAATTCTACTTACTGTAGGACACGCATAACTAGGACATGAACTCTAACTTCCTGAACATTCCGAAGACGTCAGTGTAGTGCGAAGTTTGGTCGCGAGGAGTCGATGAAACATATTGAGATACTCCCCGCTGGCTGATGAGGGATCTCCAGTATTACAGACAAAGAAAGGAAGGCGTTTGGGTCGTGTCCTGCAAGAAAGTCTCTCGTTTTTTCTGTGCAGATCCTTATACATTGACAGGGTCCTTATGCGTCAGATATTACTGTGTACTGTGGGATCACCAAAATAAATATCATGCACAAGTGCAACACAGGACCTACAGCAGTCATAACAGTTGTCAGAGACAAAACTGAATCAGAGCTGGGGTAAATACGTCGACCCGTTTAGAGACAATAGAAAGAAGGACTGGTATGTCATGTGCGGAAACAGATGACTTACCACGAGCTATCCACTCGTTTTGTCCGGTTTTGCTTTACACAGTGCGTTCTAGAATACTACAGATTTTGCTGTTTTGTTGCATTGCAAGAGGGAAAAAAATCTGAGATGTTTTGCGTACAAAGGAAGACACAAATAAAATTATTCCCCTGAGAATTAGGGTAGGTTTGAAATAAATTCTATTACTGTTAATGCACCCCTTTCCGATCATTAAATCCATTATAAACCCTTTGCTCTTAAAATAATCTGTACAATATCTAATCTTCAGTATACGACAAACGTCGTAGAAAAAAAGGCTACATGTAAAAGTACAACTTTATTCCTCTTAATGTGTTTCTCAGCAAGAAATTTCCATCCAGTACTTCTGCACAGTCACAGTTTCTAGGAACTCTTTACGAAATCTGAAACGCAGAATAGCAACACAAAATGGAGTGGGGAAAGAGAGGAGTAATCGTTTTTACCCTCTCTATCTTCTGTCTTTCCCTTCCCCCACTTTACAGAAAAAAAGATAAGTGTGCTCCATCAACAAACTGTCTTCGGCGCCATGGCCACTAAACGCTGCTGGTCACCACGAATAAAAATGCTGGCTCAATTTGTGGAAAACAAATTATAGGAGCCATTAACGCTGGGAACTTATTAACAATATAAAAAATAATAAAATATTGAAAAGTATAAACCATTTCAATTAGCATTACATTAACAACGATAAAACTACATTAAATATCCTCATAGTTCCTCTTCTTTAGATGCGTAACCGCTGTCATCAAAATGTCATCACAAATTGAGTACACGTTGAGGAAAAGCACGTTTGTAAAATTGACACATATTTTCATGACATAAACTACACATCATCACGTTATCATTTTTTTCATATATCTCTAAGTAATTATAAAAAATAGGTTTTATCCCGATGAGACCAGATTGTACAAGGAGTAATTTAAAGGCAGTGGCGGCGGACGTTTCATAAGCACGACGATGGGCTTCTAAATGCTGGGCAATATAAAGATTTTCACATTCCAATACTTAGTGAATACATCAGTCCCTCAGAGCTCGAGAAAGCTCCTTGAATCCTTTGTATCCACCTATTGTAGTGAAGCCTTTCTCTGTTTAATTTAGAACGGCATATAACATGTCAAAATTTCGTTTTTACATGAACTGGTGCGTGACACTTTATCTGGTAGTGCAGGTTTGTTTTGGTTTTATTTTTTTCTTGTGATTTTGTTGGTGTTTTGTCTTGCTGTATGCGTAATTGCTACTGTCTAGGTGGGGAAACTAACTACCATATTGAGGGATATATTGCTTACCTCCCCACTTCCTTCACACACACCTTATAAATTGAAACCTGTCAACTTCTGATGAGACAGACTAATAGTTAGTCAGTATGATTTGAAACGAACCGACTTTGCCTTATGATCAGTGCCTTTGACGTCGGAGCAGAAATTAGTTTGGGCTAGAGCCGGTTCATGTAGCAAGGTGGAAGAAGGTGATGTAGACGATGTGAACTACTTACAATTCTCTGGCTCTACACCCATACTAGGCCCTGAGACACTAACGTACTTACATACAAAACATTGCTGTAGAACACGGTCAAAGTGTAGTCCTTGCTTCCTTATCCCGAACTACAATGAATGTAAATGTAACATTTTTTCGGGAGTTTATTGTTAACTGATTAGCCTACGACTCATACACGACGTAGAATCGATCTGAACTAATTCATGTGATTGCACTAATTAACTAATTCGGGTAAAAGTAGAAATAGGATTTTTGCGTTGGCAACGTGTGCATAAAACACGACAAAAGTCGTAAATATTCATCACAAAGGTCGCTAACTATTCGCCATAGAACAGTAAAGCATGAGTATTCTACAGCGTGAAGGGCTCCTGACTCTCTTCTTACAAGCTTTTGAATGCAGAAGGCTTTGCTTTATCGAAAAATGAACTGACTACACAATCATGAAACTTAACGCGTTAGATGCACATTTGAGAACCCTATGGGAAAGGCAGTAGAAGATGAGGAACTGGCAAACGGCAGGATGGAATCAAGCTGATGGACGTGACCACCCTCAACGAAAAGGAAGATCACAAACACCCGCAATGCCTTACCCTAACGATGTCGTGGACGAGAGAGGCGATGAACATGGAGTCCAGCTGAAAGTCGTCGTTCTCCAAGATGTCCTGAGACAAGATAAGAGCAAATGTCTGTAGAATCGAAAATTGTTGTCAACATCAACGCCAGAAGGAGAAAGGAGGAGTAGGGTTCAGAGACAAACATCTTTAGACGCGTGTAAGGATTTAAAAATAACTTGAGTTAAAAGTATGTGTTTATATGTGTTTATATATATATATTTAAGAGAGAGAGAGGGCGTAATGAGTGCGCTCGAGTTGATGGGTGTTCCTGCGTTCGTGTGCGTGCGTTGGTATATTTTTTATTTTGGTTCATTAATTCGCTTGCTAATTCATTCACTCTCTATTTTCTTGACTCGACCACACACGCCCACGCACGCACGCACGCACACACGCACCGAAGCAAGAACGGACACGCACACACACACACACACACCACAGACGCACACACGCACCGAAGCAAGAACGCACGCACGCACGGTTCTTGCATACAAATGTTTTTGGTATGGAGAAATCTAGTTACGCAACATTTTTACCTGCAGGCTTCCCTTCGCGCAGTAGGCCGTGACAATCAGAATGCTGGGCGAATCAATACAAGCTCCGATAAAAGGGTTGATGTTGTCATGACGCAGTTCTCGCATCTGCCAAAAAAAGAGAAAAAAAAAATACACCGCACAACTTTTGCAATAAACAAGACATTGTGTTTACCCACAGAGGCCACCGGCTGACAGCACGACAGAGTAGTGATCAGTGAAAGGCAGCCAAGCTCATGATGCATGTAATTGTCAGCAGCAGCAGCAGCCTGGGCAGCACGTCCTGCCAGTCTGTGAGTGAACTCTGCAGTGAACATGTATGTGTGTCGTGCAGACATCCACACTATGATGTCTACTCATTAAACATATTCGTTTTAGAAAAGTCAAGTCTGCATAAAAGGTCTTTTGTAGTTGCTTTTTTTCTAGTCGTGTAACCCATATCAGTTGCCTGCGCAACGGGATGCAATCTGCTGAAACTTCTTTTCCTGGGCTACCACTGTATGGATTCGCAAGCCAACGAGAGCGTTCGGTTCTCTGAGTACAAAAGAATTTTCTTTTTTTTAATTTTCTGAAAGGAAATCACTGAGGGCAAGTCATCGTCCTCTGCTCTTAACAGCTGCTTTATCGCAGAACGCAGAGAAGGCAAGGAAAAAATTCTCGCGAGATTTCTTCTCATTAACAACGAGAATTTCGCTAAACCCTTTCAGGCGCGCTGTGGGCGAGGAGCTTGAATGCAACGGAACTTCCTCTCAGCCCACGAAAAGCTTGGCATCCAGTTTAGCCGCATTCAATGAGAATGATTGGGGTGACAGCATTGTCTTTGTTGTTTTCTAATTTTATTTCCAATTATTATAGAAGCTACGACCGTAAAAGGTCAAACATTAAACAATGCTCTAGCTGTGTGTTTGAAGTGTATTTCACTAAAGGCCATCAATAATCTTTCATCCATTACCATGTACGCCTTCTGCTAATCAAAGGTTTCAAGCCAAAAAAAAAACAGTTAGGCTCTCATAAAAGACGTAATTTTTGTGTAACAAAGGGTTAATTCCCTCTTAATATCGCCAGCAGTTTATGATTACAGCAAGGAGATGTAGTGTACGAGGCAGCTTTTTCCACAATATTTCACCGTGGTCCAATCAGCAGTATATACTAACAGTTTTAGAACATCATCGATCGATGCAAAGAAAGAATGGGCTAACAGTATAAACGATTGAGACAGAGGTATGTGAGTAAAAGATCTTCTATTTGTCAGAAAAAACATTACACTTTTATTGAACATCTGCAAACGTTTTAATGAACTTTACGAACAATCCATTTAAATATTTATTGCTATATAAAAAAGGTAAAGGTCATCCCATAACCTTTTCAGGTCGTTGGGGAGTGAGGTGTTAGAGACCTCACTTTTTTATTGCTATATAAGTTCCCTGAAAAAATACCCGCACCAGCCAAGAAAACACTGAAATGTTTAACAAACAATGGCACTACAAGTGTGACAACAATGAATATAAACAACAGCAACAACAATCCGCTACAGCGACATCTCGGGGAAATAAATTCTCGTGTTTACCGTCTTAAGCTCTTTCCGAACACTCCTTGTTAGCTCCACATGCTTCTTGTTGACCCGGCGAATGGCAACTATGGTACCTCGGTATGTCCCAACATGAGTGAACAGTTGCCGGATGTCAAAATCGGTCTGAGACATCAGCGATATTTGGCTGGGAGAGCGACACATCTGGGTGGTCTAAAAGACAGAAAACAACGTGTTTACAAAATTCTCAGTGGGAGCAACGTAGACTGATCTCGTTACAACGTCGTCCTCAGAAACTGGTTAGAACATGGCATGTAGCTGTGGTTAGTATCCACCTGCATGTGATTAGTATTGCAGGAGACACACGTTATTGAAATATATTGACAGAAAGATGCATTTTATAAACATGCATGAGATAAACATACAGCACCTGCAAGCACGCGTACACATGCATCTCAATATTTATATCTTGATTTAGATGACGTAGATAGCATTATTTAAATGTTTGCTTGTTTGCTTGTTTGTTCGTTCGTTTGTTTGTTTGTTTGTTTGTGTGATAAAGAGAGGAAAGAGTGATTGACAGACACAGACTTCAGAGTCAAGTCTAATGCGAATTTGAAACGATTACGCTTTTGCTCAGAAGGCAGTTGAAAGGACGCTAACTTTGGCTCGTTGACCGTAACCTTGGCCAAAAGCTTGATTGGGTTGCTCTCCAAATGTGATGTCTTTGTAGTCAATTTTCCATAGCAGACTTGCCAAGTCCTGTTCGTACCGCCAGTTCCTGCAAAAGTGTATTTTTTCTGGCACTGGAAAGTAGGGAACAGCTCTCTTTTCTCTTCCTTTATTGTCTGGCTGTCTGTCTGTCTTTCTTTCCTTTACTACTGCTTTCTTTCATTCATTTACTGTTTTTTTTTTACTTCTCTTCCTTTCTCTTTAGTAATTATTAAATATTTTTAATATTATTTTGTGTTAGTGTGCAGTAAAAAGCATGTGGATACGTTTTTTAATATTTTCATTTTAACGAGAAAGAATCTTGTCTTCTACATTTGTACATCAGCAAAGGTCATGGAACTAAACAAAACTGAGTACATGTGGGATATTTTGTATGTGTGTGTACTTGTTTGTTTGTTTGTTTGTTTGTTTGTTTGTGTGTGTGTGTGTGTGTGTGTGTGTGTGTGTGCATTTCTATGTACGCGTTAATGCGTACATTAACCAATCAGGAGAAAGTGTTACAGAAAATGACAGAACTCAGCAGGCCCAATATTTTAGCTCAACCATGTGACCTTCATAAAAGTTCATTTGTGTTTTCTCTTTGCGTTGAAAAATCCCCAGAGAGAAAAAGCGGAAAGCGGAAAAAAGACAATAAAACACCTTTATAAATATTTATTCTCGATCGGGTTGTCCAATTCTTTCCCGACAGCTATACAAGAAAACTCCCTCTCCCTCAACACCACTTTTTAATTTTGAAAGTGAAAAAGCATTGATAAGCGAAATATCAGTCATTACAGTTGATTAATACTGAAGTTGCCTTATGTCTACGCGATCACAGTCTTATTTCTGCGATTGTAAACACATTAAAATAGCATTGCGATGTATTTGCTGGTGTTCTAGAGCTAATTTTGCAACAGAAAGGATCATACGGTCAGGCTGTCAAGATGGCCACCTCGAGGTTTTGTTTCTTTACCCTTACGTCTGATAATCATGGCCTTTCATCGTCTATTTTCACTAAACTTTCATCGTCCTCTGGCACACACGACTGTGTGTTCTGATATAATGAAACAAACATTTATTTAAAGAAAAATCACAGTGGATCATTACTGGCCTGCATGTCTTTGACACAAGCTGAAACTGCCATTAGAATAAACAACTAAATTATTCAAACGCAGACAAGGCATGCATTTACAGGAAATCATCCCTCTGCTCAGATGTTCATCGTCCTGAAAACCTTTTCTGCATTCAGTTTTAATGCGAAGATGAAGGTCACAACTCTTTTCTTGATAAGGTACTCCACTCTTGCTCTGCCAAACAGTCGAGGCATTTTCGCGAGAACACTGTCAATGTACTTTCATGCAATGGCTGGTGTGTCTGGTCTTTGTGTGTTCCAGGGTGTGTATTTAAAAACTTAACAAAACAAGGAGAAGATTTTGAGTGGAATGGCTCGATTGCGTGACTTGAATGGAATGAGGGCATTTCGTCAATTATTCAGCACATGAGAGGTACGAGCTCGTCTGTGGTTATCGCGGAAACGGTGGCCAAGTCTGTTAGCCGCTCAGTTACCTTAACTGAGACATAACGTGAAGAAATAAGTGGAAACGATTGCTGTTGTGTTATAAACTTTCTCAACTTTGAAGTAAAAAAAAAGACAGCAGGAAAGTTAGTATTATCTGCTTCACCCAAAGAAAAAAATCAAGATACACGTTAAAATAAATATCCATAAATATATCGCACAATAAATGTTTTTATTACATGACCGAACCCTTGCAGAAACAGAGAAAAGTGCAGAGAAAGGTTCTCCTATTACCTTTAATTAAATTCCACCGTGATGTACTTGCCAAATCACAAAAATATGTATAAAGCAATAAGTAAGAAATAAGACTTTTAGTACAATGTTTTTACGACCAACCCTTCTATAGACACACACCCACACGCACAAACGCACGCACGCATTTAATAGGCGGAAGGGAGAAAGTAAAGAAGAAGAAGAAACCTTAAGCTAATGAGGGTCTTTCGTCACGGAGGTGTGTGCTGTGATATAAAACTGAAAGTAAGATCGCGAGAATAATAACAGCGTGGAGCACGAGTCAAGAACCGGGAGAAAATCAACAAAGTTGAGGCGACTGTTGTTCTCGCCATCAGTCAAGGTGTCAGTCCCCATCATCATAACTAAGGCAGCTGTGTGGTTATCACCTTCAGCCGAGACGCTGTGTGGAGTTTTCTCTATTCCCATCACCATCACCAAAGAGATATGGTTGCTGCCTTCTGTCAATTTGTGTGCTGCTCTCTCTCTCTCTCTAACCATCACAGCTACAGTTACTGTGTGGTTCTCACCTTCAGCCAACCGCTGTGTGCAACTTTCACTCTCCTCTATGTAAACTAAATGTCAAAGGAACTTAGTGGATATTTGCGAGTACGTTATGAATTGTTTGTTTTATCATGGATGCCGAGGCTCAATCCTGACCTCCATTAGAAACGTCAAGTTGAGTAATTGATGCATGGACTATTAGACCTAGCCCTGGCCTTTTGAATTCTCTTGGTAAGGACTGTGTAGTTCGGACATAGTTGAATTCACATTTATGTTAGTCTGTCAAAGTTACCTCAAATGTAAATTTAGCTTTCTGTATGTTTAGTTATCTTCATAAATTACTGTACCTTATGTACGTAGTACAGCCAAGGTGTTCACCCGTCGATGTAGTTTTGGTTGCGTGTTCTGTAGCCGACGTGAACCCGATGAACTTTGTGTAATGCATGTGTGGTGTTTTATTGTTTTGTCTAAGCCCCAGCATCAATATCTGTGGAGAGACTTTATGCAACTGTTTTGTGCTTCGTGGAAAGAGCGGAGGAGTGACTGTGTGTGTTGTGATGTACAGCACTTTTCTTGGGAAAGATTAGGAAGGGAGATAGAGAAGATGGGAACCAGCTGGCCCTGAGACAGGTAAGGACGGTAAGGTCATAAGAACATTTTTTTAAATCTTTCACTTCTCTCCAACCCTCATCCTTTCCAAAATCACTAGTCTTATTATCGATTATCCGGTCGCAGTATTCCTGTCTAAATTTCAGGCTCTCGGTTTTTGTTTTCTCGTTATAAATTTATTAATCTCCACACACACACACACACAGAATCATTAGAGCCTCGTGTTTGTGCAGACACCATATCTCTGTTGGTTCGCAACTCCTGCTGATAACACAAGTCCTGTAACCCTTCACTGGAATGTGCTGTCGACTATTATGGGTCACACTCGTCCCTGACAACGCTGTCTACCTTCAGTAGCGGCACGCATCTCCCCGCACTAGCAGGTAACATGCTGCACGCTGCACGTGCGTGTGCTGACAAGAACTACTGTTTGCCCGGACGTGACGGGGACTCTTGTCCTCAACAGCTCGTGCTAACATCCCTTCATGTTTTACAAATTCTTTTCATGCTCTCTCTCTCTTTCTCTTCCTCTTTCAGCGCAATTACTAATTTTTCCGTGCTCTGCCTATCATCATTTGCGATTTGCGAAACTGAATCAAAATGCGAGGGAACATGGGGATAATCATCGATGTTGTACGTTTACAAGATCGTAGATCAAGAAGAAGGCAAGCAATGTTGAATGAGGAAGTTCAGCCTGATCTTAGTTTTTGTCTGTTTATTTAGGAAAATAAATATAATGGTTCAATAAAGGAAGTGGTATCAAGACAACCACCAGATTGAGAGAGGCAGTCACTTAGAACACAGTCATGTAACAACATTTGCTTCAAGATGCAGCAAGCTGTTTTCTAACGGTTTTTTTTTCTTGTTTTGTTTTCTTTAAATGACACAAAGAATACTTCATCAGGAGGTGCAGGGCTACACCAGCAGCGTATCATATTTCATCTTTTCGATCCGCAGAGAAAGCAGCCAAGATTAGGGGGCACACAACAGAGTCTTAAAGATCAATACGTGGGATAACAGAAGCAGATTTTGCATCACTGCTTGCACTTGTCAAACACTTGGTGCTCTGCACCACTTGATGAAAAAGAACAACGATGTGATGTTTGTTTTTCGAACCTGTCTCTCCGGATACGACTAAGAAAGACGCGAAATAATTTATTAGGAATGGGAAAGACGGAGACAATTGGAAAAATTAAAAGTAATTAAAAGGAAGGTGAGACACTTTGTCACTGACACGCTGCCCAGTAACACCACCTGTCTTCTACTGCCCTTTGCAAATAATTTTGTTTTATTAGTTGGCAGACGACTCTACTATATTTATAGAAATAGTAATTTGTTTTACCGTAGAACACCCTGATGCTATCTTTGCTCTTGAACTTATGGACTGATAAAACCAACATAGTGTAAGGCACCGAGAATTCTATCGCTGACTCATCACTGTACAGAATTTTTTTTTATTAAAGGTAAGTCATTGCAGCAAAAGATTATTTTTAGCTTAAGGTCATTGGTAAGATGGTCTGAGATATGTATCGTAAATAATCAAACTGCTTTTACATGGTCACCAGACATTTTAGGAATCAAATCAATGTGAGTTGCAGAAGACTAAAGCCTATAATCCAGAGAATAGTTTTGAGGGTAATGTTTACCAACTGTTATAAATATGACCATCTGATAAGTCAAATGAAGAGCAGAAAAGCAAAAAACGTGTTTTAAACAAAACGGTTTACGTCTTAACATAACCTACCCATTCTCAAGACACTCAAGAATGAAATAATGAACAAACAAGTTTGATATTTTAAACACGTTACAAACTTGAAACTAGCCGTAATTTAGTGGCAGTCTGAATAAAAAGAACCACCAGTGAAGTTTTGGCGACCGGGCAGAATGCAATTAATCATCAACCGTGAAGTGTTGACAAAAGGATCTTGCCGACATTGATCTGCTTCTCGACTGTGGCAAACAAACTGTTTTTCTTGAGATTAAAATTTTGTAACAGTTGTTGATGCTGTTCAACGTATTCGATAAATGACAATGCACACGAGTGGCTGTAATTCTCACCAGAAAAGAAGAAAAAAGCCCGGTTAGAATATTTGTTATCCTACTCTGTAATCTCGAAACCTTTACCTAGACATAATTTCCCGTGCTCTGCCGTAATGCTTATAATTGCATATTTGTTTTGACTTCAACATTTTCTTCCATACTTCTGGCTTAACAGAATTTTCTTTTTCTTTTTTTTTTGATTATGTCCGCTGTCATTTGCATCCTACTGGGTGTTCACATTCGTCATTACACTGCCCCCTCTTTACCTTCAAGTCCCGAAAACAATGAAAAACAAATTCAAGCGTCATCAGAGATTTGAGACAAGAACTACAAACTATGTTTCCTTGGTAACGGGCGAGGATTACATTCTTGTCTCAAGTTTCTTGTGTGCGTGATTTGTACACTCTGTTTTTCTAGGGAGTTCTTTCAAAAGAATTCTGCAGACTTCCTGCACGGCAAGTGTGTGTCTGTCTGTCTTTGGCTGCGGTATGCTGTTAGCGGGGTCTTCTTTCTTTGGCGGATCCGCATTTGGCCTTTCATGACCTCCAGCAAACATGGTTGTGAAATGAAACCTTCCAACAGCAAAGATGTCGACATGAGGACGACAAACAGAAAAAATAGAGCCCATCAAGTGACAGCTAATGCATCCTTCTGTAAGAGAGTAAAATCAACATAGAAAAGACTTGTAGCTTTAGAGAAAAAAACAGTAAAATGGTCGAAACGGAACGTGACATGGCGATGGGTCTAGTATTTGCGGTAAAGAATTTTCAGTGTCTTTTTGCGTGTCTGTCTGCCAGTCTTGATGACCAATGATTAGATGAGCTGTTGAGTTGCATAACGAAACTGAGCCACGAGGCAATGGTGGCAATGTGCAGAAAAAATGGACGGCCATTGATAAACAGTTAAGATCAGAGAAGTATTCGTGCTTAGTGGCAATGTTCTTGACAGTGAAGAGTCTTCAGTAACAGCCAATGAGGTTCAAAACTAATTTATGTCTTGGTAATGAAAGTAGCTGTTCCCTTCATTTGTCGCTTTTTTGCATAGTATCTGGACGTGCTGTAAACAGCAATAACAGCGAAGAACTTTTAAGCGAGACTCACCACCACAATAGAATCTCTCCTATATCTGCTTGACAACGGGACTATATGACAAGCTGCGATTATTCCACGATTGCACAGGTACTTTTGATAATTAATTACATTTTTCTGCGATATTTAATTGTTACACCTTGTCAGATGCTACTGCGTTTTTGTTTGAGAATTAAAAGCCAGTCTTGTAAGACAATGTATCGTCTTCTCAAATTTATGGAAAGTGAGACACAAGCATACATTGCTTTAGAAAAGCCAAAAGGCAGTCAAGATTATAAACAGGAAGTATGTTAGATAATACGAAAAATATAGTTTCCATAGGGTTATATTTTTACAACTACTACTAGAAGACTGAATAATACATAAGTCGAAGAAAACACAACAGCTCAGCAAGGACTAGTACTAAACAAAGTCATTAGACAAAAGGCAAACAGTTGAAGCGCCTTGGACTCTGATTATATGTGTTTTAAAGACAAAGAAAAGTTTTAAAAAATTATTCTGAGACCTCGTAAGTTAAGAAAGTTAAGTTAAGAAATTACTTTTTAAATAATTCACCTTAAAGATTTCTACATGGTGAATCAATAAATTTCAAAACAAATAAGCCCATTAGCAGAAAAATTCGTTCTAAAAATTTAAAACAGTGCAGTTTTAAAAATTGGAAAATGATAGCTTTAGAGAAAGTAGAAAAATAAACAGAAAACGGCAGCGGCAACAAAAGGCAATATATAGATATACAGTTTACCGAATGAGTGCAATGTTACAATGTCAGTATGCGAAAGAAAAAAGATTTACTGAGCATCGTGGTGTGCTTGTAGGGAGCAAGTCTCCAAATGTTATAACATTGTAAAGGTGCAGGTAATACAAATACGCTTACCAATTCTTCAAAACTTTCAGGTTGCTATGTTTGAAAAATACACAGCATAGTATACACTTCGTTAATAATGTTTTAAAATTAGCTTGGTTGATTTTTTAAAGATTTTTTTAACCCCGAAGAATTTACATATAATTGCTACCAACATACTACAATATAGTTTACCTGGGGCATCTTTGTAACTGTTATTTGGTAAACGTAAGTGGTGATAATTAAATTTTATGTTGAAAAAGACCTGTCTTCAGGTATATATTTATATATATATATATATACGGACAATAACTTAATTTTCTAAAGAAAGAAAATAGATTATATGGAGGGAACAAATAAATCTTAAATAACAATTTCTAGCACACTAATAAAATATTTATTTGCAACTTTTTGGAAGTCTCCATAGGCTTTTCGAGTTTCTCACCTGTAAATGAGGTAAACCACAATAGTGCCGATGAGGATGAGGCTCCCTGCGATACCAGCGACGACTTCCTTAGTGTACGCTGAAACAGAGGACAGTCCGCACCTGCCCTGTAGCCACGTGCACAGGTAAAGCTTAATGACAGTTTTACCAGCCACTGCAAGTATTTCCAGTGTGTGTGTGTGTGTGTGTGTGTGTGTGTGTGTGTGTGTGTGTGTGTGTGTTAGCATGTAAACTGCAGAGAGAAAGAATTTGAGAGAGAAAAGGAACAGAAACAACTAAACATATAGACTGACCACAGCAGACGGAAATAAATGCTAAAAATCTCATAAGAATTACACAATACTGGCAAAATAAAGCCACGTGAAAAAAGAAAATGAAACTAAAACGCTGTTTGTTGTGCAGCACACGTGTGTTGCAGAATCTGTACACGTGTCTACATCAGCAGAATGTCAGACAAGAGAGCCAGTCAGGCGTGCTTTGTGTCACACTTTACGTCCGTTTTGTGACCCAATTCACGAGAAACGACGACCCATCTTCGGTGTCTCCTGGCATTTGCAGCATCTTCATCGTGCTAGCAAAGCCTTTCTGACAACCTACGTCTCCAGCACAGTAGGGATAGGTCACGGCCTAGGAAACCTTGCTTCCTCTCTGCAGGTCTGGCACTTAAAGACCGCCACAGACTTCCAGGTATCCCCGCCCCTCCCTTCTGCTGCAAAAAAACACTCAGACTTAAACGCTAATGATATGTAAAATGTCTGTGTGAGACATAGATATGTCTTTCTGCACAAATTACATCCATAATGGCCAGATGAAGAAGTATGCATCTGTTTGCTACACGGATATCGTGCTGCAGAACCTGTCAGCCGTTTGTAGAATGCCTCTTTATACTCTAAAGGAACAGACAAACAATGGGAAAAATACTCACATGTTGCGGGAATACAAAGCTCATGGTGAAAGCCACACTTAGGTTCGTCCACTGGTGGTTTTCCAGCGATCCAATGAATGGTTTCGTTGCCATAAAACTGGAATGTCTGCACACACACAAAACAAATCCCTTGTAAAACGATTGGTTTGAGGGAAAAATATGTATATTACATTGAGAAATTTATTCTACAGAACTTATTCTCATTTTTTCATTCTCTCTTTCTCTGTTTTTCTTTCTCTCTCTTTTTCTCCCTTCTATGTAACTGCATTTTCATTGGCCAACAATTAACATCTTGCTTTTTGTCCCAATCAACGCGCAAAATTATGAGAATCCACATAAGAGATGGTGTAATTTTTTGCCAATACTGAAAACAATCGTAAATGTTTTAGTATGTCCTTGTTAGTTATACTTTTCAACTTCCTAAATGTAAAATCACTGCTCGCAGTAGCTCACGTGTTTTGCTCCTTTGTAAATCGAAAACTGTACCAGAAAACTTGTAAACTGGCGGTTAGTTTAGACGGTCTTGAGTTGAAACATTATCCCAAATATTATACGTTACTATCATCTGTTAAAATCTACTCCACAAACTAACCATTTTAAATGATCTGATACAAGCTAAGCCACATACAGTCCTACATAATGATCTATTGAAAGTAATTTTTCACATTATAAGCCTGTTACAATGATCTTTTACAAGCTATTATCCCACAATATATTTCACATCATGATCTTTTACAAGTTATTCTCCCACATAATATCCATGTTACAATGATCTGTACAATCTATCATCTATAATGGCGTACATAATGACCTATTAAAAAATTTTCTACTACACCATATTCCTGTTAAAATGGTCTTTTAAAGTTATTGCTCACATTATTCTGCATAATGATGTATTATAAGTTATTCTCCTTCATCATTTCTCCGTTACAATGATCCATTACAAGCTATCATCTCACATCATATCCCTGTTTCAACAATCTGCACAGCTTTCTTGTCTTCTTTATTATCCTTTGATCGAGTCAGCCAACTACGATAATTGTAGTGTTTGAGACGACAGGGTAAAAGAAAAGGACGGTGTTGAAGCGTTGGAAATATTTCTTCAGCTCCAATTTGCTCTTTCTACAAAAGTATTTTTTACACAAAGTTTTTACGTCCTTTTTGTGCAAACTTTCACCGAATACGCACGCCCAAAACTGATTCGACTTCCACCCTGGAACTTAGCCAGCAAATAGTTGCACGGTTATTCAAAGTGGACAGCAATGAGAACGTTTACTTGCTGGCGAGGATTTGAACCCTTTTTTTTAGGGTGGAGAGCCTCCCCACTGTGCACCCGTCAACGTCAGTAATCATCAGTCAAATGCGACCACGTCTAGCCGCAGCTGTCCTATTATCGCCATAAAGACTTATCGTACTTCAGCAAAGACGGTTGAGGATTGCGGGAAGTCTGTTCATCGCGCGCCATTCCTAACGCTGGGAAAGCTGCCGACTTCCGCCTGATGCACCACCACGCTGGGTGTGAGAATGGCCTGACCTTTAGTCTTACATGCAGTTTCGACTGTTTCCACTGGGGTTTGGTTGTTTGTTACTGTGTATTACTGTGTGACGATTCAGGTGACAATATATATATATATATATATTTACAAGCGATGTATGCGGAGCTTAAAAAAAAGTGCGTTGTACAAAGATCTAGAAACGAGAGAAAAGAAGTACGCTATAGGCTTTTAGTCGGGGTGAGCTGTATTTTCTGGTCGGTAATATTTTCCTATGTAAGGTGTATTTTCTGGAGACGGCAGCTCCACGCAAGATATCCGCATCAGGATCGCAACAGCAACAGCAGCAATGGCTAGGCTAGATAGGATCTGGCATAGCCACAAGATAAGGTTCACTACCAAGTACAGGCTATACAAATCCCTGGTAGTGCCGATCCTGCTCTACGGATGCGACACGTGGACTCTACTCGCCGAAACAGAAAGGAGAATCCAGGCATTCGAGCACAAGTGTCTGAGGAGGCTGCTCCGGATCTCATACAAAGAACACAAAACCAACGACTTTGTAAGAAACAAGATTGCCACACTGGTAGGACACCAGGAACCTCTACTATCAACAGTCAAGCGACGTAAGCTGGTCTTCTTTGGCCATGTAACCCGGCACGACACCTTGTCGAAGACTATCCTTCAAGGCACCTTGGAGGGTAGCCGACGCCGCGGTGGTCAGAGAAAGAACTGGCTTACGAACGTCAAAGACTGGACTGGTCGTCCTGTACAGGACCTGCTGACTATTGCCCAAAACAGGCAAGAGTGGCGGGCCCTATCAGCTGCCGCGTCTATCCATGTGCTCCCCCCAACGCCAGGTGCCAGGCAAGGGACGACTGACTGACTGTATTTTCTGGAACTTTGTTAATGACAGGGCTAGGCGATATTATATGCTGTACGATTGGTGTGAACAGCTGTGAACAGTTAGATTTGTTAAGGACTGATTTTCTTCTTCATATAGCCTACACACACACACACTCTCTCTCTCTCTCTATTTCTTTCTTCTCTATTTCTTTCTCTGTCTCTGTGTCTCTGTATGTGCGTGCATGCGTGCGAGTGAGCATCCTCGCGTTTGAGTTGAATTATGGACATCTCAAAACCTGATTCAAGTATCAAAAATCAAGCAGACCTTGGTATAGCTTCTTCGAACGCTCTACGTGGTCTTCTAAACTAGAGTTGAGACCTCAGAACCATCTCTTTTTTTTACTTTTCTTTCTTCTTTTACTTGAGACGTCAGTCTTTCATCTTTTCTTTGATCTTTCTCAATGTCTTAAAGAAACATGTGAAGAGTTTCAAACACAACTACGAAAAAAAGTATTTAAGACCAGTTCAAGATTCTTTCTTCACACACCGAAAATAGGTTGTAGATTTTTGAAGGTGGGATGCGAAAAATGTTTGTGCTGGATGAAACCCGTGCGACAAGAGAGATAATAACACCAGAATCCGAAAAATAGAATATGTTAAAAACACGCTATGTAGTCACTCTAACAAATAATGTTGAAGCATATATATTAGTGTAGCATTATCATAGCACTAAGTACAAGCGAATACTATTTCTCCCTCCTTGCAACATACTCGCACACACACATATGCATGCACATGCGCGTGCACCCATCCACTCACAGACGCACACGGGTAGATAAAGGAGAACAAAATGTGTATCACTAAACACACTGGTCTAATTAAGTCGATTTTGCAATGAAACTACACACTCTCCGATGCCTCTTTGAAACTTAATGCTACCTAGATTTTAATTAAATCGCCGTTACTGTACCACAGTGGTTGTGCTTCTGTGTTTCTAACAGCTTTCATTAGCTTTTTATGCCACATGTTAGACTTCTAGAACTCACCGGAATGTCATCGGAATCAAATGTCAGTCGAAAATTGCCGACAGGAAACATGCCCCAGCCTTTTTCCGTTGCCTTCCTCACGATTAGAGAAAAATTCCCTTCGGTGTCGCCTTTAGAGTTGATTTTACTGAGATATCCGAACGCACCTGAAACATGTTTTCAGACACTGCTCACTGATTCTGACCTCAAACATGAGATAAAAAAAGCCAAACTTTCACATTTGTCTCAAAACTGTTCTTTCAGAGTCATTTGGAAGCAATGAATCTCTCCAAAGTGTGTTATTTTGTTCATCTGTAACAAAAAGAAGGATGATTGGGGAAAAAAAAGTCTTCTATTAAGATGGATGTCTGTGGAAGTTTTCAACTTGTCTGTTTCTTCGTATTCCTGCATCGACCGCCATCTAAAGATTTGTTTCTCTGAGCTGAAGGTAAAAGGGCAGTGAGTGCGAGGTAGAAAGTGTGCTTACTTTGATAAGTTTGGTTCTGAATGTGGGCGATGATTCTTCGTCCGTCCAGCAGACTGCCTCCTTCTTTCAGCACCTGGTCTGCAGCTTTTGCGTACAGCCAGACTGCATCATACAGGTAGGCGGCCTCAGGTCTTATCTGCACAGATAATTATTTTGGGCTGAAAAAGGTGCTTAGTGTGTTTTAAACTAAAACAGCAAACAGCAGTATCTGAGTATATATCTGCAAATTTACATAAAGAGAATATTATGTGTTTTTTTCCAGCACGCTAACTAGAAGTGTTTTACTCCTCCACTCCTTTTTGTCAAAGGGGAACACCTTTTTTACATACCTATATGTGTTAGGGTGCTGAAATAATGACGCGAAGTGACCCTATGGTGTATATGTGTATACATGTAAATGTATTTAAATCTGTACCATGACTCCGTATTAAATATTAAAATGTTTCCGGATATATAGCACGTAGCCTAAGCGATAATATTTTATATTTCCGCTGACTATTTGGCGGTAATTTTTCCGGGAGCATTTAGAATGTGTGCACATGATGCTTAGGTCGTGGGTTTTACAACCCATGGACTTACTCGTCTGAAGGTGCTCATGTTGCGGAGTGGGTTAGTAAAATTAAATGGCTGCTTTTCCAGGTACTCGTCAACAATCTTCTGAAAGGCCTTGTAGCCGGGCTGCACAGGTGGCGAGTGAATCAAACCCACGAAGTGCCGGAAGGCGAGGGCGCTGCGCTCCGTGACGTCATAATCAAAAACTCCTGCGTGAGATGAAAAAAAAGGATCAGGACACAAGTCTCTGAACACTTAACGTCACTCTAACAAACGGTATAGTTTTGTGGACAACATACTGCACGCAAGAAGTGAGGTTTCCTGTGATAAAAGCACCCGAATCACCCTACTTCTCTCAGCCAACACTGACTGTTTGAAAACGGTGAAAGTGCAAAAGTGAACGCAGAGATTGGTCATGTATAAATGTCAAAACGTTCGCATGCTACAGATGTGCCTGGTGAGTGCGTAAGGGCATGTCTTCAGCCAGCGTGAGTGCTACAGGTCCACACGCCCACCAGCTGTCTTTTCAGTGTTAGAAGTGGGCCTTGCAGATACCTTCACGTAAATTGTAATCCTTCTCTTTTTTTCCCTCGTCATACTCAACATCGTTCTACTGTAATCAGCGTGCAAGGAGATCCTAGTGACCTACCAATGCTTCATCTTCTTTTCTTCTTCTTTTTCCTGGTAGGAAACTTCAAGACCTTTTTATCTTGTCTGACAGCAGTGTCCCACTGAGGGACTGAGACAAAAAAGCAAACTCATTTTAGTTTACTAAACACAAAAAGGATTTCCAGACTCTTAAATAAGATTAAGGTCTTTTTAGAAGAATTCTTTTTTGTGCTGTCCTAGTGACAAATCCCTGAGGCTCCAGTCTCCAACGTTATAAATACGAATGGCATCAAAAGTTTCTTTTAACGGTCCTTAGAGACAAATGAAGGAGTCTTCTTGTCTCGTTAAGATAATAAGCACCAAAGATCAATAAAAAGCTTTGCATATTTTTTCATGGTGTCACCATTTTGCTGCTGCTGATAATTCTTGTTTTGACTCTAGGCTAGTTTGTAGTCTTTCGCGAGAGGCACATTCTGCTCGCATCCACACAGGAAATGAGCTTTAAAATTTATTATTATTATTATTATTCGCATCTAATTTCTGTGCATGAAAATACATATTTCCACACACCTTATCATAGTATTCGTATGTGTCAAATAGGTTTTGGTTGAATGTCGCTGTTCGGAGATTTAATATATTCTTGTTCTTAATCAAGCAAAGCACTCAAGAGTCAAACCTCTGAAGAGCCTCAAAGCTTCGTTGTACTGGCACCTGAACTTGTAGATATGTTATAAAAATTAGTTTTGATTTATCCCAGCATATTGACCAAAGTTCTAAAGTCCTTAACCTTCGCACCCAAGCTTTTGGTTTTCTGTGACCTTTACATACACTTTGCCCACCTTGGTCAAGCGTCTGGACGATATTTGCCCAGTGAAGAACGGCCTTTAGGGAGCTGACCAAGTGGACCATGGGCAGTAAGCCTTTTCGATCGATCCCTGGGGGACTCGTGTTTTGATGATGCATCAAAAGTGAATGCCAACAGTAGCCACTACAGATAATGTAAGTACAGGCAGACAATCTGGGTACAACGCAACAGCATATGCGCACCCAAGGAGATCGCATATCTGCTTATTTCCCCTGGCGACATTGCGATGGTTACAATTAAACAGCCTTCGACCACATCATGTCGCCGCTTCTGCACATGGTTCTAGCTAAAGTTATAGACTTGATCATAAGGATGCGAATCAATCTTATCCTAAATCGTGCTTTCCTTCAATTTTCTCTCGTGAAAACATTTCCGCATTTAGTCTTGTTCCAAGAAAGTACTGTTGCTATATCTGCCTCTCTCTTTTTCTCTGGGTCTACGAGAGAGAGAGAGCAATTTTTAATTACGCAGATACTTACATATTTAAGAAGGTTAATTGCTTAGAATATTAGTGGATGCTCTCCACTCTAAAACCCCAAAAGACTGAAAATGACGCTGAATCACGGAGGAGATAAATAATTTACAGAGCTTAACTGTTTTACGGTGAATATTTTAAGCTGAAAAACCCAAGTTTAACTAATTGCAAAGTTTTTCGATATGAAAGCTATCCTTAAGTGTTCAATATTTTGCTTTTAATTATCAACTGTGCTCGTATTATCTTTATCTTTTATAAATGAGTAACATTTCAACAATATAATGGGCAAGTTTTTGTTTTCCATAGAAATTGCAGTGTAATGCATCTGTTGTTAAATACTTTTTCCTCACGTCCTGTCAGGATGTTAACAACAAGTCTTTCCTTCCTGTCAACGCGGTGGAAAAGTGGGAAATATTTCAGCAAAAGGGAATTATAGCAACGTGAAGCAAACAGAAAATGAACCGTCAGTTGAATTATTTATTTCTATTTAAAAACTATAATTCTTTTTATCAAAAGAGTATTTTGATTATTTTCTTTGCACTTTTTAATTTCACAAGTTGAAGCTAATGTGGAATCGAAGTTTTTGTTTAAAACAGAAGAATTGGTCATTTACAGGATCAAAGTTCCTAAGGTTATAATGTAATGATATGATTGATATGATATAATTGTTACTTGCCCACTTCTTTTTTTCACTGTTGAACTAGCACACATTCCCATATTTAAATTGCCCACCGGGACAAATGAAGTTGGTCATTGTCAGAGTACAAAGAAAAGGTTAAAAGTACTGTCAAGCAAACATAAAATTGTATTCTGCACATAACATTGTGAATCTGACATACACGCAAAGCGCAAATTCAAAGACATTTCACATATGGAGACACACGCAATCACAAGCTCGCACGTAGCACCGAAAGAAAACAGACAAATCGAGGCAGAAAAGCGCGCAGATACACAAACAGAAAGAAGAACAAACAGACTGGAAGACGGACCACCTTTCATTAAATAAACACAAAACATATTTCCTGTGCGTGGAACCCAGCGATCGAATGGGTAGTCCAGTTTTGCATGAACAATTTCCTCGCCATCAGGAGAACAGTCGGGGGAGAATTTCTATTAAATATCTTTATTTGACGGTGGCCAGCCGCTCGTGAAGACTGCTGGATTTCTTGTTTTGACTCATTCAAACGACATCTTGTCAGCGCGGAACAGAGACCTTTGGATGTGGTGGACATGTCGTCTAGTGTTCAGAGCACGTAAAAAGCGAATACAAGGCTAGCTGCTGCGGTGCACAGGCGCTTAGCGGGCTTAGTCGATGGCCCAGATACACTGCTACTTGATATCATCGCACATCGAACCAAGCTTTAATCGGCTTGTAACTCGCAGGTGTCAGCGGCCAGAACTGTGGAACAAATAAGCCTGTAGGCGGTTTTGTTTAAATTATGTGAACTAAGACGCCACTGTTTCTGATAAACAAATATTTATTAAATAAGAAGCAACAGGGAAGAATCGAAGTAACGGAGATTGCCTGAGGGCGAAAGTACTTCGTTGACTACAAATCCTCGTGTTAACGTCGTCAAAGTACGTAGTTTCTTGTTATGAAGAAAACATTTATTTCACGAGGTAATGAGATGGTGTCTTTGAAAAATTGCCAAAGGCGACCTCAGATTTATTGCTAAAACTCAAGACTGCCCTCCTGTTGTCAAGTGACAAGTGTTGACGAACGAGCATCCTCTTCTTAAATCATTGGTCTTGATGTGAGTCTGTCAGTGTGTACTTCATTCTTTCACGCTTTTGTTTCCTGTATTTTTATTGTAATCCCTTTCTGTCGATTTTCTTTTTTTTCTTTCCTAAGTCCTTCAAATCGTCACTAAAAACGCACCTCGTTCTTGAGCAGTACTCCTAACACAGTCCACACAATGCTCATCCTTTTTCATCCCCCATCTTCTTTTTCAGCTTATTGTTACTTTTCTAATCGTCTTTCTCTGCAGAATCACGATACTCCCAGCTCCTTTTACTTGGATTTTTTTCTTTGGGCTTTATGTATTTATCTTTTATTCGTAGTCAGTACTGTTGTTAATTCTTCTGTCCCTCGCATGCTGTCCACGTTGCCCCTGGCTCGTTCTTGTTTGAAGCGCTCAGAACGTTAGTATGCGTAATAAAGCTATTATTATTATTATTATTACTATTGTTGTTGTTGTCTTTGTTCTTTAATGAAAAAGATTTTATTATAGGGTGATACTATAATATTAGCTAAGTGTTCAATGTATGCAGTTACATTTATAAAGTGCTTTTCCCTATGAATATCTTCTGGACTTTTGTGAAAGAAACAAAACCATTTACTTTATATCAAATACCTTCAATGGTTTTTTTTAAATTGGTTTGGTAAAAGTCTGTTACAGCTCTGCGTAGATTCTCAGTTAAAGTTTTCTCTCTTCTGCCAAAGATTCTACTTAGGCGTTGGCTCTTCTCAGATCAGGCTGCAACGCTACCAACGGTTTCTGAAAATTACCGAGCCTGCATTGAACATTTGCAGGTAATCATTCGTTACACCAGCATCGTAACTTGGCGTCGCATCCTGCAAAATCTGCATGCTGTGTCTATCGGTAGACCAAGATGGTGAGTTTATACGAGACCGCTGCTTCGCTTTAGCATTATTTGCTTTACGGTTTTTGGAGACTTAGGATAAAAGACGCGTCAGCTTTAAAATTCAAACTTTAAAAAAATATCTGGTATTTTACCTACTATGTGTACCCTGGATATAACTCAGTCACTATCTTTTGAAAAAGAAATCATGATCATCATCACGTGAACTAAGGAATTATATAATTTTGCCATTGAGTAGTGGCAAAGACACCGGTTTCATCCGCATCCAAAAGGAAATGTTGTCACCCAGTAAACGGTAATGAAATGTATTCCTCAACGAAAGATTATGCATCCCTCACTAAAAGAAAATTAAAAGTGATTGTATAGGACTGCGAGAAAAGACCTTCATAGTCTTCTCTTTTGTTGGTTTGAAATAAAATGCTTTTTGTCATAGTCTTTTACATCATACATTTCCCTAACGTCAAGTAGAAATAAGAGAAACTAAGCTTTAATAAGACACTTTTATGTTCGTTTCAATTTACTAAAATGAACCTTACTCCTTGATTCATGCCATAAAATTATTTCAAAATTCGTATCCATGCCAGAACCAGTGAAAAATGTTACGTTGAGCATCGCAATAACCACTTATAAATCAGTATTTATTTGATACCGCTAAGACGCGTGTAAGTTCATGATTTTAAAAATTATGTTATAATTATTGGTTTTTTCGTAGCCTTACGTCTCTTGGATGATGCAGCACTCTTATAACGTTTTCTGGAATATATCAACAAACAACAATAACAAGTATTAAAAGGATAAAATATAACAATAAATAGAAAATAAGTTTTTGCCAGTTTTCATATCTTAACCGCAGACTACTTTCGGCTGAGTTTATTTTGAAACATCTAGAAAACAGCTGAATAAAGTAAGTTTTTAATTCCTTTTTTTATTTAAAAAAAGTCTAGCCTGTGTGTGTGTGTGTGTGTGTGTGTGTGTGTGTGTGTGTGTGTGTGTTTGCGCACACGCCTAGTTACGCGATCCTCAGGCTTCTTAGGCTCGAAGACCTCTGAGTACTCAAACATGTTTCTTGTCCAAACAGAATCTGTCGTCGAATTAGGTCACCAAACTAATCAGTTTCCACTCCGGCCATTTATTTTCCAGATCACTACAGGCGGAGCGATTCTCGGAGCAAGGCGATTTACAGCTGCGTGCGTGTGAGCTGCTTCATTCCGCATATTCTCTTCGCCACGTTTTGTGGCCACTGGAGGTGGTGACGGGGTCAGGCTGTGGTGGTTTTGTCTGCACTATTGATTCACTCCTGACAGGGGCGGCATTCTGTCCAGCATTCACGCATAAAATCCTTGGCAACACTTATTGGTTCCTGTGCAGACTGCATCACAATATCACGCAGCTGTCTATAATATCTCGGCATTGAAGAGGCCGTGCGTTTTTATGCGCGTTCGTTCCTGTTCGAGCGTGTGCGTTGTTATTGAGTCTGATTTGCATGGAAGATTTTTAAAAAAAAGGTTAGTGAAAACTGTGGCAAAGTCAATTAGGGAAAAACAAGGTCATGAGGAACTAATTTGTCTTTCAAGTAAAGTCGCATTTTCAAAGTGCGCGAAAAAAAGGGAAAGATAGCATTAGAGGATGGATAGATTTCCACAGCTCTGAACCGTTTTGTTTGAAACTTGTCTGGAACACGAATGACGAAACACAGAGGGTTAAAACTGCCTATACTAAGCTACATTTTTGGCATGATTGGCAAAACATGTTTTGCCAGGGTTTTGATGAGTATCATCTTCCATAATAAACAGGGATGTATATCTCTGGACTGCTGCCCGTTATCCGAGACCAACTCTTAACCTCTCACAAACGTGAAGGCTGTCAGGTCTCGGCAAACCTTTTGGAAGTTTAATATCTGGAACAACGATAAATTTCTTAAATTCAGCAACAGACTTGCAGTAAATTTGTTAGTTACTATTTCTGTCTTTCCTTTTTTGGCAAAAGTCCTTGACTTCAGTTTACCACGACGTAGAGCCAATAAACTGATAATACAACAGACCATAAAACTTAAGCATCTGTACCTCCGTCAACATGAGAGTTTGCATTGTCTGCTCTTCTTGACGTTGATAGTCAAGCCGGAATTTGCACTTTGGCCTTTTTCTAAAAGTTAACGTGGAAAAGGCTGATATATACGTCCGTGATAATAATTCTACACTGCAAACATGAATAAGCCATTTTTTCTCTATTAGAAGCTTAGCCACTATACGCTAGAAAGAAAAGGTCTATTTTATATGACAGACATTTTATGCTTTGATGTAAAAACTCGCCAGAGTTTTGTCTCCGATGGATTGGAGGGACATGGCAGCCCCGTAACGAATTGTTCTGGAGCGCAGGCATGGCGACTTCGTAAACAAAGAAAAACGCTTGATGGTACGCAACAGCGTTTAATCTCAAATTCAAGCAGATCCAATCAATAACTAATTTCACAACCGTTGGAAGCGTACGCGGGACCATTGCAACGGTAGTAGAGTGACAGCATGTAGAGGTACACACAGATGGAAACACGCACACAGAGACAGACGGAGACAGAGAGAGACAGACATAGAGGGACGAACATTCTTGCAGTCTGAATGAAATAATTATAATTTTCCTCTTCTTTGTCTCAGTGTAATGGTTGCGTTGATGTAACTAATGCATGAAGGATTGATGGATGTTGGGAATGTCAATTAAGAAGATTACATTTGGAAGAAAAATTGTGATTGAGTTGGCTGTTGAAACCTGATGGACGTGAGTATGTGGGAACGGGTATTTTCCTCCCGCTAGTTTTATCTTAATGCCTTTGAAATATTATTCAGAAACATCAAAAGACTGGCTTGGCAGGGGCGGATCGACCCTCCTGGGACAGGTCAATGAATTAAAAAGAGAACTAACATTAGGGATGATTGTGTAAAGATAAGATGTCAGCTGACAAGCTGATATTTACTTCTCAGATCACGTCGACAGCTTCTTGCTATCTAAATGGTTGCTTCACTCCTTGCATTGATCACGTCTTTTACCAGCGACCAATCCGTTGCATGGAGATTATCAAAACGAACGAATCGTTTCGAAAAACTCAAGAAAAGCTTTAAATTATTAAAGACGCTCGCTGTTGTGTGGGTTTCTGGAGATAAAATGCATTTTCCAAAACTTTACTTCTGAAGTATGAAGAACGTCACAAAACGCCCATGCTGCCTCACCAGAACTGTTCTGCGTAGGTTCTAACATCGGTGGGTCACATAATGGTCTTATGTAAAAGATAATTGTAATGAAAGGGCATAGACCCGCATCAGAAGCTCTGTTAAAAGTATCCCCGTAATGACTCTCCCCTGCTGAACACGCCTCCTTCAGCTTTTACTCTCTGCCTGATATGATTTCGCACTCTGTTTACCCGGTTGCAACCAAGCAAAGAGAAAAATAAGTTGATCTTCGGCTGTGCGAATAGCAAATGAGTGCTTCGAAAACTATCACGAGGAGACAGAAATACAGATGGATTGGTTTAGGGTGGATGAAAGATAGATGGACGAGTAAAAGACGTATGGATGGATATATTGAAAGAAGACGTAGATGGATAAAAGACATATCGATGACTGGATGGGTTCAGGATAAAAGACAAATGAATAGACGTAAAATAGATGTAAATGTAAGAGACGTAAGAGAGGTGTAGATATAAGAGCTGTAAACGTTGTAGATGTAAGAGATAAAAGAGACGTAAGAGAGATGTAAAGAGAAATGTGAATATGTAAGAGAAGATAATGGAGATGTAGAATTAAAAGATAAAGAGAAAAATAAAGATGTAAGAGAAGTAAACAGATGCTAGAGAGATGTAGATGTAAGAAATTTAACACATGTAATAGCGATGTAGACGTAGGAGATTTAATACAGATGTAGATGTAAGAGACGTAAGAGAGATGTGGACGTAAGAGATGTAATAGTGATGTGGCTGTAAGAGATGTAAGAAACTAAGAGAGATGCAGTTCTCAGAGATGTAAAGATGTAAGAGAGACTTGGACGCAAGAGACGTAAGGGAGATGTAAGAGATGTAAGAGATGCAAGATAAATCTAGATCCATGTGACATAAAAGAGGTGTAGTTGTAAGAGATGTAAGATAAATGAATGATAGTTGGATGATCTATAGATTAATGGATGAAAGAGGAAAATGAAAGTAGGGATGAATGTGTCATGGATTAATCTGTGGCATAATAACATGACCTACTGTGCTGTTTTGTATAGAAGAGGAAATAATGTATTGCAAAAGGTCGGTAAAGGGGATAAAGGAAGGTACTGAGTGTGTACTTCGTTCTTTCACTTCTTTTTTTCGAATACTGTCGGGTACTCGAACATCACACCAGAGAGACGCGGTCTCCGAATCATGCCTTGTCTAATAGAGGAAAACCATTCTTCATCTTACTGGACTGTAATTATAGAGGAACAAATAAGATTATGATTGAAGGATGTTTAGTGCATTTGTGTATTATTTAATCTGGAAATAATTAAGGACAAATTGTGATCAACAGAAAATTTAAGAATATAGTGAACTTCAGTTTCCTCGGGAGAAATCTGCCCTAGTCCCTAGTGGGCACTGTCAATGTCCGGCTTGCCACAAGGTCAACTCAGCAAAGAGCTTGAGTGACATTACTCGAGACCTTCACCTATTGTTGGTAAACACCCCCGGGAATTCCATCTCCAGTCAGTAGGCGTTAGGCAGTCTACTACGCCGACGTCCTGCAATCCTTATACACTCCCATGATGCTGTCTGATTGGGAAATTTGAGTCCGTGTCATAAATTCACGTAATCTACTGTGTGTAGAACTAACTTTATTCCATCTTTTGGCAAAGGGTTCTCAGGATTAGTCTTGATCTTTAGCGAATTTTGACTGTACAATATTGACGATTATTGTTTTGAACGGAAGGAGGCCCAGAATAGAAACCAGACCCTCTATTAATCATTATACTGGGCTCCTTGGTTAAGAGAAAGAAATCGGGAAATGAAAGTTTATTAGTTGCTTGCGTGTGGATGTTGTTGATTTTATAGAAATGTTTTGAGAATCTTTAAGGTTAGAATCTAGAGTGCTTGTAATGTGGACCCTCTCCTTGAGAAAGAAGAGATTCGTTTGTCATATATTTAGTATTCATGGATCGAACGTCGTACCATTATTTCTTTATGTTATTATTGTCATTTCTGAATGGGCATCTTCCAGCAAAGAGACACTATATTATGTAATTGGTGCATGTTTCAAAATAAACATTTTGAAATAAGAGTGTTCAACACTTTTAGAACTGTCAACTACCTGATACATTAAGTCCTCTATCTATGAAATTAATATAACACAACCTGGACAGTCCAGAATCCAATCATTTTGTTTGCAAAGTGTGTAACTGTCACGCAATTGTAGCGAATAACAGCATGAGAAAATATCGTATGTGATTGCCTGTTCTATTAGAAGAAAAAGTGGCTTGAAAGATTAATATTTAAAATTAAAATCTGCAATTAGAAATATGGTTCCTTTCAAGGCTTTTTTTAATAAAATGAAATGTATCAAACATTTGTAAAACGTTTTCAACCTAGTAAGAAAGAAGTTTTTAAAAGTCATTTTGACGACATATAGTTTTGCGAACGTTATTCAAACAAATATTAAAAGTGGCCGCAGACAAGTGTGTCAAGATTTCAACATTTGCTCAGCTTACATCTTAAAGTTTTGTCCAAAGCATGTCTTACCTTCGAGAAACGTCTCCGGACTTTCTGGATAGTAGGGCTCCATGCAGACCCCAATTACAAAGTAGTCTCCTGCATCAAGAATACCACGATCTTGCAAGTTGTCCATTAGACCCACAAATTCATAGGAAGCTCCCAGCATCACGTAAACTGCAACCCACAATAATTTCATATCTCCTGTGGTTTGTTGGTAAATTTGGAGTAATTCTCTACTGGCTCTTTTATTTATGTTGTTGCTGTACATCAGCAGACGTGTTCCCCGTAGCAAACAAACACGTCATTTACAATAATATTCAATGCATTATTATAATAAAAATGTCATAAATTTTTAGATAAAGACAATCATAATCACAATCGCTGGATAAAAATATATTTACGTCTGCAAAAAATCTTTACTTCTTTTTGTCTAGCTTCTTTTCTCTGAAGTCACAACAGAAGTCAGGGTCTACTAGGTCAGCATGTGCGTCCATCGCCTGTCTGATCCTGTGACTTTTTGAGGTTCGTATGCAGATGTAATAACCTACATTTAGCATCATAAAATGCAGAAGCTGTCTAGCTCAGATTACGCTGTTTCCTCGCGGAAATAAGGCAGTCCCTAAACTTTGACCTAGGCCAAAACGCCATTGCGAATCCAAAATGAGGCTACCGATGACTGAGAAACCAACGTCCCTTCTCTGCTGATTCGATCATCGCTCGCTTATGTTGATGCAGTCTTGGTACATCAGGTAGATAACGTGACGATAAGTGCATGATAAAACGACTTGCGTGCATTGAACACAAGCGCCCTTCGCTTTTCTGGGGAGAAAGAAAGTGTTTCTTACAAAATCGCTCACAAACGGATTTTTTTCCCCCGCACAGACCACCGAATCCTCATAGAAGTGGTACCCTTTTTTGAGTGCACTGGATAACTTCATGAAACTTCCGCTAATGCAGGATACGCGATGTCCAGCTACTGTGATTTTCAGTAACTTATACTGACCGTTGGGGAGCTAGAGTCGGACCATTACTTACAAATTTGATACACTGCAGGTGATCGCCCGCTATGGTGGCAAAATAATTGTGAAAGAGTGAGTTGTCTTATCATTATTCTTCACTTATCTTAGTCTGTAACAGCCAGGGTCTGTATTCACAAAGTCCGTTTATCCAAACTGTTAGCCTAACGGGTAAATTAAATCTGCTACCTACAAAACTCAATTAATCATAATCTCTTCTACATTTATCTCTTAAAAGCTAAAAGGCTATCGAAATGAACCCCACTCTGATAAATCATCATCATCATCATCATCATCATCATCATCATCATCATCATCATCATCATCATCATCATCAAGTAGTGTGATTTTACTTTTTCTCATTCTGAAGGATTTTCTCTCCTAAACATCCTGCGGTGCCATAAAGTTTGTTGTGGTGACTAAATAAAGATTTACAGAATCATTACAAAAACAGGGTAATATTTTATAAGGACGTCTTTATTCTTCTTGGGGGGTGTTAGTTAGAAGGATGTGCGGCATGAGTAAATTCTGGTATTGCTCTTTTGACACTAGAGACAAAAGAAAGGAATGCTACTTCAAAGCAACTGGCTAGTGATGAACATGCTTGGCTGCGTTTCTGCCAGTCAGTAATCGATGCAATACCCAAACAAGAAATGTTCCAAAGTTGACTGAGTTTTTGTCACTCGCCTTAAACTGCTTCTGATTTGCCACGAACTTAATCTAAAAGGCTCCATTCTATCATTTTAGATATATATATATATATACACAAGTAGATACTATCAAGTGTGCAAACTGCTGACAAAGCTGATGTTATATGGAATTCCTCTACATCTGTGTCAGAGACGAGAGAGCTGTATAAATAAGTAAAAGAATATGTATACAGTGCAAGTTTCTTCTTTCTGTAGCTTGATCTTAAGTGATCATTCTATCTTTTAGGAGGGACAACTTGCTACGAGATGCTATCATGTAAAATGTACATTCGACTATGTATGATACAGGAGTTATAGTTTATTGCGGTGTGTGCTCCTGTATCATTTAAAGAAAATGGTTATCTTGGTCTTTACATTAGTACCTGTGAACATCAACCTTACTTCGTGTTTCCAGGTATGTCTCCTCCACAATCTTCACGAAAGGGTTGACCATGTGCTTGTGGAAATAAGGTCCTGGGTATTTTTTGCGAAACAATACCTTGAAGCCATGGTCTACCAAGGTCTGTGGAAAAATGAAATGATTACTGTTCATGAACGTGAATATGTCTGCTGTTATCCTAGTTGTTCAAACAGACGACAGAGATAGAAATAGAAAGGAGAGGTACAGAAGCGGACAAGCGGACTGACACTCTTATTGTAAGATCGACGTACTCCAAGTTTAATCCTCGTACTCTACCTCTAGACATCTCTATTTATATCCTTAACAATGGCTGCTGAAAGCACAACAAGACGTTGACAGGACATCCAGAGAGCATTAAATGTGCTGTGGTAGTGCCGCGGAAAAGCTGTCCTTTACACGTTGATAAATCTGTCTTTAACTGCAAGCATCTGCTTGCGAGAACATCTGCTTATAATAGTTTCCCTTTAAATATGTTTAGCAAGTGCGATGGGAAACGGAACAGATTTTTGAAGTTGAATCGACTTTTTTTAAAGTTCGTTCTACAGACGCCCAGATCAGGGGAGACGTGAAAGAGACTGGGGATTTTCTATTCAGAAGACGACCAGAACAACGCCACAAGTGGCAGAACTTGATCATTAAGAACCCGTCATCAGTTTCTTGAAGTAGGGAATAGCAGCATCTATAACATGTGGGCCAGATGTCGTGCAGAATGTGACAACTGCTCTGGGCGATAACGTCTTCTGAAAATGCGGGAGCGGAATTTTAAGCTCGTCAAATGGAAGAACTTTTGCAAAAATAAAAATAGTAATAATAATAAAAAAATAAAAATAAATATTTGCTAAAGAAATAACGAAGCCCTGGTGCCATTTCAAACAGCCACGTTGTGCAAACTAACAAAAAGCATGTTTACTGATCAAAGAAAAGGGGACAACTATTTCCTGCTGGAAACGAAATAGCCGCATGACATGAACTAAAGATCTCTTCTGTTCACAGGTCTGTGAGTTCTTTTCTTGGGGGGGGGGTCTAAAAGACAGGGTGGACATAAAAATTTCAACCATAAAATTTACAAATATATATTTATTCCGTCATTCAGTATTTTTTAATAATTTGGATAAGTTTACAAAATAGCTTAGGCATACTCCACAAATTAATTTATGGGAAACTTCAGTGAAATTAAAGGGATTTGAGTCTCTGGCTGACATCATGTGCCCTGGGAATCCTTACACAATAGTCACCTCTGGTCAAAATTTTTATCTATTTGCCCCCCCCCCCCAAATCCGCACTTCATAGCCACTTCTAGCAAAAAAGGCAGTTTTGTTGTCCAGCAAAATAACCCAATAATTTGCAAGGATTCTCACATTCAACACGCAGCTTACTCACATAAAACACATAAGGTACTCTCAAGCAGAACACATTCACCATTCTAAAGCAGATCACATACAGTATCCTCACGCAGATCAGATACAACATACACCCAGCACATATAAAATACACGAACACCACAGGGACAGCTTGCTAAAGCAGACGACCCCAACACCTTCATGACAGTTTGCGTTCTCATTCGCGTTTAGGTTTAGACAGACCATCAAATAATACTCACAGAGTAAATGTCGTCTGCAGTATGATTTCCATCAGTGGTGTTGGAGTGTATGAAGGTGACCTTAGTCCATTTGAACATGCGAAGAAGGGACACCACGCTCTTGGAAACTTGAGAATCCGTTGGCTTAGTCCGGGCAAAAGTCGGGTATAGTGTCTTGTCACTAACTTCTGTCTCGGTGCAAAACTGAAAAAATAATAGATTTCAAAAACGAAATATTCTTAATATATCTCATCCTTGTGTTGGTAATGTTCTGAGTAAACAAACATTTAAACTATGCGTAATTCTAAAGGGAATCTGTTAAAATAAAACAATAAAAGTATAGATTGTTAACTTTCCAGATTTGGCATGATAAAACACACAAAAATGATCTCTACCATTAAATACTGCCTGAATTTAAATAAGCAGAACAAGTAACGACCTGGAAAAGGGATGTAGCAGAAAAGTTTCTACCTCCTAATAATCTACCCGCCCTCAGTGTGACAAAGTCGACCTGAGACAAGATGTTGGTGGCGACTGCCCGCAGTATTGTAAACAGCTTCATACAAGTTCTGACAAATATTTTTCTGCTTCAAGTTCGATGCGATCCTTGGGAAATAATAAACAGTTTTGCACACCTGACCCTATAGAAATCACGGCAAAAGGAATAAAGGGCAAAAGAAAACTACTTTCGAAACTAATTTCTCTCACAACAGTGGTTCGCATCATTTGTCGTAGCTGAGCTCCTTGATAAAGAATAAGACAGCATAAGGAGTTTTCGTTCGTCACCTTTAAGACCAGTCTCAACCAAAATGATTTCTTCGCAACCTACAGTGTCCGGTGTTTTCGGGGTCGATACAGGAATCTGCAGGTGGGTGCTGGCTTTTAATGCCCAGTAAGAAGGCTATATCGCAGCGAGAATGTCTACCTAAACAGATGCCACATTCTAATGCAAGATCTGAGCCCACAATGTCTGCTTTTCTCGTGGGAACTAACCCTTTACCGCTAACCCCGGTGATGCCTCTTCAGCTTTTATACAATTTAATGATAGCCATATACTCAGGTGGATATGTATGCAGCCAGACAGCTAATCAGTCAGGCAGGAAGGCAAGCAGACAAATATTCAAACAAGCTGCACGTCGGATCTTCGTGTTGATAAACAAAACAAAAAATTATTTTTGTGTATCCACCGCAATATCTATATCCTAATTCTCAGTATCCATAATAGTGAGTGTGAAAAATATTTTCAAAGAGAGGATAAGTTTAGAGCCTGTGAGAAAAAATAGTTCTCTTAATTAAAATGTTTCCATGCTATAGCAAAATCAGTAGTTTTTTCTGCCGCCATGCTGTTGGTGTGCCCCAGTTGAAGTACCGGCTAATTCAACAACAAAGCAAGTCAGATATGTGAGAAGATGTCCTGACATTTAGGCCATCTGCACTGGTAAAGGCTTATTTTAATACAGAAGGAAGCAGGCTGTTTGATATTTACCCTTCCTGCACAATGCTTAGGTGTCGTTTAGGACAGCACAACCTTCCCCTTAGTTCAGAAGTGGTCATTTAGGCGAATAATAATGAAGTTGGTTTGTATAGTGAGGTTAAAAAGGCTTTACCAAACAGAAAAACACACAAACATAATAATAATAATGGATGCTGATCTCAAAAACAGAAAGTTTCAGTGTTCTTATCATTGTTTACGCTCACTGCCTTCCCGCCAGCACTGGAATTTTCTTTGAAGTTGATCGCAAAGCAAGGACCGGCATAAGCAATGTCTTGAATTTCAAGTGTAGACCAGTAAAAATAAAGGTTCGTCGGCCTACCAAATTTGAAGTTTTAGGGCAAACTCAGTTGAGAACAAAGCACGGTCCTGGCACTGAAAAAGCGAAGGCGACAGCAGTCCAGTTACCAACACGGATGCAGAATGACACGAACACATCTGTCAGCAGACGACATCTCTAAAGCCCGTAGATCCAGAATCTAATCTTCAGAATATGTAGCAACATACGTGGTTTGTAAATCAAAAATAGGAAACGGCATGTTCCACAAAGCCAGAACAGTTAAAGTGTTGTAGAGGGAGGTGCAGGATCCTGTACAGTCAAACATCAAAGCAAGATGGCAGAACGAAGAACAGGAGACAGAAGATGTCTATTGTAGGAATATGACGCAGCACCTGCACTGAAGAACAATCCATAACGAAAGCGAACGGCACAAGAAACATCACAGACGAGTAGGAGACACCAAAACTCGAAGTTCGTCCATGAACGAGACAAAACGACAGAGAAGTCATCCCGTCCAGCCAGTTTGGCGAAGGGACATCACTCTTAAAATTAATAATAGGTATTTTCGTTTTCTTAATTACAATAAATGTATGTATTTCCAAAACTAGAGATTGCACCTGACATGTCTACATGTATACCGGCGAGTGGAAGTGATGCCAGTGACATGATCCTTATTACACTGATATCTAGCAGGGAGTCGACCAAGAAACCTCAAGTGATGTTTAGCCATTAAACTCAGTGAAACAAAAATACTGTAAAGCGCTACTCTTTAACAAAGACATCTTTTTTACAGCTGTTTACAACATTCTGCATTGTTCTACCTCCATCTGTAATATTTCCTATTAGCAGATCGAGCGAAGGTTTCCTTCACGGCTTCTAAACTCTAGTTGCCTTCTCGTCCTTGTTTTTCCTAGTCTGTGGGGATTTGTTCCCTCTCTACAAAGATCATTGTAGTTCTCGTGTAAACACTATTGATGTGTTTCTGGGTGGGGTGAGATGGGGGATCAAACGCATCTGTCATTGACCAGACATGCGAGGGTCAAAGGCAGGACCCACAACTTCGTCAAGCTGTCTTGCCTTCTTAATACAGAGTTCCCAAGAATCTTCGGGAAGTGCACTGGTCGAGCTGGAGTACCACGAGAGTGCACGCAATCTCAAACCGGCCTCGGCTGGCACTTTTATGGGTAATTACTGAGCGACTAGGCAGCTGCTTGGTGAAGTCCACACACCCAGACTTGTGCCTCCACGTGCAGTCACAAAGGGCACGCGCAGTCACACTCGTCCACTTACTGCTAAACAGACGTTAAAGGAATAGTGGGATGTAATGTTTTTCCAATGACTGGGAAAAAGTCCATGCCCAGAATACTATTTTACCAAATCTGCATTAACTCCCTTCCTCCTTTTCGTTCTCGAGATACACACGTAAAAACATTACCATGAACAGGAAGAGGTCGAAATTGTCAGTCACGTGTTTACACAAATGTGAAAAATTAACACACAGTCCCAACTCTTCCACTGGCTGATGCCTTGAAAAGGTAAACATATCCATGTATAATAGTGACGACAGTGACGTTGTCCTTGACCTGTGCATGGTGATGTTTGTAGACGTTTATCTCAAAAAGGGGGTTTCCACCCGCATTTGCAGAATCTTACGCTGAGCGTTAATAATAATAATAATAATAATAATAATAATAATAATAATAATAATAATCCTACCACTAGGCCTTTAAAGCAGCCAGAAGAGGAATGAGCACTGCTATTTTCACTTATGCACGCTTTGGGAGCCGTTATGAAAGGGAAGAGGTAACAATATGATCAGCCAATGCCCCGGGAATCCAGTTACCCACCAGGGGAATAAAAGGTATGCCTAATATATCTACATATCGATTTTAAGCAGTAGCAGCAGAGAGTGAGTGATACAGCTTCAGCTAGACAACAACGCTCACAATTTTACATCTATCCGTCTAGACATTATTTCTCTCTTTTTATCGCTTCCGATGGCCGCTTCCCTATGGACGTTTTCCTTTTAACTGACCACGAGTAAGCACACATCCATGAATCGATTCATATAATTCGATTTCGTACATATGCAGATACACATAAAGACTTGTACATACATTATAACAAATCTCATTCATGATTTATTATTTAAATATGTGTGTGTGTGTGTGTGTGTGTGTGTGTTTGTGTGTGTGTGTGTGTGTGTGTGTGTATGCACGCGCGCCTGCTTATATTTTAATCACGAAGCGCTTGTTTTGCATTGCATATAACCATTCACATAACAAGAGAAAACTGTTCTAAACATATATCCGTAGTCACAAAGTGTCGCGCGGCTGTTCCTAGGACTGCCGTGAGTGTCAGTCAATGAAATGTCGATGACGCTTTGGGAAAAACGCTTGCTGGTCGACCACAGACTAGTTCGACCGCACCACAGACAACAAGTCTTAAAGTATAGATCTTAGAGGCTTATGACTTCTTGTTCAGACTTTTCTGATTTATTATTTTTGTTGTTGTTTTTGTTGTTATATTATTATTAAAAATAATGTATATAATGAATAACAATAATACTGAGTTATGCTAAATAATAATTAGAGATTAATAATTAAAGCGAATAATAATAAATTTAATTAAAGTAATATAAATATAAATCACATTAATAAAATATTGGAGGCTAATGTTTTGTGCTTTTACTGTAAGAAATTCAGTGTGTGCTTTTCTATTTATATTAGTGCTGGTACGTGTAGGCGCATGCATGCAAAAGTACATTTAGTTGTTTGAGCGCATGAGCGCAGTGAAGTTTGCTTTTATGTTTGAATGTTTTTGTGTGTGGAGGGATGTGTGCGTGTGCGCCCGCGCATGCGTGCTCACGAGAGTCTGCACACCTAAGATGTAGAGCAATATAGCGTTTGCTGCACAGAGCGTGCATGTGGTTTTCTCTGGAGAGGCACGAGCATCAGATAACCTAGCGGCATGGACATCATAGAAGCACATAAGGGAAAACTATCAAGAGCTTCGATTGCCAAGGGACTGAAAATTGGAGATAGTGACCAGGAAATACATTTTCTTGGACGTAAACTGTGAGTCTAGGCATTGAGTGTGAGAGCAGATTGCATCTGAACCACACCACGCAAAACAGAGCCAAGTAATAATAAAATAAAACAGCAAATAAGCAATTGGGCTATTTCCATATTACGGTCGTCAGCAGGTCCCTGGGCGAACATTGGAATGGATATTGTTACATTTGATATCGTCGATATCTTCGGAGTCAACAACAATATACAATTTCAGAAGCTGAAAGCGAGGCTGTATATGCGTCACGTTAGCAGCCGCTAATCAGGATGCACAATTTTTTTTTTGCCTTGCCTTGCCGCTTGCAAATATTTTCTCTACATCGTTGATGTGTCAGCACATCAACAATGCAAGTGACTGCAGTCCATGGAAACCTGAAGCATGTCTCTTTCTTTCTGTATTATTTGTAACACTTTATGTGATTGATTGCCTTGATCTGTTGTGTCTAACCTGTGTTTCTTATAAACGCCTTTCATAATAAGTTTAATAAGTAGATTCACTTTATCCGCAAAACATTAAAATTATCAGTGATTGCCATACGTTTACGTGTAATCGCATGGGTACCTATCAATATAATTTTTGTCCACCTCATAATGTAAGTACAAAGGTAAGCATAAAGCATAAAAATAATCATAATGCAGAAAAATAAAGAATTAATATAACATCAGTCGATATTTATAGTCAAAAATCTCTTTCGCTTTCTATGTTTTTGCCTCTCAACAACAATAAAAATCTTCAAACTGCATATGATATGCCCGAAATTCTCTTGGAGAACCATTTGCATTGTGAACCGAGTACAAATATTGTTTACTAGGATTAGATGCTCCGCGCGTTCTTCATTGCAGAGGATGGAAAGCTGTACTGATGGAAAAATAGACAAGCAGTTCTGAAAAGCAAATGGAGCTGATTGATCAATAATTCATTTATGTCATTGCGGAAATCGTTGAAGGAATCAGATAACATGAAAAAAAAAATACGACAGCTGACAAATGCGCACACCTTTTCCTTCTTTCGTAAAACCCTTTTCTTTTTTTCCTCTTTTTTTCTAATTCTTTCTTTCAGTTTCCTTTTCTTTCTTTTTTTAATTTCTTACTTGTTCTTTTTCTTTTCATCTGTTCTTTTTCTGCCATTTCTCTCTTCCTTTCTTCTTTTCATATTCTTTTTCTTTTTGTCTTTTTATGTCATTCATTGATGCATTCTTTCTGTATTCATTTCTGTCAGCCTTTTTATTTATTCATTTCGTCAATTGATCATTATTTTTTCCTTCTTGTGTTATATCTTTCTTTCTTGCCAAGAGTAAAGATATTTTTGGGGTTGGGGATGAAGGCCTCAGACGTGCCTGCACATTACAGTCTGGTATCAGACTTACAGGCCAGGCTGTGCCGTGTATTAAGGCCACGTGGTGACAGGCTCTGGTGCTACAGGGACACCCGCAAAGCCGCCTCGCCCATCTCTGCTGACAGGCCGCCAGCCAGATCCGATCAAAGAAGACAGACTGCGAGGTGGGTGTATCCGGTCCAAGCACAAGAATATATTACGAAGATTCTGTATACCTACCACAGCTGGGCTCATGTCCTCCCAAGGGCTATTTATGTTGCTCAAAATTTACGACGTTAAATCTTCTTTCTTTCTGGTTGTCTCACTTTCTTTTTATCCTATTCCTTTTTTTCTTTCTCGCCGCCTGTTATTTCTTATTTAGTTTTCAATGATTTTGGGGGGAGCTTAATCCTTACTTCATGTGTTTAATGACTTCTTTGGCTGTGCAAGCCTAGGTGATGTAACGTAAAGACGACAGCTTCGTTTTTAATGAATTAAGAGCAAATATCATTTCTTTTCTAGTTCAGTGTGCACATCTGGTAGTTACGAATAGATCTGACCTTATAAATAAATCTTCTTATAAAAGTTAACTTTTTTTAACGTCAGTACATCTTCTTTTGTATTAAGAAGCTTTACAACAAACCTATTCGGTAAAATGCTTAACAGAGCACCTATCCTCAAGCAAAGTTTCAAACGAGTATGCAGACAAATCGAAAACATTGTGATAATGTCTACATCCTGAAGAGACATAAACTATTTTCCTTTAAAGAACGATAGAGAAAGTTGCTCTGTGATGATACATTTGTACAGAACTTAAAATGGTATTAGTCCATCTGTTTGCAATAAATTTTATTTTGCTTTTAGTTTACTTTTCTATTTATATGTGCCTGGCAGATTAAATGGCACTGAAATGAAATAGTCTATGCACTCCGCCACCGAGAGCACAGCATTTGTATCAGACAATTAAGTCTCATGCTCACTGCCGAAGGCTGTCTCTGGGGATCAACAAGCGGCTGGTGGCGGCACGCTGGGCACCCTGGCTCCATCAAACACTCTCATCTTCTCCACAGGCCTGTGCGTCTCTGTGTATGAGACGCTGAAAATGCGGTCTGAGGCCTAAGCAAATGCTGGAGAAAAAGTCGGCTTGGAAAAGGAAGACTCGTGCTAACAAACACGTCACTGCCTTCAGCGACAGCAGACGAAAGCACAACAACAAAATAATTGCAACATGTACACAAGTAACTGGCGTCTGCATGAGCGCTCCTCAGACACACGATGATATACTGGCTTTATTGTCCATGGTGAGTTTGGCGTCTTTATATGCATTCGTGAGTGTTCGTACATACAATCACGTAAAATGGACACACACACACACACACACTGGACACACACAGACAAACACACACACACACACACACACACACACACACACACAAAGAGACAGAGAGAGAGACCCACACGCACTCAAACACTGACATCCATGCAGAGAAAAACAAAAAATGAAGATATAAAAGGAAAGTAAGCAAAAAAGAATGAATGAAGCTGAAGGTTTTGAACCATAAAATTCTATAATAGCAGGTTTTTCAACCCCTGAAGCTTTAGAAGTTTCCATGACAAATATTGAATCCATCGTGCTAAATACCAGCAGCATAGACTTGATGCAGAGACTAACGGAGGCCAAGGGGGGAAGCACTAACTGTGCGGATTCTTTCCCTTGTCATTCGAGTGTTAAAGACATGTTGTCAGTAATTGGCTGCCAAGAAAGGGAACCGTGTTTCAGCTCTTTTGATCGTATTCAGCTTCGCCAGCCCTGGACTTGTGTCACTCATGCGTGGTGAAAGTGTCTTACAGAGCTGAGGAAGTTCATAGCAAATCATAGCAAACACATTTATATTTACACGTCTGAAGAAAAACGTAAAGAGGAGAGTGCGCGCACACTTGTACGCATGCATGTTTGAAACTCCTCTCCCACATATGTATATATAGAAACATGTACACATATCCATCTAATGCGTTGTGGTCATTTTACGGAATAGTGTTATTTAAGAACGTTTCATGATAAAGCATGCACACACACACACACACACACACACACACACACACACACACACACACACACACACACACTCTAACACACACACACAACCCTCCCCCTTCAGATCTTTAGCGTGTACAATAGATCATTTATGAAGGGAGGTCATTATTTTTGCTGTTTGTTCATTCCACACTTATTCTCCTCATCTCACTCAGCCATCATCATCCTCACTGTCATTACTATCTCCCTTTTATCATCGATGTGGCGTGCATACTGAAATCTTCGAAGAGCAAAGCTGTTGTAAACAAGAGCTTCCGTGAAAACAACATCGGACTTCTTTTTTTATTTTATTTAGAGTGGATTTCTAAATGCGAGACGCTGCAGTGAAACCACCGTTCGCGTGTCTTGAAGCCTTTGTTCTGGCCTGAGGCAGTGTCAGGAGGCCAGGTTGGGCTGCCAGGAGTTACAAATCTTGCAAACTCTAAAGCTAGCGTTGTGGGGATTCCGCAAATGAGGCAGTAAAGCTCCTTCTAGCAAACATGCGTCGTGCCTCTTGAATCAGCCCCTATTACATATTAACAGCCTCTCTGTCTCCCATCTACGCAAGCCATCCTAATGTTCGGGCGTGTGGCCAGTCTAAGTTATTTATGTCGACAGTCGAACCGCGATGAGCGAATTCATTTAACTATCAATCCTTTTATTCTCATTCTCTTTCTCTGTGTGTGTGTGTGTGTGTGTGTGTGTGTGTGTGTGTGTGTGTGTGTGTGTGTGTGTGTGTGTGTGTGTTCATAGTCCTGGCTACAGTCGATTGTTTCTGTTCAAATCAGGCCATAAACGAGGAGCCTTACTGAACTGAATGAAAGAAATGGCAGATGCAGACATCTTGACAGACTACGTAACGACCTGTGTACTGTGAGCTCTGGAGCTCACCATGTGTACATTCGTATCAGAATGGGAGACGTAATATCAGCAAACAGCTCCATTAAGTGGTTGTACTTCAGACTTGCTACTTTTTAAAATATATCTTAAAATTTTGCCATAAAGAAAATGCCATAAACACTGCTAACCTAGCATTACCATATAATAAATTTAAAGTATCTTTGAAACAAATTATAGGAAATATGGGATTCCTTCGCTCGTCCACAACCAGAGCTATAACCAAACACCAGGTAGGGTATATTAATAAATAAAGTCTAAACCCTAAAAAATGAAAAAACGGCAAAGAGAGCAGCAAAGTATAAAAATACCAGGTTTCAAAAAGACAAAAATAATATTCAAGAAAACTTAAAACAGTAGAAACTTATATGTTACCTAAAACTTAATAGAATAGGGCAACGTAAGGGATCTGGCAACCTGTACAATACACCACCACTGCGTACTTGTCAGGTCTCCTGGACACCAAGAGAAAGAGACCATGAAAGGAAAAGAGGCCACCAGCAACAGTAAACAACACAGTAGCGATCCTCCTCCCCAAACCCCTCCCCTTCTCCTCCCGCCCATCCTCCACTCGCCTAATTCCCCCAAGATCCCCATCCCTCACAATGCAAAATCGCCCTGAGGTGGAAGCAAACTGCTTCCCCCGCCCCCAATGTTAACAACAATACCTATTTGGATGCTAAATGTTTTCTTCGCAATTTCCATATATGATAGATATCCATGTTACACAAGCTCTGTAACCAATTTTGCTCACTCCTTCTTTCTTTTTACCCCCTACTCACTGACTCACTGACTCACTCACTCACTCACTCACTCACTCACTCACTCATAATAGTTTCTACTTTGAATGTGTACAAAAGAACAATTTTATTATTCTTATTTATAAAAGAATTAAAGATATTTTACTATCACAAAAGACATCACTTTTTACATTTACTGAGAACGAAGTGTAATTCGTTGATTAACCCATGCCTGCACAAGCAAATCAGCTTTTCCTGACTAATTTACTTTTCGCCTTTTTATGAGACTTGCAAATGGAAAATGTCTAGATAAGAAACATTCTTTTAACTCGGTTTCAACTTACTATTTTTTCTGTTCAGCATCAACACGAAAGAGAACCGTAAGGCGACCCTTTTAAGATCATATACATAAAGTTAACCAAGTGCAAATAAAAGTAAAGAGTTTTCATCTGGAATCTTATCGCTATTTACAGTCCACACAGCCTCTTTGTAAAATAAAACAAGTGTGTGGATCTACTCAGATGACTATGCTCCTTCGTCAGCTTCTCCCCTCGGTTTTTTTGTCCTTACTCAGTGATTCGTGCCTCGCATTCTTAAGCTGGCATTCGAAACGTCAGTGTCTCATTCCCTATGCCTCTTAGAGTGAGCCCTCAAAGACAAAGAAAAAAATCTCTCTTGAACAAATCATTGGCAGACTGGGGAATAAAGCTGAAAGACTGAGTGTCTGCGATCGTGGAGTAGTGCGCCCATTGAGATACCAGGATCCTCGGAGTGCAAGTATTTGCTGTCTTCCTCTGGCGTGCGGGGCTCTTGACTATTGGGCAAGAGAACACAAGAGGTGATCTGAACCGTGGGCCAGAGTTGAGACTCGGTAGATGTCAACCACTCAGGAAGAATGGAGACATGGTAAATCTACACAACCAGCACGGTATACGAGACACAACTACACAATGTCCGCCAAGTTTAGTGTGATACAAATAAGCATAATACACTCTGAACACACTTCTGTTCTTGTTGTGATTCCTACAAACATAAAAAAATGCTTCTGCCGTCATTCAGCAAAAAATGCAGGTACCTGCGTGAATAATTCTCCTTTCTTACCCGGGTGTAAACAGCTGATATTTCACATAATCACAGTGATCTTACAGATTGTCCGTCGTTTGGGGATAATGTCGAATATTTCAACTAATGGCCGGTGAACTATCTTTCAGTACACCATCTTGTTTTCGATCATGCAAATACAATGTTTCCAAGATAGTTTGCTCTCCGTGGATATTTATACTTTCTCGGTAGAAAATCGGCTATAAAACTGAGTGTCAGTACCTTCATGAACCATAACTGCTCAAAAAGAAACATAAAGCACAAATAAAAAATAAGCATACAGCATAAATAAAAGTAAATAACAAACCCGAAACGTTCAGGAGGACAGTGACCGCAGCAACAAACGTGAACAACAAACCATTTTGACGTGGGTGTGCGCTGACTTCTTGACCACTTGCGTGGGCACACAAAGGAGGGTAAAGAATCCGTTATATTAAAGGAATGAGCCACAAAACCCTGGTCGTGGGTGAGGGGTAGGAGATGGATTTAAAGCGATGTATGGAAGACATGCTTTCCCCCACGTAGCACAACATGACAGCAAATAGCCATGATTGACAGAAACCGTTATGCGACAGGCTGTCCCTCAGGCACTGTTTTTTTTTTTTTTTTTTTTTAGATCAGACGCCTGCACAGATGAGCACAAGGCGATTCTTTGAACTGCACAACAGTGGCAAAAACAACAACAAGAAATAAATAACACCCAAAGGAACTGTATGCGTTCGCTTGGCCTATAAAATGCTTCGTCACATCGCAAGACGGATATGTCCTCTGACCTCGTAGCTTGATTTATCAAACTGCAAAATGTGCAAATCGCTTACTTTGAAGAATACGTTACCAACATGCAAACACCCGTATGTTGTTGTTTATCGGTACGATCAACAACATAATTCAAGTTCTTTCATTTTCATTTCTCTTTACACAGTTAGTTTCGCACTGCTTTCATCGACGTCTTTTAATAACTAGTGAACCCTGTTATTTACATTTCAACCAAATTCACTTCATTTAACTTTGCAAAAGACGTGCGCGAAATAAGTGAATAGCGGCAGTGATCTCATCACGTTGTGTACAATACCAGTGCCGTGAAGATAAAGTTTTCTGGCTGTTTCATCCCGCTCTTCAGTTTTACAGCTGCAAGGACGGCGTAATTTCTAGAAGATAATCAATAACCAGATTCAATTTTGTGTTGCTGAAGCTTGGAGAAGTGTCTGGTTTTCCAGTGATGCATTTTAATTTATCACCCAATAGTAAATGAGAAGGGAAAAACTGCCATTACAACTCATCTGTTAAAGCTGTTAATAACGCCGTCTGACTGCTACTGGCAAAGTTTACCCAGGGAGTAACTTCGTCATGATGGTCGCAAGCCGAGGGATGACTGATTGCCCGAATGGCTACTCACCTACAGCACTATAACAAATAGTGTTTCATTCGTTAGTTTTGATTACTTGTTGCCCAGGCCGATTATTTGTGGTGCAGTCAATCCACTGTAAGTTATAAAGCAGTTTTAACACATCACGGTAGGGCAGTAAACTCATCATTAAGAAAAACTTAACAGACCTATCATTCAAAGTTTATATTTGTGCTTATATGACGATGAATATGTATACAGTTGATTAGATTTAGGTTTAATAACTGCATGTCCCATCGTTTGGTCAGTGTTCTGTTTTATGGAAGTAAATAAAGTCCTTACTAAGGATTCTCTTAAACCTTTCTTTCCTTTTTTACCGTTGTTTCAAACAAGTGTTTGTATATTTCAAAACATCAAAATGTTCATTATCATAGAATCATGAAACTATTTAGCATTTTCTTGAACAACGTTTGCGTCGTGTAACACGAACATTAATAATGGGTAGAAGAAAATACCCGTACCTAGGGCAAATACTGATCTGGCATGGTGGTCTTCAAAGCAGCATTTGTGTCAGAAAATTATCACGTCCTACTCCTGACTATATTTTCCCGACGAGATTCTGACTTGTTGCGCGTATGCGCATGCGTGGGGAGCAATACACTGATGACAGCCTAACTAACATTGAACTCGACCTTGTAAAAGTGAAAGCATGCGAAGGAAATCAATACCAACATGAACAGTGGGAGTTGATGTGTTAAAAAAAAAAAAACACACACACACAAAACAAATATGAATCATGCCATTTTCTCTCCTACCTGGTGAAAGAGAAATTGAAGAATGAGAGGACTGGCTATATTTAATGTAAATATGTATACTCTCTTTATATTTGCTCATTAAAAGTTTGCAGATTTAAAGCCCAAAAATATGAAAAGGTGCATATTTTAGGGTTAGAGAAGTGGTTTGGTGTTGGTGGTTCCTTCATTACATCTGCAGAAGAGGAACTATGCAAATGGTGACAAAGTTACTCATTAATTCAATAGAGTGCTCGTAGCCGCTGAGTGATTCAGAAACTGAGCATGTACAGTGTGGTAATAACATTACTTTCATAGACTGAATTTTTTTTTGAAAGCATAACGCCACAAAAATTTCTCAGGAGATTCAACCACAAGCACATAGCTACGTCATCATGTAAAGTGAACGAGAAAGAGTTTGAGGATGTGACAGGAGTAGACATGAAAGGAAATTTTTTTCGAAACTGGATTACTGAAATACCCAGTAGTGATTTCTACTAGATGGTATTGCAAAAAATGAGAATGCTATGTTACTGGTATCAATGAGTTTTTAATATAATACGTAGAATTGCTTATTGGTTTTCCTATAAATTATATATCAATAATGGAATCCATTCAAATTATATTATTGCAATTAAAGATTTACTAATAATTTAACCTTGTCATGCTTTTGGGACCAAAGGAAGAATTAAAAAATCTCCCCCGGCTGGCTTAAAGATATGGTTAGAATATGTTTATTTGACATGCATATCCAAAAAACGGTTCTCTGAATCGGATGAGGATATTTGTTGGAATTACAGAATTTATAGGGACTCTTTCTTTTGTCGAAACTATGTTTATTATTTATTATCAAGGAGTGTGAAACATCAATAATGAAAGAAACAGATTAATTTCTGAATTTTATCTTAAACATCCTAATGCAGTTAAATTTAACAGTCCCTTTTACTCTACATAAAGCATGCAATGAATAAAATTAGTCAATTTAGAAAAAGTATTTGTTATAGTTTTGATAAGTACTATAGCTGGTTTAAAGAATGTTAATGCAGTAAAAATACCATTGCCATCCTTAGCATCATTATTATGTTTTCCTTTACATACATATGTAGCACGGACTTATGTTTACGTTTTCTCTGTGTACTTTAATTCACGCTCTACACGAAGAAATTTGATGGATGATTTGTGTATAATGTCAGTTTCTCCATAACCCTCCAAGGGGTGAATAAATAAAATTAATGTCTAATGTTGTGGCGATGGTGGTGCTGATGACGATGATTGTGTCCACTGTCAAAAGGAGTATTAATTTTGTGTTAAAAGTCTTCCATTCTCCTTCTTTTCGTTGTTTGTGCGAGAACGTTCGACCTGTTGCAGCCTGTTTGTGGAATTCCCCAGCCTATTGCTGCCATAGGACGTGAGTAGTTTTTGTCTTAGCGCAATTGCTTTTTGGATCATGATACTGTCTCCGCTCATATCCTGTGGGAACTGACTCCTTATTAGGTGTGGTGTGGCGGCCATACTCTGGGTGCGCGAGTCGCCGGAAGACGTCAGCACAGCCATCAAGGCAGTTAACCAAAACAAGGGGGAGACAATTGGAGAATGACCAGTCTCCTAGTATCAACCCATTCCTAAACAGCAGATCGCACTCAGCGGTCGTAACAAATCCTTCTATGGGCCCTCAGTACCTAGTGGGAGCCAGCTTTTATTAAATTAGAAATCTAGAGAGCTTGCTTCTTCTTTTGACCTTCCAATGCACTTTTGCTTATAAGGGGTTATAGTACTGTAACAGCACCTTTTTCCACTTCCTTTCTTCTCGGAATATCGTCTGCGCAACAAAGAACGCTTGGAAAGAAACGAGAAAGGTCAGGCAGTAAAGATGTAACTTAGATATTTGAAGTCCCTGCAGGCATTTAATGTTGAAAGGCAAGTCTCGTTTAACAGCCAGAGTGCGATGTTTTTAATACACTCTGACCTTTTATGGCCATGAAGTACAGCAAATCTGGTGTTGGAGGAAAGCTTTTTTTTTGGTAGGCAGGTGGAGTTGTCACAGAAACTGTCAGAGCTCTATTTTTCAGTGCTCCTGTTTGGCTTTTTCGACTCTATGGAAGCGTAAGATGTCTTCCTAAGAATAGTAAGAGCTTAAATATATAGTTGTGACTGGGAAATTGTTCTCGGCTCCACTTAAATTGCTACAGTCATCTAACGCCAGGAAAATGGAACAGATTTCTCCTTGAGTAAAATATTATGGAGTTAGCATAGTGATATTTCGGTAAAGGTAAAACAATTTGTAAAAACGTCAGCAAACAGATGATATCATGTTAAGGATGATGGACTTTCAAACGACGTCGATGTGAGATTCATGAGGCTATGATGTCTAAGTTATAACACCTAGATACCGAACGGTCTGGGAAAGAAAAATGTTTACCCCATAGAAAGTAAAAGCAGTAGAAGATAATCGACATTTCAGTTTTTTGAAGAGGCTACCGAAAAGACCTCATTTTCGTCATCATTCATTGTCACATAGTTGATAGACATCCAGACATTCACAGAGCCTGCTGATTGTTGTGTGGTGGTTAAGATCTGCTGGAGACGTGAAGTGAACTCAGACGCAGGCAGCCATCATCATTATACATGTGAACAAGTTCAAAACAGTCTCAAAGATACCGAACTTAACAAAAGGACTATGGGGAAGAATGTCATGGTCGATGGTGCGATGTGATCCATGCCCCAAGTACATAGTAAGTCACACACCCACGCAGCAACGTCGAGACGGTTGGAGGATTCTCATGTCAAGATAATAATACAGTGGATTTATAGAGCTCCATATCCCTGTCCTAACTCCGCCTGGAAACCCCCCGGGTAACCTGCCGGTCCCAAGCCCGGATGAAGGAGGAGGGTTGGGCGTGGGTTTAGCAACCCCACCCTGTAAAACAACCCTGCTACAGAAACCGCAAAAAGAACATTACCACAACGAGAGCCTGGACGGGAAGATCCCTCCTTGGAGGGGCCTATGACGTGTGCTGACGAAAGCCCTCGGGAAGTCAGCTCGCCGACCTATCTTCTCACGGCCAAGGCGAAAACCAGGATAGGGACCTGGAACATCAGAACCCTATACGAGCAAGGTAAATCAGCTCAGGTAGCACAGGAGATGAAGAACTATGGCATCAAGCTCCTTGGCCTGTGCGAGACCAGATGGAATGGTAGCGGTCAGACCAGACTCTCATCAGGGGAGACTATCATCTACTCTGGACATGAAGATCCTGACCATGACCACTCACAAGGAGTAGCAGTACTGATGACACAGGAGGCTGCAAGGGCACTAATAACATGGGAACCAGTTTCTCCACGACTCATGTCAGCTCGGATCAACTCCAAAGGAAGAAAGATCACCATCATCCAGTGCTATGCACCACCAACGCAGCAAAAGAAGAGGAGAAGGAGGACTTTTACAACTCCCTACAAGCGCTGGTTGATCGTACTCCAAGACGAGACCTGAAGATCATCATGGGCGACATGAATGCCAAAGTTGGAGATAACAACACGGACAAAGAACACATAATGGGAAAGCACGGTGTGGGCAACTGCAATGAGAATGGTGAGCTGTTCACAGACTTCTGCTTGTTCAACGACCTTGTAATCGGAGGCACAGTCTTTCCTCACAAAACCATTCACAAGACCACCTGGACTTCACCAGATGGAAATACAGAAAACCAGATCGATCACATCACCATCGATCGACAGTTTCGAAGAAGTCTGCTGGACGTCAGAGTAAAGCGAGGTGCAGATGCAGCCACAGACCATCATCTACTTGTGGCAACCATGAAGATAAAGCTGAGGTCCTTCCATGACCCATCGGACAGACCGCACCACAAATTCAACGTGCAGTTCCTCAGAGATCGGAATAAACAAGAAGAGTTCAACTGCGAAGTAAAAAACAGGTTTGCGGCACTGGAAGGACTCTTGGAAGAAACAGTGACCAACCACTGGACAAGAATACAAGAGACCTGGAAAACTTCCTGCACACACATTCTGGGGAAGAAAGGAAAACAGCATAAGGAATGGCTGAAGACCTGGCAAAAAATAGAGCAAAGGAAAGAGCTGAAGCAGAAGATCAACCAATGTCAAGACCAGCAGGAAAAAGAAGAACTCAGAGCAAAATACTGGGAGATAAACAGAGAAGTAAAAAAGAGCGCAAGAGATGACAAGAGGCAGTTCACACACAAGATGGCAGAAGAGGCAGAACAAGCAGCTGGGCAAAATAACACAAAGAGACTATATGAAATTACAAGAATTCTGGCAGGAAGAAAAAACACCAATGCGTGCAGACCAATAAAGGATAAGAATGGCAGCGCCATCACCGGAGATGCAAAAACAAGATCACGCTGGGTGGAACATTTTGATGAAATACTTAACCGACCATCACCAACAACCACCTTGGACATTCCCCCAGCTGCCGAACAGCTTCAAGTAAACACCAGCCCACCAACCAAGGCAGAAATCATCAAAGCCATCAAGTCCTTGAAGTCTGGCAAGGCGGCAGGCCCAGATGGCATTCCTGCTGAAGCACTAAAGGCAGATCCAACAGCCGCAGCAGAGATGTTACACCCACTGCTGAAGAAAATTTGGGAACAGGAACAAGTTCCAGCAGACTGGAAGCTTGGCTACCTAGTAAAGCTACCCAAAAAGGCGACCTTACACAGTGCAGCAATTGGCGTGGGATTATGCTGTTGTCCACTCCTAGCAAGGTGCTGACCAGAATCATCCTGGAGAGACTAAAAAATGCCCTAGACAAGAGACTGCGGCAAGAACAGGCAGGCTTTCGGCAGGGAAAATCATGCATAGACCAAATCGCTACACTACGAAATATTATTGAACAGTCCATTGAATGGCAGGCACCACTATACATAACCTTTGTGGATTTTGAGAAAGCCTTTGACTCCGTAGACAGGGAAACCATCTGGAAACTGATGCAGCACTACGGATTTCCACCAAAGTTTATTGCCATCATCCAACAGCTGTATGAGGACTCGAAATGCCAGGTGATCCACAACGGAAAGCTGACTGACCCCTTCACAGTGAGGACTGGAGTGAGGCAAGGATGTATGCTCTCACCGACAATCTTCCTGATCGTCATAGACTGGATCATGAGAAGAACAACCTCTAACAGTAACACGGGCATTCAGTGGACCTTTGCTAGGCAACTTGAAGACCTCGACCTTGACATCAGCCTGCTGTCCCACAAACAACAACACGCACAAACAAAGCTCACTCGGCTCGCAGAAGAAGCAGCAATGACGGGCCTGACCATCAACATCAAGAAGACGGAAGTAATGCGGGTCAACAACAAGCAAGAAGCCCCACTACAACTGCATGGGGAATGCATTACAGAGTCTGACCGTTTCACCTACCTTGGCAGCATAGTCAGCAAAAATGGAGGTTCAGATGAGGATGCAAGAAGCTGAACAAACAAAGCCAGGCTTGCATTCCACACCCTACGACCTATCTGGAACTTCAAAGCTCTATCTTTACACACCAAGATCCGCATCTTTAACACAAATGTAAAGGCAATACTTCTATATGGATCCGAGACATGGCGGGTGACAAATGCCATTACTAACAAGATACAGACATTCGTCAACAGATGTCTGCGCCACATCCTCAACATCAGATGGCCTGATAAGATCTCCAATATAGACCTGTGGGAGAGAACCAATCAAAAACCTGCTAGCCAAGACATCAGGAAGCGGAAGTGGGGCTGGATTGGTCACACCTTACCAAAGCCAGCCGACAACTTAACAAGACAAGCTCTGGGCTGGAACCCACAGGGGAGGCGCAGGGCTGGGAGACCCAGAGAGACGTGGAGGAGATCAGTCCACAGAGAGGCAGAGACAGCTGGCATGACATGGTCCCAACTAGAAAGGAGTGCCCAGAACCGGGTCCGTTGGCGGGGTGTGGTTGCGGCCCTATGCTCCACTGCGAGCGTACAGGAATAAGAAGAAGAAGAAGAATATCCCTGTCCTATCGACAGGCTCATGACGCTTTACATAATAAAAGACAAACAGACCGACACGTACGTAAGCAGCATAACATACAAAATTGTTGTCTTTTTTAAGCGAGGATAAAAGCAGATCAATGTCAATATATAACTGGAAGTAGTTCTTGTTCATAGAGCAAATAATCGGAGATGAGATTTACATCATTACGTAGCAACTTCAAAGTCTGTAGTTGTAGCTCAAACAGAAAATCTAGGAACAAGAACGAGGGAGTTGGAGAAAGATACAGTAAAACCAGAGTAATTGTCTTTTACATTTAAGTCAGTTATAATTTTTTAAAAAACTGCAAGCTAGCAAAATACTCCAATGAAAGGTTAATGTCCTTTCCATACGTACTGAATGCTGAAGCTGAGAAAGTAATGGCTGACACTGGCAACGCCCCGAAGAATTGCTGAAGAATAAAACTCTGCATGATTCCTAATGTCGGCCACAAAAACACATCAGAAACTAAAGCTCAGTCAGTGATAAACACACAGGCACAAACTGCGTATCAAATGCAGTTACAAGCAAGTGTATCACGAAACAAATGTGGAGCACAAGCGCTGTCATGGCTGGAGTGACTGTTCTGGATCAGGAACGTCACAGCCTTTTCAAATACTTTGGACAGAAAAGGAAAATTGAAAACCGTTTTGTGGTTATTATGGTCAAGAATATGTTTGTTTACGAGTACGGTGATGAGAACATGCTTGAACAATGAGGGTCCAGCACTAGCTTACAAGGAGTAGTTGATGAGGTGAATGATAACCTGGACAATCCAAACAAAATGCAGAAGGTGGGTCAGAATCGGATGATGACAGTAAATTTTTTCAGTGACTTTGTAATGATATTCTTGATCTGAAACTCGGTGACAGCCACAAAATCCATTTAAGACAAACTGGATAAAATATCAAAACCGGATCTGTGAGACTGTTGTTCAAGTCCTGCTTTAATGGTGTCAGTTTTTCCAGAAAGTATTTGCGAAAGACATCAGGCGTCTGTTCTAGAGAATTTTTTTTAAATTTCTTATTAATTTTTTTATTGGGTATAAGCCCAGGGGGCACTTTCATCCATAGCATCAGATAATAACAATCACAAAATAACTTTCATATGGGCAACAGATGGTGACAATATGGCAATATATATATATACAGATGAACGCATGATATTAAATCTATATATAGAAATAACATTAATAAAACAATTTAAATAAATCGTTAGTAGACAGAGAGGACAGAGTGGAGGCACATTTGTGCTTGCGCAACATTTCCCCTGCAACTAGAAGCAATCCCCTGCTTGATATATATATATATATACTATTCTAGTCTATCTTTAGTATGTTCCGAGGGTTTTCATGATTGTCCTAATTCTCACTGGTCATTTACAAATGAGAAGCTTGAATCTGTTCCTAATTATACTCATGCGTGCTTCAATGTTTAAATGGAAATTTAAACTATAAAGAGAAACTTATTTACAAACATTTTAATCTATTGTTGAATGAAGGTCTCTGCACGCCATAATTACGACCCAGGGAATGTTCTTTATGTAGCAGTTAAAAGCTGGTTGAGTGGCTGACTGCTGGAATCGGTCAGCCAGGCGGAATGACTGGTTAGAATAATAAAGGGTTGATTGGCTGTTTTCCTTGTTCGTTCGTTCGTTTGTTTATTATTACTCTGTTGTCTAGAATGATTGGCAAATTTACACGTTTCGCCAAAATGCGCTAAAATATTGCAATAAAGGGAACTTGCAGGCTAAAAGACATTAATATATAGCTACTTGGCGGGCTTTGTGTGTGAGAGCTCCGCAAATGTTTCAACAACACGCTTTTATATGACTTGTAAATCTAAAAATACTGAAAAAAATATGCGATTTGTAAACATACCGCACTTCTGTTGAATAACGTGGGTCTATTTTTTCTTTTTATTTTCTGCAGGTTGGAGGACTCTACCCGTCTTTAAATGTCCGTAGCTGCAACTGATTTCCAGTGATAGACTAGCACTGGGGTCAAACTGACAAAGAAAATGTAGATTAATTTTTTTAATGGTATTCATTTGCAATTGTTGGTCTGCCTTTGTCTTCAAGGGTTCTTAAAGCTGTTAGTAACCTTTCAAAGTGTCGAAACCTCAAATATTTCAGGTCCCATGAAGTCACAATGTATCGGCAAATGCATTGACCATGTACAGGGAAACACGCTTGGACTTAGCACGTTGACCAAAGTGTCAGTGTCCCTAACGATGACCTCCCAATCAAAACTACTGATTTCTTGTGACCTTTACAAACAACTTTGCCAAGCTTGTTCGCCTTTCCACGACATTTGCCAAGTTAAGAAGCGCCTTTGAGAGTTTGCCTAATTCTGCTACTGGTCGTTATGACAACGGCAGTGACGATCGCGGTGACAAACGCAAGAGCAACTGCTTCTTCAATTTAAGCATTGCTTCTCATTTTAAGAAAATTTCTTATTACGCCAAGTTGTTGTAAAACTCATCACTCCCAGAAACCGCAAGTGACGTGTACTCTTATGATGACAAATACATGGGTTTGTTGTGGTAGTAAGAGAAGCTCGTCTTTTGAAACAACCAACGAATCACTAGGCCGCCAGGAGTATGAACAGGACCTCATAGTCTTCCCCTGTGTGTGTGTGTGTGTGTGTGTGTGTGTGTGTGTGTCAGTGTGTGTGTGTGCGTGCGTGCGTGCGTGTGTGTGTGTGTGTGTGTGAAATGCTGTGTGACTATCACAAGACAAAAGTCAATACACAACCATTATTTATTACTTTGTAATTTCCATAACAGTTTACATTTACCTTACAACTTAAAACACACATATCATTTTGTAATAGAGACACAAATTGTTCTGATCATTCCGCAGAAGCAGAAAAACAAAAATTTACGTTAAAATATTTCTATTTAATTCTAAACATTTACACTAGTGTATTATTATAAAAGGATGAAACACAGTCGTATGTATTTACGAAGTCTTGTATGGATGGATGGAAAGAAAGACAAAGACTACAAAGAGAGGAAAACGGATGGCAGGTATAATACTTAGGGAAGGAGAGAAAACGTGTCACACGGACAGACGAACGGACTAAAAAGAATCTCTTTTAAAAATACCAAAGGATTTTTTTCAGATGACCTGATCAATCTATGTTTAATGTTCTGTGACTAGCATATCGGTTACTGCTCTGCGTGAGTCCTGGATTTGCGTCTACTAATTTTAGCGATGTTCATCAGTGAAAGGAAGTTGGTCATTGTAAAGAAGACCGTGCCAACGGCACATTCTCGCAATCTGTAAATCAACCCAGTGGTATGCGAGCGGAAAAAAGACATTTCCTGAATTGAAATTTTAAATTGCTTGTACATTATCCGTCGTTTTACATGCCCAATACATTCAGGCTGAGACATTTCACACGTTATTTCAAATTGCTTGTATATTGTCCATCGTTTTACACGCTCAAAACAGTCAAGCTTAAATTTAATTTTACATGCTGTCTCAACTGTCAAGAAAAGCATTAACTGATGGACAATTTTTACGTGAATTTGTTTTCCAGTGGGAATTATCTACCCCTATTAGGACCAACATATTATATTTTACACATTAGTGTGAGCCTGTGCTGTTTGATTCCATTTATTTTATTACTGTTATTTGGAATAATGTCATGCATCATAATACACAGAGAGTTTTAGATACCATATGGTAACATCCACACACTGAGTATCTGTATCATGCACATTAAAAACGAGTTCATTGCAAAACTCTTGTGTGGTTAATAAAATTGACACTTTATCTATGTCAATCTTAATCATAACCCCCCCCCCCTTTTGCGAATTTGTATGACTAATGAAGCGTCTTGAGTCTTCTGACAAGTCATTTTTCGTAGCTCTTTATTAAAAGCCACGTCCACATTGCCAGGAATGGTGCATGTTCTGCTATTTATTTTCTTGTGACAGCGACCTGCCCTTCGTTTCTGTTTTTCGGACGTGCACACTCACTGGACTAGCACTGATGATAACAGAGAGTCGGGAAGCTTTCCTGAAGAAATGTTTTAAAGGCTTTTACCTCCAGTAGAGTCAGCAGACCGCCATAAAGCCACAGTTCAGCATCTACCTCATGAGACTTATTACCTTCCATCCTTTCCGAGTCCTGTAATAAAATTCGATTTCCAAAGGACACCTCTCTCTCTCTTTCCCCTACCCCCTTTTTTTGGAAGTAGGGAGCATAATATTTTAAAGACACGCAAGAGGAAATTGTTGTCTTGCGTTTCCTGGGGGAAGAAAACTGTCTCCAAAACGATTAGGCGGCGACTATAATTAACCTTGCGTTTTCGTTCTGCGTGACTAAAAACTCACTTGGTAGTCATGGCTGCTAGAAGTTTGGCATGGATCACACAGACACCACAACTGGCTATTTCCACCATTTACTGCTTTCTTCGCAAACTCAATGAACACGACACGACACGCATGTGCAGGCGTGCCTGCCTTGTTAGAGAGTGTTTCTATTTGTATCTTGTGCTTTAGCAAGCTTAAATACCCTTCCGTTTTTCTAGAACAATCTCGGATTGAAAAAAATATATAATGAGTGCGCGATAGATCCTGCTGTTAACCTTCTCCGCATGCCAACACGCGTACATACCTATCTGAAAAAAGTTTTTTCGCATTGTGACAATGTATAGACGCAAAGATGTAAGTAAACGAAAGTTGCATCTTTAACATGCTATAGCTGGCTGACTGGCTTGAGGAATATTTATGTGGAAGATTGTCAACTAAATGTTCCTAGTTGCAATTATGAAATTATTTTTGTTGTTATTGTTGTTGTTATTATTATTATTGAGCGTCATCAATCACTATCTATGTATAACCAGAATCCTGCAGCACTTGAGTGCAAGCAAGATCCATCATAAAATGTTCCCAAACCCTAGCACTTCCCAAAAATTATTTAGAACTAAAAAAATACGGTAAAATAATGTATATATAACTACATTTAAAGTCTACTTTTGAGATTCCGAAACAGACAATTTCTTGCAATAAACAGGGGTCCGAACAAAAACAGTGAGCAGAGCGTTTTAATAAGAAACTAAAGCAAAGTACACTTCATTTAAGAGTATTTTCCAACTGTTCGCTAGGTACTGAGGCTGGTACCAATATTTTGAGTTTGAAAGATAGTAAAGGAAATATTGCACATAAAAACACATCTGAGATTGAGAAACGTAATAAAGGCAAAATATTACATATACACACACACGCACGCACGCACATTCTCTCGCACATTCGGTATTCCTTCTCTCTCATCCTGCGTTCGTGCCGCAGACATGACTTGAAAAAGCCACCACAGCATTTATATAGCCTTAATGGATCAAGAACGTGGAATCTGGTGTGTTCAACGTGCACTCCTGGTGACACTTCATTTGAAAAATTCATAGAGGCGAAGGCAATCACGAACACGTGCTCTTAAAATAATGACAGTCGGTTCTGTGTTGGCAAATTGTTCAACCGTCCGCAAGTGTTTTCTTTCCGAAACCGCGAGCACTGGCGCACTCCCAGAGATGTGTAGAGTTATTCCTATGCGCCGGAGGACTCTAAGGTCCGTCGGGAAATATGTCTTGATTGATCGTAGCCACACGCGAACTACAGCAATTACCGAATCCCCGGGGTCCGTGCATCCAAGATACTATCAGCAAGAATTTGTTGACCTCATCTTCAGCACACAGTGAAGGCAACAAGCCATGCTGATGGGCTGCTTGAAGGATAATATTATTAAAGGTCACTGGGTGTTTGCAAGTCGGAAGAAGGGGGAGGAACGAAATATACAAATACACTGTAATTTCTTTCTTCCATTCGTCTTTGTATATCAATCTAGGTCTGTGGCGCAAACGATGAATACCAGGGCCCAATTGTTGATATCATTCTCGTAAAATAAATTTGAAATCCAAGCGAAAACGTCCAGTCTAGTTAGTATTTTCCCCTAAACTTTAAAAAGTATTTACTGGTTGAACAAAGACATTGGAATTTGGAAGACATAACACCTAAACTGCTTAACTGACCGAGCTCCTTCAAAAGAATCCGTAATTATGTCAAGCTTCATTGCATAAATATTTATGAATTAAGTCCATAGATAGAAAATATACAGTCTGCGTCTCGCATTGAAGAAGAAAAACGCAAAATTGTTACTGTCATATTCTTTCTAAAAAAATATTCTGAAAAAGTCTCCACTTTTTACTTTCACTCATATATTCCGAGTGGACCGTTTCTGCGGTATTAGTTGTAAGTATTCCCTCAGAAGAAATAAAAAAAGTAATGGTGATGATGAGCTGCTTACACACAAGTTGAAGATCATTTGAATCCTTACCTAAAGAAAGACCTGGTGATAAAGACACGCAAAAGAAACCCGAAAAATTAAAATTTGAATAATAACATTAAGCCATTGAGCCATTAACCCCAACTCCCAAAACGATTGATAAATATCATGAGCTCAAAAGAATAATCAGTTTAAGAGGTAACCAGAGAAAAAAGTATTTCAAATGAGTGGGTTGAGCGCAGTAAATATTACAAAGTTGTTTTCTTGAGGCACAAATATGCCAATAACATTGTGCATTATTTGTGTTGTGTTGTAAAGCTTACCTGCATCTTAAAGTTATAGAAGTATATCTATATAGACATAAATATATATATTCATGTGAACCTATTTAAGCTTTCTATACTATTTATAAAACAAACTGTATTATAAACAACTCGTCATTATATTTGTTATATGCATTTAAAATTAGAATCAGTCTTGTTGGTATATAACCGATTGATTTCGATATTTGGTTAATATTCATAATAACTGCATTTTTACCTCTTTGGTCTCTCTCTCTCTCTCACACACACACACACACACACACACACACACACACACACACACACACGCGTGTCGTAGATTTTTCTTTGCTGAACTTGATTACCCGACATGCATTTGGTCACAACGCACTCCACACGCGTGAAAGAATTGCACTGCCTGATAGTCCTTGTGATGCAGGTTGGACGCAGGTTGTTATGTTGCATTCCCAGTTCCTAGATCTGGTCCAGACAGTATCATAAATCTTTGATTAACTGTTGTGACACCCTTCCATCACGGAACTTAACACCTGCGGGTCTCCAAACACCTCAACAACTTGAAATAACTCAGGTGCTCTCCCTTGGTGATTTATTCATGATATCTTCCGTTCTGGGTGGCACGGGTAACACCTGTTCTTGATCATGCCACTTCTACAATCCATTCTCAATATTTTCCGACGTAGGACAAAAACATTTATTTTTCAAGCAACAAAAACAGGGTTTGCGGTGAAAATCTTAAGTTTTGAGTGCAAATCTGTGTTTACTGATGTTAGAGGTTCTAAAACTTAAGTGATACATTTTCATATTAATTGCAGTGAAGTGATCCTGTTATATTGACACTTCTATACCGCATGCAGTGATCCTGTCATATTGATACAACTGTATATAATACAGTGATCCTGTCACATTTCCAAAACAAAATTGTATGTAGGGATCCTCTCACGTATACAAGATTATATTATATTATGCAGATCTCTCACTCATTAGTTTACAGGCAGTTACTTTAACTCCACCGTCACAAAAAGAATATTCTTCATCTTGTACCACATACACTGTTCAAAGGTCACGCTAATAAAGTTGCAGGCTGGCTTTTTGGTTGAATGACAGTAGGCTGATTGAACTTAAACCTAAAATATAAATAAACTAAATTTCTTGACTAACTTTTAGTCAGTTATTGCTCTCCAGTTGTTCACATTATTTGAAAAAATAGATTCCAACGGCTTCAGATGTCAATCTAGTGCAGTTAACTGATTATTAGAAATTTGGTGCCCTAGCTCAAGGGACGTGTTTTGCCACTAACTCCATTTTAAAAGTTTTTTTCTTTTTCTTTTTAGCCTGTGCTCACGTTCTCTCCGCTCTCTCTTTCTCTCTTGCTCTCTCTTAGAAAGGTCGCACAGAATTTTAGCAAGTTAAGTGCCCAATAGTTTCTGCTAAACGGTAATTCTGTTAGAGGAGGGGATCTTAAGAGACCGACCCTACCTCGATTGTCCCTCGAGTATGCCGCGAATGCCAAGCGATGCGCTCTCGAAGTCGACCGCCATGTTCACGGCCCTGAACCCGTCATTCTTTTCCCCTCGTTAAACATCTACAACTGACGGTAATAATTTGTGGCCTACCTTTCAGTTCTTTGCCGACGCACGGTAACTTTATTTTGCGGCCAGAATCAATATCTTGCAAGGGAATAACTGCAGATCACGCACACGGAAGCACCTTTGTTTGTGCAATGGTGTATGCTGACGATTGATCAATACCCTCTGATCAAAATACAATCGTTAGTGACTACACTTTCCACAAACCTAACAGGGTTCACTTTCCGCAAACCCAGAGCTGTACAGTTTTTATAAACCCAAAACTGTGGACTTCCCACCAAGCTAAGGCTGTGCGCACGGTTTCTACAAAACCTTCAGCTACTGCTCACTTTATATAAGAACTGTGCCCACTCTTTACAAACCATGCATCTGCAAGCTTTTCATAAACTTATCAGTCATCGCAGAAAAATCACTGTCAGCGTTTACAGTCTATGTCATCAATCACCTAATTTATATTTGGAGAGTGTGTGTGTGTGTGTGTGTCAAACATTCTCAATTCCAGGCGTCTGCCACTTCATCACAGACAACAAATAAATTTCCGGCTGTGTCGGACCGTAAGTCCTCTGAGCGACTTAGTGCGGCGTCATTGCTGGCACTGACAGAAAGAACTGTCAGAAACCATTGTCTCTAGTGAAGCACAGCCACAGGCTTTATCTACTAGCAACTATCTTCTTTTTTCCACACTTTTTTAGTTTGCTTTTCTTGATTTCTCTAAACAAAACATAATAAAAGACCTAGTATCACCTTGTAGTGGAAAATCACACAGAACCATTGACAACATTGATCGCCGACTTGTCCTTCTGATGACGCTTACCGTTTGGAATCATGAAAGACCACACATGTGCGGTAGCAGAATGATTTAACAAATAACCTTCGCGAATTGCATGGAAATCGATTCCGGGGACAGACCTGCATCATAAAAGATAAATCGAGATGAAGGATAGGCATAAATCAATATTCCTCTTCAATATTCCTAATACTCTAGATAAGATATTTGAGCTACCAGTACAGTCCCTACTTTGCAGACAGTGTACTCCAATCGGTACTGAGCTGTACTATGAGATGTTTTGACTGACATGTTTGTATGTGGTCGACAGCCTCCCTGTGAGCATAAATTGTGTATAAGATCTAAGAAAAACATTTCCTTAATGTATCTTTCATTTCTCAAAAGAACAAATGAGTAAGTTTTTTTGCAAAACACTAGGTGTGCCATTTGCTGGTGCTCTCTGCTTTTATATATATATATATATATATAAACCTACATAAAAGGTTGTTATCGTACGGTGTTGCAGATAACAATGGCGTCAGCATCAATGCATGGTCTAGATGAGAATCCAGACAACAGCTTGTGCACTTCATTATGTTAAGATTTTCTGAGATGTCTTTTCTATCGGAGATGACGTTTGTTGAGGTCACAAGACCTCACGAGAATCAACCTTTGTGGTTTCGAGTTGAAGGTCACCAGCTGACAGAGGAGAAAAGGAGGAGAGGTTCTTGTAAGTATGCTGGAGTTTCGAGCGCGGTCTGACAACTATAGAGAACAAAAGATGGATGGGGGTCGTTGGGAAATCGTCGATGGTTGTCCCAACGTCCAACCACCTGAGCGTGATGGACGGCGGAAATACATGTTTGGTTTGCCACGATAAATATCTGCCTGTGGCTGCTATTTCCAGGTATCACGTTCAGCAAAAGTTTCCAGAAAGTTGATAGACGACAACTGAAAAAGGAATGTAATGGATACAAATGTTTGCGCGCTTATTAAAGTCATTCCCTCGAGAAAAGCCAAGTGAAAGGCTTATCTTCACACTATCCGAGCAGGCTCTGTATCAAAGTACACGCACTACGAGTCGGCCCAAACACACAAGCCAAACAGGAAAGAAAGAAAAAAGCTATAATTAAAAGTTGGCTTTTGAACTCCGTGAAGAGCAAACTGCAATTAATATTTTTATTTTAGTTATCTTATCACACCTAAAACAATAAGCAAGAATATAATGATGCAATAGCAAACTGCTGGCAAGTTTAAATAAATATAGAGAGAGATTAAAGTATTCTTAATGAACTCTTAATATATCTTTCTCATTAGTTTTCTTAGTTTTCACGATTGCTGCGAACCAAGTCTGACTTCTCTTGCATATTAACAACACTTAAAAAAGATTAAGAAAAGTATTAAAAATAGATCTGTGGGGAAAACGCATTTTGCTCGCATGTTTCTATATGTTTCGTATTTGAGTAAAACATCGTACTTCGTCTGTATGTATATTATAGTTAATCTAAGTTGCTTGAAATTTTCATAGTCGTTTGAAGTATACAAAAATTTTCGGAAAACAGATGAATGAACAGCGGTTTGTGAACTCCACCTCTTCCACTCCCAACTAGTGAAAATCCCTAAACAAGTGGTTGCTCATGTTTTATGTTTTCACGAATATTTTTTTAATATACATAAAATTTAGAACTAAGGAAAGTTGAGTTTCCTGGAAGAAAACAAAACAAATATTGCAGGATAATAACCTTGTATCCAATGAAGACAGTATGTGGCAGTAGAAAAGTAATAGCAGAACGAGTAGACAAATGGCTGTCTCAGGGCCGGTGGAAGGCACAACAACATTTATTTTTTCTGACATTACAATTGCTAATAAAAACCACGACGAAGATTGGTTCCACCGACCTAACTAAAATGTACACCCTTGCAAACTGTCTGGTAAAAAGCGAGAAAGACGAGAAAATTACATTGACTGAGCCTGAACTAATTGCGCCAATGTCAGTCGAAATAAGCCATTGTCTTGAGATATATATATATATATTAGATAGATAGATAGATAGATAGATAGATAGATAGATAGATAGATAGATAGATAGATAGATAGATAGATAGATAGATAGATAGATAGATAGATAGATAGATAGATAGATAGATAGATGGATAGATAGATAGATAGATAGATAGATAGATAGATAGATAGATAGATAGATAGATAGATAGATAGATAGATAGATAGATAGATAGATAGATAGATAGATAGATAGATAGATAGATAGATAGATAGATAGATAGATAGATAGATAGATAGATAGATAGATAGATAGATAGATAGATAGATAGATAGATAGATAGATAGATAGATAGATAGATAGATAGATAGATAGTGAGAGAAACTCGTCTTTAAACTGGGAGAAGGTAATCTGTACAATTTCAACCATGTGACAGTATACTGCGTCTCTGAGGACGCGCTTTTTTGTCCTTTTATCTTAGTTTTTCTCCTTTTTTGTTCTACAATACATATACAAGGCAAAAAATCCTACCACATTAAACAATTTACATAAACCAATATATACACAGGGCAAAAACACATCATTGGCAATGTACACAAAGTCTTTCATCAGCCTCTCATCATACCGTGCCCTATGCAGAAAACACAGAAGCAGAGGCTGTAGTGGTTGTCCCTTAACCTTATATTTTTAACTCCCCCTCCCCTCCCGTATGTCAGGCACTTCGCACATTTCAACATACACTCGACATATACTAATTTGCATACATATAACATAAATTATATCATATGCATAGCAGAACTACAGATTGTTTAATCTATTATATATCGATGTTAAATAGAGGGGGAAAAGATATCGCCTCACACACACTTCTAAAGTAGGTAAAGGGTTTCCAGGCTAAGAGGACACATTGGGGATAACCAATTTTAAATACAAGATAAGGGTGAATAAATCCTGGACGTTTGAAGGTTATTATACTGATATGAAGGTCATGTAGTTAACTCACTGAGTCGTAAAAAGATACAATTTCATACTAATCACTGCATTAAATCTGTCTATCTTATATCTTGCATTTAGATGTTTAACATTTACTTTTAACGTTGGTAATATTTTAGCCACTGAGCACTTGTTTATGAAATATTTTGCCTCAAGTATAACAATTTTAAATACGCTTATCAAACACTAACAACACAATACATTCCTTCATTTTAAAATTGCATCCATTCTGAGAATGTTTAATTTTTCTTCTTCTTTACAAAAGTACACAAGGTTTTATTTTCCATCCCCATGTAGTTGAAGAATTTGTGTCCAATATTCTATGTACATTTCTGCTCTGAGACCATTTTAACTTCACATCTGTTTTATTTTGTACTTTACTAAACTATTTTCCCATGACAATTTTATATTCATTATCTCATTTGCTATAGCATTTAGGCCATTCGCTATTCCAAGTCAGAATATCCTAAAAGCATTTGGATCCTTTCTTCACAGAATACAATATCTTAAGTGGCTTTGGTGTTTCCAATTCTACGTTGTTGGAAATTGTAATGGCTATTGATTTGGTATATTTTTTATTTGTTGTCACTAAACCAATATATGTAATTTTGTCTGTTCTAATGTCATATTTTCTCATTAGTTCTTCATGAGACATAAGGCAAGCAGCTTCACTATAAAAATGTGATATGCAGTATAAACCTTTTAAAGCCAGTCAGTTACATTGATATCTTTGTTGCCAAGTTTAATTCGGTCATTAAAGTGTATTTGCTCTGCCAGCAGTTCTTTTGAAGTATCAAGTTTAACACAGAAGAAAAAGTTTTTACAAGCTTTCCAGAACTTTTTATCTACAGCAAGTATGTTATAAATTTGTTTAGGATAAGAAACCTGACCGAATAAATAGGAAAACTGAAGTCAAAACTGTGAGCAAAGGAAGCCTAGGTATAACCTATATTATATAACACAAACCCTTTTATTATATATAGTATATATTGCTCTATATTAAATACTGTAAACGCACTTACAATCTCCTGCGTTAGAAGATCTCCACACACAAATAAAAGACATTGTTTTAGAGAATTACCCTAAAGTTATTTAATATATTAATATCCTGGTCTGGGGGATTAGAAAGTAATATCCATAAATAAATTAGCTATTTATATAAGTGCTTTTAGAACAGCTACTCCAGCCATGGGTGTGAGGATTCATTTAAGCCAAGAATTCATCAGATTTTTAACTTCAGTATATTTTTCCTTGTAGTTCATTCTATGTAGAGCATGGGTGGGCAAAGTACGTACTGCGAACGTCTTTGGACCGGCCCGTCTGCCAATATATATGAAGTTCACTTGTTTTCATTTTTTTATTCATTCTGGGTTACTTTTATTGAAATTTAATTTATTAAGTACAACAGCTTTAGAAATTGGCACTTCGTCATATTCTAACAAAGACAATGTATAAAGATAACAAATAACACGGCTGACATGTCTGATGGAGTTGTTAGAGGGCATCGGGGGCGGCTGCCTTAAAAGAAATGGCTGGTTTTAGAGTTCTCTTGTAATGGAATTCAAACAGCTTCAATTTGCACAATAAATTCAGTAAGATAACGTCATTATGTACTTATTTGTAGTCTATTCCATTATCACTAGGCCTGTCTCCTGGCGTGGGCTTTTGGTATTTTAAGGGCTCGCCATACAGCTTGGAATTTTGAGACGGGCCCGCAAAAAAAACTTTGCCCAGCCCTGATATAAATCATCTAAGCTGGTGCAAAACCATATGCATAGGATTTCGAATTCAGGTGGATTCCATTCTAAATTTAGATGGGGAGCAAATTTTACAGTGCAGGTTTCTTATTACCTAACCAAATTGCTTCCGTTTTTATCAAAGTTTAGTAGCAGCCCTGATATGCTACTGAATTTGCTTAATGTCTCAAGTTCATGATTAAAAGATAGCTACTTACCATCCATACAAATGTGAGTGTCAGTTACAAATTTTAATATTTTATGCTTTTTTTCTCCTGTATAAATGCCATTAATATTTGTATTTTCCCTTATCATAATTGCTAAATTTTCTATACATAGTATAAATAGGTAAGGTATGACTGAGTCCCCTCTCCACATCTGCATCCTACTTTAAACCCCTCTGAGATACACTTACCATGACAGCCGACAATATTTTTATAAAATAGTTCTATCCATCTACTAATACCTTGTTTAACCCAAACGATTTAAATACATTATGCACAAAAGTCCGGTCTATAATGTCGAATGCTTTCTCATAATCCAGACTCAGAACTAACCCTGGGAAGTTTTTATCATTCATATATTGTATAAGATCACAAATCACCCTAATGTTATCTTCTATATATCTAGTAGCCATAAATCTACTTTGATCCTCAGCAATTAAAAGAGGAAGGACACTTTTAATTCGAGTGGCTATGCACTTTCAGCTGAAAAAAATATTTAAGTGATATTGGTCACTAGTTTTTTTTTAGTTTCTTGGTTTGTCTGTGGCTGTGAGAGTTCTCCCTTCATAAAAACTTCATTTAAGGACCGGATGATAAAATTCCCTATCCTCTTACAACAAATGTTTTAAAAATTGTGAAGTGAAGCCAACTGTCCCAAGGCTTTTACCCTTTTTCCTACTCGGTTGGTCTCCTTGTCATGGGTAGACACGTGAAATGATTTAATAGTAAACTCCATTCTTCTTGTTAATAGAAGTTACACTTCTTTGTTTCACCATCAATTCATTTTTTTCACTGTAATAGATATTTTTCGGCATCTTCAACAGATTTGATTTCTGTCAAGAAAGTGAGGATGTGTAGCGTACGTAAAGTGACATACCTAATATCAGGCAGCAAAGATACGGGAGATAAAAACACTCACATCAACAGTTACTCTGTCAGAAACAATCCAGCAAAACCAATGTCTAAGCCCGGACGTCTGAATCTCACTTGACATTTTCGAACATGTCAGTAGATGGCTCTTCGTATAAGCATTCGCATCAAAGCTGATTTTCCCCAAATGTTTCAGAGGCCTCGGAAAAAAAACCATTTCGATAGGATGCGTATTAGACCCTTATCTTCAACACTGTGCTATTCCTTTGTTACTGGGAACAGCTTCTTTTCACCAAGATGATCCGATGACGGATTCTTCACTCTGGTCCTGTCCAGACAGATCTGGATGGCTCTTGTCTTGAATGCCGTTAACCGTCTTTGTGAGGAAGAGAACCTGTCAGATCAGTACGTGAGGACGTGCTAATCTCTCGGCATAGCTTGGCCAGGCCGCTAGCAGCTGCAGACGATCAATTTTACGCTTCGTGATGCCACTTACCATTTTAAATGCTATGCTCTGGATGAAGAACATTACAAAACCGCAGAAATAAATAATACAAATGCTAAAAATGAAACAAAAACTATGTCTTTTATCTATCTATGGCATCCGCATTTATATATCTCGCATACACAAATTAAGAAAGCACTTCCACACTAAAACCTCTCTTGATAATTGCTCCTACTGTTTTATCTCACATAGAAATATGCAAAAATAAACGCTAATTTCAAATGACAAAATAATTCAATTGTGACAAGCTAGATTTTCTAAAGGGACAGTGTCTCTGCTTGTTTCTGATGTTTTTGTCTTCTTTGGTTCTGTTTGTTTTGTTGTTTTTTTTATTGGAGGAGGCGGGCAATGTTTTAGTCAAAAGACAACTGTAGAACACAAATTCTTTTGTCCAAATTGCACTACTGTTACGCAGACAGCAACAGAAAAGACACGTTTTTTTCCAAGGATTAAAATGGTTTGAAATCACGGAGTAACTCCGGGGATTCAATGCTCATATGGTATGGCTCTTGCGGGAAGCGTGCTTGAGGAAAAACAACGAGACTGGAAGGCGGAGATAAAACACCTCAAGTTTGCAAAGACAAAAGAGCACAAGAACCATTCACTGAGACAACCACACTGTGAGTTCACAGTGACTCCACTAATTTCGTAAGTGCAACGGCGTTGTCAGACTAGACAGTCGGTCAGCCGCCGGCTCCCAGCCGTTTGTCGTTTGTTCTGCCCAGGCCAGTGTAGTGCTTCAAGCATGGGAAAAAAGTAGGGAGGAAATCTCCTACCAGTTTTTACCATTAGCAACCTGGTCTGGACAAAGCAGCTACGAAGCAGGTGCCCTGATATTATACTTCCGTCAATTTGTTTTTCCCCCATCGAAAATTACATTTTTTGAAAATTTCCTTATCTCTAAAACAATTTGTTTCAGAAGAAAAGTGTATTATTGATACGCAATTTTCTGTCAGTCCTAAAGTACCACCAGACCACGTTTGAGAACAAGAACTTTAATATATAGAAACTGACTGTCTAACAAACTCTGTTTACAAGATATGAAAGTTCGGCACGAAGACTAAAATTAATCACTTAATATTGCATACAAATTTTACTATTGTCAAGATTAATAGCAACCCATATAGCAGTGAGTTGAAGAGTGGTGTGTGTAGAGGTACAGATACTGATGAATCAAAGTACGTGCAAAAGCTCCATAAAGGCTGTAAAGATTTTAAGTCTTACATCCTCTTTTGCCTCTAAATAAATACTTCTTGAAGAGAATTTAATCAGTTAGTCGTTTGATCGAGCCATCGAGCCATATACAAAATTTTACCCAAACACGGGCGTGCACTTATCAAGACACGTACACACGCACACTCGTGCAGACAAATCACCGAAAGATTTTAGAAAATATGTAGCTTAATCACAAATTGAAGACGATTTTTGGCTAGACTCAAAGACTGCCATCATTTGCTCAACACCCTTTATACGTCATTAATATAATTATTTCAAAACTGTTATCAGCTTTTCTAGAGACTATGCTGGACAATTCATTGCACAGCAATAAGAGTTGATCTCACACAGGAAACACTATTCTGATTTGATGGAAGAATGTAAAGTTCCAATGATGTGCTTAGTCTCCATCTGATTAAGTAAGATAACAATACACTCGCATGCAAGTGGGAAAGTTAGAAATTCCAACAAGTGTTTGAAGCAAGAAAACTTGTGTTAAAGTCCCTAAAACAGAGAGAAACAATAGTTGATGGCAGTTTAAGCATAGATTAGGGATATAACTTGAATGTCTATAACCACAAACAAGTGCAGGCCATTGACCTGAAAGCAGTGTACAGCTTGAATGCACCTGTCACTTTGTCATGCAGGTTGAATGTAAAATAGTATTAATGACTCGTACTAAAGCTTGTTTCCTTACATCCCCTCCCGAGATACGTGCACAACACTGCTCACTTGTATTCTTTACACGGACCCGCCCACGGCTGCGGCAGTTGGAAAGCCTGTATAAGGAGTATGCCGGAGGGAATTTTCATTTTTCCTTGAGTTTTGAAGGACCACTTTCTTGTTGATAAAACTTTATTTTTAAAATATTAAGATATTTTGGGTATCGATGTGCTCACGAAGATACAAAAGAACCATGACATGAAGACATTTTATTATATGAGGAAATGCTGTATTGATTAACAAAAATTCGAAATGATAGGTAATTAAATAAATGTCTACACGCACGCACATGCACGTTAGAGAGGGGGGAGACAATAACAGACAGATATACTAGTAATTATTTGAGACATAGCTTTTTTATTTCCATGCAGTAAGACAACATGTTGGACATAATCTGCTTTTCCCTTTAAATTCACTACCCTTATGGCCACTAAAGAACGTTTGCCATGTTTAAATGTTTACATGTTGTCTATGTATATATGTACATATTAACAGAGTAGTAGGAAATGGAAGAAGCAGTTAAAAATAATTGATGGACCTCAAATCGAGACGTGTCTGGAATGCCATGTCAGTGGAGATATAAGCCAAATCATATTCTCTCCTGTATGAACAAGTTATTTCTTCTATCGATTCTTTTTCAGCGCCACCCGCCTCACGCTACACCTGATACCTGACGAATGAAAGTCCGAGGTGTTATCAATCTCTTACACAAGCTGAGAGAAACTGCACTGAAGGCAACGCCCTCACTGCTTCCACTGAAACTAAGCTTACATCGTATCAGGTCTTTACAATACGAAAGCTGTTTCTCTTGAGCAAGATTGCATAAAGATTTAGAATTTATTTCTGTACAAGAGATGTCCGTTTGAGTCAATCTTTTTCCAGCTTAAAGTTATCCAGCATGTTTGACCTAAAAGATGTTAATAAACGTGTCTTATTGATTTACAGTGTGCGTTAATTAAAAAAAAGAATAAATTGTTTAAGACGAAAATATTTTTTAACTCATTGTTCTGTTGTGAGTGTTGCTGGAACTGAATATAGAGTAAAAACTGCATCTCTCCCAAAAGTCAGATCCACCACTTTCCTTGCACGATCGGTTCTGTTTCTTTCCAACAGATAACTGTGCAAGTAAATAACACGAGGTAAACTGGTTCTACGATGTGCCTGTATGTATGGACAAGATTTATCGACAATCATGCGAGCCAGCCCCTTCATCACGCCGTTGCTTCAATTTCTTCCTCCACCTACATATCGCGGAGCTTCTGACAACCTCCGCATCTCTGTATAAGCCGCAACGGTGTGTACTTATGAACTGGGGTTAAAACAGTAATTTGCTGTCCTACAGAAACGAACGAAAGGCTGCCTTATGAAGACTGGAGGGTAGTAAACTGTCTTCATTGATTCAGGAACAAGGAAGACCGCTTGTCACATCGTCTTAGTGATTCTTTGTTGAAATGAGCGACATGGTTGGCACTAGTTCAGGCTGCGGAAGGTCTACAGATAATTTATTGATTCTGTGCACTGAGTGCTTGGAAGTATAACGACACTTGCAAGAAGAAGAAAAGTTCAGTATTGATTAATGTCAGAAGTCAACAAGTGCTTATACACACCTCATTAAGCTACACACTGTATATCTATATTTCCAGATAAACGCACATAGCATCTGGCATAAGATACAAACAAATTAATGCCATTAAAGACAAGAAAATAAAATGTATGACATTGTCGTACAATATAACATACCCGGTTACAGATTTGACGGCATGCGAATGCATGCATGTAGCCACATATAGAACAAAAAAGACTAGCTTCTCAATTGTCTGCATCGGCCTTTGTCAAGTACTTTATCAGAGCATAATAAAATTCGAAATTCCCGGCATGAACTTCTGTTACGTGACATGATTCCGCACGAAATGAAGCAGAGAAGCGGGCTGTAACTCACAATGTCTCCTGACCAGCAGCTACCTCCCCTTGAAACCATTTTTGTGAATAGCATTACAAGTCAACTGTCCTGAATGGCCGCTGTCCTTTGTCACCTCAAAACTAAATGTTATCGATGAGTTTGAAAACCCCTTGTTACAAACATGAAATCGCTCTTGTTTAAGATTATTGCAGAAAGGAGCAACCTTGTTTACCATTCTGTGTGTGTGTGTGTGTGTGTGTGTGTGTGTGTGTGTGTGTGTGTGTGTGTGTGTGTGTGTGTGTGTGTGTGTGTGTGCCTCGCGCGCGCAAACGGACTAAGAGGGAAGGGGTTGACAACGAGTGGACCTGTTAGAGACTCCATCATTAGCACTGAGAGATCGTGAAGCCACCGGTGGCCTCCCCTCATACCAAGTTACGCACCCCTTCCCAGAATCCTCTCAACTCCAGACAGTTCCGCCTTCCTCACCATGATGTTTTGACCACACAGTTACACGAACTGGTTTTGATCCGCCTAAAACATGCACACCATAGTTAATGCTAAATAAATGTGTTTTAGACAGCTGGGACGATATTTTAACTATTTAGTAAGTCTTTTCTTTAGTAAGTCCTGTCACCTGTCACCTTACCATGTAAATCCGGATGTTTACACCCTTTTGCCCACAATAGGCAAATTCTGGCCCTGCCAAAAATCCCCTATTGCCTCGACTGTTTTACTGCCATGTTTGCTCTTGCGTAATGCTGAGTATCCTTATAAACCGATAAAAAGATAATCAAGCTATTTAATTCATCTTTTCTTCTAAGCATTTTACGGAGTCTTTTGTGCTTATGTCCTTCCTTCGCTCTTTTACATATTTCCCTTTATTTTTTCTTCTTCTCGTTTCCCCAGTCTCTTTGGTTTTTTCTCATTTAAAAGCCGTCGGCTCGTTTCCTCGCCTGCATTATTCAACATGTCGTGTACAAGCGTTTGTAATTGAGACCTGCTTTTCTCTCATTAAAAAAAGCAGATCACCTAGCACTTCCCCACTTAAGCAAATATAGCGAAGTTTTAGCACTTCTTCAGGCAACGTTGACATTGGTGATTCACTGCTCAGCTTTTCGTTGCTGTCAAATATTATCTCCATTTTCTGGTTACCAGACGCTTGAACGCTTGACAGGTTGTGAAACCTCGTTCTTCTTGCCTATCTCGATTTTGGTTTGATTAGTCCGGGTGGATTTAGCGAGAAGACGTCATAGACAGTCCTTTGGGTGCCGATTAACCCCTCTCTTTGCGAGTTCTTCGGCTCAGATGATGTGTTAATCAACCTCAGATTCAGTCGTCGATGGGATTCCCCTCATGTCTTTGAGGACCAGAACAGGGAAAGTCCAAGATGCCGAGGTAGGCAAGGCTTTCCAAAACTTAAGTTTTCTAATGACAAACTGTTATTATGTCAGCTGATCTGATACACTTCAAGGGATTTTGGTATTAGAGAAAGATTAGACACTACACATGAAAACAGGTGCAAAAGTTTCAAAACATGTGTATTTCATAATTTGCGTGTAAAATTGTAAATTTTGTGTGTTGAATTCTTATCTCTAACAAATCACCTGCATGCCATGATCCAGAACAGAAACAGATGCGCAAAATAACAGAACGGTTAGTAGTGACTTCCTACTTTTCTTCATTGCTTTAAGGACCTCATAAAGATCCAAAAGATCTCCCTTCAAAGTGGGTTCTTGATTCTGAGGGGTAAAAAAACCCCAGGCACCAGGTTGGGGGATATAAGTTGGAGCCTCAATTATGTTGACATCAAAAGCTTCCAGGAAGCTGGTCTTTCTTTCGAACCTTTCGAGAAGGGTACTTGTTAATAAAAGTCCCATTCACTCTCTTTTATTTCCTGTCTAGGAATTATTCTGACTCCTTGAACTTTTCTATATTCACTCGTTTGAGAGTGCATAGATAGATAGATAGATAGATAGATAGATAGATAGATAGATAGATAGATAGATAGATAGATAGATAGATAGATAGATAGATAGATAGATAGATAAGACTTTATTATTATATGATTTATATCTACACACGCACTCTTAACAAGTACGATTTCTTGACATTCTTGACATTTGTTGATGATGATGAGGAAGATGAGGATGATGGAGATACTGCTTGCTTAGTGTCCAAATCAGCTTTGCTGATACGAGCAATAATCGATTTTCGTTCTGGCCCTTCAAAGGTATCTTTGACAGCATTCCGATGTTTGAAGCTCCTGGCGTTCGACCGCTGGCTCTTGGTTTAATAATGCTTCTTTTGCGCCGCATGCTTGATGGTTAGCAACAAGGGTTCCTTATTAGCGAGGTACGAGAAGGCGGGTTTTTTATTGTATATTTTGTGGTTTCTAAGACGTACGTTCATCTAGAGCTTGAAAATCTGACCAGCAGAGTGACAGACAGATCAAAGTCATATAGACTGGAGACCAGTACTGGCAAGTCATGGTCATTAGCGGCATCAAAGCAGATATCTACATGAACGCCTCAAAGAGGTAAGCGGCTTTAAGTATTTGGGAGCAACCCTGTCCTAAGACGGCAGCTCCACGACAGATATCAGCATCAGGGTCGCAACAGCAACAGCGTCAATGGCTTGGCTGGACAGGTCTGGCGAAGCCATAACATCAATTTTACTACACAGTAAATCTGTACATGTCCCTTGATATAGAAGAAAGAATCCAGACATTCGAGAAAAAATGTCTGAAAAGACAGATCCGTATCTCGTACAGGGAACATTAAGCCAATGACTTTATACTTTATACACTCGTATGACACCAGGAACTTTGCAACAGCCAAGCAGCATAAGCTGGTCTGGTCTGGCCATGTGCCTCGGCATGACACTTTGTCGAAAACTATCATTCAATGTACCTTGGAGGGTACAACACTTCGCCGCGATGGCTAGATGAACAGCTGACCTACGAAAGTCAAGTAATAGACTGGCCATCCTGTACAAAACCTGCTCACTATCCCCCAAGACGGTCTTGAGTGGCGGGCCTTGTCAGCTACCGCAATTTATCCATGTGTTCTCCTCCCTAATGAACGGTGCCAGTCAAAGGACGAATAAACGAATAAATGAAATGAGGAGTATCTATGCCTTTAAACATCCAGTATACTACTCATAAAAATGTCTGATCTTCTCCAAGTCTGTTTTGGCCTCCCAACTCTCCTTTCCCCTGAGGGTTCCAGTCAAGTGCCTGCCTGACAATGGTGTCAACCGGTTTGCGCAGGGGGGTCCTATCCAGCCAAACTTGCGCTTTCTAATGTCTTGACTAGTGGCATTCTGGTTAGTTCTTTTCCACAGGCTGCTAATGGAGATTTTTCCAGGCTATTTTATTCCCAAAATATGCCGAAGGCATCGGTTGGTAAAGGTCTGGAGCTTGTTGTTGATGGTGTTTGTCACTCTCCAGGATTCAGAGTCATACAGTAGGACTGCCTTCACATTGGTGTTGAAGATGCAGTTCTTACTGCAGACGATAATGCGCCGGAGTTCTAGATGGGGCGTAGTCTGTTAAAAGCATGCCTGGCTTTGTTTATGCGGCTCCACCATCCTTGCTGACGATGCTCCCCAGATAAGTGAAGCGCTCTGTTTCTAGGATGTTTTCTCCTTAAAGATGGATAAGAAGTTCCTGCTTGTTATTGATTTTCATCACTTCGGGCTTCTTTCTGTTGATCTTTAAACCGGTCTTCTCTGCTTCCTCTGATAGCTTACTCAGTTTGGTTTGTGCATGCTGCTGCTGATGAGATAGGAGACTAATGTCATCTGCAAAGTCCAGGTCCTCTAGCTGTTTGGTGAAGGTCCACTGAATACCGGTGTTGTTGTCTTGGGTTGTCTTATGCATGATCCAGTCTATGACCATCAAGAAGACTGTCGGCGATAATATGCAACTCTGTCTTATTCAGTTTTCATTACGAAAGGTTTAGTGAGTTTGCCGTTATTGATAACTTGGCAGGTCGAGTCTTCATACAATCCCTGGATGATATTTATGAATTTAAGCGGAATACCATAGTAGTTTATCAGCCTCCAGATGACGTCCATGTCTACATTGTCGAAGGCCTTCCCAAAATCCACAAATTTATATAAAGGGAGGATTGCCATTTGATAGACTGTTCTATGATGAACGTAGGGTTGCAATATGGTCAGTGCATTACTTCTCCTGGCGAAACCCTGCTTGTTCTGGTCTCAGTCTCTTGTCTAGTGCCTTCTTCAGTCTCTCTAGTATTATCTTTGTCAGGACTTTGCTGGGGATGGACAGCAGCATGATCACCCGCCAGTTGTTGCACTGGGACAGGTCTCCTTTCTTTGGTTATTTGACCGTTCTCAGATTATGAAAGGTATTTCTGACAGAATCCCAATGTTTACAGCTGGAATGTTGTTTTCTTACCATTCAACAGCTGCTGGATTATTGTTCAGTATTGGTTGCTATGCACTGAAGGCTTTACTGTTAAAGAATTTGAGTTTTCAACTTGAAAACCTGGAACCGGGACGCAGAAAAGGGAAGATAGTTCAAAGCCAAGGGGCTGGAGAGGGAAGGTATGCAAGTGTTTTTTTCTTTTGACATTACCCAGCAAAGTTCCAGATTCACTACCGTAAAAGAATTACATTCAAATACAAACGCAGTAAAAATTCAGAGAGGGGCGGAAAACCGAAAGGGTAGTGTCTTCCTCTCCCTCTCCCATACATAATCTTTTTCCCGCAGACAGATCAAACAACACTTCGCCATCCCAACAGCATTTATGCCCTTGGATATGTCCCCTGTTACATGCGAACATACTACTTGAAAACAAGACTCTTTTTGTGGGTAAAAGTCTACGGCCGTAAGGCCCATAATGGAGAGATTCAACAAAAGTCTTAAGCAAAAGCTGACCAGATGACGTGAGAAAAAATAATTTACCAGACAACAGAAGTGGCCACCATGTCAAAAATAAAAGGTCTTAGAGTGAAAATGCACAGTAAATCTGTTGGTTGATGCTGGACTATCTTAATCAGTGAATTGCGTCATTTCTGACGATTACAAAAGTGAACGATGGAGGTGGCGTCATGTTTGACGTAAATTCTACTCACACCACAAAGTGTGGAACATTCTGGGTGCACTGAAACTTTTCACCTAACAAAGCTCTCCATTTTGCACACAAACAGTAGTTGTCAATATTTTCCTGCAAAAAACTAATGCCATCTGAATTCATACTGACGGACGTCTTGGTACTTTGTCCCCAGTTTGCGGAAATTTTGATCACCGAGATAATCTCTTTTTGTCTAACAGACGACGGTATTAATGTGTAACAAAATGGTTGTCCTAACGCTTATTTTATTAAATTAAATATATGCCAAGAATCTCAGAAACACGAACAGATTTACAGCAATATATATTTGTCTGGAAACTGAAAGACATTGTCCAAAGGTAACACCCGTCATCGTTCACTTTTTGTAATAATACTGTTTTCCGTAAATTCCGTTTCAACATTTTACACGCGCGTAACCTGGACAACGTGATGTGACATAACGTCGTGCAGTCCTTCACACGAAAAATCGCTTTTTCAGACGGTGTGGTAAGTGTTTAACACTTCGTCCTAAGTGTGATAGTGGTGACAGGCGTCATAGCAAAATGGCCGCCAGGATAAATGCATTAAATTCCCTCATTTTCGACTGATAGTCAGCTTGCTCACTTTGGCTGCGTGAACTTGTGTTAGTGGTTGGATGTTTCTACTTCGAGAACTGGTCGGAAAAATTTATTGCTTTGACGGACCTGACAATAGTACAGACTAATTTTACCCCCATGGCCCATTTTAGGGGACTAACTTTTGTCACAGCATCATTTCGGATTTTTTGTACGTTGAATTTTTCATGGATATGTATGACTAATTCGTTTTTGTTGTTCTCTTGTGTAACAGTTATATACGCAGTTTATTTGTATCCTGGAGTATTTGGCACAGGAGTGTTGTGGTTGCCCGTCCCCAAGAGCCAGCGCCATTTTGTGGACAACCTCTGACACCAAGAGGCAGCGTTTGTGAAAGAATAAGGTTGGGTTCGCTTGTCCCCAGAGGCTCCACCAGTGTATGTAACGCCTGTTCTATAGAGACAGCATCAAAAGGAAGAGAGTGCGGCTGCTCGTCCCCAAGAGGTAGCGCCGATGTGTTTTAACCTCTATCCCGACTGTTGGCGTCAGCGGTGTTTTGTTTATTTGTTTGTTTGTTTGTTTGTTTGTTTTAGATGATTTGTGGAATATATATATATATATTTCGTGGATCAGTACACCATTAGACTCCCGTGACTATAGTTAGCAGTGTACAAGAACATATTATTCAATGTGAACGGCAAACAGAGACCTTGTGTCGGAAATTACACTCTATTATTCGTATGTTTGTCAATCAACCCAACAAAAGGAAATTTCTTTCAGGACTGTGTTTACAATCAGATATCTTAGATAGTAGTAAGGATTGAATGATATATGTTTACTGATAAATCATTTATTAATTACTGTAGCATAAATGTAGTGAATATCATTAAATGCATACAGGCCTGCAAAAGAAGAAGAGTTGTTTTATGTTGAAAATAACGCGCAAATGTCCAGACGTCTACGTGTACACGAGTGTCTGTGACAACATGCTAGAACATTAATATCTTCACTAGGATCAAACGATGTGACTTGAAACAGGAAACACGAGAGAAAGAATTAAAGCATTACGGACTCCATTTCATCGTTCAGGTATGTGCCTAAAAAGAAAGACTATGTAAGTGTTCTGTAACACGAAAACGATCTTCAGCTGAAACGTTAGTATATTTTAATACCAGTCTTGATGACAGTTATCAATTAGCCGTTTCTTAAATACATTTAAAAACAATTCAACATCATTCATGCCCTGATGTTCCCACTCATATCCAAAATCATTTTTTACAGTTAATAGAAAATATCATATACCCACGCACTCTTGTTCTGTTGATGCACATTTAACAATATATTACATGCTTTTTATGGAACCTGAAGAACCTGAAGTCAGTAACGAATACACTCAGTATAAACACTGATGCTCAGACTCGTCGTTTCTCCACTTATCCTACCGAGAGAGTGAGAGAGAGAAGGATGAAAAGATAAAGGAGGGAGAAAGAGGAGAGAGGGTGTAGAAAGAAAGAGGGAAGTACTTTTGCCATCGGTGAGTCACCTGTCTTCTGATATCAAACCCGCGATTTTTCAAGACCCATTGACACTGAGCCATGCTGACACATTAACAGGTTGCTACACATTAGTAAGGCGGGGGGAAGATTCGTGGGCACAAACATTAACGCCGAATTCCACTCGTTATCGACGTCAAGCCGGTAACATACGGGCACTTACGCCGTCAGCCAAGCGGCGTCAGCAGCAGTGGTTGTTCACGGCCAGGACTTTACCCGTCAGCTACTCTTTCGCAAACGTGAAATGTGCATGTGATGGCGGCAATTCGACACATTAAACCATTCCTAATTGAAGTGCTGTCCCTAACATTCCCTGCGCAACAACGAACTTTCCAGCAGCAACAGCAACTGCTGTCTGTCTTCAGTCTTTTTTTTTTTACTGTCCTCATTACCGATGAATAACTATCAGAATGGTTAAAATCATCATCATCATCATCATCATCATCATCATCATCATCAACAACAACAACAACAGAAGACGAAGGCATTCATACAACGCTGTTTCCTTCAAAGTTCATCAGTCAATAACAAACTATTAATATTCGACTCCTCTTCTGTTTTACAAATTGAGAATTCCTGAGAAAGCGTCTTAACGTCCACTGTCAGGCGACGTGAGCAATTTCTTGCTTAATATTCAAGCAGCTCGTTGCCCGTACTTACATAAATCTACTGACTCTGGCATCTCGGGAGAAGTGACCTCATGCTTATTTCTATAATTAATTCTGTTTTTCTGTTAATCTGTTAGTATCTTTAGTAAGACGCCACTTAACTTAGAACATAACTTGAAATACAAAGCAAAAGTAGTCACCTTGTGTCATGTAGGTAATGTACACACTTTCTCTCTCTTTCTCTCTGTTTGTCTCTGTTTCTTTCCATCTTTTATGTGTACCTTTTATCTTTTACATTACCAATTCATCTTTTGTAATATGCATTTATTACTTTCATATTAGGCATTATGATGTTCATACTAAGCATCATTATCTTCATAAAAAGCATTGTTAGTTTCATAAGGCAGTTTGATACACCCCCAATGTTAACATTACAGAAAAATATTTATCTCTGTAGACTAGGAGCTATTAGGTATAAAGTCACTAAATACTTAGAGCATTAAAGGACATGCAAGTTGCGGAAAGCGATCGCTGATTGCTTTTCTTTTTAAAAAAGAAAAGAAAAAGAAAGTACCGCAATGCACACGGCATGCAGAAAAATAATCTGAGATCAAACAGGCGAAGCGGTAAGCTGCCTTTGATTATCGCCTGCCGGTAACTGGCCATGATTAACGCTATCAAGAAGGTGGCGGTCGTTAGCAGGGGCACACTGGGCTGATTCACTCTCGTCAGGGTCGACAAGTCGATCTATTTTGCCTGGTGATTACCTCCCTTATGACACGGCCCACGCTTTGTACACTACCTATCAACCTGTAAAATCGTGAGGCAGCGGGCCCTAAAGGCACTTTAATGTCTGCTGGTCAGGAAAAAAAAGTGACAAAAATTCCCGCAAGTTAGCCCAACCGTGTCGCCATACAGAGGCGATTTCGTTACTTGCTGGAAGTCCACTGACTCACTGGTCTCGGCGAGTCATTTCAAGTCTGAATGCGTCCTGGGATACATTTTTGAGTGTGAGTGTGTGTGTGTGTGTGCACGCGCTTCGCTTATGGTAGAAGCGCCTGGTGTTGGGGAAGCGGATGGCCGAGTGGTTAGAGCGCTGGCGTCCGAACCGAAAGCTCGCTGGTTCAATACCCGATAAGCGCAGCAAACTTCCCCCAGTCGACCCAGCTGACGGGAATGGGTACCTGACTCCTTAGAGGGTTGGGGAAGGTAAGGCAGCGAGGGAGAGGAGATTGGCACCACCCTCATGTAAAAGCTGGCCCCGAGAAAAGTGGGGTCTCTAACACCTCACTCCCCTACGACCTGAAAAGGTTATGGGATGACCTTTACCTTTTTACCTGGTGTTTGTGTATGTATTGTGTGGGAGGGGTGTAGGTGTGTGTATGTGTGTCTGGCGTGTGTATCAGTATTTGTGTATGCGTTTGTGAGTTACAGAAGGTAATTGTGAGGGGTGGTGAAGGAATTGTTTAGTAAATAATTATATACAAAATTGTTCTTTTGTTAATATAATTACGCTTATGTTTCAGCATTCTACTTGTGTCTAAGAACGTTAGCTAGTGACATGCCTGGTAGTTTCCAGCCCAGTGTTCCGTGAGTGAACATGAGTGCGTTCACCATAATTATTGCCTTTCAGCTCGGCGAGCACTCTGTTCATTAAAGCATATCAGAGCTGGTAAAAACACTACAAAGCCAGTTTCCAGCTTGTTTATACAGTGATGCGCGGAACTTCACCAGCCTTAAAACAAAGCGCACAGTCTACCACATGTTTGCGCGAATCTCTCTCTCTGGACGCCGCTTGATTCACCGGGACCGGGAGAGCAGTTATAATAACGGCTTTCCTGGCCACACTGTGTTGAAAGATTCCCCTGAGGGAGGCAACACGAGAGAAAATATATATTGTTCTTTGTGCACACACTCGTTTGGGGAACGTTTCGGGAAATCCGCTGCGCAATAAAAAAAATAGTCACTGCCAACACTTTTGAACCTTTAAGAAAAAAAACTAGTCATACAAGGGAAATTTGACTTTTATATGTGAACACGAATTCGCTCTTTCAATATCTCTCTCTCTCTCTCACACACACACACAGAGCCACATTCACACAAGTCCACAGATTGGGAGATAAAGGGGATGTAGAAGGAGGAACAGATAGAGAGATACTGAGAAAGAACTAGTGATGAGAACATTGAAACAAGAAACTCACAGCAGAAGACTTCATTAAGACTAGACAGCTGCGAGCTGTACAAGAAAGAAAAGATTAAAGGAAAAGAAAGGGAGAAAGTAGAAAGAGATAAAAGCTAACGGAGAGGAGAAGCGCGAGGTGTGAGAAATAAAAACCTCAGCTAGAAAAGGCGGCTGTGTGAGGTGGCACCTCCAGCAGTAGATCCCTTTCCAAACCCAGGGACTAATTACCGAAACAGTAACTACCCCCCCGTAACTATAAACTTTTTAATTTTCTTCCCTTTTTTTCAGACGCTGCCACTAGTTTCAGATACTAGGGGGCGATTGTTGCCGCTACCATTGCCAGCTGATCCGTGTGCCGCTGGCAGAAAGGTCAAAATGTCTCACACAAGTATAGCCGTGTTCACAATCGCAGGAAAGGCTGCGAGACGCCGGGAGCCACATAAAGCGTTTAATGCGACTCCAGCGTTGAAGAGCTCCATCGATGAAGCATCTCACTGGGCAGCTGTTATGATGGCTTTTCAGTTGGCAGTGAAATCTCTGGTGTGTCAGTATCTTTCGAGCTTTAGAACAAACACGTATCAGGCAATCAGTCAGCAGCCTGTTTACGTTTCATTCATTCATTCATTCTTTTTTTTTTCTTCCTCTTTTCCATGTTTTTCTTAGTGCGTTCGTATTGTTAGTTTTTCTCTCTCACACACACTCACACATGGGAATGAACCCGCATCCGCGCGCGTATGTTGCGCTCTCTCTCTCTCTCTCTCACACACACACACACACACACACAAAATGCATGTGTGCACACACATGGACGTAGAATCACAATATATGAAAAAGCATTCTATTAAATATAGTTTGTATATATTTGTGTATTTATATATATATATTCACTGCGTGTGTTTGTGTATATATATATATATGTGGTGTGTGTGTGTGTGTGTAAAACGATGTGGCCTATTTACTTTGGCACATACTGTGCTTCGCAACAACTTCCTATTGTCTTTGTGTATGTGTATATGTCAGCTTGTTTGTGTGTCCCCAGGCGTGTACGTGCAAAGAGACACAAAACAAATTCATGTAGGTTTGAATGGGTTTTTCAGCATGTGCGAGCGTGCCTGGCTGCATGAGCAGTGTGTGTGTGTGTGTAAAACCTGCCTGAGTAAATGAAACCGAGAGAATGAAGGGAGCTTTTCTCTTTTCTGCTTCGCGTAACTCCATGAAGTTTCTGTGAGTCCCCTGTATTCCAAGATCAGTGTTTTCTGTTCATTCCGCTGGCCTTGGCTAGATCTTGCCGCCAGGTTATTGGCGTGTAAGGTTCTTCTGTCTTGACCGTTTGTGAAAGCTAGAATGTAATATATCGTCAGAGGTTGGCGGCCTGCGAAAAATCACACACTATGTCGGGCTACTCCGTTTACCTGCATCTGTTGCAATAAAACCGTCTCCCTAAACGCCACTCCGACCAGACAGATAAAACTGAACACTTCTTTGTAGGGCTCTTCGCTTTCCCACTTAATGAAAAACAAAGGCGTGCTTTTCTTTTTACAGCCCCCGCCACACACCTGGCAGGAGAGCCCACTGAGGAAGTCGACTTTTTATTCCAGTAAAAGAAGAAGTCTATTAACTCTGCACGGACCGTTTACCCAGACGAAAATAGTGGAGATCAGAGAATGGATGTTTGTTTACGGTTGCATTTTCGTTTTTCAAGTCGACGGAAGCTATATAGATATATAATCTCTGGAAAAGTGCTCTGTCCTCAAAATCATTTTCAGCAACCCTACGGTCAGTCAGATAAGTTTGAAATGGTCGTGAATAGCTACCATAAACCTATAAAAAGGCCTTCCCTGATGAAAACTGCTAAAAAAAAAACAATACTTTTAAATACATACATCTACTCGTATGTCCATTGTGCCCTTTACATCATTTTCGTATGTAGCATCTGGGTATTTCTATCATTCGGTGCTTGTCCATGTGATGCTAACGTTCTAATGTGTGAACAGTGGAGAGTGAAAGGGGACGAGGTAAAAGGATCGAACAGGGAGGAAGCTCTTTGGATTGATATGGGGTGCGTGCTGCAGATGCAGGCCTTTTTGCTTGCCTTTCCTGTTTGATCTGTTAGCAACATCTGTCTTTGTCGAAGCTGTTGGGCAGTGCAGAATCGAAGCTCTGGTCGTTAGACCTACTTTTAAAAACTGGCCTGGCCTGTTTAGCCGAGCGCTTCTAGTTTTCTTTCATTACTTGATGCTGAAATAATTCTGAAATTCTTTTTAAAAATTCGTCATTTCAGCCTATGGTCTTTTTTGCTGAATGTTCTAACATTCCATTAACTTACCACATTTCTGTGGCTTTAAAACATAGTTTTAAAAATTGTTCTTTAAACATGATCAAAGTTGAGCGCATGTTTGGTGTTTGTCGTCTTCTCCTGTTTTTTTTTCTCGTTGATAAACAAACTGGCAACACACCGAAAGCTTTCTATACATCAGACAACGTGTGAGATAATGCTGATGGAAATGCTTGGTGTTTCGTGGACTCGGTTCTACAGTTATGAACAAGTATTACTGGCTGCTAGCTTTACATTTTACTTCAATATTGCATTATACCATAAGATAAACTAATGTTTACGCATCTAAAACCAGTGCATATTCAAGGCAAACTAGTTTTACACAAGATAAACAGGTCTCAATTGATGATTAACCAGCGTATATTTATAGCAAATTTTTATGCACGAGTGTACATTCACGCTAAACAACCATTAGACATGTTACCGCCTATTTTGTTTGTTTGTTTGTTTGTTTGTTTGTTTTTGCATAAACACATGTTGTTGGGTGGTCCATGTAGCCGTAAGCTGACGTTTGCGAGACAACTCTACAACTGATCCTGCCCAAGAAACACTGCCGCACACGTAATCTTTTTCAGTATATGAATCTGGCACTTTCTGACTTTCTTTACAAAATTCATCAATTTTCTGCGTAGGCGTCCATCAAAATTATCGCCGTGCCGTCTCTGGTGTAAACGTCAAGCCATTACGTGCTGACGTGATACGAGTGGTGGGGAGCGGACTCAACGTCTTTCTGGAAAGATCTGGGATAAGATTCAAACCCGTGGCAGGCGTGAGATGGTGGCTCATACGTCCATTTGAGTGAACAAGTCATTAGTTGGGATTTTTTTTTTGTTTGTTAGTATTTCGTGACACTGGAAACGAGAAGCGAGAAGAGGCAAAACCGTAGATGCACAGATCAGCGGGATACTTTTTTGACCACAAAGCAGACTAAACAGGTGTTAAGAGTGGCGGTGTCAAGTAAACGGATTCGACGGTAAGCAGGCAGAAAGTCATACAGAATGATTCAACGAATCTAGAGCAGGCGATGAAAAAAGAATGCTCAGCTAGTTTTTTTATTAGCTGTTTAAATAAGCTCGTGTACTGCAGTTCTCGAATTGTCAGCACCGCAAGCCATCTGTCACGTAACTAAGGATTGTCCTTCCGGTTCGAGACCTGTAGCGGCAGGGGACTGACATTCAATGCAACAAGAAGAAATTTTTACTTGGTATCGACGATGTCATTAGGGTGGAGAGAAATAAAAAAAGTAAACAAGAAAAAACTTTCTTCTTCGTCCAGATTCCCTTGATTGGATGCCCGTTTGTTGATGTCGTTTTATATTGGCATCGTGTTCTAGCTTCAGTTACTTCTTGCCTTCTGCTGAGCAGAATAGTTCTATAGCAGAATGATTCAGGGCTCATTTATGAAAATCGGCAGTTTACTCATGGGCAAAATTGTGCTAGCTTGGGTAGGAAACCAACTGGTTAAGTGGCGCCAGCAGGCAAACTTACACCCGACTCATGTGGTCCTGAGAAAGTAGTTATTCTATAAACCGGCAAAGAGTGTAGCTACGCATGCGTTTTTGGGTCAGTGAGTGAGGCTTAAAACTTACAACTAAAACGAGAAACGTTAAAATAATAATTTATTTTTAATCGGAATCAAATGACCAGCGCAGAAAACCAAAGGGCACACTGTCGATTGAAAAGGTTCCGTTTCATCTTTTACGGCGTCTGCCAAACTCAGATACGAATTCAAAAGAAAAACGGTATTCATCGAGCAGTTCTGTTTCTTTATATCTCACCAGTTTATTTGTTTGTTCCAGAAGAATTCGGTGTTTGCTTCGATTACACTAAATCAGTCGCGATCTTCGCCATATTTACCCTGGGTGGGAGAATGTTATCGATACCGATAAAATATTACATGGTAAACATGATTTGAGTAGGCCTTCATCGAGTCCATGAATATGGAGTTTGAGCCGCTATCTCTGGTTAGCTGATTTACCCATCTAGGGTAGATTAATAGGCTGGGTAAATGTGTTTCATGAATATAGCCCAGATCTTTACCTCCAAGCTTCGTGTACGCTTACGAGCAGCACCGCCAACACAGATCCTGGGATAGTTGCATAACATGCTTCAAAAGCTTAAAACTGTTATGAAGAATAAAATTTTAAAAAATTTCCACGCTTTGTTGCTATGCCATTTACGTGCGTTCCTCAAGTGGATATGAACATTCGTGCTCACATGAAGAAAAAGTGGCTTAAACAGCTTTAGTTTATGGCAATTTACCTTAAAACAATGTTAGCGAAAAAAAAGTTCTAAACTTGTGTTGTGCACTGTGTTTCTATAAAAAAATGATTAAATTTTTAGATAGGTTTCAGGCCTAAAATGTTTAAAATTACAGAAATAAATATGTTGTGCAGCTAGTCCTTGGTTTCTAACATTTTTCAAAAGTAAAAAATAAAAGCACTTTGAAGAAAAGAGTGAAATGTGATTCCTAAAGATTGTGAGCTGCTTTAAAAGATGAATGAAACTTTAAACGCAGTTGGCAGAGATGCCAGCTGTGGTCATAAACCATTGTCCCTCGCGTCAGCAATTTACAAGGCAGCTCTAACGACAAAAAATACTTTTATTCCGTTTGCTTGCTTGCTTGCTTGCTTGCTTGCACGTCGTGCGCGAGATTGCAAAATATTGCTCCTTTGACTCCTGAGCCTAAGTTTTACTTGCAGGAAACTCATAACAAATCAACTTCACAAGCAGCAGTTAGGCTTCTCGTCAGCCCAGTCGGACTAAACATTTTTGGGGGTCATACCCACGTTAGCGGGGAAGCCAGGAGAGTTTATTAGACTTTACTAAATAACCTTTTAAATCGTGCGCAAATCAGGCAAAGGCTGAGGAGAAGTAAACGATTTTTACTATTAAAAAAAATTGAGAAATCCTCTTTACAGAGATTTAGGCTTGTTTTGACCACCTGTTTCATTCGACAAAGCTAGAGCGTGTGCAACAGGATATAGAGTGCTGCAGCTCTGTCACAATCCATCAGAAATCCTCCTTCAAAAAAGACCAAGCCTTCTGCCTTTCGTGTCACGTCGTTTCACCGTCTTTTATCATCATCTATCATTTGAAATCCCATAAACACGATGTCTGCGTAGACTGCTTTATCGTTGGGTATATTACAGGGGTCGAACATTTACTAACATTTAGTCATTTGAGCTCATCGCATCAGGCCGCCGAAAACAGTTTATTGTTCATAAAGACATCTCTGCTTGTATTGATGGAAACAAAATAAAAAGTGTATACAGCTTAACCTGATTATTACACTGCCATCATCATCATCATCATCATCATCATCATCATCATCATCATCATCATCATCATCATCATCAAAGAACACTGAGCAAATATTGTTGAGAAAAGCTGTTGTGTATCTTAAATCTCTCGTTCTCTCAAACTGAGGGCAGGAAATATCAAATGACTAAGCTTAACTTGGGATTCTTCCGCTAACAGCACTACTGTTGCGTCAGCATGACGTCACAAGGGGTTAAACGGGAGATCAAGCAAAATTACTCACGTAGGAGATCATCGGCAAATTGAAGGCAGCAGCTATCCGACCTTCGTGCACACAGGTCTCCTGCGGCCCTATGTAGGCCGCTATTCCCTTGTTGAGCAGCAGCGCCGTCTGCTTGATGCTTTCCCCTTCCTGTCCGTACGTCTCTGCTATGATGAACTCCAGGGTGTGGTTTGGCAGCACGCTACTGTTCCTGTTTACCTGCTCCAGGGCGAATGTCAGGGCACCCGAAATGAGAGTTCCAGGCCGATTGTAATAACCACTTGTAGAGTTTGAGCTAGCTGAACCCGTGATATATCCGAGTTTGATCACTTGCTTCTTGTTGGTGGCAGTGGAAACAGAGGCAGACTCTAGCCAATAAACGGCCATGTTTCCAAACACAACGGCGAGTATAACGGAAGTAGTATAGGGCGATGCCATGGTACAAGTCAGGTGTTTATTAACTGTTTGTCGTACGACAAGCTACCAACTTCGTTGTAAATTTATTTTTATAATTCTGAAGAAAGCCGGCTTCTGAAACTGCTAGACTATTTAAAGACATTTCTAGTATTATTTTCCTTTAATGTTCAACAGTTATCGTGTGAATCTTCCACTGTCACAGAAACTGTGCTAAGCAACAAATAATGAAAGCAGTACAGGTAGAGACGCTGTAAGCCAGTCCGAGACTGGTAAAAATAGCTGTTAACTCCTTTAAAAATAGCTCAAGTGCCCATACAAAAGAGATTTCATGCATAAATACATTTCACTCGTAACAATTTAACAGCTGTTCTCAATGAAAGTTATTTTTACCTTTTAAACAAAAGAGCACGTGATTTACTTTACATACCACAAGGCAGAAAACAGAGCGATCAGGCAGATCAAGGGTAAACTTTCCTGTCATAGCAACACCGTTCATATTTCCTCGAGTCGAAATCTGTACTCCAAACACGAAAACACGTCACTACGTCAGCGTTTGCCAACTGAATCGGGACGCCCACGTACTTCAACGTCACAAGGTCGCCCGCCACTGCCAGCACGGGTCCTGCCAAGGAAAGGAAGTCCGACTTGCACTGCGGACACCGCAGGGAACAAAAGCGCCGTGCGGCAAACTGCACGATCAAATTGCGCAGTCTGCCACGCCAGGCTTCCGCCAGCAGGCCCGCCCCCTCTGTCGGTCAGCGCCGCGCTCAGCCGTGTGCGCAAACACCCATGCCATGCGCGAGGGCCCAGCGCCAAGCCTTGCCTTAACCCTCGATAACGCGCCCGCCTGTCTGCTCATCGATTCCTGAGGGCGACAACGACGCAGCAGGTTGCTGACGATGTTAATCGTCGCTGACAGGTCACATGTCTGCACAAGAAAGGAACCTTTGCGTCCTGCTAGCAGACGATAATGATCCCTATGACATGTGTTACTGATATTAAAAAATTTCCTTCCCAAGAAACATCTGAGGATTGGGTTTGTTTGGTTATTTTGTCCCTCCCTCCCAAGGGTTTCGTTATGTTTCTTTCTTTCCCATGTCATCTACTTTCTCTTGTCTTCTTAATGCCCTCCATGACATTGCCCTCCAATATATGCAAGCCCGAACAATGGTAATTACAGACTTTGATACACTGATCAGTTATGCATATCACGCGATTTACATCATATTAGCAAAACCCGAACTATGGCAATGTCAAACTTTAACAAACTGATGAGCTATGCAAATCTTGCATCTTATGTCCTCGACAAGGCAGCCTGTTCCTTTTTGCGCGTAGCTCCAGTGAGCAATGCACAAACGGCACTAAAATGAGATACCGTTTTTATATCAGTTAAACAGTGAAAAGGTAAATGTCACCCCCTAAACGTTTTCAGGCCGTTAGGGAGTGAGGTGTTAGAGGCTTCACCTTTCTCGAGGTCAGCTTTACGTGAAGGAGGTGCCCATCTCCTCTCCCTCGCTGCCTTACCTTCCCCAACCATGGAGTCAGGTACCTATTCCCGCCAGCTGGAACGACTGGGGAAGTTTGCTGCGCTATTCTGGTATCGAACCAGCAAGCATCTCATTTCGGACGCTAGCGCTCTAACCACTCGGCTATCCGCTTCCCTTCGTATCAGTTATAAAGGCTCTGAAATCGTTGTGGCGCAAACCCACTAAACAACTTCTGTAATTACTATACTTTGTTGGTAAGACATGATGCCTAGCAGGCAGCGAGTGATCCAGGTTACCCGGATGTCAGAGACATTGTCAATTTCCTCGAGTCTGCTTCCCCAGGATATGTTGTTTTAATGGTATTCTGTGAATGTGTAGTCTTTTGCAAAGTCTTTCACAATGCACTTCCCCTCACCCCAGTTCTCTAAGGGATCAGGAAAGGTTTCAGACAAGTAACAGACATCCCATGCTAACAAAAAGGTATTTTTGAGTTTGTCAACAGCTTTAGTAAGAATGACCAAGTATTTCCAGCCCCCAGCAATAATTTGTTTTCGGCGGTCACGTTTCCTCTGTATTAAAAGACAAGAAAGCGCTTATAAGTAGACAGGAAGAACATTTCTCGAATATTTTAATGCTCCTGGAGCTAAGCACTTAACTTTTTAGATTTTAAAAGAGGCCTTTAACACAGATGATTAAGAATATCATTGCATCAGTTGACTGGTCGACGTTTGCAGATCGAGGTCTGTCATAAAAATAGGGTAGCTTATGTCCAAAACTGTCCATCTGTCTAAAACAAGATGAACTCTCGCGAGAAACTGAGTCATTTAAAAATCATACTTCAATGTTGGAATGTCAGTGCATTCAATGAATTATATTCTTCTACCTCCTTTCTATGTTGTTTTTAAACCAAGGGACATGTCAAGCGCCTAATTGTGTAACACAAACAAAAATCTCATGAACGCGATAAATATTATTTCCAAAGTAAGCAGTTTTCCTGAAAAAAACATCATCACTGAATTGTCTTCCTCAGCGAAAGTGTCATTGAATGATACAGACTGGAGGTCTCAGCTTGGTAAAGAGTAGAGTGTAGTGTGTATGACCTGTAGACCTCCTGTGACACAACACAACGCATTGAATTTTAAAAAAAAGTCAAAACTGACGCCCCGATTGTTATGGATATTATTTTGAAGAACTATGTATTCTTAACTTAGCTAAGAATAATTTAGACATGTGCGTGTTCAAACGAAGGAAAAATGAAAAGGTTTTCGACAAAGTAAAAGAACACGCGTTTAGGTCTTATTTACAAAAATTGACCTCTGTGGTCTTGGTACAAGATGCATATTCATTGTGAATTCGTTGTGGATCAGATATATTTCTGCATAGATTTGATGAAGAAAACATTTTTTCTACCACTTATTTTAATGAATTTCGTAATTAATCTCGTTAAAATCGTAGTGTTCTAAAACAAACATCCAAGGACATGGTGACGTAACATTGTTTTTCTTGGTTATTTTGTGTACCTTATAAAAGTTTATCCCCTTCCACTTGGCCCAAACTCAGCCTACAGTCCAAAACGGGAATAAATATTAAAACAATACCTTTTAAATGAAATATATTTCAATAACTTTGTTCTTCTCTTGCTGATGACATGCGAGTGGTCGTTCTTGACTTGCGGCTATTGTTATCATCAGGACTCATTCCTGGTCGGAACCCCTGTTCACAAGCAAATGCCGCGAGAAAAAAATTAATTGTGGCAGCAGGTGTCACTTCGCGACAGGATTGCAATTATAGACCGTAGAGCGAGATTCCTGGTAGCTCAGCTCCTTCCATTCTAAAATAAGAATTCCAACAGTATAAGCCTAATAAAGCTAAGCTATGTCTAGCTTATCTTTTGGAATGGGGCATACAAGGTGAACAACGTCGACGACACCAGTTTGAAGAATATTCATTCACTTTCCTTTGACACACAGCTCTGGTGATCCAGTCATTGAGAGGTACTACAAGGAGAGCTAGACGGTACCCAGCTGCCTGCGGCCAGGTGCACAGTCACGTCACTAGGTGCTGACGTCTCTCACTCAGATGAAACTCTAATAAGTCAGTTAGGCCTTAGGCTAGCGCCACTAACCTTCGGGGTTTGGGACTGTCTTTTACGTTCCCTTCCACTTAATCTCTGATACACTTCGGCGTCTTGCCCTCATACAAATGTTGCTGGAGACAAGAAGCCGTTAATTTCTTGTCGATTTATCGACGCTGTGGCACTCGCGGGTATATCGCCTCCTTTGTGCGGGAATACAAATTAGGGAGAAGTTCTTAGCGTCCATGTGCACAGTATATCTGTCCACAAACCATGGATGTGGACTGCGGGGTACAGATCCTCCTACAGTCGATGCATGAAGACGTCAGCATGAAGAAACCGAAGTGCATTAAATGTTTAACCAGACCTTGTGGTACCGTCACCACCACCAATGACTGTTAGAGTGACTTCAACTTTGTATAATAGTCACTTGAACGGTAATATGAGAAAGTTTTTCGTTTTTAAGTGAAGATGAAAAAAACATTTGACATTTATAGTGAACTGTTTTTTTATGCTAGTAAGGAAGAAAGTGATTCTTTCTTGGCTATGAGTGAGCTTGTCAACAGACATCGCCAGTAAATGTTGTGTGTGTGTGTGTGTGTGTGTGTGTGTGTGTGTGTGTGTGTGTGTGTGTGTGTGTGTGACGAGCGCGCTTGTGTATGTACGTGCATGCCTGTGTGGAGTACTACAAACTTTATAAAAATGTAAAAAAAAAAAATCTATTTTGCACTGGCCTCGATCTGTAGGATATACATTGCAGACAAAAAGCTAGGACTAGATTTATTTTTAAGGAAATATTCTTCACAATCACCGAGTCATATATCAGTAGCAGGACACGACAGAGCATCGTTTACACAGTGGTGACGTGTTTCCGGCTCAGACTTCATCAACTCCCACGGATTAGTGAGGTTAATTATAGTAAATTACACTCTCAACAACGGCACAGTAAGAACATTAAGTCCTTTATATTTTAATCTGTGCAATATCCCTGTTTAAAAGAAAAAAAATGTCGCTGTTTTTAATGTTATTGCCTTTACCTTTTCTTCGGTTTTCCTCAGCTGCCAGTGAAAACAATTTTTTTTTGCGGAGCTATTAATGGATGAGCTGATAAGCAGGTAGGGTTGCTTTTTGTGGAACTTTCTTCTTGCTTGCTTTCAGTAAGACACGTTAAGAACAGTAGGGTGGGTGAATTTTACGAGACAAAGAGGAAAGAAACGAGATGAATGAGGATTTAGAAAGAGTCTAGTGTGTGCTCGCGTGTTTCTGCGTGTGCATGCATGTGTCCCTGTGTGTTTGTGTATGCGTGTGTGTAAGAGCGTTTGTGTAAACGTGTGCACGTGTACATGGGGGTGAGCACGCGCGCGCATGTGTGTAAGCATGCGTGTGAAGTCAAGTAGAGTGAGGGTGAGAACGCGCGTGTCACACAAGAGAAAACCAAAGACAGGTTTAGCATTAGTACTACTAGTACAAAAGTTAGTGTTCTGTACTCATCAAACGTTTCTCTTACAATATCAAAAGAACACGCGCTCTACAAGTAAAATTTAAAATAGGCTGCATAAAGAGAGATTTCCTCAATAATCGACTATTGGGTGCTCCGCAATTTCTTGAATGAGTTATATTTTTTTTAATTTGCTTTCTTTAAACACATTGTTTATATAAAACATTTACCTCTATAAGATAGTAAGTGCATATGTATTGTTTGTCGTTATAGAAATCTCTGCATTTCTATAACTGACGTATCAATAAAAAGTTTGAAGTTTGAAGGAAACATTTTGTTCTTTTTAATTAAACCCAATCGAAACGGTCAATAATAAGAGTTGACAAATGACCTCCATATTTGCTGTTGCATTAACGACGCACACTTTGAAGTAAAAGGTGTTATTAACTTTAATAAAATTGAATAATGACATTCTGTTGCAGGTTAACGTTTCATCAAAGCTGTGTTATCGACAAAACCGTTGGTTTATAGAGACTCCGTGACTGTTTCCTCGTGGACCGCAGCAAGTGGATCTACAGTTTTACTGTTGGAAAATCAGATTCAACGCAAAAGTTAAATTTACACGAATTTTTATATTTTTATTTAACTTCATCATCATATTAACGTATCTCCTCACATATAGATCGAAATTTTGTACCTGGTACAGCTGTTATGAGTTACTTTGGAAAAAGAGAATTCTAATTCTGAGAATAATTACTGTTAAATGAACGCGCACTGAGCTATAAATTAGAGGGTTTTGCTTTAAAAAAGGGAAAAGAAAACCAACTTTCTCTAAGTCTGCGACCTAACTAAATTACAACCTGCTGCTTGTGTTATGTTCTAAATATAAATAAATGCCTTGAGCATGGTTCTTGATCTCCAAAGTCAATACAAATTTTAAGCGTTTCTTTGAAATGTGGCTCGTTGTTTCATCTTTTGTATGCGATAATGCATCAGCATGAAAAACGTTACACAGAAACAAAAATAAAATGATATGAATTCCAATTCTCTGTGATAAAATGTCGCAGAACCCCTAAAATCACACGTTTGCGAGAGACTGATAAAGGCTGAACTATTACTTAGGAATTTGTGGTCAAAACACCGCATAATACAAAACAAGAAAAGAGACATTATGTGTTTACTTTGTTCACAGTCAGCGTTGGATGGAAAACAATTTCTTTTTGTGGAAAATTTTACTTAAAGCTTCTCCAGCAGATATAAAGTTTGTAGAAGCTTTTGTCGGAAGCATCTAAAAGCACTCAAGGCGACTGTGCATAAAACCTCATTTCCTCGATTAAGAATGTAGAGGATGTCTGGGAAGGTCTACTTTATTTCTGCAGTCCCTCTATAACTTTTAGATTATCCAGATGTGTTTGGCAACATTACTCTGATGCAGTAGATGTATGGTCTTAACAGTCTTGATAGCACTGTCATGGTCGTCTGGAACTGCGACACTTCCAGCGCTGTGACATTGCTATAGCAGTCCTATGTCACACAATACAACAGTACACATGATCAAGCCATTATTTCGTTTAATTTTTACAATTGTTCAGGTCGATGAAGTACAATTGTGACGTTTCATTTGTAATCCATTTTCATGTAACACTGACTCTAAAACCCATTGATAACTCACCTAGCATCTTGGGTGGATTTTACATTACCTTGGTACGGGAGCCATACTTCCAAAAAAAAAAAAAACAAAAAAAAAATGGAAACCGTATCTGCGCTGCGTTAATGACCTGTCACGTATCCGAGAAATCGCTTTTTTTGATTGTCACAAGACTTACTGGTAAATTTGTTCATAATATATATTTATTAAAAAGTTTGGTCCTTACGAAACAGCGATGGTAGATGCTACATACGTGCACTAGAAATGTAACTTCTCAAAGGACCACTGGAGCTCGCTGGAGAACAATTTCTCGATATTAATTTTCCGATGGGAAAGATGTAGATGTGAATTCTAAAGTGCTAGACTTTTTCTCCGATAAAGAAAATCTTGACAAGTCCTTGTTAAATACGTTTCAAGACGACAAAATCTTCGTGGACAGTGGCAATTTCTCTAAGAGGTCATCCAGTCGGGACTCAGCCCTTGTTAGAGTTGATCAACTTATTTTTTCACGAGTCCTTCTCCATTCTCATGAGCTGAGTGGGATTCTCTACTCAGCGCGTGTCGTTTGAAATGAGTTCCATGTGAAAGCAGTCCTAGACGAACAGTGTTCAATACTTTTTTACTTCAATATGTAATACAGCGGAAGTAAAGAAGCAACTATGTTTTGTTATAAAATAAAACAAAAAAGGGCAAATTTTATGTTTACATTGCTTTTATGCATTCTATTCATTCACAGAAATTTAAATGACGTCTGTGTTAAACATTTTCCAACTCTTTCTCTGTGATTCTTCATCCTCTATTTCCTTCTTACACAATATAAAATAAGAATATGCTAGTTGACACTGAGACCGAGAAAGAGGAAGAGAAAGAAGAAATTTGACTTGATTTGATTCTTTATTGCTTTAGCTTAGCTCCAGCAAGAGTGTATCTGTCACTATAGTTACATATCTTGGAACATAATACCTTTATAACAACAACAGTTACAACTGACTTCTCAAAAGCTCCATTCATAAATATACATATGTGTCAATACATACTATCTAGGAAGATATCCTCTCATACACATGCAAAGACCCCCTACTGATGCATCATCACCATAGACTTCAAACACACAACAAAGGAAATCTTAAAAGAGAAAACAGCCATGGCCACCAAGTCACACTAACCAATTAAAACCAACGTCCTTTATTCAGAATAAAAAATATAAAAATACCAGATTGCATAAAGTTGTCATCATGTGTTCTACAGAACAATTGAGAAAGCGAGAGAAGAAGGAGAAGGAGAGAGAGGGAGAAGGGAGGGTGACCCTTGAACTCAGTGGCTATTTTACGTTGGTTGTCGCAGATATTCTTATTTCACTCTCATATAAATTGTTGGACTTCTTTTCTGTAACCATTGTCGCTGGCGTTTTGAGAGAATGAATTTGGCAGACTGAAATTACGGCTCAGCTTCACTTTTATTTAATTTTCCTCTCCCCATCCTTTTCTTCCTGCAGTCCCTTTCTCTCTGTCGTCTATCCTATCGTCTGTTTTTTTTTCTTTCATCTTTTCTCTAATGTATCTGCCTACAGCATTAGTGAATCCCCCCTCTGTAACATGTTGGCATATGTCTCTTTTCCATAAATTGCTTGAATCTCTGTTTCTCCGATAACGCAATAACTTTCTTATTTTTCTTTTCTCTAAAATAGGTTTGCTTTTCATGCAGATTTTCAAGGTTTCTTTTGATCTCGTTACACTCCTCTTGCTAGCAGCCATAGAAGAAGCCCCCTGCAGGCGAAGTCCGGGGCCCTCCTCTATACCCACGACAGATCGCTGTCTGCATCACATCTCGAAAGGGTCACAATGATGGACTGAAAATCCCACTAAGACAGATCGAAAGCTTCGCAAAAGTGCTATCAATGATACTGGCGTCGTCCAAGATCGACAATCGTGATTTCCCAAGATCGATTTCCAGACTTCAGGTCTCACGCAATCTTTACATTATCTCTTTCGTTGTGTTTAGCTATCTACAAGTTAGTTAGTTAGTTAGTTAGTTAGTTAGTTAGTTAGTTAGTTAGTTAGTTAGTTAGTTAGTTAGTTAGTTAGTTAGTTAGTTAGTTAGTTAGTTAGTTAAGAACTTTGTTCATTTTATAGCTATTGTGATTTTATGTTTGGGAATGACAGCATGAATTCCTGCTTGCGTCAAGGAGTGTGTATAGCACGTAAGGAGAAAGCAATACTTTAGTAAAAAAATTTCGTGAAACTGTTGCATCTTCATCTTTTTGTTCTTTTTCTTCTTCCTCCTTCTTATTTTAAGCCTACATCCCTGATGTCCCCTAGTCTTATGTTAATCCCTTTAGTGTTCGTAAGGGACCGACATGCACTCCAATTGTACTCTAATGTTGCTATGCACTACGTTGTACAGACGACAAAAACCGGCTTCGCGCAAAAGGGACACCATGCACACCATCTTTTTTGCCTTTCTCTCTACGTTCTTCTTTGACATTCACGCTCAGCAAGCGCGAGTGCTTGATGAATAATACGCTAGTCGATTCGAGCAATAGCAAAGTCTTTGTCTTTAACTAAGGACATGGTTTTGTACACTTGGGCTGTTGATCATTTCTGTTGTAGACCTTTGAGCACCAGGATGTGGATGGGAAGGACGCTGTTCACGGGAACTCCATTCGGTCTAACGGACGAGGACGATGGACTAGTCACATGGCGAAACGCAAACGATGCATAACGGTCATACAGCAGCCCATTCTGCCAAAGCCTAGCTGCGGCTGCTCGAGTGTGAGGTATCTAGGGAAACCGCCAAACCCAGGTGACATGATGTAACAAGTAAAGCAGATTACGTGGATCTTTCATTTTTGGTTCGGGAACCCATGTTGATTTGTTCGATGTCTGTCATTGACAAATAATTGTCAGACCCACACTTGACATGTTACATGCTCTTCTAAACAGTAAGCAAGCGATTGTACTACAATAGGCGGGCATGTAGGGTTACAAAGAATGTATTATTCGAGCTGTGAGATTCCAGTGTATTCACCAAGCACGGAAATGAGAAAATCTCTGTTCTGGCGAGCATTATAAACGTCAATCGTCATGGCTACAAAACATGTAATTCTGCCGGCTTTAAATTACATCTGCTGTAACCTCGTCTAAGTAAAGCCTTTCTGCATCATCACATAGCGATGGATAAATGAGAAATCTTGTGGTTTAATGTGCCAGAAATTTGCGTTAACATTAACGCCGTATCCACTGATTCGCGCCTTGCAAATAAACTTGTTGCTAGTGGAAAATATGTGAGCATTGGCTTTACGCTGAAGCCGTATGTCTCGTGATGCTCGAGTGAACAGAAAAACTGTAACAGGCTCTTTCCCAAAGCAGTACTTCCATGAACACTATTGAAATGTGCCTTCAAGGTATGGAAAGCGGATCGGCGTCATCATCACGCTTGGATTCGACGATATTATGTTTGACACCTGTCCCGGCCGTCGCTAGGTCTAGTCATCAAAGTAACCACCGACATATTATCTGCCCTCGACAGTGGTCATGTTTCTGCCTTAACTCTGCTTTACCTGTCTGCATCATTCGACACTATCGACCACTCTGTGCTTCTTCAAAGACTTTACATCCAATATTTCTGGACCCACACTAGCGTGATTTCACTCATCTATTTCATAGGACCCAGACTGTGTTCGTTGACTGTCAAACATCTCCCCTGCTCCACTACTTTCTTGTGGGGTTCCTCAAGGCACTGTACTTGGTCCCATTCTATTCATTGTGTATACGAAACCACTTTCATCATGCATCTATTCTCACTATTTTTCTCATTAATCATATTCAGACGACACGCAATTGTACTGTCGCCCTCTACTATTAGACCTATAGAAGCCTGAATTAGTGACATCAAAGACTGGATGGCAAAAAAAACAAACAAACATAATCTCAACGATGATGAAACGGAAGCCTTCTTTTGCTCGAGAAGACGAGACCGTTTATCGTCTATCAACCAACATCACCTTTACGTCATTCTTCAGAAATCTGGGATTTGTTGTCACTGCTGACATGACCATTGATAAACAAGTGACAGATGTCTGTCACTTTGACATGTTACAGCTGTCAGTCATTCTGCCTATTATTATAAACAAGTTACAACTGTCAGTCAGTCTGCCTATTATGATAGACATGTTACAGCTGTCTGTCATTCTGCCAATTATCAGCTCCGTAAGATCAGTGCCATTCGTCACTTTCTCTCTACACGCGCTACCAACACTCTTGTCTGTGCGTTTGTTCTTTCTCGACTTGACTACTGCAACTCCTTGCTGGCAGGCTGCCCCTCATCCCTCATTCAGAGACTCCAGAAAGTACAGAACTCCGCTGCACGTCTGGTGCTTAGAGCCACGAAAATGGACCATGCCACTCCTCTCCTTCGTTTTCTGAACTGGCTATCCCTTCATTCTCGAATTCATTACAAACTGTCTGTGCTGTTTTAATTTTGTCAGGCTCCTGCTTTGTCTGTTTCTCTGTACTTATCTTCCCCAGACAACTCCGCTCTTTGTCCTGTCACAAGAACAACGACAGGATTTTTAGTTACTGTGCAGCAAAGCAACGGAACTGTCTCTCCTTCCACATCCGCCACTTACCGACCATCGAATCTGCACTAAAAAACACATCTCTCCCTTGAGCATTACTTCCAACAACAGTCCACACATTGCTAGTCCGTCTTCTAACCCATGCGCTCTTGTTTTCGTCTATTGTCTAGTTTCTTATTCGTCTCTCTCTCTCTCTCTGCAGATTCATGAAAACTCTCAGTTCTTGTTACCCTATTCCTCTGCGTTTTCTACAAGGGTCATCCCACAACCTTTTCAGGTCGTTGGGGGGGGGGTTTGAGGTGTTAGAGACCTCACTTTTCTAGGGGCCAGCTTTTACATGAGGGTGGTGCCAATTTTACACCTTGACTGTTCCGCTTGGAGTTCCCAATCCAATTTTTTTGTGCATGTTAAGTGTGTTATGAATGTATACTGAAGTTGAATACTGTTAGAAGGGTGTGTTTCATGTTGTGTTCAATGTCCTGCGTCCATTAAATAATACTGATATGTTTTGTTGCTGTTGAAAAAAGCGCACTTAGTGAGTGCACTTTGCTGACACTGATCTGTGACAATATCCTGGCCTTGTTGTGTTATTAAATGGGTATTTAGCGTAAATTCGCAATTTTAAACATGCTGTCTTAACATACCATTTTACTATGTCTTTAATTTCAAAGTTAAATAGCACATTCAAACTGTGTATACTTTCATTATTTCATGTACATTGCGACGCATGCAAAGTTTCTTACTTTAGTTTTAGGCATTATTAGTACATCTTGGCATTCATTTAATAATTTGAGGTTCGACTACATTACGTTTCATCAGCTTCTATAATCCATCTTTGATTAAAATATAATATTAGCCTTTATCCTCCCCGTCTTTGATCAGCAACCTTCTTGGGTTAAAAGTTTGACATGCTCACCGCTGTTCGTTACAGATCTAGTGGCCTTGTCAGCCGGTATGTTTATGCAGGTCCTCCCGACGACCGATATTGGTGTAACAGCATTAATGGTCGTTAGCTGGCATCATTTAATGGATTAATAACAGAATGAACAAAAAATAATTTTATAAGAGTCTTTGTTAGCGACTTTGCTTTACCCAACACAATGTAACCCTTCTGCACTTCTAGACCTGTGTGTGGAAGACTTGATTAGTTTAGTGTCGTCATGACTTATGTGTCAGTAACTTGTGACAAAAGCAAATCGTGCTGAATTTTGTGTTTTGTATGCAAAATTATGTAGGTGCTTGTAACAGTAACCAGTATCAAACGTTGAAGAAAATTCGTCTTGCAACAGCATCAGAAACGGTCCTATTTTACGTTCTCATTATTAACCCTTTATGTAAGTCCAGTTTTGCAACACCCTTAAAAGATAACATAATCTTAAGAGAAAAATAAACAATTTTTTTCGTCTAATAACTAATAACCTCATAAATTATCATTGTGACTTATGACCATGTTACTCTTTGCAGCAAAGTATTAAAAATATAAAATCTTCTTTTTTTCAATTCAAATATCTATAATATATTTTACCTAATAAATTGTAACTATATTAACCAATAGCTAGAGGTATCTAGAAAAATCTGACTGGGCTAATGAAAAAAATCGAAAGAACACGCCATTTATTCTGTGCATAGCTGAAATTGCTGTGGAGATGCTCGCTTGGTCGCAAGAAGTTGTTACAGTTAATAACCCGTGTCTAAGCGAAAAGCTCCTAGAACTAAGAATAATGAGAGTAGGCCAATAAGAGTTCGCGTGGTGCTTTTGCAGCAAAGCATCGATCAGTAACACAGTGTTACTAGAGAGAAAATATGCAAAAGGCGTGTTTCAACTAGACGACCAACGATTGCCTTCCGAGGACAGCAAAGGTCTTTCTGGGGATGGAGTTAGAATAATGACACCATCAGTATGTGAGTCAATGAAAGACCACACCATTAGCACGACTATGAAGACTAGGTCATACAATTCTTCTTTTCTCCTCCACTCTCTTTCTCTATTTCTGTCTCTCTCAACGACACAGAGAACTGGGAAAAGGTTAGAGCAGAATAGTGTATGGGCAGCGGTGGCTGAAGGTAACTTGGATTAAGCTGGTCTTTCATGGGTTAAACGTGTCAGAAATATCAAGATTCATTTACCGAAATGCAGGGTTCTCTTCTAACTGTAATTGGGAGGAAGATGCAAAAGGGGTGGGGATGTAGAATAGCTGTCCTCCATCGTGGGGAGAATGTCAGTTAGTTCCAACGGAAATCACTCATCTTTATGTTCGATTTGATTTTTTAATGAAAAACACTTGCAAGATCGGGCTGGCGGATAAAAAGTCTACTGACTGGTTGCCCATCAGCGTAATTTCTTGGCTCAGAACAGAATCACGTAATTCCTTGCAAAAGAAGTATGGCTAGGTTTCTTTCATCTGAAGACAGCGAAGAAACTGCATGTAATAAAATATGAAAGCTTTGAGACCAACAATTTTACAATTTGGAAAAAAGCCAGCTGGTTTAATTAAAGTGTCGTTTCACGTCGTTGGTGCCTGATGACTGTTTGCATGGCACGTTGTTATCTGAGTACACATGAACACATTCTTAATTACACTGCTTTAATCGTTCTAAAACTAACATGTTACGTTACACTACCTGTAGTTAGTGGATAAGATCATACTGCCTAACTCCAACTTCTAATTCACTCATCATGTACCTTCACTAACGGTATTGGGTTAAATGACGGTACCTAGGCTACAAAGACAAACAAACCACGATGCTTTAATTAATAACTGATCCTTTCTTGTAGGTCTTCGTGAATATCTCCACTACATCTATGGCGTACAAGCAAATGGTCAAGTCTATCTGTCATCGACATCAATAGGTTATACCTTTTGACATTTATATGTCACTGACATACTTAAAGTATGTCTTCGCAACACTTCATGAGATTGTTGACATTTCTCTCATTATTGCTGCGCCATATTTTCACTGAAGATTTAAAATAATTCTACGCCATTTAAATTCTGTTTTTTTATTACCGGGCTTAATTCATCACATCTTCTAATACATCAAGTATAAGTAAATAGCCTCAGTCCTTTAAGGATTTGTGGGGTGCATTTTCACTAATAGCTGAATAAAGCTCTGTGTAAGATATTTATCCAAAATAACTTAAGTCAATACATCCATTTCGTTCAAGTGATACACTCCTACAAACACAGCCATGCACAGAAAAAGGACACAATCGTAACTTCATGACTGGACGTGAAAACGGTAACAATGTTGAAAAACTCGTCCAGTATGTTAACGGGATGTATTTGTGTACTGATATGATCTCTTTCTGTCCATGGTAGTGTTTTTAGGTGAGTATCTCAAGAACATAAAGGGGTTATTTACGCAGATTTAGGGAAATATTATCTCCTGCACTGAGTTTTGCCCAATCATTAAAGAGACAAATTGAGCCGCACTAGTCCTTTAAGGTATCAATAAACACGGGTTAAACCACGGACGTCGAGCAGAAGCATGAACAGTTTTACGTTGCCAAAGCTACTGATCATGTTAACTGATCCATGTTTTAGCCCTGTGTCACATATCTGACCTTATTCTATGATGAAGTTAAAATGTCGACCTATTGTCGTTTTATTCTCTCAAAAGTCTGGAATTCTGAATCTGTAATTATTTATACCATGTTTGATAGTAAAAACATTTACACTCAGGGGCACCTAACGGTAAGAAGACTTTGTGAAAACTTATCTCATTCTGAGCTCAGACAAATCATGATAGGAAAACAAATTAACTCATTGCGGTCGCACTGGCATGCCGTAGCCAGTAGCTCGCCTTGCTGTTGAAGTCACACAAACGTGTACAAAAAAACACTTCCTAAAGGTAAAAGAGTTCATTTTGCTAAATGTGATATTTATGGCTTATTCGAAATTATCGTTTTGTGAAATATAGTTATTTTTGTCTACTTTATTTAAAAATAGCCAAAATGTGGTAAGTAATGTAGACATTTTGTCTGAAAGGGAGGCGACCGCAGTGAGTTAATTGTTGCTCCATTGTATACCTTCTGTGCATAATCAGCGTAAAACTCGGCTGTTCGTGCTCTATTCATGAAGGCAGCACTTTAAAACGTAGATGCAATCAGTCTTAGAGGATGTAATCTTGTTGCGGTAAAGGATGAAGGAAAAATCATTGCGATTGAGGAGTGGGGGGAAGAATCAATGTAGAGAGAAGATGTAGGAATTGGCGGGGGGGAGGGGGTAATAGAGTGGGTAGATGAATAAATTAAAGAAAAAAAAAGACCCAGAAATGTCGTAGAGGTTCGCGTTTATTATCGCTTGATCCGTGACACTTTCTGATTTGGTCGTTTGTCATTTTAAAATGAACGGCAAGATGTAAGTCATGACGCCGTGGCAGCGCTGCCATCTAACTGCAGCTTGTTTGCTGCGACCAGCCCGCAGCTTTGAGAGACCATAGCTATCTATCCGAGGTAGGTAGATGCCTCAGAGGTTGTTTTCATATCAGTGGCATACCTACATCCCCGAGACTCTTTATGGCAGTTGGCAAAGACTAAATTATAAACTTCCTGGCTACTTAATAATCATTTTTACCTACATTTATCGTTTACTTCTGGTTATAGCTATCTCCGAAGTCGTCCTACCTTGACTACATGACTATGGCCCAAGAAATCAATTATAATGGAAGGACAGTACGTCTCCTATAGCCTCAGAACCTCTGCTCGCTATTGGTTTTGGTTTTTGTGTTGTTTTTGTTTTGTTTTGTTTTGTTTTCGTTTTTGTTTTTTGTTTCTTTTTGTTTTTGCTCTTCTCGTTCCATTTGAAATGAAAATTAAAACCGAAAATATTTATAAATTGCTGCATCTGTTGTTAGTTGAAAATAGCTGTTTTAAGCCAGCACACAAGCTCGAGTATGCCCTCTTGAAAACGTTCATGCCAGATTGAAAACAAGTTCGGCTACGTCGTCAGTAAATTATGTCAATCGCCAGTCATTGTATATTCTAGTGGTTGTATTAACCTTATTCATACGCCTGACCCTTCTCGAGCGGCGAACCTCAACGCGGAGACAAATTTCTGTCTACAGACGATGAGTTATCTCCCTTGTGATCCCACGGAGCCGGAAGACGGCAGAAACAACCTCAATGGTGGTGATGCCCAGTCAGCAGTGTTGATGGTGACGATGTTTGAAAGGAAAAGACAATGAAGATGAGAACTACGAAGACAACGATAACGATAACGGCTATAAAGACGACGATAACAACTTGAAGACAGGAGAGCTTTTCAGTCAAAAGTAATTTCACAGATAAAATCATGCAAAACATTTGCGCTTCAGAAAGCATGGACGGGGAAAGGATGTAATGAATAACAAAAGCACAAAAAATGAGCACAGATATTTTAGAAGGCGTAAGTTAGAAAATAATTCTCTTCTTTGGAACCTTCAATTCACTAGGGTCGTGATCTAGGAGGTCGAAAGTCGTAACTATTCACTTGTACATTCCATCACTTAAACTCGCTATTTCTATCATGTTTCCAAACCCAAGTTACGTCGCCGTGTTTTTCGTCATGAATATTCATCAGTCTACAATATAAAGCATACTCCTTATGAATAGACATGGTTTATTCCTGGTTTCAATGGATTTCGCTTTTATAGACGTGTAGTGAGAGGAGATTATGGAGCAAGTCTTTCAGAGGACGAAGAAGAGACGACACTGAACTTCTGTAATCTTCGTTTTCTGGTACTTTTGTGATTAATAAATATGAAAGAAGCAGGGAGGGGGACTGTTTAGTGCTATTGAGTACTACTTTAGAATCCTTCAGACCTACGCAAAGAAAACGCTTATCTGGATGTAGTTCACACTTACAATCATATGACACTTCTTATGCTTTTATTTTTCCCTCATATTTCTTAGGTGCTTTTTTTATGAAATCTTCCTTGTTTTCTTGTTCTTTTGTGCCTGATAAACAGAAAAAAATATAGGAAAAAACTTTCATTGAGTACTACCTTGGAAGCCTAAAGGCCCTCGCCAAGAATACGGTTAACGCTAGATGTATTTCTCTCTTACAAGCAAAGGATGCTGACTACGTTCTTATTTCTCCTCCCATTTCTCTTTCGTTAATTCTTAGCTGCCGACCAGAGACGTCTCAACATGTTTTTTTTTCTTTTATTGATTTGTTTCCCCGTTCATCTTGGAAGGTACAGGCAGTAGTAATGACGGCTGGGTACGTTGTTGAGATTTCATTCAGCAAAGCCATTCGCGGTCTTTAAACAGATCACTAACTGTGAGGCCAGAAGGTAAAGGTCGGATCGATTAGGGCCAGTACAGTGCCAGCAAGATTGCCTGGACGGTTTCTTGTTTCCAGTTTCAAGTCGCAAGTAAACATGCGCGAAAGGGTTAGTTAGATGAAATAACGGGATTGGGGATAACCTGATATTTTCTGTATTTCTTTAAAAGAAATTGCATTTGTAAACGAATGATGCTGATGTTGGCATGCTTCTACTACTTGCGCTTCCTATGAAATGAGCGATCTTTCTCTGAGGCAGCAAGAAATGCTTGAAAATCACACTGTTTGGCACGCTTTGCATCTAGCACGGATGATAAAACGATGTAAGCATCGTCCATCTGCAAGCCAGGAGCATCAGAATCGTCCTGGGCCCCCCTGTAAAAAAATTATAGTGCGAAGACAATTTTTATCGCAGTCCCGGGGAAAAAAACAGTTATTGCAGCCAGATGCAGTGGCTGGGGTAGGTTTTCGATTGTCAGCCATTCCTTTTTCGCTCCTCTGATCTAGGACTGTAGATCGACAGTTCTCTGTGGACAGTGTCGTGTTTTTTTTCTCTCCCTCTAATTTCATTGAGGTTCATTCCCTGTGGCATGTGCCCTGACTGATTAGACGGGGACGAGTGACATCTCTGTGAGCCAGGCGTGGACGTAAAGAAGGAAGCTTAAAGAATTTCGACGCACGGAGAGAAATAAAAGCAAATTCTTTCACAAAAGCTAACAGAGAAATACACAGGGAAAGAGATCCCTTCGTGTGAGCATAAGAACAAGGAAGTTATAAAGCAGACGAGAATAAACAAATCTTTTGAAGACTTTTAAAAGTACTTAATAAAAATGCAACCAGTAAAATCCATTTTTACACCATGCGATATCTGCATAAAACAATGCACTTTTGACTTCTCGATGAATAGTCCTCCAGCACTCGATATCATTTTACCATAATGGGCATCAAGAAAAATAAAGAGTCTATAAATATTAAAAAACACATTACCAGAAATATTTAAAATTAACCCCCCATTTTCCCTCTTAAAATTACAGCAGACCACAGGGCTTAGTGAACAAAGTGCAAAAATGTTGCTAACTTTATGCTAAGGTTTTCTCTCTGCATGTGTGTGTGTGTGTGTGTGAGAGAGAGAGAGAGAGAGAGAGAGAGAGAGAGAAACGATTTTTATTGAGTAGGCCTTCGGCCAATTTCAAGGGATGAATGATTATTAAGTATATTAAGAGTTAACTTTTAGGTCATAAACAGCTAAGAAGTAGATGCATATACAAACTGTAAACAATTACATTAACGGCTTTGTCTTACAATCCAGAAATACAATTTTCCCATTTTAAAAACTCCTTACGAAATTGAAATGCCTTGAAAACAAATAGCGATACTTTGGACAGGATTTCAGCATTTGTATTGCAAAGCAACATAGCTAACTTATATCAAGAAGGCCATTTACAGAGCTTAATGGGTAGGAATTTCTCTCGAATGCTATTGTATGCCGGACAAACAAAAATAAAAATGTATTTCTGACTCTATAATATTATGAAAGAATGGGCAGTTACAATCCATAGCAACAGGGTTAACTACATGTCTTAGGGCAGTGGAATGCAGGGTTGGACCCGATTTGCTTCCGTCTGTTAGCCGCTTTTGTCCCTTCTCCAGGACCCTGCGCTAAAGGGCTGAGCACTAGTTCAAGTAGAATGGCTACGATGAACACCGTTGCCCATTCGGCGTGCTTGTCGCATCGATATATTTTGAAGTTCAGGTGTAGTGTTGGGATTACTTAGGCCATACAACTTTAAGCAGTCTCGGGATGGCAGAGTATTCTGTTGATTTCCGTTGGTCCGTAAGAGTGTTGGATGGGTGGTTGCTACCGGGTGATCGTCGACGTCAGAGTGTGCAAAGCTGTTGTACCCTCTCGTGTTGCCAGCCCCAGCCACTCAAAGCTTCCGCATAGCAAGGACCGGAGACTCATCTGTGAAATGTATTTTGGACGCGGGGGATTCCACACACGGTGAACACTCCATTCTTCTCATGCCTTAATACCTGTCAATAACACTTAGTGTCCCCATATCACGTGACACAACATTGTCGTGACGACGCTGAATGGCTCTCTCATCTCCCACATAGTACGCACATAATCCCTGGGACCGATGATCTCTTAAAGTCTGTCGCTGTCTAGTTATGAGATCCCCCGACACCTTAACGCCTTTTTCACTGTCTGTTTCTGCCTTTTGTAAGCACATCCGTCTTGTCTGCCTATCAGAAAAAATGGACTATGATGGGTCATGACTTATCCTTCGATAAGGGCCTACACGGTGTGCACGGACTATGTAAAACGTCCACCACCTTTTGAGCACAAATAAAGAATTTTTCCTTGTCTCGATTCCTGTATTACATAGAATTTAAGATTGTCTTTTTCTTAAAACCCCTCTAACTTATTTATATTTTCATTTGCAATTATCTTGAGTTTGTTTAGCCTACCTTCCATTTCCGTAACTGTACAAGTTGTTTCTTAATCGAAGTCCTGTTCTAGATGCACAATTCTGGATCGTAGGTCACTGATGTCAGTTCCAAATGAAGTTGGACAGAACTTAGCTGATCTTTCATAGATTTGAAGCCAGCTATTAACTTTTCTTGTTACTGTTCAAACATGGCAGTGAACATTAATTCATGTCTTATTAGAATGAAGATCGCTAGAGTCGCTCGGAGTCCGTTTTTTTCTGAGCCCTGACCAGGACCTGGGTTTAGCTCCACATCCCCTGAACATAGCAATATGCTAGCGATTATGATCGCTAGTAGTACCCACCGCAGTCTCAAAATCCGGGCCTTGCTGTGTAGACTCGCTGCCGCCTGAGCTCGCTTATGCATAAAAGACCAGAATATAAACACAAATTGGCTACAGATGCTCCTAAAAGATGAACACTCTACATGCTTGGTTAGCATCACCACGCAGAACACAAAATCACAATGGACAAATTGAAATTGTCGCAGTTAGAGGAGGAAAATAAAATCCAAAGTAACCATTACCCAGAAGCGTGTTTACAAGCCCTGTGAGCCCAATTCATCCTCGAGAGCTACAAAATGAGTTACAAATTGTCATACAAAATTATTTTAATTAAAACATTGGAACTAAAACAAGATATCTAATATCTAGTACGTTCTAGCTATCAACAATTTCCGGCTGAGTGGTAAAAAGATTGGCAAGGATTCAGTTTTCCTTCAGCGCTAAGAAGAGGTCGTCACCTGGCAGCTTTGGTGATGTTGTGGTCACGTGGCAGTATCGGGGAAGGTCTGAAATCACGTGGCGCCAGACTGTTGCTAAAGACAGAGTGCGTTTGCAAGGTACACGAGGCGATACGAGCAGCGCTCAATACTCCCGTGTCACCAGAAGACCATCAACGGGGATCGACGTCAAGATGGCGGCTCCATCAGCGTTTTGAGACGATTGATGTATATCTGTGCAGTATGTTGACGACAGTTTTATAGAGCAGACAAAACTATGTGCATTTCTGTCTTTTTTATTTTTCCTGTCAAATATTTTTATATATTTAAAGAACTCTCGTTTTTCTCTTCTGTCTTACTTTTTTCTTTTTCTTTTGTAGTAAAAGAGATACGGCTTAGAGCCCTCGTCTAGCTACTCACCGACGGTTCCTAGTAAAAGATCTAGTCATGTTCTGAAAATTTAAATCACACCGTACGAGAGTCTTTCATACTTTACTTATACCTTAATCTGGATCATGCGTGGAGTAAACTTGGGATCCAACTATGTTTAATTACCATATATTATATTTTCGTCTTGTTGTTGCTTGCTTTTTGCATTGATGAAAGATCTGCTGATACGATCATTTTGGGCTTTCTGAGTGAATGAAAAATTAGCAATACGGCTTTTATTGTTAACCAGCTAACATACAACAAAGAGCAATGAATCATTCCTATTGTCGTCGTTTAAGTATCACCAATGTGTCAATGTTAAATTACTTTGGAAAGCAAACAAGTCATTTTGTCTTTGAAGCTGCATTTAACATCAAACCTACAATAATTTAAAATGATGCTTTTTACAATTTAAATGTGGTAGCGGTGTGTGTGAGGTGTCGCCCGTCTCCGTCAGAGCTTTGATGGGGTATCTGACCCCGGTTGACCTGCCGGTCGGCCGCGCGACTGTAACCGAGTTCGTCTAGATTGTTCTAGCGGGTGCGTGAGCGGGTGTGGCTGACGCAAGCCTTTGTGCTGGAATGTTCGGTGCGAGAGAGCGCATGCGTGACGAGTAGATGCTGGATGTTTCTAGATGTGTTTGTATCGTGTATATAAGCGTTGAGAGTGAATGTTTCAGTAGGGGCTTTTTGGTTCCAACCCTCGAAGGAGGCAGATGTGCGAGAGACAAGACAACCATCTGAGGCTTAGCCAGCGACGCGAAAGCATCATAGGTGAAAGCAACGTTTGAATCCTGACCACGTGGTATTGCTCCGCCATAGACGGCGGCTTCCGACTGAGATGACGGCTTTCAGACAGTGACTAGTAAAAATAGAAGGATGATACCAAGACAGATGTCAGGAACACAAGACAATACCAGCCCCCAGCTACCCTTTCCAGTTGTCATCCTCCCCAAAGAGAAAGGAAGCAAGAACGTCGTGACAGCAGGCCCCTCACGAATGTCCAGAGAAATCAAAGAAAAGATTGGAGACGTAGAGGAAGTGAGGCCCTCAATACTATCCAACAAATTGGTCATAGGCTGCAAAGACCCAGCCCAGCAAAGGAATGCAACAGAGATTTAAAAAAATGTCCTAGGCATCAGCGTGACCTGCTACGTCCCTGGCCGACAAAACAAAACACCAAGACAGAAGAAGGGGCTTGGCGTCATTAAAAATATCCCTGTAGAAGAAAGTCTGGAGGATATTAACAAGATGCTGGAACGAGCAGGGAGACCCAAAACCAGGGCAGTTAAGAGATTTACCATCAAATCAAACGGAAAAGTAATCCCGAGCAAAGCGATATTACTTGAATTCTTAGGCAGCGAGACGCCCACGACCTCAAGATAGGATTCCAGACCTATAGAGTGGACCAGTTTAACCAAACAGAAAGGCAGTGCTTTAACTGCAACGGATTTGGACACATAGCGGATCACTGCCGAACAAAAGCTCTATGTGGACGATGTGGCGGGGCACACAACACACGAACCTGCAAAGTCGAGCACCAAAGAGACTTTGTGTCATCAACTGCTCGGAAAGCGGCCACAGCGCAAGATATGGAGGATGTCCCCACAAAATCATACATAAAAAAGCCAGCCAGATGAGTGCAAATATCAAACAGTGACTCACTGAAGGCATCCAAAGAAAACTTTTGGAAGCGGAAGGAGAAAACACTTGCGAAACAAATGCAAGAACCGATTCTAGAGCTAGCAACAGAGGCAGGACAGACGACACCAGACGAGTCCACCAAACCAGATACCCCCACGGGACAGACTGACCAACTAACATCACCTAATGACCACACTCAGACAGAAAATAGGGCAACAACAATTCAGATCCACACCAAAGACGTACTCCCACAAACTACAGGTGACAAGACAACCCCACCAGACAATCTGCAACTGCTTACAAAAGAAATCATGACCCTCACAACAAAAATAAATGACTTCGTCGCGAACTTGAAACATATCAAAGACCTTCGGACGTTTGAAGCACCAAGCCTGATAAGAATGCTAAGAACTCTATCAGATCTACTATCATCACCAATCATGCCTAAGCAAATAGTAATATTTATGTAGTGGAACTGCAGGGCACTAAACAGTAATAACAGTGAATTACTTAACTTTATAAAAAAAAATAATAGGCCAGAAGTAATCGCCCTCCAGGAAATAAATTTCACCAAAGAACCAATCCAAATTCCAAATTATAAATATCCACCAATATTTAAATCAAGACCTAAGCCACATAAAGGAGGTGGATAGCAATTTATATTAAAAGTGAAATAACAGCTACAGAAATAGACCATAACCTGAAATTGAGGCATCACCCTCCCATCAGGCAAAAAGTTAAAAATAGTAAATGCGTACATATCGTGCACAACCAAATATAACGCATTAATAGTAGAAGACATAACAAGATTTTTCAGTCAGGGAACTTTATCCTGGGAGACTTTAATGCTAAAAAAACCACTCTGGGATAGGGAAAAACCAAAAGCAGACAAAGGAGGAAAAATGGTAAAAGAAGCCATGGAGGATGCAAATGTATGTTTGCTAAACAACGGCCAACCCACGCATGTGTTCTGTCAGGGCTCCATAGACTCGTACTCGACCATAGACCTATTTTTCTGTACCCCAGAACTAGCAAATGTTTTAGAATGCGAAGTCTACGAAGAGGACACGACACACGACACGACACGACATCTTTTAAGGCATGACACGGCCCCCCCAAAAAAATTTACGAAAATAAACCAGTAAGAGAAGAACTAAAACATTTCTTAGATAAATATAGACTGGTGCTAAACCTCAGAAACTGCATCAACCCACCTGAAGAACTATGGAATAGCATACTGTCACTAGTAGTAGCAATAGTAACAAGCCACCCAAACTCTAGTCTAATATAACATAGGCATAGGGGTAAACAGGATAACATCTATACGGATAAAACCCCAAAAAGCTCACAAAAATATTTAAGTAGAGCAACTAATGGAATCCAATAAACCAACACAACACACCACCATGGTAGATGTGGCAGGACCCATAAACACTGGTAACAAGTGGCAGCAGCAGCATCAGGAAAAGAGGGCAGCAGCACTGTAACCACCCATGCAAACCTGGCTGATCAACAACGGATAAAGAGGACACAAAGACAGTACACCACCCATGCAGACTTGGATAACCTAAACATCAACAGAAATAGAGGGCACATGCAAAAACGAAACGACACATCTGGCACCACTAATACAGCAACCCTTCCTCCACACCTCCCCAACACCCCCATCCCCCAAAGACCCCATCCCCCAGAGTGCGAAATCACCGAGAGGTGGAAGCACTTTCCCTTTCAATGTCAACAACAACAACAACGTTTCAGTAGGGACGTGAGTGAGAGCAAAGTAGAGAGTCTCTGCGGGCGTGTATCACCGCTAGTGAGCTGTTTCAGTCCCGTGTTGCGTTAGTTTGAGTAGGCGTGTGTTGCCTTTAGCCAGCGTGTGTCGCTGTGGTCAGTTGCTGTGCCCGGCTTGTGTGTCGCCGTTTGAGTAGCTGCTAAGATAGTCTTCAGAATGAGCTATTGTGAAGTGTTGCCGGCGTGTGTTGCCGATTTGATAGAATGAAACTACTGTAAATCTTGTGAATAACGTGTTTCGTAGAAAATATCTTGACTGCAAAGACTCTGTTTCTTGGAGAGGCTGGCACCGCAGGTTAAGGACCCATAACGAGCCATTGACGACGACATAGGCGCATGGGACTTATAGTACGTCGCTCAATTTAATAACGGACACTCAACATCCATACGTTCATCCGTAACAAGTCAGCTTTCATTCATAATACTTTGTTTTCATCTCGGAAGTGTTTAAATACTTGCGAAGCAATATCTAAGTAGTACCCTGCCATCTAGAGTATAAAACGGTATCCTAACCAGATTTCGCCCCTTGTAAAACCGTGCGATTACGCATAAAATAAGTAAATAAATAAATAAATTAATTAATTTTTTGGCTAAAATATTGTCATTTACGTTGAAGAAAGTATGTCTCTTCAAAATAAACTTTTATCTTCTGACAGTGTTTACAATCCACAATTTTAATTAGTTCGTGTTGCCCAGGCATGCAGCAGTCACCGTCCAGATTCCGATATTTCTGTGTGTAAAACAGTTAAAACATCACGAAAACCATCCTCAGCCCTACTGCAGATTCAGTCCTGCCCCTAACAGCTCTGACTCTATGAGCTTCACACATAATCCCAAGTTTTATCCGCAATAAATGTTCTCTTTTCGTGTTCTGTGGCGAGTGAAATCATCTTCGCATTCTCCCGCAATAAGACATGTCTCCCTTGATACAATTAAACATAAATCAAAAGTAGTTATCTCCCTTTCCGTGACAAGCGGGCATAATCCTGTGGTCAGGCGGGCGTCCCAGCATTTATCAGTTCTGGCAGTGTGCCTGATACAGGGTTGACTCCTCTCCCGTCTCGCTTTTGATGGCGGCTGTCTCTCTGGTGAACCTACACGACAGGGTCTAATGGACAGGCGGGAAAGATGAAAAGAAATATCGTCCAAGCTGGATTTCTGATGTCTGGTGGGGCTTTGTTCACCAGGGACGCACGGCTACTAATGGAAATTCTTTTTTGCACCGGTGGGGACGCAGAAAGTACTGTATTATACTACGGCTACAGCGATGTAGAATTCAGACACGAGGGCGCAAAGTTTAGCTACTGGAAAAAATGTGTGCGTCCGTGTGTGCGTGTGGGATAATGTGTAAGTATAAAGATATGTATAAAAAGAAAGATATTTGTGTAAACATTTATTTTCTTTGTACACATTCAAAAATGGACAGATGTTCTAAAGAAGGCGAAACTAAACACTGAATGGCATCAATAAATGGCCTAAACTTTACTCAGCTCTACTCAAAAGAAACCCTTGAAAACCTTTCACATCCATTGAAAGACATTGACAGTTTAAACACTTGATGTCAATTTTTGAGCACTAGCTTTAAGATTCTCATCATATATACACTATACTTAAAAAATACTAAGCAAAAAAAGATTAATGCAGGTGCAAACTTTGATCGAGAAAGACGAAGAATAAGTAATGGGAGGTTAATTTTCAAGTTTGTTTTCTGAGTATAGAAAAACGCTGTTCATTCCTGTTGTCAATAATGTTTTAAATCTGGTTAAAGGGCTTACTGATTTCCTTTACGTGGATTTTAATGAGTGATTTTCAAACCATCATAAGCCCGATTTCTTTTTTGTGTTTGCAACTAATAGTTACTGCCGAATACTGTGCTTCACTATACGCATAACTTGTAAATAATATGTTTACAACTACACATAATTTGTCTTCTTTGTGAAACTCGTAAGTTTTGTTTTTCCAGTGTTTACGATGAGCAGGCGAATGAGGATTGATTTCTCCCTTTTCACAGCTTTATGTTGTTCAAAACTTTTAACACCTTCACCTCTCATTTTGGCATAGCTCTAAAATTAAATATGCTACATGCGTCTAGAAATGGTGACCTGTATAATTCACATATACTCTGCATGGATAATGTCTTCCTGTACTGAATGCAATTATGGTTTGCCATGTTTTTTACCCCATTGAGAATGAAAACTACAACTAAAAATTCCAGCTCTATCATTTTTATAGTGATCTTAATTCACGTATTGTTTTTCGTACTATCACTTCATTAATTTTAAGTCACCTAAACAATAGATTTGTTCTTTGTCTTCTTTTCCGCTTATCGCTACTTCCCTGCTCGTCTTCCTTTGCAAAATCGTGATACTTTCAGTCTTTTTTACTTGGATCGTTTCTGCGTTGTCTGTATTTGTCTTTTATTCGTCATTTCTGTTGTTTATCCTTCTGTCATTTATATGTTGTTTGTTTTTTTCTATCCCTCGTCTGTTCTCCATGTCCCATTTTTGCTCTTACGTTCTTAAGTGCTTCTTGCGAGTGTGTTTGCGCTATACAAATCTTGCGTTTATTATTATTAGTTACATTTTACATTTAAAGGAAAATGGCAACAGGTTTTAACGACAGTTATTCTACAATCTAATTAAAAATAAACAATGCTTTAAATATTAAAGGGCTAGTCAAAGTACACTCGTGAAGTCAAGTTTGTACACACATAAACCTAATTAGCATATAGTCCCAAATATCCTTTCCACTGGCTGTATCCTTGACTACTACGTATCCGTGTGGAATCCTGATGTGTGTGTGTGTGTGTGTGTGTGTGTGTGTGTGTGTGTGTGTGTGTGTGTGTGTGTGTGTGTGTGTGTGTGTGTGTGTGTGTGTGTGTGTGTGTGTGTTGTTGTTGTTGTTGTTGTTGTTCTTGAACTTTTTTTGTAGATGGTCAACATGATAGGGGTGTATTTTGAGAACAGAAGTGGTATATACCAAGATCTGAGGAAATAGTATCTTACCCTTATCTTCATCAAGTCATCAAAAAATTGCGCACAATTAGACTTTAAAGATCATTATAAAAGAAAATAAAATGAAATGAGACTTTCGCTTGGGCTTGTTGTAGCAAGATCCCAAAGTTCAACACAGTTTGTTTCAAGCATGCTCAGTCAAGATGGCTATGCTTCTTTTTTCTCGTCGTCTGTAGTCACCTCCATCGGGTCGTAAAGGGAGAAATTGTCGTCTGCATACAAGGATGAGTACCCAGGGACAATCTTCAGGACAGAACTGGCGCTGTGGGGAGAACCATCGTTCAGGCCATCAAAATCGGTCTCCAGGTGCCGAAGCATAAGGTTTAGGACAGACATCGTAGTGAAAGGCCCCTTGTTGAGGTCATCGAAGCTGTCACGTGGATGTCTGACTGAGGCGTCCGCTTTGTGGTCTGATAACACGAAAAACACGTGGTAAAATCTCTATCTATAAACACTATCTGGTGCTGGTGAAATGCCACAAGCAAATCTTTTTGGGGTGACAAGAACGAAGAGAGATAACTACGTCTTGATGAAAGTACATGTATCTCGTTCTTATGTCTAAAATGAGCCAACATTTACATGGAATCATGCAAACATCAAAACCACATATACACGCACTTTCATGCAAACAGACACATGCATATGCACTAAAATGCACACATGGAAGTGAGAACATTAACATTCCATAAATGCAATTGAAATAAACCTCTGCTTATGTAGCTATCTTTGCTGCCACCTGAGAGCTTAAATGGTGTTGTCCCCACCCACTCCCAGAACCTGCTCCACATGAACTCCAGGATCTCATAGTCATTGCTCTGCTGCGTCAGGTCCTGGCGAACGGCGGAGAATGTCTCACTCAGGATAGTGACGAACATGTTGAGGAGCACGAAGAACACGAAGAAAATGTACAGAAAGCAAAACACAGGCCCGATCACAAAGTTGGCTTCCTGCAGAATTTGAAACTGACTTTGGCCTGTCTCAGAAAGAGAGTTAGATTGCGTTTAATTGAAAGATCAATGTAGTTCCATACATTAGTATGGTCAGTAAAGTCAAACGTTCGTAAATACTTATATTTTCCTATCTCTTATTTTCTGTCTCTACCCGCACGTTCTCTCTTTTTTGCCTCCTTTTCCACACACACACACACACACACACACACACACACACACACACACACAGATCTATATACACAGAAAACACACGCGTGTACATGCAAATGAATAATGCTAGAACTTGTGTTCCTATTTTCAATACGTACAAGTAAATTTTATGTAGCTTACATACTGCATGTGCCATATTGCATAGTACTAAACTCGAAGAGCATTGACAAAGAAAGTTTCAAGTTAGTTTTTTTAAAGTAATAGTTTTAGTCACAATGGAAATTCAACACACTTCGTTACTATTTTTCCTGATTAAAACGTAACTGTTTTCAAAACAGCGCTTGGTCGCTACACTGTCGCGTCGTTTCGCTATGACCTTTGCACACGATCATTGTAAAAATGGAAGTTTACAGTAGGGACGCTCTTCTGCATAGCAGCCGCTAGAAAGGATCGCCTTTCTTCAAGAAAACTTTCCATGTAACACTAGTGTCTACTGTGTTAAATACACATCACGATTAAATGCTTTTCTGAATGTTGTAAAAGAAAATCATTACCGCCTACCTTTTACGTTAGACACTTTGTGTCATCTCTTACCACCCAAAGGTTTGGAGTGCATATTATAGAAAGGTGTTAGATACGCATCATTCGCAAAAATTATCGAAAACTATGACATGAGGCAATATATTTTGCTTTTGCCTAGCGAATTCTAGTCTTTTTCCCGACAGAGAAGAAAAAAATGTGAAATGCGAAATGGGAAATCGATACGACTGTCAGAACGATGCGCGCTTTACGAGCTTCAAAATGGTCTCTGCCAGACTGAATGTTCTGTTAAAATCTTCTGAAAACATTATACCCTAGACGGACATAAGTCACTAAAATCTTGACACCAGCGATAACGTTTATAGAGACATGTAACGAGAAATCAAATTTCTGAAACACACTCAGCATAACGATGCTTTAGAAAAGTTGCTGTAATTGGTCAAAATAATGCTCTGTCGGTCGAACTTTTCTCACCTAGAGAAACTGCAAGAAGCGTCTCGAAAGACTTGAGAAATGTGCTGTAGTCGGGGATCAGAGAGCAAAACAGCAGGAAAGCGAAGGCAGTGAAGGCGACGACCACAAGACTGAAGACGATGGAAAATGAAAAGAGATCCTTGGCTGCACGCAGCAAAGTGGTGCCCAACATGGACAAGCGGCGGTTGAACCTCAGCAGGTGCAGAGTCTTCAGCACTGCAAGAAACGTTACAAAGGCCAGTACGTAGCTGAACAGTTCGTTCCACAGGGCCAGCCGCTGGAAATTGTAGTACTTTCCTGCAACATAGCGGTGTATTGATCTTGGAACAGTACCTTTTAACGTGATACATTTTCAATAACATCTCTCATCTTTTCCTGCTCCACCATGCTTATACATTCAGATAAAAGTCAGTAGCTGTTGAGAGAACCAATATTTCTGGAAAATTAACCTATAAGCCTCTTGGCTTGCAAGACTGTTTTAAGATAAGAGACTATTTTTATTAAGAAACAAAAACACATTATATCTGAATTTAAAACATTCCAAAATTATGGATTAATCAAATAATCAATCACAAAGCATGAATATATTTGTGATTGCTTCCCAAATTTCATGTCAAAGAAACCACACATTTTCAGTACTTTGAATAATACCTTTAAGAGACTTGACCTTCTTCATGGCTGCTAGGGTCAGTAAATAGCGCCCCGCGTACATGACGATAGCAGTCACTGACCCCAACAACGTTCCCAGCTCTATCCAGTTCCAGAACTTTCTCAGGTAAACAGAGCGCTCTTGCCACACTTTCTTCCCTTCACGCTGCAGGAAGTATATTGTCCAGACGATCGCCAGCGTCTCGCAGATTATCACCACCACCCCGTAACCCCCGGTGTCGGAATACAGTCGGAACGGGGAGACAATGATCTTTCCCTGGAGTGACTCAGTGACCGGGGTTTCAAAAACGACTGTCACAAACGCGAAGAGGTTTACGTTAGGATTGTACAGGATGAATTCGACAAAAACTGACCGCGTGTACTTGTCCAGCCATTGGAATGACTGCATTTCATTCAGAAATCCTGCTACGCGCTCCTTTTTGCCGATCAGGTCTTTGATATAACCGCCAGCAGGATAGGCGCTGATGTCGCCTACGTATGGAATTCCGTCTGTTTCCGTCCAGTCTCTGTGTGTCCAGGGAGAGTTCATTTCCTCCTTGAAATCCTGTCCCAGGGTCTTCCATCCTACTGAGTATGCAGCCGTGTCCTCCGATTCCCAGCTCCACGACTTCGTACAGGAGATCTCGCTAGGACTGAACGGCTGTGAAACGAGGCACGAGTCTGTAGACATAAACAAGATGATTCTCAAATACTTGTCGTCTCGCTTCTGCGGCAGCATTTCAAGCCCTCGGGCGGAAGGAAATATAGGAAAGGACGTGTGAGGATGGAATTTGTGTTTTACAGACTGGTCAAGGCTTGTATTCTTCGCCATTGTAGATTTACCCATCGGAAACTTACCCGAAAAGTGGTTAAATAGCCAGCCGGCGTTGCGTAAATTGTTTGGGGGGAAAAGGGTTACATGTGCAAGCTGTCGCTTGTCTAGGCTGCTAAAGTGTAACCTAAAATCAAAACGAGAGTCACAAAAACGCAAAAAAGCAGATAAAAAAACCGAGGAAAGTTAATTTTCCTCCTACCAAATAGTGCACCTCAAGAATACATTAGACAACATCGATTCTCTCATAATACCATCCTATTAGTCAATTTATGTAAGACCTAAAGGAATTTCGTTTGTTTCTATCTAAGATGAAACACAGTATCGATATTTACCATACATGAAATAACGTCATCGACTGGGACTAATTCCCATAAATTACCCACTGAAGGAAGCAAGAACCTGCAGGTAAGAGCTTCACCCTGCTTAGGCTAACTGTCGAGGTAGACCAATAGAAGGTCTAGTCGATATCCTATGTCTTGCGTTTTCCATCGCGTGTGCCCGAAATGTCAACATTACGATTCAGGACCCTAAAGCCTACCGCGTCAATGCCGGGCATACGCGTTGCTGAATGCAGGACAGAGATTGTTGGCTTAACAGGCTTGACATGCAGTGTAATTTCAGCCGGCATTCTCGGTTCTCCAGAAGTTGTCCGCAATCCACTTGGTCGCTCCCTTGTGCCTAACTAAGCTAACATCATTAACCCTGGTAACGGCAAAGTTTTCCTGCATCTGCTTAAAGTACACTCAATGATTGTGGGAGGAAGCACCAGTGTAATACACGAAAGGAAATAACAAAAACTAGGAACAAATCTATTGTAAATAACAAATGAAGATTAATGGTAGTAGGATTCCCTCTTGGGATGCATTGCACGAATACTTTAATCATCGTGCCCGTGCATAGCTGTGCCCTCGAGAACGTTCGTCCTTTGAACGCTTACGCAATGCTGCCCAAGAAAGAATCCTCAAATGCAGCGATCTGCTAAAAAAGAGGAAAGTTACAGAAAAAAACTGCTAAAATCAGCTTACTGTCCATCATTTATTGTACCATTTACTTTGCTGAATTCGCATGTCTGTTTATTCCATTTAGTTAAGACAGTGCACTATCAGTGAAACATACGTTCAGCATACATATAGACACACAACATATAAATATGCTACATATATAAACATACCGAATATAAGACTGATGTGAAAAGAAAATGTTTCCAAAAGAAAAATTAAATTTAGTAAGGTTAAGTGCATACTAACTTTTTATCCTACTCGACCTAGTCAACATAGCTTAATAGTAACGGTAGCCCTCTAGGTGAGAGCTGTACTCATCAGTCAAAAACCTGCGGGGAGGATGAGAAAATGGGAGAAAATAATATTTATAGAGTGCACTATCCTACCATCAAAGACTCAGAGCGATTTCTCAGGTGAAGACACAAGAGAACACACTTATCAAAAGGCATCAAATTCGTCTTACAAATTCATTTGCCATCATTCAAATTATAAATACTCTCTCTCTCCCTCTTATATATATATATATATAATGGATAGACTAGAATGACAATATTCTTGAAATCCAGTCAGGGTTTCGCAAAAACTATAGCACAAGAGACTAAATGTTTACATTATTTGCAATTGCCCAGAAACATCTGATGAATCACCAGAAATAATACACTGCATTTATTGATGTTACAAAGGCGTTTGATTGTCATTAGAAAAAAGCTTTGTAGGTCTTACAGAAAAATAAACTAAAGGATAAAATTATCATGGTATTAATGGAATGTATGGTATTGTAAAAGTTCTGTATGCTCAACCCATGATGACTTACGCTTCTGAAGTATGGGGCATTATTGCAAATCTGAATTCCATCGAAACAGTCTGTTTTTTTAATAAAACGATTTCTACAAGTACAACGCAAACCCCAAGCAGACTAGTTTACGACGAGACGTCGAGATACCCTTTATTTATCAATATCTTTGTAAAATCTGTTAAGTACTGGTTGCGTTTTTTAAGCATGCCCGTATATAGACCCCTACCTAGCAAAACATACAATGTCTTGTTACATATCCATAACCAAAACAAAGTGGCCTTGGCCTCTTCTGTGTGTTTTCTGTTGTTTTTTTTCCTTTTTTTCAAACATTTATTCACAAATACATAACGCATTCATATCAAATGCAGGTGTTCTAAGTGCCTTGACTACATTTAGATTTGAGCTTTAACCGATAAAATCACACGTAATCAGCAACGTTGCTATGGATCGTAACTGTCCATTTTGTCGTGATATCGAAGAATTTTTTTTTCTTTTTTGCCCAGCGTACGAGAGAAATTCACACCCTTTAAGTTTCGTAGATGGCTATCTAGTTTCAAGCTAGCATTGTTATTTTTCACTATAAACGTTAACATTCTGTTCACCATATCGCTATTTGTTTTTAATTATTCAAATTCGTATGGGTGATTCTTGAATAAGTATATTGTCTACTGGTTTTTAAGATAGTGTGTTAATGTAATTGTTGTCAGATTGCCTATTTTTATTGGTGTTTGTGTGCCATTCATGACTTAAGAGCTTATATATTTATGTACCTGTAAAATCACCTAGTCCCCGAGAAAGCACTGACGGTTATCCCTGTAAACAGGTGTTACACTCAGAAAATGTTATGCCGGAGCCGAGATAGGAACCCACGACACCCATTTCTCACTGTAGAGGTGACAGTCGCTTTAGCTAGTGTGGCACCAGCCGCCGAAATAAAGTAACATCCACTAGATGGAGATCTCCGTGCCTCTCGCTTTCATAACCTTACTAAAACTAAAGTTACTTTAGGCAAAATTTCTTTTTATTTCAATGCTGAATCCCCAACAAGAGGAGGGAGAGAAGTGAACCAGAGACCAACACAAGAATAGGAACCCCACCACTGACCGCTGAACCTAAGGCTTATTTCATTAGACTGTTAATGGAGAACAGAAGACAGAAGAATGAAGAACTTGTAACAATCCCGAGTAATCCGCCTGCTCTGTTTGTAGGTACCATCAAAATGGACACATCACCAGCTTCGTTCCAGTTTGCCCATTCCAGTTAGAAACCCTCACTCTCATCTTCTCGCGTGTGGGGGCTGGGAATGTAAGAGAAACAGTTGAAACTACCTTTTGATGGGTCGAGCTACGAAGTTTGATAAGTACAGCTCACACCGAAAGAGAGCAATGTCAAGCATCAGGACAGACCAAAGGCGCCACCCCTAGTTACAGAGTCAGAGATATTCTAGGGCTAGTAGTTTTCTTGGCGACCGCTACCATCAAGCTATGTTGATAGGTCAAGAATGATAAAGGTAAATATATACATTTATAACCAAAATAAAATAGTGATGAAAAATGTCCATGTGAATAGTTTTGAGTATATTTCTTTGCTTTAGTAAAAAGGCTGCATATTTCCTAGGAACCTATCCATTGTTCAATAGTCAAGGGTCAATTCTACTATTTCTGAAAAGAAAGACCTTACTTTATTTGTGTCCTGAGGCGAAGACTAAGAAATGACAGAAGGGAGCAGGTTGGGCAGTTTCCTCTAACCTTTAGTGACTCGGTGCTGTCTCAGTCGGACTGGCCCTACCCTGTAAGCGTCGAGGGAGGACACTATAAGGCCGTTTCCGTATGCCAGAGGTTGACCGTGGAAGTCGGTCTCAGCATAGAGGAAGGGTACCATCGCCATCTGTGTCCATGTCCAGAAATCCTCTGCCTGGCGCACCTAGCACAGGAAACAGGCGACAGACTCAGTCAAGCGAATCATGTTCCTTGCAAGACAACACCACAATCACAAATCATCAATGTAATCTGTAAAATCACACTGTGGTTTGGAATTTATTTCATACAAGTACTTCGGGGAATAATACATGTTGCGCTGTTATCTCTGAGCAAGTCACAAAAATTGCATTTTACGTGTTCGAATTTTTCATCATTGTTTCCCTCCATTTTTATCTTTCTTTGCTCTTGTGAAAGGCACGGGAAAGGCGATTTGGTCTTTGCCTCATTCATGCCACATTTTCTTCTGAAATCACAGAGCATTTTCTTTTATGCTCAAAACTTACAAATAGCCAGCTGGACCTTTATACCTCGGCAAAGGAATGCAATTATGCTGATCGTGCACACACATGTTTAATGAAACCTTACATTGATAATTATATACTTTGAAGAGATTCTTTCTTCGTCAATAAAGTTAAAGATCAGGATTACAGGTCGTGCAGCCCATGTCTTCATCTGGTCTCGTTGTTTCCTCGGTGATTTCTTACTAGCTGCCGTCGTGCTTCGTTGCACTTCTTTCTCTTTTCACGAACATGCTGCCATATTCAGGCCTTCTCCCAGATGCAGTCCACAAGCTTTTTGTCCCAAGTTAGTTTTGGTAGGAGAGTTTCATTTGAATTTCACTTGGTCGCTGGGGTTTCACCAATAAGAGTATGCATCAGAAACGCCTTCAAGTCGTTGTATGTGCAATCCAGTTCTTGCCCTCGTTCTTCGCAGAAATAGCAACATCCGCAGGTTTAGGCAACTCCAACGTAAGCTCATTAAATGAGCAGCCATAGTTTACGAGTTTGGGTCGTTTTGATCTGCTGGAAAATTGACAGTCTCGATGGGCCTTTAACCAACTAATCATCTGTTTTGTTTTGTTTTTGTTTGTTTTGGTTTTGGTTTGCACATCTTAGTTTCTATGAAACTATGCAATGATTTTATTTTCTCCCTCTAATTATATGTTTTGGTTTTTCTGTTTTGATGCTCGATGTTTACAGTTATATTTTTATTGCTTTTTTCCGACTTTACAGTTACTATCATTTCTTTTCAGTTTTAACAAATCAAGTGGACCTTCTACGGATTGACGGACGGACGGACGGACGGACGGACGGAAGGATGGAAGGATGGATAGATGGATGGGCAGTAGACAAGTAAACAAACATTTTCACCTCTTCAACAGCTGTAGGACCAGAATTCAGGAAGCTCTGTATGTTGTTTGTCCATAGGAACCTGTAGATATCGCTATTATTCCGAGCAATAACGGTAAGCAGAAAGAGGTACGTCAAATAAGCAAAAATTTCAACTGTCACCCTCTGCATTGCCAGCTCTTTCAGTCTCCTTTCTCGACAGGTGTTGAGAACTTCTGGGTCAGGTGGAGGGACGCTAAGATGGGGGCGTCGGGCTGCACAAAAAGATCTTCTGTCACATGTGGTTATCTATTTCTTTCTCCTCTCTTTCTCTCTCCTTCCTTTCTCTCTTTTTCTCTCTTGATTTGTTTCTTTCCTTCTTTTATTCTCGCGTATCCCCATTTCCTACGAACAGCGTGTTCATTTAACGTAGAAATTGCGTGCATTAAGCGATTGCTTTCTCGAGCTTCACAAGGCGTCACAACCAAACCAACCCATTTTCGGCATGTACTCCATGATCTCCTCAGGCATCAGGTGCACTTGCGACGCATCCAGCACCTCCTCAATCTCAATGTCGGTGTCGCGGTCAGTTGGTGACTTGCAAGCCCATGCTATCAGCAACGCTTGTAAAAGTATCTGCAGGGATCAAATCGTGGGAATCAGAAAACACACGTGATTAGAAATTCACGCACTGCCGACACCGTTATATGTCATGATCTTTAAATAGCATGTTTCTTCTGGTGTTATTGTGTTTATTTATTGTTTTATTTATTGTATGTTCTGAGGTCAAAAAGATTTACTATAATGTACTTTCTAGCGTTGCAACTTTTTCACTGTAATATTTTGCAACAGTATCAAGTTTTGTGAAGTTTGGTGTGAAGTTTTTTTTTAAACAAGTTATCACGTTCCTCTATAATGTATTGTTGGTATCATTAGGTTAATTACCACGAGTGACTGTAACTTTCAGAGATGGCGTTAAGAAACTGTAATTCTGATCTGCTGTCTGTTTCAATTGCCTACCACTCTACTTTTTGACTTGTGTTTTTATGTAAGTAACTGACAACGGAAGGAAGAAGACAGGAAGAAGAAAATTAAGATTACCTTAACAGGTTGAATCAAGGTGACGGACTGCCCAACGGAAAGAAACATAGCAAGGAGCCAGGCGATGGACTTGTCACGGCCCCACTCCATGCTGTAGGAGAAGATGATGAAAGCGGACACTCCACTTACAGCCGCCACCAGCATCCAGGCCACGTATACGCATGTGTGAGGCAGCATGAATTTGCTACTCTTTGACGGCACCTTGACATTGGGATTGTTCTTCTGTGACTGATTCATCATGCCGTCCTTTATATCTTCTTGCTGAGCTTGGGCGCAGTGGCAGTCCTCCTCTTGAGGTGCGTCCACGTTTGTTATGGTCGAATTTCCTTGTTCGTTTTCAGGAAATGGTGTGGATGAGAACTCTTGTTGATTTGCAGGCACACGGAACAGGCTTGACACGTCGGGTCTGGCGGTGGTCTTGGATCCGGATGCTGGAGGTCCACTGAGCTGTCCTTCAATGACCACAGCGGCGGCGGTCTTTCGGTCCCTGGGTCTGCTGCGCCGGAACAGCTGGTCGATGATCACGTTGAGAGGCAAGATGATAAGGCTGCTGACAAAGCTGACGTACAGCTCCTGTAGAGTTATCTTTATTGGACCTATCTCCAGGGCACCTGACGCCGTATCTAAATGTAAAACAAAAGCGTCTCCTAAACACCACATCTATCAACTCTCATCTTTAGTCACCTTTTTCAGGATGCCAGAGTAGGCACAGTTAACCCAGCAGACAAAAAGATTCCGAATTTTTACAATATGACCAACGAAAAGCAAAATACCACACAAGAAATCTGAGAAAATCGAAGTTCGCCTATGTCAACTGCCATGTTTGCTACTTTTTTTTTGGTGGGGGGGGGGGCGTCTGTGAGTTGTGTTTATCCCATATGGAAGAATACTTATGTTTATCCCATATGGAAGAATACTATCAGCAAGGACCCCTCCGAAAAAAACGGTCTTGATCATACCACTAAGAACCAACGGAAACTAAATAAACACGAATCTACCGTTGATTTATTCATTAAAAGCAAAGTGAACGGATGTTTTGATACTGACGAAATAAAAGATTGCAGCACTATTGTGAAAGACTCAAAATTTGCTATTTAGCTTACTTCGTTCATCATATACTTCTGAAATGTTGCACATATACGCTGTGACATTTTCTTCTTCGAGACTAATGACTGCAATAGCAGACAACTTCACAGTTCAAAATCTTTTTATTAATCGACGCCTAGCAAGAAATCGCGCCGCAAAAACTTTTAATCGAATCTCTGCTTCAGACTTAAATACATTTAAATTACTTGGATGAGAGCACTGCCATAACAACGATTTCTCTTTCGCTTTATATGTGGTGCCCAAGAGAGATTGAGTGTAAACGCTCTTTCCATCTAGACACTTTACAGCCACTGCTCTCCTCCCTTCATGCAAGCTCATCGATAAACAGCAATCCCTCTCCCAGCTTTAAACATAACGTCTATTTTATTCCAGTTGGGCGGATTTTTCCCCTTCAAATAAGCCGGCAGAAAAAAAGAGAAAAAATTCTCTGAGTTTTAAATAGTACCTGGGTCTCCGCCTGCTTGATAGAACATGGCGTCAGCCATCATGGTGGCCAGAAGCAGGCACAGGATGCAAGAAAGCCGCTGGACGCGGGAGAAGGAAGACCTCCTAGGGCGCGAAAAGACGGACAGCCATAGGTGGTTGTCACTCAGCGATCGCCTTGTCTCAGTGAAGAAAAGGTGGTTGAAGTCGATCAAGTCCTCGCGGCCGGCCACCGGTAACATCCGGTCCACCTTCCCGTCGTCCTCTTCCACTGCCAGCCAGCGGTTACACAAGAAGATGTAGCTAAGGAAGTCAATAACAGTGCGGTTACATAGGAAGTTGTAGCTAAAGAATAGCAGATTCTCGTAACAGTGAACGCTGCTGATTTACTACATATTACTTATGATTTGTTTTCAATAGATTAATTTATTATTATTGCTCAAATCAGGGTTTAGCTTAATCTCAGGACTATAGTCTACGGAATCTTCTTCTTGGACGTGATTTCAAAAGCATTCTACTGTGGTGCTTATACAGTCCATGCAAAGTTCACTGTCAGCATACTCATGTGCTGAATAATACATCAATATAAAAGATGAAAGAGCTTTAAATTAAAACGCCATGTACTGCTAGCAGTCGAAACAAAGTTTCTTAATCAAGAAGGATTTCACTATGTCAACTTATCGAAGGATCATCGATGAGATCTCATGCAATCTCATGCATGTATTTTAATGCAAAGTCCTTTATTTCTTACCTAGTTCCATTCTGGAGATCAGTAATGATAACTTTGCTGAGATACCATCCCTGGTGCCTTCCCTTTCCAGAATTGTCATGCCAGAGCCGAAGATACATTAATGACCCGAGTGTCTCTGGAACTCCTAAAATATACTGGTTGATGCTTCCTCGACTCAAAGTCTGGAAGAAAGACACAAACAATGTAAACATATATCACGAGTGCAGTCACCTCCTTTCCAGACAATATATGTCCCATTGTCACTACATTTTTGCTATTTTTCAGAGCATTATACAAACATAACTATATGTCACAAAACTTTAGTTTTGAAGTAGGTTTAAATATCACATTTAGCAAAAATGAACTGTTTTACCTTTAGGAATTAGTATGTTTAGTTTTGTTTTGTTTAGAAAATTCACATATATCAGCATACCCGAAACTGCCTTTCAGATTCGTATTTCGGAAGTATCACTACAGTAAAAACTTTGTATATACGTAAAAAGCTCCAGTTATTAGTACACACAAGTAAACTTTTTCATCCTACAGTGAATACATATTATCCAGAGTCAGGAAAGTCACAAGATACACGGCAATTCGGCTGATTTGGCCTACGAAACTGACAGAAAACAGGGAAATATCGACCCGCGTATAGATCACTTTTGCTGACTATATCACAAAGAACTTAAGTTTGAAAAAGACTGAATTTCCTGTCTTACAAACCAAGGGAATGAGCCTTTGTTCGTGCACCGTTAACCGTTCGTGAATTTAAGAAAACAAAAACCAAAAAAAAAACAACTGTACACGTGTCCAGTGTGACTTCAACAGCAGGGTAAGCCACTGTCTGCGGCTTGCCTGTGCGACCGCAATGAGTTATTAAGAAACTGTATCAGTGCCTCGTTTTGGTATTATTTAAGGATACAATTTATTTTCTTATTTTTGTTTTAACTCTTCTTTGTTTTCTTCCTTTCTCAAAGAATTGGAGATAATGGGGATCTTTAGCTTTCTACAACGTTTCTGTTTTAGATTATCTACCTTTTTTCCTGTTTCGTCCACGAGTTGTCTAACGCCAGTGTCAGAGTAGTCTCCTGCTAAGATAAAGCTGACCCTTGACCTTGTACCCCCACCTCTGCGCATTCCCGTGAAGACTGTCAATTTATAGAAGTACTTGTCGGTCATGACGTTATCCGCCAGAGGAGTTGCTCCCCACTGCAACGTTCAAAGATAACCTAGCAACCATTTTTGCGGACAATGGCGCTCAAGGTCACCGCAGCAACACATACTTAGGATGAGTACTATGGATATTGATGTTATTCCTTAAGTAGTGGTAATCACTGTCAGATGGTGAAGGATCGGTGTTTTGGATATCAGGTTATGATGTAGTAATGATAAGCAGTAATATTATCTCAAGTTTCTGTGACGAAGGGGATTGTGATAATGTGCTTTCTTTTGCATAACTTTTGTTCAGCATTCAATATCTTTTCAGGCCTTTCTCACAGGAAAGTTTAAACTTTAAATGTAGACGTCTACTTCTGTTTAAAATCATATTATTCTTGTGACATTAATTATATCAATCAAGCACGATCACAAGAAATACTGCTTGTTTTTTTAAGACATAAACCAACAGTATATGCCTTGATTTGTTTTTCAATATTTCTACATCATTGCAAATTATTCTATTTTAATGTTTATTTGATTGTATTTTAATTTTCCACCATTCCTGCTCCATACTCCAGAAAAAAAGAAAAAACAAATTACTGGCTCAATGATCCTCACCTTTTCCACGTCTTTCCGATCCATGCGACGTGCCCACACCAGACCAACGAAGTAGATTCCAAAAGTCAAGCACAGTGTCACCAGGACAGAGAAGTTGTCGGCAATCTTATTGTCCAGACTTACGAAGACTGTGTCAAAGTGGATTGCGTTTGGTGCAACGAACACTCCGGAAGCGAAGGAAGTCAGATGAGAGCATAGACACTGAGTGACATCTGCTGTAGATTTAGCAGACACCTAAAGAACGACGCCGGTTTCAAAGGATCACATTTTTCGATTAAGCTATACTTCTGCAGTATTCTTAATGTTAACAATGAATGCATGCTAAAAGTGTAAAAAAAAATCTTTGCGTTTTTGATAATAAAATATATCAAATCTATCGAATATGGCTATTGCTTGCCCAAGGAATTATTTGGGGGTAGGGGGAGTTAGAGATATAAGAAAGCAGCAGATCGGGCACCTGGTGTAGATATACACAGAATATCAGGGCTATTTTTCATTTCCTTCCTACCACTCTTTAACCTCTGAGTAATTTTCTCCGTGTCATTAACTTGCCGCGAGTACAAACCACCAGGCGGAAGGTCAGAAGCCGTACGCCCGTAGCTACGATAGTAAAGGGTTTCCTCTTGAGCAGCACTGACCTCGCAGCCGTCGGTGGACCACGTCTCCTGCTTTTCGTTCCAGAAGCGGCACGAGCTGGTGAAGAAGGTGACGCTGTAGGGCGGGAGGGACTCGTTCCTGGCCCCCACTGTGTCAAGGTCGACGTAGTAGTCGGTGTAATCAGGCTCTTCCAGGCTGACGTTCACTGGCGAAGATTTAATTGATAAAAGGATAAAATTACTCGCCGCTAGCTTTAAAGGTAATTACAACTGGACCACAACAGCAGCGCGCGCATGAGTTTTTAAACATCTTGGAACCAAGGGAAATATCAGAGGAAGGATACCCAAGGGATATATGTATAGGTGATCCATGGGTGGATGGATGGGGTAAGTGGGAGAGGGGTAGGTGAAGTAGTTTGACTGGTAATCTGTGAAAGTATCACTTGATCAAAAATATGTTCGCGTTGATTATCTCAGTGGCGTTCAGACGATCAGGTTTTGCTGTCATCGTCTACAAAGATATTCCTAGCAAGGAAACAGCAGGCGAAATACCGTTGATTTAATGGAACAAGACTATCGATCAAATGTCCGATGATGGACAGTCAGACCAGTAGGTGTGATTGCTCTGTGAAGGGTCACATTCAAGGTAGACCCATGGCCCCACTCGCTGACCCTGAAGCTGCCAACGAGAAGAAATCGCCGAGATCTGGCAAGAATCCGTGAGAGAGCGGTGCGAACAACCGCAGGCCCAGACACAGAGTACAAAAATCTATGTTTCTAAATCCAGGCACGTCCACGAGATGCTACCCCTCCAATGTTCTACTCGCAGCGCCACCAGTGAGTGACAGTGATGTTCTTTTCACCCTGAGAGCGCATGATCACCTTGCGCTTCCGTTCTGTGAAGTCGAAATCATCTGGAAGCACTTACACGTTTCTCTTAACGTTAGATAGATAGACAGATGGATGGATGGATGGATGGATGGATGGATGGATGGATGGATGGATGAATAGTTTGACAGAGTTTTTGCAAGATCTTATTTCAATCATCCTTTTAAACTTGGTCACTAACGACGTGCACAAAAATATCCACAGAAGCAAACAGAATGTAGTTTCTTAATATCAAGATCTAGTGTCTGCGCTCGTATCTGCTCTTTGCACATTTTATTTCTAGCAACTATATTCTTTAGATCATATAGCTATAGCTTTCATTTATCTGTGTCTATGTCTCTGTCTTTTACACACACACACACACACACACACACACACACACACACACACACACAAACCAACCATATTTTCGGATGCCCATATACAGAAGGTTAGTAAAGTTGTGCTCCACGTCTTCAGACCTGATGAAAACCAAGCTCGGGGAATTCTTATCTATTTCCTTCGTTGTAACCTTGCGATAAAAGTCGTAATCCGTCGCTGTTGGTGACGACCCCCACTTAAAGAAGGCTTCTAAAGTTACGTGACGGTCCAAAGGCTTGAGATCAATGCTCAGGGCTCCAGTCACGTTCCACTGCGGGTCAATGACATGGTAATACAGATCTGCATCACCTGTTAAAAAGGGGCTCACGCTGACGGGCACGGTACCTGTCGCCCCCGTCGAGATCTCGATTTTAATCGGCTGGCTAAGGTCAGAGACGTTAATCTTGGTGCCTAGCTCGTCGTACACTGTCATGCTCAGAACTGGTGACGTCACTTCCTTTGCACTGGCATCCCAGATGTAGGGGTTTTTGTTCGATGTAACAAACTGAAGGAAGAGAAGTAATTTTTAATTTGCTTGCAACACAATATTCAACAGCGATGAAGTTAATTAGGAGTAGCACTGTGCAGAACGTCAGGTAACATTAAGGCCTGACATTCCTCTTTTTTTTATTTTTTGCTTGGCTTCTGTTCTATGAGTGATTCTAGTTCATTTGCACTCGCATATTAAAAATAATCTCATTCACTTTGGTTAACAAACCTGGACTCTAAAGAGCTGAAATAAATTCGTCTGCATCATTTTACTGCCTGGTAAACAAACTACCATTTTCTTACAAAATTTGGAACCGAAAAATATTGAAGAAAGCATAGCCAACTGTTTCTCCCGAGTTTCATGCCCTAATTATGGTCTTCATCTTATCGACTTCACTGCCACGACATACCTGAGTATCCAGAAAGGAAGTTGCATTGTCAACGGGGAAGTTCTCGGATGAAGGAAACACAAATGATCCTTGCTGTGAGGTGTGAACGCTGTTGTTGAAGGTAGACAAACTGTTGCGAGCAACCGTCACGGTGAACAGACGGCTGGACAGGACCACAGGAGGCGCTCCGGGAACCTGACGCTGCAGCACCGTCTTCGCAACTACATCTGCCAGCGCCATCGTCTGTTGCGTCAGCATTCGCACCTGTATAAAGATGTCAAAATTGCAGCTTTCAGCAGGTGATCGACCCAGATAACAACGCTATTTTTTCTTAACACAAACTTTATTCCTCTTGCTTTCGTAATTCCAGTTTCTACGTTTTTTCTGTAGATACTGTTTTAACCCTACAGCTAACGTTGTGAATGACGTCACTGTCAATAAATGATATGGAGGGTCAGAAAACGGGGAACACTTTGATGGCTACATTAAGTGCTCTTCCGACCGTTTGTTCATACTTGTTCCTACCTGTTCCCGTTTGTTCAAAACAGGCTGTTCAGTGGTGCTCGTTGACGCAGCTACAGATGACGAGGCCAGCAACGAAACAGCAGATGATGGTCCTCTGGAGCTTGCGTCTGGAGATGTGCTCCACGTGGTGATGTTCGTCGGAAGGGTGGAGACGCTTGCCACGCCATCTGTGCTCGCATCCTTCCAAGACAGGATTACAATATCTTCAACCTTGATCCCTTTAGTGGCTGCCAGAAGGACGTTACCGAGAGTGGCTACGATGTCTGGTGACAAAAAACCATCCAACTTAGATTTTTTTCTCGTCTTGCTTGCCTCCTTTCAAAGTTTTTAGTTTCTGAACCCGTTATTGAAAAATATTTACATAGTCCACAAAAAGCGTTTTCGGTTCTCTTTCTGATTAATGAGGTGTAATACTCTCAATATTTTGAGTAAAATCATGTTTTCATAACTTTGAAGCTGACTTGATTAAGCTTTACTGTCGTGTTGCACAAAACCGACGAACTTACAAGTAGAATTCAATTCATGACCCTTCTGTATTGGCTGCATGAGTACAGAGCATTGGCAAAGCATAATCCTCTCCAACATTAAGAAATAATTCCTAGACGTTGCATAAGACTTGATGTTTTCACATAGACACATGGTTCAAGTAAAACTCGATATAACTAGTGACTGAACAAAGGAAATATTTTTTTAAAAGACGACTACAAAAGAAAGTTCTTACCTCCAGCTGTGTTCATCTCCTGTTCTATGGACTGTGTTCTTTCCTCGGCCACCATACTACTAAAGGAAACAGTTATGTCTGCCATTGTTCCCACTGTGAGTCTCTGAGACGTAAAGCAAGTCACTTTGAAGTATCCACCACTCCTGCCTTCTCTACAAGTGAAGTTTGGTTTAAGAAGAACTAAAGGAGAAATTATTTTATGTTTCTTGTGTCTCAGCTTCAACACTCGGTTACTGTAAAATGTACAAGACTCCCTTAACACGTGAGCTGTTTGCTCGAACTGGCGAATGATCCATAAAATCTCATTAGAAACCGCAATAAAAAAAGAATAAGGTTCATATAAACCCGACCATTTTCCCGCATCCCTATGCACTTCTTTTCATTTTTTATTTTTAAATGAGTTCTCGTTAGTGAGTTAACGTATTCAAAGTTTCCTTATGTGTACTTTTGGAACACACATAAAAGAGCTACTTGTAACCTTTCGCTACTGTTTGCCCTGATTCAACAAAGAGAAGGAGAGGAGTAAAATAGGGTAGGTCCTACTATTTTTAATTTATTTAGCCGTCTTCCTATGGGCTGTGGTTCAGGTTTTGCATTCAAATCGATATTTTTTTAATCGTCCCCTCTTTTGTTTCTCTTTTATAACTGCTGTGCTGGTATTTTCTTTCTCTGTATCCATCTCCTGTGTGCTTTGTCTTCTTGCATTCTATTTATCTGCTAAGGAGTCTTCTTGACCAATGTTAGTGTTTCCACCGTGAGGGATAAGCGTAGTTTCAATTATTTATGACTATTCAACACAATATTAATAATAAGGAGAAGAGAGATACTAGATACCGTACATGTCCCCAGCCAGCCAGAGACAAGTGCTAAGCACATACAAAAAATACGAATTGCAGCCCTTACTTGACATTCCTCCGATATCTCATCAGTCTGATCGGTGATGACCTTCACAGCTCGCGCTGTTTGCTGAAGAGAGTCCAAGGTCAAGGCAGTTGTTTTGGCTAACGACTTCACCACTTCGGTTCTCAACTGCAAATGACATTTCATAATGATGCCTGTACATGAAAATTAAATCAAAGAGTAATTATTTTTAAAAAGGAAATGAATCGCAGAAATTTCTTTGAGTGTACGTGTGTGTGTATTTAAGCTCTAACTGCTTGATATCATCATGACAGACCTTTAGAGGTGAAAACATGTCTAGCATGTTTGCTGGGACCACTCTAATCGTCAGCCTTATTAACCTGCTCCCCAGCAGACGTGCGTGTTTTGGGCGAACCGTTCTAGCCCTATAGCAGGCCCGGTGACGTAATTGTACAGAATAACCCCAAGACCAGGGGGGCCAGTTGCACAATACATTTCTACTTTTAAACATTTTAAGGCCTTAAATCTACTTAGATAATCAGTTTTATAGACACAAAGTGCACAGCACAGTTTAAGAATCTTTAAAAACTAAATGTTTCACAATAAAAGCACTTAACCCAGAATTTTGGTCTCCTCGGCGCATTTTTTGTATGCGCTTGTGCAGAGCATCTAAATGGCACAGGGACTTTTTAGAAAAATCGTTTCTAAATTTTCTTCTTCAGACTAGTTTTAGGTTATAGAAACACGTGCAACTAGCCCCTGCGCCCGGCATGCGCAATTTTCTAAAATGGCCGATGCATGGTCATCGCCATGTTTCCCCGCATTTGACCTTCGTTTTGTTTATTTTGGTTTTGGTTGGTTTGTTTTCCAAGCCCCCAAATCAGTGATGACCATTTCCTACTCACTTCAAATCAAACAACTCAAATTTTTTAAAATTACTTTTTGCTGTTAATTGTTGACCAAGGTAACCTTGTCTGTTGTATTCTTCTGATTTGAAACACAGAAACATGCAGTTACTCGTTCTCTCTCTCCTCTCCCTATCTTTCTCCCCCCTCTTTCTCTCTCTCTCTCTCTGCGTGTTTGTGTGTGCGAGTACTGTCACTGTACGTCCATGTACATACGCAACCAATGTGCGTACTTAGAAAGGCACATATCCCACCCACACATACAAATACTTCAGTCGTTCTTTGCTGCTAGAAGCTGCAGATCACCGACATCAGAAATGAAAAGATGTGTTAACAGCTAACCTCTGTCAGTTTCTGCTTTTCCTCAGGTGATCTTTCTGTCGAGGTTTGCGCGGTGGTCGAAGGTGGCATACTTCCGCCAGCAGTGACTGTGGTTGTAACGACTCCTGCAGATGTCGTCGCTGTTGTCGACGATAGGGAAGTGGGGTTGGTTGCTGGGAACGAGAATGTGCCTGTGATGTTGAGTGCTCTCTGCGTTACGTACGCAGCTGCTTGTGTTGTTGCTGTTGTTGGAGACCTTGTGGTTGCTGCTGTAGTGGTAGTTGCACTGTTGGTCACGACCTTTGAACAAGAAAGGAAACCTCCAATATCTGGTCTCTAACTCACCATAGGTATAAAAGGTATAGGAACATCATCACTAGTAGTTACAGCGGATTACAACAGAAGTGGCGCCGATAGGAGAACAACTAGCAACAAGGAAGCATTACTGTGGTAGATAGAAATTATTAGTTACTACTTTTTACTATTTTATTGCCAGCTTTCCGAACTGTGGACATGATAGAAACTTCCAGTAGCTTCATCTTACTTAAAACTTACTTTCACATCATTGCATCGCTGACTAATCTTTGTCATGTCGATTTTCTTTCTTTTGCTATTAGTTCAATTTAAGCGCATTGTCTTATACTAGAAACAAAGCGTCTAGAACTTAAGAAGTAAGAAAAATACTGTCCCTCTGTTCAAACGCCCTCCTCTCCATCAGCTAAAAGCTATGCTACAATGAATGTCGTGCCACAAATGGAGAAAAAAAACCTCCGTTTGCCTTACCTTTAATAGTACACTTTTAGTCTACTGGGAAACGTTTGTTTACAGTAGACTGCAAAGCAGGCGAATACTTGCCGCTGTATTGAGAAGCGATGCAAGGGCAACAATCATCTGCTTAGCTTCCTGCTCTCGGCCAGTAGCGAGAAACATCGACAGCCGGCTTGTCCCCCCTAGTGTCAGGTTCAACAAGCTGTCCACACTTTTCATGACGGTAGGCCGCGTGACCTGTGCAGTAGCCAGAGTACACCATTCATTATACATTGGCTTGGCTGTCAACAGTTTACTTTAAGCTCTACACAGCCCTCGTTGACTAGTATACACGGTCACCTTTACATTGCTCTGACCACAGTAGACTGTCAGTTCTCGGTCTAGATTGCACCGCCTGGGAGGCTGCTAGTTCTGCAGTCATTTCTCTAGTCTCTTGGTAAGCTACTCACGAAGGAGAAATTATGTTTTCGGGAGTAAAATGCAGCGACATCAATTATCAACTGAAATTGGTTGTCTAAAATATCGTGCAGAGGCTTAATGCAGCATTCGAATTACAAATTAACATCATTAACATAATCATCATCAAATAAAGGTTTAACGTAGCAATAAATAGAGAAAGTTGATTGTCAGAAATGCAAATGCGTGACTATTAAAACTACTTGGCTGGTTGGTTGTTTTTTGTTGTTTTTTTCAAGGGAAGGAGTCGGTAGCTTGCATCTAGATGTGATTTTGCACTATGCGGGAAGAGGAAGGGGAAGGAAACCGGAGTATCCGGAGTAAACCCCCGACGGCCGACCCTGAGAACAATTGTCACATACAGAGAGTGCCCGAGAGTATAAGATCTGAATCTAGGGGCTCTTTATGCAGTGGTGGCAATCGAGTGTTTTAACTACTACACTACTAGCCCCCCCCCCAAGTTTCCCGTGAAATGCTCTCGGTCATGGCATTATATGTGTTTAGCCATATCTCTCGGTCACAGAATTATAGGAATAGAGCCATATATCTCCTCTACTTATAGGAATAAAGTACATGTAACATACCTTGACAGTGATTACTTGCTGAATGTACTCGCCAATGGGATTGGCTATTCGCACCGTGACATCATAACGAAAGTTTCTGTCCTCTAGTCCTAAAGGGAGCTTACTCTCCGGTGTAAAAGGGTCAGTGCCATAGTAAAGAAGCTGATTTGATTGACCGGGTGGGGAGATCCAGAATCTGTAGATAAGTCCTCGCCCAGAAGAGCTTTCTTCTCCAGGGTTTAGCCATCCCGAACAGTTGATGACAAAAAGCGTGTCTAGAGCGAATCCTAAATAGAAAATTGAATGTCTTTGACGGAAATAGCACGATGCGAAATCATAAAATTTTCAAGTTATCATTTTAGTGAAAAGAATGATCATTAATTATTAACCGTTCAGGAATAGTTACTAGCTTAATATGGCATGATAATTCTTTTTATTGCGTACGAAATGATTTATATGTATATGTTGTACCAAGTTACATACCCATTTTGACCTGTATAGGTGCTCAAAGTTCATATGCGTTTGTCTTTGTTTGAAATTATAGTCTCTCTAGTTGTAATGTTGAATACATGAGAAAATATATCCTGAACTAGCAGTGAATCTGTGAGTCTATAGACCAAATTTTAATTCTAGAAGATGGGGCTTAAATAGATCATTGCGTTTGAAATGTGCTTTCAGCTTGTTTAATATTGTGATGGAAGAAGCGAAACAACACTTGTTCTCTTAATTTCTTTTATCAAAAAGTAAGCGATTTCGTTTAGCCTCCAGAACGATAAGTTAAGACAGGCATATTCCATACATTTTAGTAGGAATTATTCCTGCAAAAATAAGATGACATGCCATCGTCAACTTGTTATATTTGTATTTTAGAAGCTTAAAGTTCGCATACCTTCTTGTGGGAAGATCCAGCACTTTCCTCCGTACGGTGGAAGGTTGGTGACAAATACGTACTCCGTATAACCGGGTACATACCCATCTCGAACACCATCTAACCTTAATCGGTAAGTCAGTCCCCCTTTAAGATATGAAGGTTTGAATGAAATTCCTGGTGAGCTTAGACCTGTTTGGATAAACAATTAAGAATTTTAATCAAGAAAAGTCTGTGCGACGAAAGGGAAGATAAAGGAAACTTTAAATAAAGCAATAGCTAGAAAAATGCACATTCATGCATGCATTTATGCATACACAGATATATTCATGCATACGTACAAGTGCACTCATTAACCACATTCTTTCGGTCGAGTGCAGCACACAGCACATCAGCAATACTTAACTAGCTTAACACGTTTTACCTGTAGAGGTAGCATTGTCTGGTATAGCCACAGAAGTCAAAGCGCTGTCTTTGCTCTCCAGAAAAAGCGACCACTGGAAAGTGATCTTGTCTGTAGGTCGGCATTGTATACATCTGACCAGAAGAGTAAACTCCCCTGAAGGATTCACTTTGCTGTTGCAGTTGATCACGCACCTATCAAAATGTCATACAGTCACACTCATCTCCAGATAAACTCTAAATGTTTCTGTAGTGTTTAATACAAAACTGTCACTGTTATGTCGACTTTTGTAGGCTTTGGTACATACAATACTTTAGATTCTGTTTAATTGATCAATGAGTACCAAGCACGGAGTCTTCTCGGGAGCGTACGGCGTAAGACCAATGAGTAACAAAATGTGAAAATATTAACTTACTCTATGTTTAGCTGAGGTGGGTCTCCATCCACGACAGTCATGGCCTGTACATAGGTAGATACTCGATTGTCCTTCCTCACTTCCACAGTGAACAAGTTCACTGACTTAAACTGGAGAAAGAAGGAGTTAACCTGCAAATACCCCGATAGCCCACCAGGTAATTTCCCTGGTCCTGTTCCAAAGCATCCCCCTTGGCCCCTGAAATCTACCTGTGAGACATTTGTGGGTATTACAATCACGGAAGGGTTGTCGGGAAGGGCTTCTCCGGCTCTTTGGCAATACCACTGGAAAGTGAGGCCGGTTTTATCCTTGAGGTCCCGCTGGTCTGGGTCGTAGCTGTCGCTTAAGGCGTCCAGAAAGAACACTTTGTCGTATCCGACTGTTCTAGAAGCTCCTCCCCGAATGTACGCCACAAGCGGGGTAGGATTAATGAGAAGATAAGTGAAGTGGGACTGGAAGAGCCCAGGTATGCCTCTCATAGACACATTCAGGCTTATTCTGAAAAAACAGGATATGGTAGCAAGATCATTCCTCGGACTGAAAGATCTAATGGGGTGCATTTTTTTCTTTTATCCGTAGAAATCAAAGTGAGAAATACTCTTTTCCCAAATCCGGATAAATAACTTCTTTTCGTCTTCAAGATACACGCCCACAAACATCACCATGCAGAGAAAGGGGTAAAACTACTGACATGACACTTGTACATACATGCTAAACTAGTAATTGGTCCCAGCTCTACTTCTGGCTTAGGCCTTTACAGGGTACATGTATCCAGGTACAGACCTGGTGTCTTTTTTTTCACTCTTTTATGTTTGCAGGCCTGTATTTCTAGACTGGAAGGGGGTATATATTTACACAAACATTAAAAATATGTTACACGTCACTAGACCTATAACACGGAAAGATATTTCCTCTTTATTTCAAAATTCGCTTCTCATTAATGACTTCTCATTTTAGAATGTCACTGTGAAGGTGAAGGTGAAGGCTTATACAAAAAAGTCATAAATAAAAAAATCAATGACATCACCATTCAAATCTAAAAAACTAAGACATTTTTAATCGTTGTTAGCGTTCTGATTCCTTAGCGTTAACGGCGTTGTATTTACTGCCATTATTTACAAAATGAAGATGGTGCAAGTTATTTATCATTACTTCAAACTCACTGTACGAAAGTAAGGCAAATAATATCGATTATACAGAAATTAAATTCAATACCATAAAATGTACACTCATAGTGCCGTATAGTATGACTTAACCCCAACTTATTATTAAAAATTATTTTTACCTGTATGTTCCTAGTTCAAAGGCTCCAGCAGTGTAAAGGATTTTGAACAGACCAGCTGAAATGCTGTCCACAGAGACGACCTCAAATTTGAAGTCTAGAAAATTGTTCCCCGTAAGAACTCTTTCAGTCTTCCAAAAGTAATCTGCTTGCTGTGTAACCTGTGTGACAGAACACCAAAAACTAGTGGTGGATAATCTGAAACGGCTTTGGCTTATGTGGTGGACCTCCATGATGATAAAGGCTGGTCTGCAAAATTGGCAATTGGGAATTTATGTTTGTCTGTCTCTAGCAAATAAAGCAATTCTATTGTTAAACTGTTAAAACTAAATAAAAAATACTGTGCTTCCAAGGAGCACGCGATTGTGTTGTGTTTTTTTTTGTACAATCAAATAAAGCCTCAGAGCATTTAAGTTGTGGTTCGTTGCTCATTTTTTATGTTGTATCACTTGAAATTGCGCAAACTGGGCACTTTTCAGTTAAAACGTCGATAAGCTCAATTTTTGAAAAAAGGATTAAATGTACGAATTGAGAACGATGGTTTCTAAAAGAATGTTATTAGTAATAAGATCAATTTGAATTCTGTCGGACTAAAATTTGAAATCTGTGGAAATAGATTGATGAAAACGATGAATAAATGCACCAACTGTTACAAAAATAATCGTTTGCTGAAGTATTGACTCATTTACATGAAACTGACTATCCACGTCAATCGTTTCTAGAGTAATAATTTAATTACCTGACAATTAATGTCAACTGTGCTCTCGATGGAGATCCACTGGGACTTCAGGTGCGTAACCGGTTTGTCAATCTGCTGGCCCCCGCCAGCGATGTGGACCTGCGGGTAGTGACAACTAACTCCCGAGATAACGGCGATATTGTTTATCACGCCCTCTGAGACCAGATTCTTAGCAAGCACTTTAACGTAGAAGGTATTGTTAGTGTGGTACATATGATCTTGGATAACCTGCAGGGAGCTCGGTATTTTCGAGAACTTGTCCACCGAAGTCTTGGTGTAGTTGGCGCAGTAGCGTTCGCCGAAGACGTAGTCCTCCGAGCCGTCGCCCATGTTCCATAGGAAGCAAGTGTCGGTGCCGAGTCGCGCAAGCGTTAGTGTGAAGCGGATGGTCCGGTAGGCGTCTGTCGGTCCATTGTTGGTGAGCGTATGCATCAGCACTGTCTGGTAAATTGTCACAGCGATGCTGGCTGTACCGTAGAATAAGGCGTTGCTGGCGTTGACGGAGACCTGGTAACGCCCCACATTGCGAAACGTGTAACGCAGCACCTTGTCTCTAGTGCTGACCGGTGGACCGCCCCCCAACATCCACGTGTAGGTGATGTCGTTGCCCGAACCCAGTGCAGCTACGAGAATGACTTCCCGCTCCAAGGGAAAGACGTCGCTCGCAGAGCCGTGCCCGCCTCGCAAGGTGTCATTGTTGTCCAAGGGTTGGTACCAGGCGGACAAGCTCACATCCGTCACTTCCTCCAGCGCTCCGACCATAGCTCTCGCCATGGAACTGGACACGCGATTGAAGACACTGAGGGTAATGGTATACAGTCCCGCTGAATCGAAGGCGTGCCGGATGGTTAGGACTTTTCTCTCCACCAATGTTGGCACGAACACCCCACTAAAGTTGGATCCGTCGCCGAAGTCGAGAAAGTACTGTGCGTGGCTGCCAAAGCCGACGGAGATGTTGACGTCGACGGCCCCTTTGACCATGATGTACGTCTGGTTAACGACTACAGCAACCTCCTTCACCACCGCCTGCACTAGGACGTCCGCTTGTAGCACCTGATAGCTTAGTGGGTTAGAGCAGTTGACAGTCACGGAGTTGACGCCCACGGCCGAGGCGTTTGTGAAGAACAAGGGCAAGGTCAGGTTGTTCCCCACGCTGATCTCGCTGGCGGTGTAGATGGACGGAAGCACGTACTCGGCGATGACCTCACATGACACCTCGCTGGGTGGAGAGCTGGTCAGACTATAAACGAGAGCAAGGTTTGCAATGCCCGGCGGGTAGGCCACTGGGCCGGGAGCCACCAACACCAGGTCCTTGACTACATTTAGAACACGGATCCGATCAGCTACGGAGATCGTGGCACGACTCAGCAGATTTTCTGCCAAGAGCGACAGAGAGTAACGGCCTACTTGAGAGTATTTGACCTGCAGCTGGGTTACAGACGACCCACGTCTGTTGTTCCCCACGGTGTACATTTCTTGCCGGCCATCTCCTAGGTCCGCCCTTAGGACAATGTTGGAGCCTGCCACCGTTTCCACTGTTATATGGATAAGGTCACCTACCCTGACGTATAACGTGCTGATGGAAACCTTCAGACCGCCAATAATCTCTTCTGCTTTGGCAGTCGTGTTCAAAGACTGGGCGCTGATGTTGTTGCTGCACAGGACAGTTATGTCAAATATTCCGAGGCTGTATCCATGGGTCGTTGAGATTGATTTTCTCTGCGTCAACGTATCCTGTGAACGCGTTTCTGACTGCCCGTCGCCAAAGTCAAATTTGCAAGCAACGTCTTCCAACGTATAGTTTGGGGCGTTTAAAGTCACCGTGAATAAAAATGTTGACACAGGAGACTGAGAAATTTCTGTCGTGTTCAAAATAAGGTTTTTAACGGGTTCAATAATCTTGACGTCTGCTGAGGCCATCATGTAGCTGACTGCATTGCTTGCGTTCACTATTGCCGTCCACACTCCGGTGCGCTCGTAGGTATAGTTCAGACTCGCTGGTGACATGTAAGAAATGATATTGGGATGAACCAAACTGTCCCCACCTCCGTCGCCAAATTGAATGCGAAATTTCACGTGAGAACCCTCTGTAACGCTAAGTGTGAAAACCACCTTGTCGCCAATTTGAAATTTAGAATTTGATGATGAAATTTGAGACATAGATTTAACTGTAACGGCTAGGCCCTTGATTGACTGCTGATGATTGTTGTCAATTGCTGGAAAAAAAACGAAAATGAATTACATTCTCTCAAAAATCATTTAACATCAGCAAAAGGAAAAGCTTCCTGCATCTAAAGGAGTGTTTGAAACACACAAAAATATAATAATTTTAAGAAAACAATTATTAAATAACAGTATTTTTCCATATCCGCCACCTTCCTACAACTGAATCTTTCAAATCTGCACTGAAAACGCACCTCTTCCTTGAGCATTTCTCCTAACACAGTCCGCACAATGCTCGTCCCTCTTAACCCCGCCCCCTTCCCTCTTGCTACTTTACCCATCTTTCTCGCTGAATCACTATATTTTTCTGTTCCTGTTACTTGATGCCTTTTAATGTTTTCTGTTTCGTCAGTACTGTCGTTTTCTTTCGTCCTCTTTGTTCTGTGTCTACTTAGTCCACGTCTCTTCCTCGTTTTAAGCGCTAAGAGCATGCTCTCTATGAGTGTGAATATGCGCTATAAAAATCTTCACTATTATTATTATTATTTCACTAGCAAATAGTTTTTTCTGATTGGTATGATCGTAGGTTTTCTCTGAAAGTTGTCGAAACAGTGGGAAAAAACTCAGTTTGGCGTAATCAGTTAGCTCGGATATATATTAGTGATTTTGAATAAATAGGACAAACCCAGGCATAGTCGCCCAGGGCGTTTGCTATCTGAGTAATCCACAAAACCCAGGCTGCATTCACAGGTGTAGCCACCAACATCGTTCTTGCAAGAAGATCCGTTTGTTGAACAATCTGTCCAGTTGGCCTCCCTGCACTCATCTACGTCTAAGAAAGAAAATGAAATGGGTATTTATTATTACTTATTATTATATTGTTTATTATGTAAATCAATGTTAGAGACGTTAAGGATCTAAGTGGAAGATAGAGCGTTTAGCTATGTAATATCGTCACTTACCCACAAGGTCCAAGCTGGTCTGATTGAACAGTGTGTAGTTATAGCTGATTTGGTCAAACAAGAGGCTAAGAGCATTCTTCAAAACGAGGGTTCCTCCGGAATAATTTGTTGACAAGCGCAAGAATAGGCGTCGGTTCCCCGAGCTGAGAGTGATCCCCAAAAACTGACTTGAAAGGTTGTGCCTCAGTTCAGCGGTAACCTTGACAGGCAAAAGATCTCGCATCGTTAAACAATAACATCTTTGAATGATTTCTCTACATGTTTGTTTGTTTGTTTCAACTTTTCCCCCAGTCTTTCTCTCTGTTTGTATGTCTTCCTTATCTGTCTGATTTATGTTTCTCAATTTAATTGTCATATTTGTTTTATCATTAAAGTATACTTCCCCACGAGGCTCAATTCGCGACACAGAAAGAAAAAGCGCAAAGTAAAACATACCAGTCTACTAATATAGACTCAAAGTACACGGAATACACATACGACCGAAGCATATCAACAAACTATTATACACAGTCTGAGACATAGCAATACAGCATTTAAAAAAAATAGCAATAAGGGTGGGTACGCAGACGACACCGCGAACTCAAACATCAGGGGAGATAACGAGTAGAAGTAACTGATCTTTCTTTAAAGTCACGTATGTTAAAGTTACAATGTGATTTGCATACAGATTTGTTACAATGCAGAAGTGGCTGCTCTCTGATGACTATTTATCTATGACATTAATCTCTTTTTTTTTCTCATCTCTTGTCTTTCTAATTTTTCTCTTCTTTTTTTTTTTCGTGTCTCCCCTATTGTTCAAAAAGGTAAAAGCAGGTTTCTACCTGAAGTGTCAGATTGTCTGCTTCAAGAATAGATGGAAAGATCAGCTCAAAGGTCTTTGCCTCTGCAACGAAAAAAAGTAAAGATTCGAGTATATTTTTGCTGTAGAAATAAGTTTCACCATCATTGACTTTCTCTTCTCCTTGGAGGGCGGTCCGGTGTCGCAACGGTTAGCGGGCTGTCACCAGTACAGTGATCAGGCTGGCTGTCCTGAGTTCTTCGTCTCGGGCACGCTGTTCTTTCTCTACATGTGGCATCGGTTTACAGAAATAATGGCTGCCTTGCCGTGATATGGCCTTAGTTGCTGGCTTGGCGTGAAACACCAATCCCCATCCCCCCACCCCCCATAATTCTCTCCTTGGAAACTCACAGCATAGAAAATTATCGACGACCCCCCCCCCTCCACCTTTGTTACGTCATGTATGTTGCCCGGCGCTAGTATTATAGGAACATCTGAAAATGAACATTCAATTATTTTAAACAATGATTTCTTTGCTTAGTCTTTTACTTCATTTAACAGAATTATAGGCATTACTCATGTGAGATTAATTATGACATAGCACAAACCTACGATAGCTCATTTACGATGGCAGAAAATGCTGAACCTTGACTGCTCAGTAGCATTATACTGTACTTGCCTGTGCAGGTGTAGGGGTCGATCTGGAACAGTTCCCTTTGACAGACACAGGAATAGTTCCCCTCCGTGTTTCGGCACTCAGACAGTGCAGGGCACACTGACGACATGATGCACTCATTGACATCTGGGAAGATAACAATCACAAGTAACTTTGGAGTTATCATTCTTGAACCTAACGTCCTTAGCAATGTGAAAACGACCTCCCTCTGATAACATTTGGCGGTTGTGGTGTTGACTGTAGTGCTGGTCATACACTTGTGGTTTGCGACAGGAAAAAGTAATTTCTTGGACTTTCTAGCATTTTTTCTACTACTACTACTTTAGTTTTAAATAACACCTTGTGAATAACCCTACAACAACCAATTGCTACACTCACTGAAGTGATATGATAGTTGACATATATTTTAATCAAAAAGACAGTTAGTTCTTTCCAAGACATGTCTGTCTGCAATTCACTTGTAGCGACACTTCAGTACAATTGACGTGCAACGTTTGATAACGAACTAACGTGCTGACCTTGGCATGCACCTCCCTGGGGCACAAAGCCCTTTAGACACGTGCACAGGTAACTGCCCTGAAGATTTTCACAAGCCGCATGCTGCTGACAAGGGTAGGCTATTGGGTCTAGACACTCGTTGATATCTTCATCACAAATCGACAAAAGGTAAATTTTACCCATTTTATGAAACCTGCTAATTACAATCACACTTTAAAAAAAACAGATTATTCTTGGCTGTAAGGAGGATATTTAGTTTTTTTCGTATCCTATGTTCCGTTTACTTTACATTTCTGCCGATTTTTGTTTGGTCAGCTTTTCAAATACATGATAAAACATATCGGTTACGATATGTAGGACTATTACAGAAAGAACTCCGTGAAGATTTATAGTGAGTGAAGGCAGAAATCAAGCAAGAAAACAAAGTACATGTAGATGCATGTAAACATTTGTTTAAATTTTGTTTAACGATGGAAATACATGAAATAAAAAAAAGCTAAAGAGCAAATAACTGTACCCTTGCATTGGCCACTTTGGTTGTAGAAGCCCTGTGCGCACTGACAGTCAAAACTTCCGGGAAAGTTCTCACACACCGAAAACGGAGGGCACGGATTTTGTCTACATTCGTTGACATCTGATAAAGAACACGAAATAAGTTCCCCAAGGCGTTCTCTTATAGTAGGCTCACAAAGACTCATTCATTTTCAAAGATTTATCTTTGCTTGGCTTTGTCTCGAACTGCAACTAACACAAAAATAAATATACTGGGTGTACTGCGCGTAGATCTCAGCAGTCTTACCAGTGCAAACACCGCCGATGTCTTCATAGCCTGGGCTACAGGTGCAGTTGTAACCTCCGTCGGTGTTGTGACACCGTGCGTGGACGTGACATGTGTCAGGACTGAAGCACTCGTCGATATCTGAGGTTTAAAAACGAAAAGAAGTAAAGATTTAAGACTTTCATTTTTCTACCATTAATTAGCTATGACAAAAATATCTGATACAAATCCATGATAGTTTTCCTTGTCAATAGGCTGAATGTAAGCTGAGCTAAAACAACCAGGCTGCGCTTTCCTTATTGCTAATACTCCTGTCTACCTCAAATCTTGGCTCAGGAAGTGACACCCTGCCAATTAGGTTTTATATATAACGGCTACCTTGTACGCGAATCTTTTCCTAACAAACGCCAAAAGACGGACATGTTAGAAGCGTCCTCATTGTTCATACGTTACCTGAACAACTATTATTTTCCATCATATAACCCTGAAGACACTCGCAGGAGAAGCTGCCGACATTGTCTATACACGTGGCCTTCAGTGAGCATGGACTGGATGAGCACTCGTCAACATCTGATAACAGCAGAGTTCATTCCACATTGGTAAAATGAAGAAAATATCTATGTGCCTCCAGCGGGTCTCTGTCTTTCTCTCTCTCTTCTCTCTCTTCTCTCTCTCTCTCGCTTTCTCTTTCTCTCTCATTTTAACACAACACACACCCGCCCGCGCGCACACACGCATGTTTTCTCCGTACGAGTACCAGCTTCGCTTCCCAAAAGATAACAAACTTTATTTCAGAGCGAAACATGGGGAGTTCCCCATTATAACAAAAACATTGAAATCATGCATAACCTCCTAGATTTCCTAGAAAAAATAGTAACAATAAGAATGCATTACACTTAAAACTAATTAAAATAATAGTCCAAAAAGTGTGAACATGTGTACATTCCAACGTACTGATGCACAAGCCGTTGCTAAGTTGAAAGCCACTCCAACAGTTACAAAAGAAGGAACCAATTGTGTTGGTGCAGTTAGAGTGAAGTGGACATAGTCCAGAAGCACACTCGTTGACGTCTGTAGGGTATAACACACACACACACACACACACACACACACACACACGCACGCACGCACACACACACGCACACGCGCATAATATTTAAAGAGGCTAAAAAGCGCACATGCATATATATAAGTATATACATGTATATAACAGTGATGTACGAGATATGCAGTGAGACTAGTAAATCAGTGCAGTTTCAGACATTCAATGTTGTTGTAATAAAATATTAAGTGATACACTTCAACATATGTGCTTCATTATTTACCTAATTTTAATATGCACTATCTGTGTGATATAAACACACGTGCACAGTAAATGAGTGCCCATCTTCTAGTTTAATCACCCCAGAAGTATCACATTGTTTTGGGTACGTTGCTGACTAAAACAAGAACGCATGGTTTTCCAGCACGAACCTTCACAACGATCTCCTCTTTCAATGAAACCTGAGCGACAAAAGCAGAAGAAGCCACCAGCCGTGTTGGTGCAGACGCCATTTTCTGGACATGGATTGCTAAGGCATTCATCAATGTCTGAAACGACAGAAAAATGAAAAAAAAATTAATTAAATAAAAGCCGGTACATGACAATATTTAATGAAAACAGCATTTTCTACTTGTGTCTAAAAATGAGATTAATAATACACAAATATAGATGATATATAATTGAAAAATATGTACGTATATAGTAAATGAGATGGGGCTCTGAGAAATAATAAGAGAGATGAATCTAGATTGTCCACACAAACCTTTTGCTAAATATGTAACAGAGCTATGAAGCTACGACATCAAGCAAGAACAAAGGACGTAATCTCACGTAGTTATTGAACAAAATGAGACCAAGACGGTTGATGACGTAGAGAACAATACACATAAGCAATCATCTTCAATCATATAAAGAGTAAACAAAGCAGGAAATAACGAAAGGAACAACTCACAAAAATGATGTCAACGAAAACGTTCTTATTTTATAAAAAGACTCTTTCCAAGACAAAATAGGATGGTTCAGTTTCTGTGCAGACCTACGCATCTGTCGGATTGTCTGCTGTATCCTGGATCACACGTGCAAGTATAGGAGTAGCCGACACCTTGACACTGTGAGTGGACAGGGCACGGGTTATTGACGCATGGGTCTCCTGTTGAACCTATACAGAATCGACAACATTTTGATAATACATGGCAGACGATGAAGTACAACAGCGTATGAATGGGCAAATCGGTGTAAGACTTGTCTAATGAATCGGTTATAATAGTCAAAATAGAATTTATGTCAAAACTCCCCTAAAATAACAAGAACATTCAAAGAGATTTTTTTATGAAAAATACATATATTGTACGTCCAAATCCGATGTAGAGTCTAGCCACTGGAAAACCAAATGTCTCAGTGTACCTGGTGTTGTAGAGGCTGTATTATACACCGAGAACATTGAACTGGACTTTTTGATGAAATAAGACTCTGGTAGTGTCACCGAAGTGGCAGTTGCTGTGACAACACTGCTACAAGGCAGGTCTTGGCTGGAAGAGTAGTTACATTTGTCTGTACAGCTCTCGTGGGTGCAGTTCTGCTGGACTGAGAACATATCGCAGGAACAGTCTGGCGCCGCAACAGAAGACGTGAAGAGGGTGGATTGCAGGGCCATTACTGGAGTGCCTCGCGTGTCCACTGACTGAAGGAACTCGGAAGACGGACTGAGGCTGCTTGAGGACAGATCGATCTGTGGCGACCCCGATGACTGGTTTCCTTGAAGTTCTTTCACCTCTGTGAAGACATGACGAGAGAATCTATCAGTGAAGGGTATAAAATAAAATTCAAACGTTATTTGCTCATCTCTATCAATTTTCACTGTCTGTGATGACCTAGAGGCCGGTCTTAAGCGGAAAAATATGGATGAACCTTTGACAAAGATGGGAAAAATTTCCCGTGACAGTTCTATAAAACTAACTTTGACAAACATTCGTCCATATTTGTCCGATTAAGAATGACCTTTACATGAAACGAAACGTCTTTCATCGTGATAACGGAGCCCGCAGGCTATAATAAAAAAGGAGAGAGGGCTTACAGTGTAAACCTACGAATTTATCATCTGAGACTACAAGCTGAAGTGGCAAAGCAAACGAACACATGTATCATATCGTATACGCGCTCACGTCAAGACTAACGCATACGCAACATTCACACGAGATATACCTGCAGACAGATAAGTACTCCACACTCCCTCGCCGTCATGTTCTAATAATAATAATAGTGAAGATTTTTATAGCGCATATTCACACTCATAGAGAGCATGCTCTTAGCGCTTAAAACGGGGAAGAGACGTGGACTAAGTAGATACAGAACAAAGGGGACGAAAGAAAACGACAGTACTGACGACGAAACAGAAAACAAAAGGCATCAAGTAACAGGAACAGAGAAATATAGTAATTCTGCCGAGAAAGATGGGTAAAGTAGCAAGAGGGAAGGGGGGGGGTAAGAAGGACTAGCATTGTGGACATTGTGGACTAGCATGTTCTGGAAGGTGCTTACCTGTGTAGCTATCGTCCAGCACGTAGTCTGTCTGATTCAGCGACAGGTAGCCTTCTAGGAATGTTGCAGTGAGGTCAGTAGCGGTTTCGTATACTATGTCTACCGTGAAGATGACTATGACGCTTCCAGACCTGATTAATAATGATGATGATGCGATTTATATGTAAAATGTTTTCCTATGGTCTGTTTTTGTTTTGTGTTGCTAATGTTTTCATTATGTTTCTCTTCTGACAGAGTTCGTACACGACGAATGGGTAAACGACAAAATATTTCATGTGGAATCTTAGGTTCAAGCTTATAGATGTAATGTATACATTTTTACATTAGATAATATGCTCACATACATTTATGTTCAAATGATCCTAAATATTTCTAGCGTTGTGACAATATTTGTCGCTCAGCGTTTGTTGTTGTTGTTAATCACTATTATAAAATATTCTTTGCTTTGTTATTTATCTCACCTGAATCCAGTTATCTGTATACTTCCAACTCTTTGTGATAGACCACACTGTTCAAGAACTTGCATGATCTGTTTCAAAGAGAAATATAATAGCACAGCTTTAAATTACAACAGAAAATAGAAATTTTCGGTACTTGACCGCAATGATAAATGTAAACGTTTCATTAGCAAAGGAACTAAATATTATCTCCATATATTTTTATACATTATCTTATACTATCCCTTTGTTAGTGGAGTGGCTTTAAGAAAAATGAGTAATATTGAATTGTTGCCAGAATATGTTTACCTGAAAAATTGCTTAAGTCAAAGGACAGACTTTTCTTTCTTTACAGCATTTTAATTGATCTTTGCTGTTAAAACATTGTCCTCAAAATGTTTGTTTATGTTTATTTCAAAATAAGTTAAATTAGTAAAGAGATTAGTTTTAACAACTCACGAAAGCCTTAATCTCCGCCTCCATTTGCTTGTAGGCATCGGAGTTCTTGTCCAGAAGATCTTCCGAGAAGCTCGCACCATTCACAACCCGCATGTTGCCCTGGAACGTCTTGGTGGCTCCATCGTTCTCAGCGGGAGCTGTAGTTGGCGTCGAGCTCGTCGTTGTTGTCGTTGAGAAGAATGTGGATGGCTCCAAGACTTGTGAACCTGATGAACTTTCTTGTGAAGATTTGGTTGTCGTGGTGACAGTGGTGATAGTGGTGCTTGACGTCTTTGGTGGTGTTGTCGTTGTGATGTCGGAGGTAGGAGCATATGTCATTTCGTCTGTGGTTCTGAAAATTGCCGAAGATTGCGAAGGTGGCACGGACGACCCCTCCACCGGAACGCGAGTTGTTGTCGCGACGAGGTCCGTGGTCTCTGCAAAGGACGACGCAGTTCCCTGGAAAATGCTGCTTGTGCTGGACCTTGCGTCCGAAGACATCGCACTAGGTAGCATCACGGACCATGTTGAGGACGAACTAGACGCTCCGATCCATAAGGAACTAGTAGTCATGGCATCGCCTGATGTTCCCAGGAACACTTTTGTTGTTGGAATGTCTGACCCTCCGTCTACAGTTGTGTTCATGAGAGAAAAGCTAGACAAGGAAAGAGATTTCGAATAAAGCACAGTCTCTGTCAATGTTCCCACGATGCTGGAATACAGCACAGTGTCTGATAACGAAGTTTCTTTTAAAGTGCTGGGATACAAAACCATATTGGATGAGGGTGATTCCTTAGAGCTAGAGTATAGGACGCTCTCTGATGACTTCACTCCCTCGGTGCTAGAGTACAAGTACGTGTCTGATGACGTCGCGATAATTCTAGAATATGAAGCGGTGTCTGATAATCTTCGGAAGATGCTAGAATAAAGACTCGTGTCAGATGATGTTGCCATGGTGCTGGAATATAGAGCAGAAGTAGACAGATCTGTACCCCTCAAACTGGATTGTGAAATTGTGTCTGACAATGTTTCTTTAGTGCTAGAATATGGAACGGAACTTGTTATCCTAAGGCTTGAATACAAAACTGTGTCTACTTCTGCTGCTGTCCATGTGCTCTTTACAACAACACTCGACAGAGAGGCTTCTGGAACGACACCTGTGGAGATAAAAGATGTCGCCTGAGTGCTACTGAAAGATGTACTTTGAACCGATGATAAAGACGATAGATCCAAAGTTGTAGAAGACCCTTCCAGAAGCTTCACGAGGTCAAAACTGCTGCTTGAGCTCATTATCATACGGCTTTGACTGGGTGACGACGCAGAGGGTGAGAAAGGAATGCTCATGGAATCAATCAAAGAAGAGAAAAGTTGCTGCTCCAGAGAAGGCGTAAGTTTCGACGTCAACGGCGACTCCGTCTGAGAAGTCAGGCGTTCCTGTTCCACCGATGGTACTTCAGTCACCCAAGACGAGGCTAAACCAGAGTCGCTACGCAAGATCGAAGAACTTGTCGCCACAGTAGGTGTATCAACAATATTAAATGAGGACGCTTTCAACGAAGGAACGATCTCACTAGACGAGGAGGTGGATAGATAGGTGGCCATACTGAGAAAGCCTTCTTCCAGACGCCTGCTTGATGTGACTTCAGCACTAGGACTTGGCGAGATTGCAGCAGTACTTGTGATACTTGAACTCAGAGTGCCTATACTTGCATTCAAGCTTGGAGCAGCTGTGCTTGCAAAACTGAAGCTTGAAAAAGTTGTGCTTGTAGAACCTGTGCTCAAAATTGATGTATCTGGAAAACTTAAGCTTGAACTAACTGTTCCTGTAAGACTTACGCTTGAAGTGGCTGCAAAACTTGGGGTCAAGGATGCTTCAGATTCGCGACTCCACATAACTGCAGAGTCTGTAGCCAAGGACATTGCCAGGCTTGTGGTGACTACGGTGCCAGGTTGTAAACTCGGTGTTACTTCAGACAACAGCTTTGTTGCTACAGAAGCTGCAATTGAAGCTGCTGAAAGCTTTGTTGTGGCCTCTGCGCTTTGGCTAGATAGCAGCTTAATGCTCAAGCTTGTTGTGGCTATGAAATCTAGTCTCGATTCTGTTTCGATAACTAGACTTGATATTACTTCACGGTCCGAAGGTGATGTTTCAAGACCTATGCTTGATGTGAACTTAAGTTTACTTGATGTTTCAACAAGGTCTTCAATTAATGTGGCTACAGAACCTGCACTTGATGTGGCTACAGGAACTGCACTTGATGTGGCTACAGGAACTGCACTAGATGTGGCTACAGGAACTGCGCTTGGTGCAATGGCTGAAGCTATACTTGATGCAGCTACAGAACCAATACTTGATGTGACTAAATGAGCAAAGCCCGATGTAGCCACTATCCCTAAACTTGATGTGGCTTCAAAAGGTACACTTAAAGTGGTTACAGGAGATGCACTTGATGTGACAAATCCCAAACTTGATGTTATGGGAACTGCACTTGATGTTATGGGAACTGCACTTGATGTTATGGGAACTGCACTTGAAGTGGCAACAGTACCTGCACTTGATATAGCTATGGTACCTATAGCTGATGATGCCAAAGGAACTGCGCTTGACAGTGACACAGGACTTGAGCTCGATGCAGCTTCTGTAGCTAGACTTGATGTGACTATGGAGTCTGTAGTTGATGTTGGTGTGGGAACAGCACCTGACGTGGCTGTATGATCTTCACTCAGTGTGGTTATAGGAACGGCACCTGACGTTGCCTTGGGAATTGCACTTGACGCTGCCATATCAGCTGAGCTTAATGTGGCTACAGTAACTCCACTAAAGGTGCCTGTAAGAACTGAACTTGATGTGATTACAGGAACTGCACTTGATGCTGCTACAGAAGCTGCACTTGAAGCTACTGAAAGTACACTTGTTATGACTACAGGGACTGCAGCTGATGTTTCTATGGGAACTGCACTTATTGTAGGACCTGTACTTGATGTAACCCCTGTGTCTATACTAGATATAGCTACAGAGTCATCCCTTTGTGTGATTACAGGAACTGTACTTGATATTGTCATTGGAACTGAACTTGCTGTACCTACAAGAACTAAACTTGGTGGGGCTTCAAAACCTGCAGTAAATGTATTAACAGGAATTACGCTTGAGGTACCTACAAGAACTGCACTGGATATGATTACAGAACCTGCACTTGATGGGATTAAGGGATCAGTTGATCCTCCTAGAAAACCTTCATTTAATGATGTTACAGGAAGTACACTTGATGTGACTATAGGAAATAAACTTGATGTGGTTAAAAACATTGCACTTGTTGTAACTTCAAGAGACATACCTGAGCTAGTTGCAAAACCTGCACTTGAAATATCTACAGAACCTGTACTTGATATGACCTCTAGTACTCTGCTTGCTGTGGTGATATTGCTTTCAACTGATGTAGCAGCAGTTCCTGCACGTGATGTTTCCAAAAGACCTGCACTTGAAATGGCTACACTTGATGTAGCAAGAACAGCACTTGATGTGATTACAGAGCCTGCACTTGACAGTATTAGAGAATTTGCACTAGGCATGCTTACAAGCGGAACACTTGATGTGATTACAGAAAGTACAGTTGATGTGCTTGCAGGAAGTGCACTTGAGGTGATCACAAACGGTAAACTTGATGAAATGTCACTTGGTGAGTATGCAGGAGGTGCACTTGATGGGATTGAATGAGCTCCACTTGAGGTAAATGCCTGTTCTACACTTGAAGTGATCAGAGGAGGTACACTTGAGGTGATTATAGGAGCTACAGCTGATGTCATTACAAGAGGTTTACTTGAGATTTCTGTCGATGTGGTTGGAGAAATTCCACTTGATGTGCTTGTTGCAACTATACTTGATGTGCTTGTAGGAAATGCACTTGATATGATAACAAGAGGTACACCTGATGATATTTCGCTAGAAGTTTTTGCAGGAATTGAACTTGATGAAATTACATGATCTAAACTTGAGATGATTACCTGGTCCAGACTTGATATGATCACAGAAGGTATACTTGAAGTAAATACAGGAGGTATACTTGATGTGATTTCAGGACCTGCAATAGATGCTATTACGGAAGGTACACTTGATGACATTTCACCTGATGTGATGGCTGTTGGAGCTACACTTGATATTATTATAGGAACTGCACTTGAGGTGATAATGAAAGGTACACTTGAAATTTCCTTTGATGTGAATGCAGGGACACTTGATGTGATTGCATGATCTGCTCTGGCGGTGATCACAGAAGGTACACTTGATAAGATTTCTCTTAATGTGGTGGCAGGAACGGAGCTTGATGTGATTTCAAGACCTGCACCTGATGGTATTATAGAATCTGTACTTGACATGTCAAGAGGAACACTGGATGTGACTAGAGAAGGTACACTTGACCTGCTTGCTGAAACTATACTTGCTGAGACCCCAAGAGGTACATCTGATGTGCTTCCAGGTGCCGCACTTGACGTGATTGCAGGTACAGAACTTGTTGTCATGGCAGACACTTCACTTGATGTGATTATTAGAGGTACACTTGGTGAAAGTTCACTTGATGTGGATGTACCAACTGCACTTGACGTTTTAGGACTTGCACTTGTTGTGCTTTCAGGAAATATACTTGATGTGTTCACAGGACTTGCAATTGATGTCATTACACTTGATGCAGTTGTAGGAGCTGCACTTGATGTAATCACAAGAGGTACACTTGATGAGATTTCACTTGATATGGTAGCAGGAACTGCACTTGATGTTATTACAAGAGGAACACTGGATGTGATTACAGGAGCTTCAATTGATGTGTTTGCAGAAACTACACTTGAAGTGATCACAAGAGATGCACTTGATGTGATTACAGGAGATACACTTGATGTGATTATAGGACCTGTAATTGATGTTATTACAAAAGGTACTCTTGATGGCATTTCACTTGATGTGGTGGATGAAGGCGCTACACTCGATGGGATTACAGTGCCTATTGTTGATGTGATTACAGGAGGTACACTTGTGACAACGGGACTTATACTTGTGATCATAGGAAATACGCTTGATGAAACCACGGGAACTTCGGTTGAAGTGGACGTGCTTGGGATCGTCTTGACATAAAGACTTGAACTTTCATTAAGCTCCAGAGAAAAACTTGAAGCAACTGAAGACTGAGAGAAGGATGTGAAATCAGCCGCCACATAAGAATCGGTGAAACTAGGAGTGGTATTGTAGTGAATGCTCCAGGTAGCTTTGCTTTCCTCTGTAGAAACTCCTTCAATAGGGAAACTAGATGTAGGTGGAACTGCTGTAACATTCAAAACTGATCTTACAGTGGTTTCAAGCTCCTGCGTGGAAGCAGATTCGAGAACCATACTTACTGCACTTGTACTTAATAAGACCTCTGTAGACGCATGTGATTGAGTTATCGACGACAGACTGAGTTCTCCTTGAAGCAACATGCTCGACATGGCTTCAGGCTTTAGTTCCAAAGTTGCTTCGCGAGATGCACGTGAAACAACCCCAGATATGTCTCCAGTGCTTTCAAGGAGATTATTCGAGGAACTCGGCATCAACATAAGTTCAAGGTCAAAACTTGTAGCTTCAAGAAACACGTTGGAAGCTGATAGGGCAGGAGTCTTCTGTAACTCTTGAGCAAGAGTGTCTTCAGGAGAACTTAGTAAAACATACTTTTGAGACACTTCCGAAGCGAAATGGTCTTGGCTGAAGCCAGCTGCAGTACTGACACCACGACTGTATTCCATGGGCATCGTTGCCGCCACGGGACTAAGAGATGAAAGTACAAAATCGGTTTCTCCGAGTTTAGAACTCAGACTTTCTTCAGTGAGTACACTCGTCGTGTAGTTATGAGGCAAAATGGAAGTAGCTTGAATTAAATATCTTTCGAGAGCAGAACTTGAATACGATCTAGTGACAGTTGCCTGGAGAGGTAAACTCAATGTTTCCTTACTTTCTATAGCCACGTACGAAGTCTCCTTGCCACCTGGTGTGATTGTTGATGCAAGAGGACTGAAAGAGGACAGAGAGACTGACAGGTCAGATTCCTCAATGGCAGCTGATGAAGTTTCGCTGTTTTCTCCGGCTGGCGAACTGGATACTCTAAAAGCGTCCACGATGCTGTGAAGTGATTCTTGCACGTGGTCACTTCTAGAAGACGACTGATCTAACTCGCTAGCAGACGACAGCGTTGCGCTATCTGGGGAAGACGTGGGGGTCACGTGACTGGAAACACTGAAGTTCGTAGGCACAGAACTTGTAACATCACTGTTTGCCACTAGCTGCAGGTCAGTGGAAAGAAGAGCGGTCCACATACTAGTGGTATAGGAGGAGTCCGTGCTCACGAGGATTTCTGAAATCAAGATTTACGACATTTGTGAGATGCCTTACATGCATAACTTATGTTATTTCTCGCGTATCTTTGCGGACATTTACATGCCACATTTGATATTGACGAACGATAATGACTGAGAGAATGCAAGCATGTTTTCATCTTCCGATGAAACTCAAACAAAACTGCAAATAAACAATAGAATGTATGCATATTTAAGTTCACCCATCCAAGTAGACAGCTAACAGCCAATACTCTTTGGTGACCTGTTCACAAATATACCTTTGATCATACGTTGAGAGGTCAATGAGAGCGCAAAACTGTTTGGAAATGACTGTGTGACGTTCAGGATTTGCTCTTTCTCCAAATCTGAATAAATCTCTCTTTCTTCTTTTGTTCTCGATAGGCAAGCCTCCAAACATCCCCATCCATAGAAAAAGGTCAACCTGTGACGTCACGTCTAAGGACACAAGGTATGTCTTCAGCTCTCCCATTGGCTTAGCTTTGACATATCAAATCAATGTACATTCCTGATATTAGTGGGATTTTTTTTAAGCTTCCTTCTGCACATGACTACGTTTGTAAGCCCGTGTCTCGAGAACAGAAGGAGTTTTTATCCTGATTTGGAGAAATGAGCCCAGTGAGGTAAAAATATAAACGTCCTTTAAACCTACCCAAGAGCATGGTGTCGTTGGTATCGAGGCTGTAGTTGGAGGAGAGGTTGCTGGCCGCCTCAAGGAAGAGTCGAGTGATGTTGGGACCAGTGAGAGAAGTGTCTGCGATTGTCGTGCCGTTGTCGGTATCCATGGTGAAGGACACGGTGAAGTGGACGACGATGCTCCCAAAACTGCGCGCAGATAGTTGACGACAATGAGTTAATCACAAGTCACCCGTGGACACGGGGCTGCTTGCTGTAACGTGTGTTAAAAGTTGTTGCAGCGATGAAAATGATGGAGGTGACAACAAAGGATGATGAAATGTTGAAAAGTCTGTGAGATGAAAATTTTGAAAAAGCTACAAAGTTCTCTATGCGGGTAATAAAATACTTTTTTTCACAACAAACTCGTCACACACAGCCTTGAACTCCACTCTTTCCCCCTACTACACCATTACCCTCCACCATCACCACCACCCTTGTGCTGGTAGTTGTAAAGACGATGACAAAGAAGACAAAAACGATAATGGCGATGATTCCGGGTGCAGTGACTGGAGCCGTTTCGGTGTACCTGAACTGAATGACGCTGGCGCCGGCATAGTGGGGGGCCACACTGGTGCTACCAAAGACGTTGTCAAGCTGCAACAGCAAACAATTAAATGACCATGAACACATTGACCTATGCGCATCTCTTCTTTTTCTTTTTCGCATTTCTAACGCTTCAAGTTCTGCTTCAAAAACATTTTTAAAAAATGGTCTTCTGCTATACGCTAGAAATGGTTGTTTTGTTTTGTTCTGCTTTGTTGTGCATTTTGTTTTGCTTTATATATTGTTTTGTGTGGCCTTGTTTTGTGTTTTGTTTTATACTGTTCTGTTTTGTTTCTTGAGCTGGACAAGGTGATATAAACATAGCTAACGAACAACAATCAAACATTACGTTTGAGCTGAGAAACATTTTTTTTAAATGATATACAAAGGAATTTAGTCCCGAAGAACAATTATCGTTGAGCCTTATTGACAATAAATATTTTTTTAATGCCAAACCGTCAAACAACACGTTTCTTCAAGCAGCAAAAAGAACTCTGCTCCGTGTGATGAACAACAGTGTGTGGCCACAATAGTAATAAAGAACGGTAAGCTGGGGTAACCACCATGAGGATCACTTGCGCCTCCAGGTCTCTGTAGAAGGAGGTGTTGCTGAAGAGAAGGTCCTCGCTCCACGTGTACCCGTCCACGATCCTGACGCTGCCGCCAAAGACAATTCTGCCGAGGTCATCTTTTGAAGTCAGCGATCTCTTCATGCGCAATAACTCAGACCTGCAGATAAAAAAAAATTCTGACTCAATGTAGCTTTTATTTACTCCTGTCTGTATTCTTTCTGTCTTTCTCTATTTATTGGGTTAGTAATTTTTTGGCTTTCTTCCAGAAACATTCATTTATAGCGCAATGGATTCTGTTCTGATCTGAACTCCCGACAGAACAAAATGATATTTCAGGCCAGATGTTGGGTGTTATTAAATCGATCAGGGTTGTTGTTATCACGAACACAAACAAGGCAACATTCAGACTGACCTTTCAAAAATGCTCACGACAGTGTCCACCTTCCCATTTCTTCTGTGTCCTTTGGAGAAAGGAAGACTATAGCTTAGCTCACTTCTGTTGCCTTGGAGTGGTGGCTCAGGGCCCACTGTATCCTCAAAGCTCCCTGTGTTCTTGTAAGACCAGAAGACCTCGATGGGATCACCAGCTGATTGACTTTGAGTCCAGTCCGGCGAAGCGATCACTGAAAGCAGTTGTGCATGATTCCAGGTCTAAAAAGTTATTTACTAAGCTCAGCAGGAATTACCTAGTCTAATAGTAATACTTTGCCTATGTAATGATTGGATCGTGGAATAGTAAACAACGGCAATATTGTTCTTATAAACCGAAAAGATTACACGCAATAATGTTTTCTTCTCCAAAAATTCCTTCAAAATAATCCTTATTATGAGATAGTTCAACAGAGTTTATCTGACTTGGCGAATGTAAGCCACATTGTAATATTTCGTGTTGAAATATAAATTTCAATAGTTTCATAGAAATTGCATGATGGTCAGCATCGAAAAATAACCCCGACTGAAAATTTCCGGAGCTAATCAACTATTCACTGAGCTCAACAGGCTTTATTTTGTCTAGAGGCAACACACTCTTATGTAATGATTTTATTGTGGAATTTTAGACAACAGTGACGTTATTCTTATTTTTTTTAAAGTGTGCACTTAATAACAATTTTTTTCTTCTAAAAATCCGTTTTCCTTATTATTAGTTGAACACGGCTTAATGCTTTTAAGACACATTACTATATTTAACAGACATTGTAATGTGGTCAGCATCAAATGACACCTTGACTGTAACAATGTGAGAATTCTTGTTTACTTTTAATGCCTCCTAGTGAGTATTTATGTATTAAAACTAATATACGTTGTAATTGTAATACCCAGTTATACAATTGTAATCAGCGTTATACTTCAGATTTTGTCTAAACGTAATATTTGTCCACATCGTCAATGCCACTGAAGAAGTAGGCCTGCTGACCTTACTACGTACCTGCAAACATGACGAGCAACATGGACACTTTTCTTAAGTCACCCATGTTTATCTCTCGGTGCCCGAGGAGCGTTTGACTACAGGCTGGCTGTACTGAACATTTTTGTTACCTCCATTCACCTCCCTTACTCTATTGCTCCCAGGTCCCATCCTCCCTACTTCCCAACCCTCCACCAAGAAAAGAAAGTTGAACGAGAACTATACGTAGCACAACTGCTTTTTTTTTTCTTTCTCTCATTCGTTACTTCGTCTTTCCTGCCATCAATTCGGTGTCGTGAGTCTTGGGTGGCCCAACTGTCGGAAATTGACGGTCGATTAGTGAACAGCTAGAACACCTGCCAAAACAGAGCTGGATACAGGACTGAATTACTCGCGCATGCCAACGGTTCTGCGTGGTCGCGTTTGCGTGAACGGGCGTGCGTCTGCACGTGTTCGCGAGCGCGGGCATAGAAACATTCAGACGAACTTCTCGCTGCAGATCAGATTTTTGCCATTAAAAGAAACCGTGTGGTCATTAACAGCATAACTGGGAAAAATGACTTTTTAAAAAATTCATCCTGAAAATGGCTTATACACTTTTTTCCTTCACACTCTCGTACTTATTCTTTTCAACCCCGGAACACCTTTTCAGAATACTTTGTACAGACTCTTATTATGCCCCTCACATCTTTTTAAGCAAACACTTTGTTTCGGCTACTACGTATATGTAAATACTTGGCGGCGTGGTCCTTCTCCGTGTGTGCTTTCTTGCGTAAAAAGTGATTTCAATCTAGCCGTCATTATTCTACAGCTTGTCTGAAAACATAAATAAGTAATAGTGTTGGATTCTCTTTTCAGTGCAAGTACTACAGCCTCTGTAGAAGAGCTTCCTGCTTCAAGCATGCTGCGGAAATTAAATGGGCGCCTTTTAAGCTGACACTTTGCTAGAACTTTAGAACAAGGGTTTTTTTTTAAGCTTGCTAAAGCGGTGTGTGCGAACTTCTCCATAAACAGAAAATACTGACGCGTATAATCATCTTGTCTAGTACTTAAAGATTTATGTTCTCCAATACTTTGATCGTTTGTCGATATTGCCTACCGTGCAGATATTTTTCTATGTAGTCTTGTGCGCAGATCTGTCAGTGTTGTGTAGACTTTACCCATATGAAGTGTCGAGGGAGAATGTTCGTTTTGCTCATGCATGATGTCTTTTGAGTGAAACCATTGAGGATCAATAATTGTTGGTTTTTTTAATTGGCTTCGACGGTAGTCAAATTTGCAGTAAAACTCTTCCACAACTTTCAGACTGCCTTTCCCATAACCCACCAGAAACAAAAATCGGTATAGAGTAAAAAGAGCGATGATGCATTTGTAATATTAGGTTGCTGATTGTTTTTCTGATCATAATAACTGAGCCCTGTCTCCAACGCAGGCTTAGGCAAAGAAAGCTTTCTCTCCCTCTACACTATATTTTATAAGACTACATGAGTACAAAGATCAAGCACTGCCACACAACGATGGAATATCTTTGCATGTAAAAATAAGTTTTTGTCAGTGCAAGAATCTCCTATTTTCCATCATTAAATTCCTATCTTGGGCAAGGTCTTGACCTGTTTATAGGAGAGCAAGTGAGCGAGAGAGAAAGAGAAAGACTTCTTTGAGTAAACCCTTGGGTTTGTTTTAAGGGGGAGATCATATGAAAAACATTTTGAATATAAATAAATTTTGAATATTAACATTTCCACTTAACCACATTAAAATTCAAGTTTTATTTCTGTTTTTGAATACTTATATAGATATTTAGAAATATGTTCTATGGTTGCTTTGTAGTTATCTAGGACTCGCGTGATTCCATCGGTGCCCTGAAGACATAGTCTTGTAGAATTTAAGACATTAAGTTGCAATCTATATCCGTCATTTACAGCCCAATCAAACAAAAAATGTACCTCATCTTCAGTCTCCTGCTTGCCCTGAGGGCAATTCAAGGATGTTTACTTGAATATAACATATTGGGAAGTCTAGTGTCATCCATGTAAATAAGACGAAGCCAGTACTTAATACACCTAACTTTTGTTGTCACAAATAGTAGATGCCGTCCCTAATCGCTGCAGATCCTTGTTTGGTGTTTGAAGACCTATATACATAAAGTAAAACACACACACACACACTTGCAGCAGAGCATCTGTACTTTTTCATCAGCTTCATACCTTTGAAACCCCCAGATTTCCAAACCAAGATCCTCGACAGCATGTGTGTGAGAGAGAGAGTTTGGTTGTGAAAAAGACCTAGCTACTTATATATGTTAACAAACTCTATCCTTTCATCATCATAATACCACGACTCTTTTGACGAAAGGACCTGCACTATATCTGGATGCCATGAATGTCATTCTGAGACACATCTAACGCCGATTCAAAAGTTTAAAGTCAGAAAAACATTCTAACCGGCTGCTATGTTCAAGAAATGTTTCTGTAAGACACACAATCTTGAACCTATTGATGTATTACACAAAGGAAGGTTAGTGTACTTTAGCGAGAAGACCTTCAATGCTTAACTTCAAAATGTGAATTATTCTCACCGGCAAATCCCCTGCTGCGACCCAGCAAACGGTAGAGCACGGACCAATCGTGATTTAGCTTCGTATTGCATAGATTGTGGGCCACAAGGACTTGTGCTCTCATTTGTGTTGCCTGATGATCTCTGTGGTCCTATTTTGTGGTTGACATGAGACTCTTGGTGCAACAGGGTAGATGGGGGCTGTTTGCCCAATTTCACAATAACGAACACATCATTTATGCCAGTGGTTCTTAACCGGAGTTCTATCGAACCCTAGGGGCTTGTTGAGTCGGTCCCAGGGTTGTGGCATAGCCTCCGCCATGGAGGTCAAGACACACCCAACTGATTATGTAAATTTGTGATGACATGCCTCTACTTATCATATGACAGTGGTTTACGAGATGATGTGAACATTTTTCTCTCTATACTTGCACAAGAAACATTTCAGCTTTAGGGAAACAAATGAGAACAATCATGCCATAACATGAATTTGAAAAACAAAATTCTTTGTTCACTTCCAAAATATTAATTTTTATTGTCATCTGATGAAAAACTATCAGGGGTTACTTTTGAGGGCCATGTTTTTAGAGTAATTTAAAAATATTTTCATGCCTCTTTATAAAAATAATTACACACTGGGCATTACTTTAAGCATCTACCAGAGTATTCAGTCCTGTACTTTTTAAATTGCAGATGTAACATCAGAATCTGTAGAATGTGCTCCATGCATAATGGTTACTACTGCAGCTGGTAATAATCTCCAGCATTTTTGTGGATAAAAATATCTATTTCAAACCAAATCAATGAATTATAAATTTCATATTGCTAAAGATTTTTCCTCCTTAAATATAGGAAAAATCCTTTAATCCTTATGCTCAATGGATAAGCAGTGAAGCATTTGCAAGATCTAATCTCAACAGTTTTTGACAGCTGGTTCTTATGCTTTTGGTTGCTTCACATAAAATATTACGTGATTATTTAGCTGCACTTCTCAGTGATTGTTTTCTTGGCAAACCAGAATATCTTGAAATGGCCTTCTAGATGTAGAAGGTTGTAGGATACGACAAGTGTCTTGACCACCAGACAGGTCTGTACAAAAGCAGGCAGCACCAAACCTTTCAGGCTCTTCTGTCACAAACTGCATCCAAACAGGAAGGTCTTTGAAAGTTTGCTCTTAATGCTATGTTGCAGTACCTGTGCTTTTCTTACATTGTGTGTGCATCCTGTGCTGATCCTTTTCACCATCATGCATCAAGCCTTAGAAGTCTGTTTAATAAAAGTCAGTTTTCTGGATATGCAGCGGCACTAAAGAAAGACAGATCTTCCATAACAAACGCACACGTGTAAGCAATATCTAAACTGGAAGGTCTTTGAGATTCTGTTCAAAAGCTATCAGCTCATCCAAACGCTTTCCTAAAGAATTTTGTACATAGCACCGCTGTTCATCATGAAGATTATCTAGGAATGATTCAAATGCCTTCAGTGTAGTTGTCACAGCTTCCTGGGCTCTGCATAGATCTTGTTGAAAGTAGATTGTATCATAGTGCCTCTGCTGCAAGAATACAAATTATAAAGGTGCACGATGCATAAAAACGGATCAACAGATCATAGACATATTATTTCTCATCTATTCACAGCTTCATACTACTTACTTAAAAAATGTATGCCATTTCTTAATGACTTGGTTACTCACACTAACTTTAAAACAGCAAATATATCTATTGCTGCTGAATTATAATTTCTATACCACCCTCTTTGTTAAATTTGTCATCCTAAGTAGAATATCTATTTATAAAAGAAAAAGAAATTTTTGAAGTTGTCCCAATCTTTTTTTTTGCCTTTTCTACTGGATATTTGTACAGCTGAGAATTTGATATCCCAGCCTTTTCATGTCTTCTAATAAAAAGCCTTACTCCTGTTAAGGTCAAATGTAGTGCTCACAGGTGGGGAATGTAAGTAAATGAATTTACGTTCACCCTCAGATGTTTCATATGCACAGGAACTCAAAATTACTCAAGATTTAAAGACAGATCTGGGATTTTTTTTCTTTTGCAGACACCCAAATGTATCAGAATTCAACAATTACTACATCAACATATGGCATTTACAGCAACTTCTGTAAATATTTCTTTTCTCTTTAAAGCGCATCATAGTACCACTAATGCTTTCTCATCAAATCATTGACTGCTTTCATTGCATAACAATTATTATCTGGATAACATAGTGTGAGCTAGAAATACAAGCCAGAAAAGGATGGGAGGGAGAGGAGTCAACGACTGATCACTTATAAAGATCCATCGTGCCAACACGACTGGGGGTATTGTAGGCGGCTGCCACAAATGCACAAAATTTAATCACAAAAGTAATATTCTCAGTGCATCTGCGGACTTTTCTGACAATCTGATTGTCCAGTGATTAAATAATAAGTGAAGCTCAAATGGGATTGTACCATAGATATTTCCACTGCACGCAACGTTTTCTGCTTAAGCGCCGATTATATTATCAACGATAGATTTTGCTCATGCCATTCAGGACTTTGCCGAAAGGATTAACAAGAGGCACATCGAAGACCTTATTGTTTACATTCTGTCTCAGCGGACTCGGACAATGTTGCTGTGAAAGTAACCGTTATCTTTTTCTGTCTTTCTCCCTTCCCCTATCTTCTACTCTCTTCTTTCTTTCGCGATTTCTGTTTGGTTTTTCGTTTGTTAAAACATACCGCAAAGTCAAGAAGTTCCTTTGCCTCTACATACAGATATGTTATTTCGTCCATGCGCCGATAAATACTAAGTGGAATCCATCGAGGCAGTGCAACTGGGGTAGAACAAATCAATCTCTGTGAGCCACTGGTATGCAGGCCAATGTGAAGACGGGCAGGTGAGACTGCTGATGTAAATCGTACGTTATCTTTAACAATTCCACGAAAAACGATGTCGGTTCTGACGGCACTGTGGCGATTTAAAACACGTTGTTGCTTACCCGAAACTCTTGAGAAAAAGAAAGGACACAATCTTAAATGTTGCAAACGCATTGCCAGAGGTGGTGAATTGAAACCTCAAAGAGAAGGTTGAAATGCTTCTCTACAGAGGTGGGGGAAAAAAGAAAAAAAAAGACAAGGACAATCAGCAAGAGGACGTTAGCGGAAGTGTATTATGCACATGCTCAAACGAGGCGATACACATCGCAATGCATCATGGTCCAAGCTGACGGAGCCCATGTTGCCTGTCTGGATGTCGATTAGGTGATGTGTGTTTTCCATCAAAATTTATCCAGTAATAAGGAAATACAGGTATGTTCAGGGCAATTATTTTTTGATTTATAGAGTAAACATTCGGGTTATAGTGAAAATGTGATATAAACAAGTAAATCATATTAGATAGTTATAAGTTACTGGATCGGGCATAACTAGGAGTACACAATTTGAAAACAATGTGCTGGCATTGCGAGACGATAATATTCATGGACTAGAATGTAACAGCATATGAATATGTGGGAATAGTGAGTGTCTGATTTATTACTGGCAGTCTTTAGAATCCAATTCCAGCTTACAGTGTAAGATGTGGATAGTCTGTCAAAATAATGTTTTCTGGAGCCATGCCGGGTGTTCTGCTTGCACGTGGGTCGAGTAATTTACAGTTAGTTTTATCGTTGCCGGCATAGAAAAGGGAGTCGACATAACTTAAGAAGTTAAGTGTGTTTGTGTTTATGGAAGAAAATATATGTATTAGTTGCTATATATACATAAAGGGAGATGACTCTATGAGGCTGAGCATAAGATCTAAATAAGAGCGCACGCGAGACAACACAGGATATACAAAATGATCAGTTCTGCATCTTTTATATCACATCTTTGAAAGTCCATTCAGTCCTAAATCCCAAATCCGTTTGCAACAGAATCATATAATATAATCAGTTATTATTGTTTAGCTTGACAATGATTGGATAAAATATCATTTTAAAAATTTAATAAATAAGTGATAGGGCCTATATTTGTAATTAAGTTTTTATTGTCTCTCAACAGTTGTCCTTTGAATAATACGAGTTTAAGCTGTGCAAGTCCACATCTATGCAAATTTTTTTTAAGGATATAATTAAACAAAGTTGCAAAAATTAAAATATCTTCCCACCAAAACACATGGTCTGTATATAAAAGAAAAATTAAGAAAAAGTATTTTGTATTGTTTTGCCGTCGTAGGTCATTTTGCCCCAAGGCCATTTCATCCCACAGCAAAAGTCAATTCATCCCACCTGTGGTCTATTTCTTCCCAAGACAAAAGTAAAATCATCCTATGCCCAAAAGGCTAATCAATCACCGATGGAACAAGTAGCTACTAACGTCAAATATTACCAAAAAGCCATATGTTGTTCGAACAATACAGATAGACGAGCTCAGCCGCCTATTTTAACAAAGCCATGCAAATAAGTTAAACCACCATTTTACTAAACAAAAAATGGCCACTAGGAATTGCGCATGCAGCGAACGTATCTTACAATGGCAAATACACATGATTTTTCTCTTTAAGCAATTAAGATGTTGTCATCATTTTATTGTGAGCTTGAATTTCGACTTTTGTTTTTTGTTTGTTTGTTGTTGTTTTTTTTGGGGGGGGGCTTATAATAATATGCAGAACTTTCGGTGGTCAGGCATTCATTAATAGCTATACTTGTTGCATCTGTGATCGATTCGTCTTGTGCCTTGCGGCAATTTGACTTATCCGTCTTGGGACATAATGGACCTACGTGGGACAAGTTCACTTTAGGTGTGGGGCAAAATGACCAGCCTCCTGTTTTGCTTATTATTTACATAACAGCCATCACTGTTTCTGGGTTTTTTCTTTATTGTTGCTTACAGCCCAGCACATGTTATGCCCAGTGCAGCAGAAAATTTAGAGGTTGTTGAGTCGACACTACGGGCATCGCTGAGCCAGAATAAGCACCTGGATCAGCATGTTGTGTCCTCCACTCAGCGTGTGCTTATGCACCGCATCACATTTGTTCCTGCTGCCGAGCCTCATACCCTGCAGTTGAGGTTAGACTTTCAGTGTGCCCGTGTGTGTGCCTGCTCATGCATGCATATGTGAAGGTAGAGAGTAGGGAGTGAGAGAGTTACATTTTGACTTATTGAATGCAAATTTATTTAATTTGGTTGTGAATTAAGAAATATTCTGTCCTCAAAAGATGATTCTTTTAATGACTTGAAAACACAGGAAGTTACTATAATGGTACATTTATTATAAAATTGTATTCTTAAACAATAATTTTTGCATCAAAAAGGTTGCTCTTTGTTTTATTTTTGATTATATCCCATGCCAAAAAAAATGCTGCACTCATATCAAGAGGGGGGAATGTCCCAAGACATATCCATACTTTAGTTTTAAGCATACAGCATACTGTATATCACCATTAATAACAGCATCAGCTTTTCACTGAAACAGTGACTAATTATTGCTCTTAGATGCAAAATACTATTCTCTTTGTGTAATGCTGAGTGTCATCATTTCTGAAAACTTAAAAATGCTTGTGTAAATGTTTCTTTTTCTTTTCGTTATCAAGAAATAGATTTCAAGTGATATAATGCTAGATGATTGATTCTGCTTTAAATGCAGCAGTTCCTTCCCTTGAGGGCAGTTTTTCTCCAGTTTAAAAATAGTTTATTGTTGTAACCATGCCCATAGTTCCTATCAAACATTGGGTGACTACTGTGATTGGCAATATATCACCGCTGAGTTTATCTTTTTTTAATCCAAATGGTAACCTAGAAAAGTTTCTCTGTTATTTGTGTGTACGAATGATAGCAAAAACAACACTGTCTAGAACAGCCTGCTTTTGACTAGTGTCTTTATTTTTGTGCATCATGTTCATTGGCATATAAGAAGTTGAAAGGTCCCTTATAATTTAAGGGAGTGAGGTATTAGAGCCCTTGCTTATCTTGGGACTAGCTTTTGTAAAGGTGGTGCCAATTCTCTCTCCCTCATTGCCTCTGCAGTCAAGTACCTATTCCTCACCTGAGTCAGCTGGGGAAAGTACTCTATCACAAATACATGCCTTTGGGCTTTGACCACTAGTCTTATCAACTCTCCGGCTGTACAAGGAAGCAAAAAGAATCACTGTAGACCATTAATGATAACAAAGGATGATTTTTACACAAAGAATGTGTTCTCCTAAGTCTGGAACAATTTGTGATTTTAGTTCCACCTCTGCACCTTACTCCCATTGAAAAAAGTTAAACTGTTCTAATATGAGTTATATTTACTTTCATTCAATTTCTTTTGAGTGTTTAGTATTTGTTGCTGGTTCCTTTCAAGCTCATAATTTGTGTTCTTTATTATCAGGTCATTAAAGTCCAAGTATATCCTTTTGTTGGGTCCTACAAATAAGCCAGGAACACAGGAAAAGGCAAAAATTCAATTAGGAATAGTTTCTGGTGACTGTGCAGAGGAGGGTGAACCAAATGGTAAGTTTAATTATTATTTAGTTTGCTCTAATGCTGCCAGATGTGCAATATAAAAAGAAAAGTTTACTGTCTGTATCAGATCACTGCTATTGCATATTAAAAAAAACATTTTAATATGTTTGTTTTAAAAATATTTAAGATTTTCATTCGTAGTAAAGGCATTTTCTTTTAGCAAAATGCCTAGCTGTAGGGTTCAGCATTCATTTAGATATCAGCTGTCTGGTCTTTTCTGTAGCAATAATGTTAACTTTTTGTCCAGTGGCTTTACCACTACAACTCTTGTCTATGGTCTTCTGTCTGTCTATCTGACCAGGCAGCCTCAGACTACTGTCACCTACCCTCTTCAAATTCCCCAGGTTAGCATTTAGACTTTTTATAATCTGGTTCTAGTTTCAGTTCTAGAAATAGTGACTTAGAAGCCATTTCTTGAGATATTTTTGTCTTCTCTCATTGACAATTTCTGTTTAGAACTTTGCTTAGTGCATAGCAATCCTAAGCCCACCTTGGCATTAAAAAAAAACTAAAACACCTGACCAACATACCCAGTTGATAAGTAGGAATCAGGGGTCGGTTTGCAGGGGACATTCTGGGAACAGAATGATTAAAATGACATGAGTGGACAGCAAATTTAAAGCTGCTTTTATGGTGTTTCTGATGTAGCAATCATGAGCAAACCAGGACCAAGTGGAGATGCAAGTGCCAATGCTGGCGAAGGTCTTCCAAGCCCTCGAGTTGTGCTGTATCCCCCAGAACGGGTACGGCTGGACTGGCGTCAGACCCATCGTATTGGAGCAGGACTTGTTAACTTGGGCAACACATGTTTCTTTAACTCCACCCTGCAGTGCTTAACCTACACTGCTCCATTGGTCAATTACTGTTTCTCAGAGGAGCATCCAAAAGCGTGTATGTTTATATGTTTCTACTTTTTGTTTTAGAAATAAAATTATGAAATGTTAATGCCTTTGTTGGGCTTTTATTGCCTATAATTGTCAGTCACTTCCAAAGAAAGAGTGTAAAAACGATGCAACCATAAGGAAGGAAGAAAAGCATGGTCCCTTTACTCCATTCTACAAAGTTTTTTTTAAATTATTTTATTTTATGTACTTGTGTGTATGCATGAGAAATAATGTAATTCCTTTTTCCTCACTGTCTGTTAATCAGGCAAGCAGCAAAACTCGTGTTTGATGTGCGAGCTCAGGCGTCACATCAGATCTGCTTTTCAGAACAGTGGCCATGCATTTAAGCCACAGCTTATGCTACAGAAACTGAAATGTAAGAGACTTGTATATTGAAACGATTTTAAAGCAAGACAATACTGCAAAGGATTTTTGTGTCTTTTATGCATGAATCTGTGTAAATATAAGTTTGATCATAGTTTATCTGGATTTCCATTTTAAAATAGATTTGTTTCCTTTTATCATGGGCTTAGGGACTGTTTTATGCTCACAAGTCATATTTAATATGAAAAGCAGTTTGAGGTGAAACAAAAAGTGGGTTTTGGGTGACTTGGTCGATTAAGTCGGAATACTGTGGTAATGGTAAATTGCATCTGAGTGCCAAAGCACCCATTCTGGATTCCCTGCTAACCAAAATCTCTTCATCTTTTTTCAGTGATTGCAAAGCACATGCGGTGGGGTCGTCAAGAAGATGCTCATGAGTTCCTTCGCTATCTGGTTGATGGTTTGCAGCGGGCATGTCTAAATGGCTATGCAAAGTAAGGCTTATTGTTATATTATTTTTATTGTTGGTAGACTCTTGTATTTCTTTCTTGAAGTTTTTGTTGGTAATGCATGGAAAAGCTTCCTGAATGCTATCGGATTGCTGCAGTTTGCATCACAAAGTACATATTTACTGTTTTGCATGACATCGTATTGCTGGGGTGTATCTTGATGTGTATATTTATGTATATATCTTTACCCTCATCTGTAGGCTGGACAAGTTCAGCAAAGAAACTACAATTATAAACCAGATATTTGGGGGATTTTTAAGAAGTCAAGGTTAGTTCTCTTTTTATTTGTTTGAACATTTTATATAAAAACTTTTCTTGGTATTATTTGAACCTTTGTAAATGCTTTGTTTTGTAACTTTTTAAATCTGATCGCAGGTGCCTACTAAGAAATATATGATTGGTTAATCTATCAGTCCTTATGTAAATGACACAAATAAAAACAGTGGCTGCATGCAAGAAGTATGTGGTCCAGAAGTCTTTGAGATTAATGCATTTCTGTCCTTAAAAAATAATGCTCTTAGGATTATCAATTTTCTTTCGCAGTCCAGTGCATGAAATGCTCAGCTAGATCCAACACATATGATCCTTTCATGGACCTCAGTCTGGATATAAAGGTAACAGCCTAAATCAGTGGTTCTTAAAGGCTAACCAGATTGTTGAGCAAAAATCGCTGGAAAACGACCATAAAGTATCACAAAACCATATTCTGGTGGTGTTTTATGACAGAGGCATGAGAGATTTTATATTGATATATTTCTCTTAAGTACTCCTGGATTTGTCGATAAAACAGGAAATGATGAAAGGGAACTATTTCTACAAATAGCATCGTCTGCACGAGCTGAAGTCAAAGAGAAAAGATGCAGTCCTCGGTAAAAGAAAACTGACCATGACACATTGTGCTGTTACTGCATTTTCTCTTGACACTCAGATGGAGTTTGTACTCATTAAGGAAATCCTAAAGATAGTGCAGCAAATGCCAGTGGATTAACTTTGTTCAGAGATGTGTATGTACAGATCTCTGCTGTGTTCAAATGTGCCGTGCGAACTTCGTCCCCACACCGTACTCAGGAATTTGCTCAAAGCATTTCAAAATCGTTTGTTATCCAGTCACTTATACAGTACAAGCAAGTTTTTGACTTTCAGTAAAATGAAGAAATCTTATTCCTACATCAGTGCTTACTGTACAAAAGCACAAGCAGTTAAACTACGACTGCTGGTAGATGAAGCACCAGATATGCAACATTGACAGTTTCTACACCGTCTGGTCTTCAAGTAGCATTGTGACACCATCACCAACACAACATCACCACTCGTATCTTTATCTAGCATAATGCTAACAACAACTGACAGTGTGAGGGCATCATTAACGTACATCCTCAAAACAGATAAGAAAAAGAAATTGAGGACGATAGACGTATAAGGAACTTAACGGGAACACGTGTGAGTATCAGTAAGTCAATAGAAAATTTTGCATGCAGCTAAACAAGGAAGAAATTAGTTTTTACCTGGATATACGTTTCAAACTATCATTAGATTTTCAATTGTAAAAAAAAAATATCCTTAGATGCAGTCAGTTGTAACTAAGAAATTAAAATGCAATACTTGAAACCATCAAATAAAAATAAAATTACAGGAGTTTCTCTTAGACAAACAATTCTGAAATGTGTTACCATTTTATTAACAGTAATACACATTGGAAAATTTTAACTTCATTCAAAGCTTCTCAATAAAGTTCCTCTGTAGGGCTGTATTCAAAAATCAGCCGTTTCATTTTCTGGGCAAAAACATCGCTTCTTGAAAACGACAACGTGAGCGATGTTTCTTCATTTGACTTGAAGACATGCACACTCCCTGTTACAAATTTTTCAGGTGTGTAAGAGAGCTCTTCAGTATAGGAGAATAATTTTTTCCTGGTTTCCTAGTGGCAGGTGAAACTGCTGATGTTTGAAGGCTTATATCTTTAAAATTAAGCATAATTATGTACTCATATTTTGGGAATTATTATTTTAAAACGAACTTAACCTGATCATAAAGAAAAAAATGAGGCGCTCGGTTTGTCCTTAAATTTTGGAATTCAAAATTTATAAAACTTCATTTTCATGATGAAATACTGAAAATAGGATGATTAACGATTAGTATATTCAGCGTAGTGTGGTTAACACTTGCAGGGTATTTACACAGTGGAGGATGCTCTGGCAAAGTTTGTCAAGGCAGAAACCCTGGACTCTGACAATGCGTACAAATGTGAAAAGTAAGTTACTTTTAAACAAAGTGAAATCGCAGGCTTTTCTGCAGTTCTTAGTTTAAGATCTTTGAAACAATTTAGCTGCAAAATGTTTGCTTCCAAGACTTATTTTTAATTTCTTTGCTGGCTCCTGTCCTGAGTATTTCTCTGAACTTCTCATCCCTTACTCTCTGTCCAGACAACTACGCTCTTCGTCTGATGACCGTATCCTAACTGTTCCTGTCACCAGAACAACAACATATGGTCACAGGACTTTTGGCTACTGTACTGCAAAACAATGGAACTCTCTCCCTTTCCATATCCGCCACCTTCCTACAATTGAATCTTTCAAATCTGCACTGAAAACGCACCTCTTCCTTGAGCATTACTCCTAACACAGTCCACAATGCTAGTCCTTCTTACCCCCCCCCATTTCCCTCTTGCTACTTTACCCATCTTTCTCGGCAGAATCACTATATTTCTCTGTTCCTGTTACTTGATGCCTTTTGTTTTCTGTTTCGTCGTCAGTACTGTCGTTTTCTTTCATCCCCTTTGTTCTGTATCTACTTAGTCCACGTCTCTTCCCCGTTTTAAGCGCTAAGAGCATGCTCTCTATGAATGTGAATATACGCTGTAAAAATCTTCACTATTATTATTATTATTATTATTTTCTGCTTAATCTAAGTGATAGTTTGACTTTCATCGCTTAGGTTTATTGGTTTTTGCCACCTGGTTTCCATGTTTTCTCCAGGTGCCAGCAAAAAGTGCCAGCACAGAAACGATTTTCCATTCACAAAGCACCTAATGTTCTTACTCTTCAGCTGAACAGGTATAAATCTTAGTCTTATGAAAACATATTTGGTCATTGTGTACAGGGGTGCTGATTATTTTCAAGTGAACTTGGTAAAATTACCAAAGTCAGCCAAACAATGTTCATTTGTTTTTAAAATTAAAATTGAAATAGGGCCATGGAAGGTGTGGGGTTTCTGGTGGATGCAGATTGTTCTGGAATGAGCTGACCGTTTAATAATTTCAGATTTGACTACAACAGAATAGCGGGCAAAATCAACAGGCATATTCAGTTTCCAGAAAAACTTAACATTCGACCCTACATGAGTCAAAAACAGGTATGGTGACCTTAATGAAATGTGGAAGGCAACTTGTTTCTGTATATTCCATTAAGGTGGGGGGGATCTTGAGAAAATAACAGTTTTAAGTGACCTTGACAAATTTGAGATAGTACCAAATTTCAAACGTTAGTAAATAATAAATAAAGTTCACTTGTGTTTTTGTTAAAAGGTACCTGTTTTGATGCTAAATAAATTCATATTTAAGCGATCAGGCAAAAGGATAATTTCCTTTCTTGTCTGCTGCTAAGCACATAGTCTTGCTTTAGTTCTGCCAACATCACACCTCAAAAGTAGCAAATGTTGCAAAGAGGAATAAGCTTTTTTCTTAAAGTTATGTTGTCACTTTATTAGTGAGACTAGACTTTGCTGTTTTAATATAGGTTAGCATGCTATCTGCCAAAAAAAAAAGTGTTTTCATTATAAACTTGAGCTGAAATCTTGATTTTGCTACTGGTGTTTTCCTCATTCTTAGGATCCAGACTTGTTTACCAGCGTCCCCTGTTTCGATGGAATCAAACTTATTTCTTTCTCCACTTGTTTTAAACAGGGGGAATCTGTCATGTACAGCTTGTATGGTGTCTTGATCCATTCTGGCTTCCACTGCAACTCTGGACACTACTACTGCTATGTCAAAGCCCCTTCCAAGACCTGGTACCTGATGAATGATTCCATGGTGAGAATAACTGTTAGCACATATATTGGGCTAGTTTTAGAAAACTTGTAATTCCCATTTCTAATGCTATAGCCACTTACTAAACAGGAATAAAACATGCCTGGCTTAGACTCTCTGCTGATTAGTTTGTGTGTGTGTGTTTTTTTTTTGCTTTCTTTTACAGGTGCAGGTAGTACCAGCCTCCAGAGTGTTCCAAGCAGAGGCATATCTGTTGTTTTACAGTCGAGTGCAAAGCAATGTCAACCAGTCACCAGCAAAGGTATAAATACTGTACACATCATGGACAGATCTTTGTGTATTATTAAAAAAACAAATTTCAGTGTTTGTAGCACAAGTGCAAACTATTTGCTGTGTACAGAGATTTAATGAGCTAGACTGCAGAGTAAGGCCAGAGCAACATTTTATCTAGTCATGAACCAATCTGACACTGGTCTCTCATCTATTCTTTTAAAGTAAAGGGTAATTATTGTTACTGTCTAGTGCAGTGAGTCTAGGAGAAATGACGCAGTAATAATATGGCGAGAACATTTATTGGGATACCAACTGCTGAGGTACAAAATGGTCACTTTGTCATGACAGGCACCATTCATTGGACCAGCCAGCAATGGGGTGAACTCTCCAAGCAAGTTTTCAACTGTTAATGGCTCACATGCAAAGTCTTCACACAGTGCAGATTCAACAAACCCCGTAAAGAATGAAGATGTGGGTGTCTCTGTTTCCCGACAAACATTGTCACCCTCTGGTGTAACTGTTTCCTCGTCTGCAAGTTACTCTGGAGTATCAGGTCTACCAGAAAAGCACAAGAAAATTTCTTTTGGAATTAGTGCTCCTAAGCCATTCCAGCAAGTGCACCAACAGCAAAATCAGCTGACACCAAAGTCAAAGCCAGAGCTGACGACAGCTTCATCAGCTTCTGTGACTTCTGTTTGCAGTCCTGGTGTCAGTAAACCAAGAATCGTTATGCACATAAAGAATGGTAAGGCAACCACCATTGAGAAATCTCCTGATGGCAAGTCCAAAATTGTGAATGGTGGAGCGAGCAAGCACTCAACACTTGTGCCATATGATGATGATTCTGAGTCTGAGGAGGACAGATTGGTGGACAGAGCCAGAGTAAACGAATTGGAGTGTGTGAGTGCAAAAAAAGAGAAAAGGTTTCCCACAAATGTTATTCTGGGTACAAATAATACAATAGCTTCTAGAAACAGTCTTGGGGATGAAAATGGGGAGCAGTGTGAAAAAGTGCAAGTAGACTCGGGTGGGAGACAGAGCAGCCTTGAGAGCACTCTTACACGCAAAGACTTGACCCTTGAGCTGAACAAAGACAGCAGTGGGCCAGGGCTGAAACGCATGTCCGTCGACATCCAGGCAGACGTTGTGTCCCCGTCCAAGGTGAATGCTACTACAAGCAGTTGGTTTGTGCAGATGCAGGACTCTGCACCAAGCCCATCTCTGGGTTCATGCTCCAGTGCCAACAGCAATCACAGCATTAACTCCACAACCGAGTGGCACGTGCTAGACATGTCAGATCACAAGTCCAGCCTTCCTGCAGACCGCAAGATGCAGCATTCTGGTTGGACTGTTACTGACTGTCCTGCCACAGATAAAAAGGATGGTTGTGCAAAACAGTGTAGCTCTCACTTACAGACACTACATGAAAATGACAGTATAAAACGTGTGCGATTAAAAAGCGAGGCGTTGCCAGCTACATCAGGTTCTGCTGTTAAAAATGGTGATAAGCATATAGTTAAGACTGATGGGGGGTTGTTTAGGGACTCTCGTGGTAGTCAGTCAGTAAAGCAGAAGTCTGCTGAAGACAGTACTCATTCTACCTCGCAGCTTACTAGTAACACTTCTCAGTGTGTGCAAAAGGATGTCTCAAACAGTAGCTCCTTCAAGGTGAAGGACTTGATCAAAGCTAACCCAATGCTGCAGGCAAAAAACTTATCACGGGAAGAGGTGGAACATTCTTTCACCTCTTCCGACAAACGGTCTCTTCTGTCAGATGGCGATTCTACAAACACAGACAAGATTGTTCACAAGAAGCACAAAAAGAAAAAACACAAGCGCGACAAGGAGCGAGAGAAGTCGCGAGTCAAGTACGAAGAGCTGCAGAACAGCCCCGACAAGGGCACAGCAACACCACACATAAAACACAAGAAAAAGAAGCACAAGTCTCGTGACAGGGATGTTTCAGACTCAGATCAGCGGGAGAAGAGGCGGAAAGAAATGGTAAAAGATAACCAACATTCTGACAAACAACCAAACATGCAATCCTCAGAGGACGAGTACACTTGGGAAGAGCGCACAAAGGAGTCTTTAATGAAGGAGCAGAAGTCACAGCAGCACGGTAGTAAGCAAGGTGAGCCATTTTTATAAGCATGCTACTTGAAATAAAGGTTATGGATGAACCTTCTGTGGCTGGTGTCTTGCTAAATTTGAAAAGCATTCTGTGAGATGAAGAATAAGAATTCTTTTTGACAGTGTATAGTTGTTTTGGGAATTTGAATTAACTAATTTGTAAATTAGTGCTAAAAATGCTTTCAGTGTCTGTGCAATCTTGGGACCACCATGATAACTACAGGACTGACCATAACTGTCAGAATGGAGACAGGCCTAAGATGCTTTGGGATGGAATGCGGAAATCTCAAGTTGTGAAGGAACTGGAGGAGAAGCCGACTGGTTAGTATTTTTGTTATAAGAATTGGGAAAGTATCTGTGAGAAGCTGTGATGACTGTACTCTGGCCTAGGGATCAGGCAAGAAAAAAGGGGGGGTGAAGAAAAACTATGATAGTGGCTTCCTTTCAAAGGATTGTAAGTTAAGTGTTAATATACTCAAACTTTTTATTGACATCTGGCCATTACTGCCAGTAACACAAGGTGAGCCTTGTTTCTTTAAATTTGCACGTACTTATGCTCTCATTCATATACACGCATAAGCATTCATATACATATCTGCACACATAAAAGAAAATGTTACGTTCAAATTCTAATTATGTAGGATGACATGTTTCATCTCTCAGTACTTGTTTTAACCCTTCTTACATTGAAACACTTAAATAGGAACCAAGCTAATTGCTTGGTATTGCTTACATTATTACATATCAGAATTTTAATAAGAAATTTATTTTCATTGTATGTGAAATATTTTGAAGGAACCTAGGGCAGATATTGTTGTACTGTGGGCAGGGAAATAAAAGGTGGGTTTCATCCTATGTGGATCCTGCACAAAATGAACAGTCATTTATATTATGAGTGGTCTGGTTATGAATAAAGCGGTTCTTGTGAATATTAACGTAGCTGACTCCTGATCAAAAACAAACTAAAGGATCCCTAAAACATTTTACCTTTACATGTTCAAAATACAGTTCTGGTGTGAAGATTTTTTTAAATGCCCAATACAAGTAGAAACGGTCACTGTGCCTCATGCAAGCAATCCCTTCTTGCTTACCAACATCAGTTATTCTTTGCTTCATGGTTATCAAAAACGAATCCCAGACACTTAATCCTCGAAATGAAACTAAAAAAATTATGAAGTGAATGAAAAATGTAGTTCAAATTCAAATAATTATTTTCATGCAAACATCAAAATAAGTTTGACAATTAATATAGTACTTAACTTTAACATCTATAACATTAAATTTCATGTGAGCTATTAAAGTCAGTGTTCTTCAACAATATGATATGAAAAGTGTTGTTAATCAATATGACAGGTAAGCTAATGATCAGAGGTACAGAAGACGATCCATTGCCTCGTATTGCTGTACAATGGGCAATTGCTACCTCTCATTAGAGTTTCCACGCGACACATTTCTCTTACGATTATAATATTTCAAGTTCACAAAATAGCAGTTTTGAGTGTTGTGTCGCGATTTGGGGGTATTTTTAAGGATTAAGTGTCTGGGGATTAAGTATCCGGTCACCATTAAAAACATTTTATGATTAACCATGCCCTGGTTTGACCATACATGGTTGAAACCCATCAATCCCAGCATTACTCATACTTTTTTAACCCAATTCTTTTTACCTTAAGTATCTAAACTGTACAATACCAAGTATGCTTGTTTGGGTATTTTCATCCGGTGTGAGATGTAGCCAAAAATTTAATAGTTTTTAATGCAGCGGTTAACCATGAGTGGGTAGCGCCTGAGTTCTCCATACACCATATCTGAGGGTGTGCGGACTGGGACATTTAAAGCCCAACCCGATTGCTGAGCAAAAATCACTGGAAACAGCACAAAGTATCTCAAAAATAGATTCCGCTGGTATTTTATGACAAAGAGGATGAAAGATTTGATATTGATATTTTTCTCTTAAGCACACCTGGATTTGACGAGAAAACCGGAAGTTACGAAACGTAGGTATTTCTACAAATAGCATCGTCTGTAAGAGCTGAAGTCGAAGAGAAAAAAATCCTCTGTAAAAGAAAACTGACCAGGACACATTGTGCTGCTGCTGAATGTTCTCTTCGATGCTCTGATGGAGTTTGTACTCATTCAGGAAATCCTAAAGATAATGGCAGCAAACGCCAGTGGATTAACTTTGTTAAGAGATGTGTATATACAGGTCACTGTTTGTTCAAATGTACCGTGCAAACTTTGTCCCTACACTGTACTCAAGAATTTGCTCAAAACATTTCAAAATCGATTGTTATCCAGTCACTTATACAGTACAAGCAAGTTTTTTGAGTTTGCATGCAGCTAAATGAGGAAGAAATAAGATTTTACATCAATAAATGTTTCAAACTAGTAGTATAGTATATTTTTAATTGTAAAAAAAAATCCTTATCAGCAGTCAGTTGTAACTATAAAATAAAAATGCAATTCTTGAAACCATCAAATAAAAAAATTACAGGAGTTTTTCTTAGACAAACAATTTTGAAACGTAATTACATTTTATTAACAATAATACACATGAGAAAGTTAACTCAAATGCACCCACTTAATAACAGACAATCAGTAATAATACAACGCAGACTACAATAACCGTCATTGTTGGCCATTAAATTTTGATCTGATTGACTTAGCAGTCTGTTGAATGAATTCAGTTTATACCATTTAATTATTTTTTTAACTTTATTCAAAGTTTCTAAAGAAAGTTCCAATCTGTAGGGCTGTGTACCAAAATCAGCCTTTTCATTTTCTGGGCAAAAAAATCGCTTCTTTAACACGACAAGCTGAGCGGTGTTTCTTTGTTTTCTTGCTGTTACAAATACTCGGTGTGGGTAAGAGAACTCTAGTATAGGAGAGTAATTTTTTTCACGCTTGCCTAGTTGAGAATGCTGATGTTCGAAGGCTTATATCTTTAAAATTAAGCTTAATTATGTACTCATATTTTGGGAATTATTGTAAAACGAACTTAACCCGATCATAAAAAATGTTGCCCTTGGTTTGTCCTTTTTAAAGCTTTTTTACAAGCAAAAAGGTGCATTTTTTCAACTGGGCTATCATCCCTAGTTAAAATTGATATAGTATGGCAAGTTGAGTAGTTTTTTTTAAGACAGCATCACACTATATATATATATTTAAAAAAATAATTTCATGCCCTTTGGATTTTAATACTGAAAGTGGGATCATTGATATGACATGTCATCATTTCTTTCTGTGCATGTAAAATATTAATTCTTTTTGATGCAGTGATATCATGGGATGAAGGGTGCAGTCAAGGTGATATTGAAGCAGAGAAAGTGAAAGGGTTCTCTCGAAAAAGATCTTGGTCTGAACGTTATGAAGAGGATATTGACAAAGGAAAGGTTTGTCATAATATTAAAATGAAGAAAGAGTATATGTGTGTTCATAGATCAGAATTAACAGGAAAATTGTGTATATTCTAATCTGAGAATATAATAAAAATGTATGATAACATGAGAATTTTCTAAAGTATGTAACTAGGAGATATTTGTCCCCAGGTGAAAAAGGTCAAGAAGCATCATGACTACAATTATTACTCTTTCAACCCCTTCCAAAGATTCCAGAATGACAAAAACCACACAAAGGTAGTGAGTTATTATATAGACTATGGTTCTTAAAATCTGAACATGGTTTATTTTGAGAATGTAAAGATAAGATTAATATTAAAAGGCATATAACTTCATAAAGGTTAATAATAAATTTGGTATGCTATAAGTGTTTCCTTTTAATTTTTTTTTATCATATTCTTGTTTAGAAGCTTATCACATAAGTACAGCATGATACATGTTCAATGTGGGATATGTTTACAGAGGCGTGATAGTTATGATGCAAACTGCAAACATCAGCCCTATAATCCCAGCAGCCAAGCACCAAATCGTACCTGCAGTGACCAGGCAACATGTCGTTTTAACAGCAGCAACAGCAACCATCGGGACAATTACAATCACAGTTTCCACCGCAACTACAGTCATCAGGGTTATCAGAAACGATATTGAGGGCATCTCTTGAGATGGAAGTTGTTTCATTTTTGTGATTTCTTGGGAGAGGATTTTTATTAACCCTTTTAGATAAGTGTGACAAGCTTGGTATACTGTCTGAAGGGAGCACCATTGCCTTTCCTGGCTCCAGAATGTAATTTCTTTCCCCTAGTGAATAAGAGGCTGAGTGGGCCCCCACCTGTTGAAAAGTAAGCAAGTAAGTCTTTACCTCTGATCACTCTTTCCAGGGATATAAAGATGAAAAGGTATACAAAGTATCTGGCAAAAAATATAAGCTATCATTTCTTAAGTAGGAAAAAAATACCCTACAAGCTGCTGAGCCAGATTTTCCTTTACCCAAGCAAGAACACAGGGTCCATGGTGATTGCAAGCTAATTTCTCTTGGGGCCGTTTGTGAACAGTGTCGCTGCGCAAGCAGTTAGGAGTCATCTACTTTGACCCATTCTTGATTCTTCCCTCAAAAAGCTTCCAGCTGACTGTCAGAGATAACCATGATCATCAAAGTTCATCATGCTGTTTTTGTTTAAATCCTGTGCCCACTTCCTGCTAATTAACTTTTTGTTAGACCCAAGTTAAGAGTATTTTGCTGCATTAAACTGTTTCCTGTAATAGCTAGTATGTTAAATGGTCATTTGGGTTTTATATTAATGTATTGCTTAAACTTTTCTCTAGTGCCTAATGAAAAGAGTGCAGATGATTTATGATTGCAATAAAGGGTAAATGTATAGATCCTTGTTTGGGAAGAGTAGTTTGCAGCATCAAGGTGCCTGAACTCCAACCTCTCCCAAGTAATTAAGCATTTTGCATGCCAGGATTTTGTCTGGTTTTCTAATGCTCACCTTTTGGCAATATCTCTGAAAGCGTTTTTGTTTGACCAGCTCATTTCTCTAGAAGGAAGCATCCCAGGCACATGGCCAGTACATGTCATAATGGCATTCAGAGGCAGCATTTGTTACCATTAGTTGGGAGGACAAAAGAATTCAATTGCAGGCTTAACAGGATGGGATTTGATTAGTGCACATTATTCACAAACCTTTGTTTTCTAACTCTTTGACTATAAAAATCGTAATTGTTGTGAGTTATGATGCTGCCAGGGCGCTTTTTGTGGAAAAGTATGTTTAAGTATGTCCTTTGTCACACAGTTATTTTCCAAGGTTATTTTGTTTTAAAACCCTGTCTCAACAGATGATTTTGCCTCCAGTTTTCTTAAAAGGATGTCTTCTGCTTAGATTAAAAGAGGGGAAGGTTCCTGGTTTAAGGTTTGTCTGGGCCTGCAACTGGCAGAATCTCTCTGCCCAGTGAGCATGTGAATATCTGATTTCTCAGGGGAGATAAAAGGTGGAAGATGATGGTCCAGCTGTGACTAGTCTTGCCTACCCCTAGAAACACCTATTTTGTTTAACTTTATGGCCATGAGGCTGTTGAACACTGCGCCATAATATCTGCACGTTTGACCAATATCGAAAATTTGTGTAAATTTCTAAATTATTTTCTTGGAATAAATCTGTCTGAAAAAGCACAGATGAATAGAAGTGATGGAAACCTATTGGCAGAAACAGGTCACAAAGCAGGAACTTAGCAAATTATCATGCTTTTGATAAATTATAAATGATTTTATAAGAGAAAAACTAATTTTGAGACGTGACTGATGTAGTTTTTAAAGTTTCAAAAATTATCAGTAAAATGCATGTGTTTGTGCATTCGTGAACAATGAAGTACGAGTTCCCCCAGGATTTAGTGGACAATACCAGCTTAACTTCAGAAATACTAAGACTGAGGGATATGATGGGAACATCGTGTAGTACTGTTTGTGCATCAAGGATTGAGCTTTTAGCAGTACATGAAAATATTGTTAATGTACACTTGATTATAATGATTGTAAAGACTGGATGAAAAATAAAAACATGAACATAATTATTTATGGCCATAATTTGCTTGTGTTTATAAATTGAAATATAGGTTAGGAAATCCTCTATGCTGCAGATGGGGAAGGTGTGCTGGGTGTCAAAAAATTGTACAGAACCTTTGTCTTATTTTCAGTACCCTTTGTCAAACATTTCAAATAACAACACAACATTCATTTTGCAATAATTGCTGCCCTTTTTACACTGAATAGTTGACATCCAGATTTCCCTTAGTAGAAAAAATATGAATTTTAATATGGAATGATAAACGCGAGCTATTTTGTTCCTCTTTTTAGCCATGACCAAGTTTTAATAGTACAAACTTTTAAACTTGAAAAATTGTGTTTTGTGCATGACAATATGTTGAAAGCTGTCCCACACTTTCACCATTAAGGTATTAAGTTTTTTAGGTTCTGAGTAAAAGCAAACTTTGACACTCTTCTGTAGTGGAAACTTACAAAGGTAAAAGATCCCATGTTTGTTTACCCTTTGTAATGAAGAAGCTGGAGCTGTACCTTCTCTCGCTGCTTTACCATGACCTTTCCTGACAATTGACCGCCAGTTTTCCAGTCACAGGTCTGGGTGACCTTGATAGTCACCCTGTAGCTCTCCCAGAAACCAAACCTAGATATCAGTTGTATTTATGGGTAGGGTGGGGGATCATGTCACTTTGGTCATTAAACCTCTTGGTTCGAAAAGGCACGATCGTGGCCTTGCCGGGTAGCACGGGCAGGGCAATTTTCATTACTCTTTATTGCAAAATTCAAGTTTTCTCTTTTCCAAAAATGTCTAGGTTTCTTGGTCTAATGTTTATCTCAGAGCAGCAATAATAAACAACAAATTTCACCCACTGTTGTCTTCGCAGTCTTCAGTTATAAGCCAGTCATTGTAATGTTCATTTTTATCTTGAACCAAGAGGATTAAGGTCTAGGTACTTTTTTTAACAAAAATGTATGCAGAAGAGCCATCCTTAGCTCACAAAGTCAACATTCATACGGTAGTCGAGCTGTGTTTAAAGTAACTGGATTAATGGTACCTCGAGTTACGAATTTAATTCGTTCCAGAGCCATGCTCATAACTCAAACGAATTTTCCCATCTAAAATATGGAAATCGGATTAATCCATTCCAGCCCTCTGACAAGTCCCCAAAATTTCCTAAATTATGAAAAAATACATTTTTCAAGTAAGAAACACACATAAAACTTCAAATTACACAACAATAAAATGTACAAAATACAGTAAGAAAAATGTATAAAATACGGTACTGTAATCTTACAATTGCGACAGATGAGCGCGGCTTTCAATATTCAAGATTCTAACCGAGAGCGGCTGAGGAGAGAGGGAGAGAAGAAGGGATTGACATTGGCACAGATCAAAGCGTAGATACAGCACTTTCTTACGCTTTGAGCAAAATTACAATTGAGCTTTCTTTAAATGAATTCATAAAATTAAATTGTAAAAAAACAAACTTTCTTCACACAGAATTACGTAAATTGTAAAAAATCTTTCTTAATTTTAAACTTGACCTATGCTTAACATTTATGTACGTATGATACATTTTACATTAATAATCTCTTTTTGGCTGCACTTTCGGCATCTTCACTTGCCAATAAATACGCCGATGTGCCAACTACCTGTAGCTGTAGGATCCCGAAACACGAAATGATCGTATATGGAGCAGCTTGTAACTCGAGGTACCACTATATTTTATTTTGGGTACCTTGTAGTCAAGCAGATGAATTTTTGAGTAGCCCGCAAAATCTATTCTTATCTGTTAAAAAACAAATCATAATATATGAAGCATAGCATACAGATAAAATGCAGTTGACATTTCTGCTATTCTCTCTATAAAATCAGCACATCTTCCTATCACTCCCCCTCTCCCGAAACAAACACACCCATTGGTTTTTCTCATTATTTCGAGAAACATGTCTTAATTTTGTGTGTGTGTGCCTTCACAGAGTTAGCAATCCTGAATACAATTTTATGGAATTAAAGTTTTGGAAGTGTTACATTTTTTTGTCATATAGCTTTTGCAAACCTTGGCAGCAGCTTTGTTAGTTAAAAGTTTGACGATGACATCCTTTGTGCACAAGTGAAATTTCCTCGGTTCAGATGTAGATATCAAGTGGCAGTCATTGGTGATGGTGTGTCTGTGCGTTGTAAGATACAATTTTTAGGCTTCCTTTTTTTTTTTTTTTTGTAATGTTGGAAATAGTGTACTGAAAAGACAATTTCAATATTGCATACCAGTATGTATACTTCATGTACCTGAATTTATTGTGTGAAGGAAAAAAGTTTGAAAGAACGAAAAAAAGTTACGTTTTTTCAACATTCTGTGTAATTCACTCACTTGGCTGTGACTGAAAATTGTTGTGATCTAAATATGTTACTTCAACTTATTGCACGTGATGGAGTTTTAGCAGACATGAAAAATAGTGTTTTTGTCCCTCAAGAGATCAGTGTGCCAGATGTGCAAAGCTTGCGTGTTGTGTATAGCAACTGTGCAATGAAACTAATTCATAGTGCACCTGCTATTTCATAACTCCATTATTAAAGGACTGTAAGCCATTGAGTATTTAGGCCTGTGGAGTCCAAGAGAACTGCATATTATTTGTGTTGATTTACATCTGTTAAACGAGTTCCTTGTGAAGAAAACCGGTTAACATGATGCACCCCAACCCAGATATTTTCCCTTCCACATCTTTCTTCTAATGGCAAAAAAGTAGTCTCTTTGTCCCCTCCCAGAAAATGCAGCCACCTTATTCTTCTCAACTACCATCTTGTACCATTCCTTGTTAATAAAGCTCCATGATTCAAAGGCATGTAAACAAGACTGCACAAAATTATCAGAAATGCATGCAGGACCAAAAGGAAGGGCAATATGTTTATGGAAAATGTCTTGAAACTAAATGAATGCCTGCAAGAGATGACTGTGGCCCTTGATTATTCAGATTTTTAAATCAGATAGTACAAAGACACCAGATGCCTGGTTTAGCTGAAATGAAAGTCTTTTGATCATGAACCAGCCATGGGTGCTGCTCAAATTCACATCGTAGGCATTGAACTTTTGGAAGCAGGCACTTTGTGAAACTCCCCCCCCCCCAACCTCAAAACTAGCTTTTGCATTAACGTCTCATCGCTTGGCTTGAAAACTAGTTTAATGATATTCATATTTCATCAGTCTTTTAATATCGAAGAGAAACCCCCAAAACCTGTAATAAAGTATTATGCCATGGTTTTTTTCCCCCCGAACTCTGAATTAAGGACTTCTGCTATACCCAACTGAGCATGCTTGTGTTTCTGATCGACAATGTTGTGAAAGACTTTTTAATCTCTGAAAGGATATTTTGTTTCCACTATTTGATGCATGAAGAATAAAACTTGGTTTAAAAATATTTAAAAATCTGTTTACACATAATTTATGCAACGTCATCATGTAAATAAATAGGAAAACTTGAATTAATGATCTTGTGATTTTGCAAACAATGGATGTGTCTCACAGATGCATGCCTCTTAATTAACTTGCTCTACATGGACAAAGACTGTTCCTTTGTGCACAGAAGGAATACTTAAGAATACACTGTGTTTTTTTCTACACCATGATGTCATTCTTCTCTCATATTTCCAGACATGACACGGTCTTCATGATTAAAATGTTTTATGTTCTGAATGAGCTGCAGTAGTCCTTTGTCAGATCTACCAATTCAAAGGAAAATGCATCACCAACACTATCATCAAGTTACATTTTTTTCTTGCCAATTCAAGGTTTAATATTTCCAGTATTTGACATAGTATACAATCAGTTCAATGGCATACAACAGGCATCCTCAAGTACCTGGTATTAAGTATCCCATATGAACAAAACTTTCTGATTTGTACACATCTGTGATGACGGATCAAAACGACTTTTAATACTTGAAAGAGTGCCTGTCTGAACATGATATAATTAGCCTACACAATCATTACTAATTTACTACCATTCATAAGTAAAGATATAATGCACAATCCCATTAACACACCCACTGACTAATACAGATATCACATAGTTCTATTCCTTTACAAAACCAGGGTTTTTGTGAATAAAGGAAAAGATTCTAGCAAACCAGTGACTACATAAAACTTGTTTACATGTACCTAATGTGCATCAGAGGAAGAAGACATTGAAAGTGTGAGTGAAGCTGAATATTTGCCAGTAAACACCTCATTACGTTGTCAAGCATGCATATACACAGGCAAGGTTTCAAACACACTTGATATACCACTCTGAATGCATTTTAAAATTAAAAACTAACAATGACAACAAGTGGGAGAAAAATTCACTGAGAAGTGTTTAATGTGAACAGTGCTCACTTCACTTTAGATACATGCAGGGGACATTTTTCATTTTCAAAAAAATATTTATATTAATGAAAAGTCTCTTTCTCTCCTTGATAAACTAGGAAGTGGTTAGTTGGCACAGACTGAGAAAATATTCATCAAGTAAAATATTTGAAAACATTTATCTCAGTAGATTGATGCGATTATGACTTAGAAATCCAGATATCAGAACAATACCAATACATCAAATTTAGAAATTCTTCTAGGAAGTAAAACCACAGTACAGCCAATAGTGTTTACAGGTAATATGTTGCTTTTTGCCATCACATTACTAAACATGCACCTCTACATCAATATAGTGACTGTTCTGAGGTTTAACAGGTCAATGATTGCAGAGTCCACCAAATTATGAAACATACCTCATTCCATGCAAAGATGACACATCCAGACTATGTTTAATTAAGAGAACTGGCTTATCCAGAGTAAACCTCTCTGTGGTCAAAAGAAACTTGAAGGTCAAGATCATGAAACTTGAGGTGTTCACACCTATATTGTAAATATATATATATATACATATGGCTTAACTTCACAGCATATTTACAGAACACCGGAAGGCATTCCAGACCCAGATAGTGTCACATATATGACTATTATTCACTTTACAAATATTGACTAGGAAGTGTGGAACAGTAAACCCCATTATACATTTTTACTACATTCCAAAGTCTGAATATTTTTTAATTAGTTTTTTACACCCACACACTCCAACTGCCTTTCACAAAAGAAACTTTCTTCTTTCTTACCAAAGCATGTGACAGAAACAAAAGTGACAGCAAGATTAAAAGAAATAATAGCATGAAACTTACTAATACATTTTATTACCTCAGTAAAATTTTATTTAATTTCTATGCACTCAACATATTTTTTCAAAGAGGTATAATTAACAAAACCTGGTATGAAAAGTACAGCCTTGACCTCAGTCTCACCAACATTTCTGAGAAATCCCAGCTCATAAAATAAATTAAAAAAATTTCTAGAAACACACTTTAATTTGAACTGTACTCAAAAGGATAAAATAATTTTGTCCTTAGGTCTCAGTATTTTCTTTAATACCTATAACTTAAAGCATAAAAGTGTAAGGGTCATTCTTAAGAGTGCCCCACACACTCTTATATGGTAAGTCATATTAAAGAAACTCCTGAGACCTAAGGAAAGACATTATTTTACCTTTTTTAGTACAGTTCAAATAAAAGTGTATTTAAAAAAAAATCTGACTCAGACTATTTAGATTTTATCGATTTTTTAATTTTACTTTAAAAAAAGGTTGGGGTAATCATTCAAGGAAAGTCTGCACAAGTACATTTCTTCAAAGTTTACTTTTTAAAAGAAGAAAAATTTAAAAATTTTTATTTTCACCATCTGTGGACTGCGGAAAATGATTTAATACTGCATTGTCACCGGAAATGAGTAACTGGTGAAAATTTCAGACCTCTAGGACGATGGGAAGTGAGTCAAAATCGATTATAAAATTTCACGTGGACACACACACACACATAATGAGTTAAATAAAAGTGTGTAATAACATAACAAATCACATCTTCAACTTTAAATGGTGAAAACTAAACTTAAAATTATTCAGGGCCCTCATAATTACTTTCTAATACATTTCTATTACTTGCCTAAATAAATATTATAAAAGTCAGTTCTAAGCTGGTCAAACAAAATGGTGAAGTTCAGCAATATCTACTTGGGCACCAAAAGCAAATGACTTACTCACCTATGTGAGTACCATTTTAGGGAATTCTGTACAGAATATTGACTCCTATGGATTCAGAAGTATACCTTAAACTGACTCTCCTTTTTGTGTTCTTTTCTAGAAAACACTTAAAGCCTTGCATCACACCAAATGACACAATACTTAGAATTACGAGATTACAAACACAAGCCAAAATATAATCTATGTATGAGTGACAATACATTTTTTATAGAGATGAAATCTAAACAAAGATTACAGAACTATAACATCAAATAATGCAAAATGTACTACAGAACAAACTAATATTCAGAGTATATTCATACTAAACACACTAATATTCAATGACAAACCGTCACCCAAAATTCATTACTACAACAGGCATGCACACAAATTTACATTTAACTCAGATGTCCATGAGACAAAGGAGGCAGGACAATTTAACAAAAATTTAAGAACGATTCACAAGAAATATAGACAAGATGACTTTCTTAAGTCAACCTTCCTTGCCATCACTTGAACTTCAGCATTCCAACCAAATTTTGTCACCAACATTTGTCTTTTGGCAGTTGTACAAGTACAAATTCATGCTTTATCCAACTGCACTCTCATTTAATCAAGACATACTTTGTCAATCAGTTGTGCTTCTGCTACCTGTTCATTAAATTTTGGATATTTCTGGATTTCTTTGCACACACACTCATCCCTCCTTCATCTATGTATCGCAAATACTGCAGATTTACCCTTCATATAGCCCTGAGATATATCTTGAACAGCACATACCAGTGATGTCCTTGGGACACGAACTCCCACTCATCACATCAAGACAGAAAAGAATAGTGGTGACTCTAAAAACATATGCATAGCACCAAGTGGTGGATATCAAAGCAAAAGAAATTATCCCAAGATGATTTAGTGTAAGATGTGCTTCTCGCAGCTTGTGGCATGCTGTTATCTTATAGTCAGTCTTATAGTATGTTTATTTCAGTTGAGCATGCCACAAGCAGATATTTTCCCCCAGCCTCTTAATTTCAATAACTCCAAGCCAGAAAGGTTGTAGGCCAATAATGACATTTTAAAATACAATTTAACTTAGCTCAGAAAGGAAAAGCTGAATATTTGTCAGATTTATTTAGAAAGCATAGCAACAAATGGTAAAGAGTCTAGCATGTCATGGTAGGCACAAATCTGACCCAAACAAAATAATGGCACCAACAGCCTGAAGGTATTAAAACAAAATTTAAGAGAACCAATGTAATTGGGGACAAAGTAAATGTGATGTTACACAGAAACAGGTTATTTCAGTTAAAAGGACGAGGCTAATACACTTGTTTTTCACCCTTTTTTAAGTAAAAAATCTAACTATTCAAGTATACATCTTGTAAGATTTGATCATTGTTTATTTCAAGTAAAACTAAATGTAGAATCTCTAAATAACTTTCCTCTGTACTTTGATTTCACTGCAGTCTACACAGAAAAGAAAAATATTTAGCTTCACTTTCTGTGCTGTTCTATTGTTAACAGCCAACCCATGGTTCTCCATATGCTTGATCTCCTTCTGTAAATTCTTAATTTTACTTACAAATGTAAGTTCAAATGCACACAATCTCTACATGTTAAAAAAATAGATTTCTGCACGAAGTGCATGTACACAATGACACCTGTATCTACAAGCTCGCTGAGGTGCAAAGTTAATGTACATTTGTCAGAATATGCACAATGGCAACTATGCCATACAAAGCCTTCAAATATGTTCCCTCACATCAATACCAAACAATGTCTGCTGTATGAATCACAGGACTGCACAGAATGAGGTGTAACAGCAGCAAAAGACTAAAGGGAAATCTGAAAAATTTCCTTTACCATAGGGAAAAGGAAACAGTATTCACATCAAGCCTTTGATACAGCAAATCCTTCAATCACATAATATTGGCAGAAAAAAAACAAAAACACATTCATCACAGTGTTTTATAAATTTTGAAATTTATTGCCTATGTCAGCAGGTTAATTTGTATCAGAACTTCACTAACATTCTTTAATGCTAACAAAGGGTAAATTAACAAGCACAAAAACGAAATTGTATCAAAATGAGAATCTGAAATACTTTCACCAGAGATTTTTAAAAAAAGTGTAAGAGAAATACACATAACACCAAACAATCTGTACATTTGGTCAAAGTGGTTAGCATAATGCAAGCCACATTTTCTTGTTTCAAAAATTCAATTAATTTCATTCTGGACTGGCTCACAAATACAAATATTCACACACATGCATGTAATTAAATGGCCACATTTGTGATCAACGTGTGCAGCCTGCTCTCTACAACTGCTTTTCAGGCATTAAGTCTCACTACATCCCCAACACTCTTTCTCTTACACTTAACACATTCACACACACATATGCATTTACACACCTATCTACATCCTACCCACCCATCCCGAAACGTGCACACACACATATTTTCTTCTGAAAAATTTATGTACCATGATGAAAATACTCAGTTTTCAAACTGATTACACAAAATCAAGAGAAGGTTTATAAGTCTTGCAGGAGACTAACAGATTTATTTCTGGTATAGCAGAAATATAATCCAAGCTTCTGTTCAGTTGGGTCTGGCAGCATTACCCGTTGCATTTTTGCGACGAGCAGCAAGCATATCGTAGAATGGATTGTCATTAATGCTGGCCCTAGAAGGGGAAAAAAATGAGAAGGAATTATAACTTACAACTGTTTTGACTATATGCAACATAATTTCTAATGATACAATGACTAAACTGGCTATGAAACGGAGACACTTGCTTTGAGCACAAGAACCTGAAACTGTGGAACTGGCCACCCCAGCCCCCTTTTCAGCAAATTCTTGTGTCTCCCTGAAACTGCCTATATAATAAATCATTTCTGCAACCACTCCAGCCTTTGAAGAACAAGAGTTCTAGTCTCTGTCATTTACATGAATATAAAGTCTGAACTACACAGTCAAGATAAACATAGATGATTTATTACTTTTAACAGGACTACTTTATGTTTGTAACTATTTTGTTTAGGTGTTCATACTTTTCCAGAAGGACATTATGTTAGTAATAAAATTGATTGCAGTATATCCACAAAAAAATACATCCCAATTTTTTTTTTCTGAAACTCACTTCACACAGCGTATCCACTCATCTTTCTCCTCTGGGCTGGCAGCAGACATGCGATATACATTGTGTCTTCCTGACAACATTGAATGTAAATAATTTTAAGAGTGAATTAGTTATACCTGGAGGTTTTCTTGCTCGTAAAACATTTGGTGATAAATGAAAAAAAAACCCTATATTTTCGCCTTGCTTATTATCAAATTACGATGACGGTTTGATTTGCATAAATACGAGACAAAAAAAAGTTTCACGACATCAAAAATCAACATTATGATTATCTTATCACATCTACAGTCATTTCTTCTGCAATTCTTCTGCAATGGGCCAATAACAGATCCAATATTTTTTTGTGGGATAGAAGCTGGGGGAGGGGGAGGGTAGTTAGGAGCCTTCCAGTAATTTTAAATGTCTAAAAACCCCTTTCCTTACACAGATGAGAAAACACTAGAACAGAGATTCTAAACCTTTTTCACGACTGTACCCCCAAAGGTTGAATGTATGTCCGCAGGTACCGCTCGCACGCAAGTTCTGGCATTATTTTCATAATGACATGTGCTTACCTTTCTAATGCGATATTTGGGCTTGTTTTTGAGCTATCAAAGATTTGATGCGAGGATGGATGCTTCTGACGGCTGGTATAACATAACCTTCAGGATGTAGTCGGTTTAGTTCTTTAGTTTTTATTGCAGTCAAAACCGAGAATGTACTTTCACATAAATATGTTGATGGAAATGGCAAAATTCTGACAATGCTGCATTACTCAAGTCTTCGTATTTGTTACACACACTGTACCAGAAATCTCCCATGCTGCTGTCCATTCTACTTTGCTGTCTCAACATTATTTTCACAAAAAGGATCCAAACTACAGTTGTTCTGGGTACCATCTGTTTTAATTTCAGGAAAATGTCGGAGAATTTTGTTTTACAGATTCTTCAAATGATCAACGATCAATGCTTTGATATTAGGAAAGATTGAAAGCTCGATGTTCGAGTCTTCACAAAAACATGAAATTGTTGGGAAGATTGCAAGATGTCCAGCAGAAATTCTGTTTTTCCAGTAGATAAGTTTGTTATGAAAAGCTCGCATGTTGTCAATGGAAGGAAATATGTTGCTGTTCTGTCCTTGAAATTTAAAATTCAACTCATTGATTTTTGCAAATATGTCAGCAAGATATGCGACTTTGCATAACCACTGCTCGTCCTCAAAGTGTGTGTTGCAAAAGTAGATTTCTGATTTTTACGAAAAACATAAATTTCATGTTGGAGCTCAAATAACCTGTTCAAAACTTTTCCACAAGACAGCCACCTGACTTTGGTATGCAAAAACAAAGTTACGTGTTCCAAACCCATGTCCTGGCAAACCAGTCAAAAGAGCCAAGAGTTCAGAGCACGTGACTTGATAAAGTTCACAACTTTAACCACAGTGTTCAGTGTCTCATTGAACTCCACGCTTAAGCATTTTGAGGCAAGTGATTGTCGATGAATAATGCAGTGAATCCATTGTACTGATCGATTTTTCCCTTTCACTAATGCTTTCAAGCCTCCTCGGTGACCCATCATGCTAGCTGCGCCATCTGTACACACAGAAACACACCACATCCATTCAAGTCCATGAGCACCGAGACACCCTGAAAGAATTCTGAAAATCTCTTATGCTGTTGTTTCTCCTGGCACAGCTTTGCAAGCTAACACTTCTTCTGAAACTCCCACCACTTGATCCACATCCCGGGCAAAAATCATCAACTGAGTTTCGTTTGATACATCTGTCGATTCATCCAGTTGTAATGCAAACTGTTTTCTCACTTTGATGTGCTCACAGACTTGCTGGATTATATCGTCAGCCATTTCTTGAATTCTACTTGATACAGTATCATTCGAATGTGGGATAGTTTTCACCATATCGACTGCTTTCTTGTCTATCATTATTTCTGCAATTTTTAGTGCTGCAGGAAGTACTAACTCCTCAACAATAGTATGAGGTTTCCTTGTTTTCGCAAACAAAAGACTTACTTCATATAAGGCACACAAAGCTTTCTCAGATGTATGCAGATATCCGTGAAACATTGCGGTGCTTTTCATTATACTCTCATGCTGCCTCTTGAAATATCCCACTGGTCTATCTTTCAATTCTGCGTGTTTGGTTCGCAGATGTCTCTTGAGAAGCGACGGTTTCATGCTGTGATTGGACAGAGTTTCGTTGCATATGACAAAGAGTGGAAGTAGAAGGTCCGCACCATTGCTGACAAACTGTAGCACAAATATTCTTCAGAATATTGTATTTATTTGCCCGCAGATGAATCTTCTGGTGGCTTCTTATCTTGCTGCTGCCGCGGCCGTTTTTGAGGAATTCCTTTGGCCTGTCTTATCAGAAGACGACCCAACACCTTCCGAATCAGTAACTTTCGTGAACGCATCGGTATCACTTCCCTTCCATTTCACTAAAAACCAATCCATTTTTGGGGTTTCCGCGAACAAAAGCCTTATAACCACCTTCAACTCCTTTCTTGCATTGAAGAGATTGTCTTCTCTTAAAAGCTACCAGCTTGCTGGGAAGGTGACTCAGGTGCTTTTTGTCCTGTTAAAAATGGCAACATCTTTCAAAATATATTTAAAATATTTAAAATATAAAAATAAGACACACACATGGTTTCTCACCTTCAACAACTTTCCCATCAGAATCAACTTTGCAGGCCTTGATGACCTCATTACCAGCGACAGAGAACAGCTCAAAGCAGTTTTGTCGATTGGTGCTTTCTGGCGGCAGTTCACGTACCTGGATGTTCTCCAGAGGAATTATGCCTTTGGGTTCTTTATCCTGAAGATTTATATAAAGCATGATAACTCAAGCACATATCAAGACCCCTTAAGCAACTATTAAGTACAGGCTGCCTGCCTGTGTCTGTCATATTTAATAATTTTAATAATTTTTACTACAAAACCATGTAAACAAAAAAGGGAGAAAGTCCAGTTATTTGGCTAGATAAATCACAAAAAGAGTTATATGTCTTAACATAGGAACAAGAAGACACTAATTTGAAATTGAAATTTTTCTGGATGTACTTTAAAAATGATGGGGAAACAAGTGCACATACAAAGTCAGCTAGACATTTTTGATCATTTTTGAGTCCATTTCTGAAACTGAAGGCATTTTTTGGTCATCTTAAGTTATATTTATTCATTTCTACATAGTGTGTGATGATTAAAATCCACTGAATATTAGACTAAACCTCATAGTGATGATCGATTGTGCATAAACCTGTATCAAAATTTTCTTTTTGGAACTATGATTTGATATTTTTCCTTTGAATTTATAAGAAAGTGCAAGTTTACTATAAAATAAGGTAGGAACAGTTTCTTTCTCTTAACTTTGAACTTTGAATAATTTTGAATGATTATTTTAATTTATCTTCCTCTCATATTTAGCTTATTTTTCATATTTTGAAACGTACTTTAAATTTGTGCATGCCTGGGTATCTGAATCAAACACCAAGGCTCAGACTTAATGGATCAATATGTCTCGCCACATTTTAATCATCTGGATCCTTATTTGTACTGCATATTAAACACTGCTAAACATGAAGCTGGCAGTGAACTTCAAATCATGGCTGAGCCAGTATATTAGTAATAATGATGATAGTAATTATCACAATAAAAAGGAAAAAAATGGAAGAGAAACATTTGCATGGCTCAATATCACTTTAGTACCATTCTTATTTTTAGGGAGTGTAATAAACTATACACCTTATCAATGTAAATGAAAACAATAATAAAATAGATATCAAACCAAAAAGTCAACATTGGAAAGACGGAGTCAGGAAACTGAGTAATCAATAACATGCAAATCAGTGGTATACTAGTCAGCAAAGCACTTGAGAACAGTCCACACCAATGAGGACAGTGGCTAAACGTCTTCGTAAAGTGCCTGATTATTTTTATTTTTTCCCCTGTCTGCATCACCAGTAATAATAAAATCACTGTACTCAGGTAAAATCATGAAACAGCCAGTTTTCTTAAGTTTAAACACCTGCACAGATAACAAGAGGTTTAAAAATTTTCTAATATAAAAGCAGTCTATTTTGGACACTTACAGTTGTGTACTGGAAATAATATAGGCAGTTGTCATTGAGGATGAACCACCTGCGTTTCCAATTTTTATAGCGCCCTCCTGCAAACAAAGAGCAGTAAATATAAATCATTGCATGGATTGCTCAATGAGCTAAAAATAAACTTAGTAACATTTAGTGCCTGTTATATTACCCTACACCTTGTGCAAGGAAGCTTTTATAGTGTAAACAAGCAGAAATTACATTCTACTCCCTAGAATAGGAGCAAATGTGAGCTGTGTAATGGCAGTGAACAACAGCTAAATGAAAAATATCAATTCTCAAAATCTTGCTGTCATCAAATTGCGAACAATTTAACCAACAGTAATAATTTCTACTGAAGACATTTCCTGCTAGTAAAAATAAAAATTTCGTCAATGTCATCCAAAACTCTAGCAACCATCAAACTCTCATAAATGATGGACAAACAATAAGCTTGTCAGCTATCCTACAGAAGAAGCCTGCAATTGAAATTAAGCTATTTATAATTATAGTCTAAACTATATATGAGAATGCTATGAGCATGACTGAGACCAGACCTGATTACAACCAGGGAAGTAAAGTTACTTTTTGAGCAATCTTTGTCTACTAATTGCCTTTTCGTCTCGAATAATATGAAGTACTAAATCAAGCTTTAGCAGTAAATGGGGAAATGCCTGTTTCAATTAAGCAGTTAAAAACTGTTAATGAGAGGGGAATGAGGCAGTGGCCACAGCATACATACAGGTCAGAATCTGGGCTCGTATTCATAGATACTGGCAATTTATCCATGGGTTCCATTGCTTTTATAAAGTAGCTCGCTTAAGTTGATCTGACAAACAGATTTCCAGTTATGAGCCATTGAGCAAGTAGAATCACCTGACAGTCATAGCTAAAATTCCTATTTATAAAAAAAGGGCCATGGTGCATGCATTTTTCGGTCAAAGGATGAAGCAGAATAGCCCACAACTAAAATGAGAAACGTTAAAAAAAAATAATAATAATCAACAGTGTAAGCAAGAAACTGCAAGCTCAAGCCAAAAAAAAAAAATTCTTTTCATTATGAAACAAAATGACCATGTCCATTGTGAGATTCATTTGATACTTTTTTTAAATAGCATTTCAGATTATGAAGTCCATAAAAATGCTACGTACCAAACAGTCCCATATTATATTATCTGTTCAGTTTATTTATTAAGTCTAGCAAAATTCTGTGGTTGCTCCAGTTAAACTAAATCAGTCACAATCTCCTGAATATTTACTCTACATGGGTAAGGTTAACACAATGGCTCTCTGATAAATTACTGGCTGGTAAAACAATTTGGGCAAGCAAACCTGGTTCTATGAATTAGATACTATCTGTGCTTTGCCAATTTTACCAGCTTGGGTAGCGTGACAGACTGGGTACATAAATACGAGCCCTGACAAAGAACTCAAAACATAAACTGACCACATGCCAAAATTAGGACAAACAACAAATATTGAAAAAAATGAACAAAATCAGAAAATCAGAAAGAAACAGATGCGTGTAAAATATGTAAAAGGTTGAGACTTGTAATGTACAGGTATGGTACAGTCAAAAATCTTATTTTCATATCCCAATTCTTCCAGGTAGGCGCAGGTCACAGATGTGTGGAAGGCAGGGAACATAGCATAAAGTAATCATAAAAGGGTGGCATACCCATTACATTGTTTCTGCCACAAAATAATAACACCAAAAAGGGCTTCCAGAAGATTTGATGGGTTTCCCAGAATCAAATACTACTATACGCAACACACAAAAAAGTGGAAAACTAGAGCCAAACTTCAAAAGCTTCAGAATCAAAACAAGAAAGCTTCAAAGAATGCTTTAAAAAAAAACAGAGACCTATATAAACAATTACTGACAAGTACTAAAACCATCTAAAGACAGTTTTTTGTTCTGGGCAGTACGGTATCCGGCCAACTGAAATTACTGCTTTCAGCTGGTATTCCATTTTGAAATGAATGTGCTTTTCTTGGTTTCTCTCTCTCTTCTGGAGTGGGGGGATTATTCTAAAGCTAATATAAGCTGCCTAAACCACTGACTAAGTAAAACCTAAGGTTGTACAGCGAGCAAGTTAAAATATTTCTTTTTGTTTGAGTTAATACATGTATTCATTTAAATGAGTGGCGATAAAAGGTCAACACAGACAAAAAAAATATGTTCTGTAAGACAGTCTTAGACTATATGTATATCCAAAATTTTTAGCCTTCCGCATATGTACACCTGAATATAAAAACACACATGGAGCAAATAAAAAGAACAAATAAAAAACCAAACAAAACTTACTGAACCTAGATGCTCCTTTGTTGTATGATTAGTGAATGAAACACAAAAGAGTTAAAGGTGCAGATTTTACTGAATCTAAACAGTGTAAGGTGAAATACACAATAAATGAAGCAACAGCATTACCATAAAAATTAATGAAACTATGTATTTAATTCTACGGATGATACATTAGAGTTTCATTAAAAATGCACGTGCATCTGCTTTTTCAGTGTGTTGATGTTCAGGCAAAGACAGCTTATGGCAAAGTAAAAGTTTAGTTGTTTTTTTTCTTTTTACTGTCTACTGTCACAGACCCATAATGAGTACTTATAACTTTATAAACAGGACGAAAAACCACAATAGAAGGGAAAGAAAACCAGACAGCATCAGTTATTCCAGCTCTATGCAGCATAATCTCCTGTCACTTGTTTTGGGAAAATACTACTTTCATGCACCATTTCGGGGAAAGTTGGGGGGGGGGGGAGAAAAAGGAAAAGAGTGCACAAGTACTCATCCTCAGCTAAGACAGGTGAGAACAAAAGCCTAAATACCATACCTTGTTTTGTGAGCCATCCTTCCTTGACTGGATTGAAGAACGTGTGCATTAAATCATTGCCATCGTCTTCGGGAATCTTGAATGGCTCTTTCTTGATACTTTCATACAGACTCTGTAGATACAAAAAAAAGAGCAACCTTGTATGTATAATAACAGACTGGACCCCAAAAAAAAGATTCACTCAATCCATTATTTTTCCAGCCACTTTAAGGCGGAAATCCTTCGGACAGTAGGAAGAAAATGGTTTTGCCAGTGCGAGGGAAGGTAGGAGTACAGGCGGTGCTGACGGCTAGCGGTCGTTTCCAATTACTACTTAGACAATTGAGATCAAAGCCACTGCCGATTTGTCTAGTAATAAAACGTCTTTCTCAGCCGTACTTGCTGTAGGGTCTGAGAGGTGAGGCGAAACAACGTCTATCTGAACATACTGTCATGGTTAGGACCTAATATATTCTCCAGAAACAAGCAAAAAAAAAAAATAAAAATAAAGAGAATATAAAGGAGAGAAGGATGAACAGTGCAAAGGACACAAACAAAAAATGGGAATACCAACATTTTCAGTTCATTCCCATGGTGACCGTCAATTGAAAACAAAGCAGGGCGGGGAGAAGGCTGTGGACAAACGGTGTGTAGTCTGTGATTACATCTACGGTCAAAAAGGCTAGGACTTCAGTTTTGCACCTGCGGTTTTGTTTTGTAATATTTATATTTCTGTTTATGTGTGCATTCCAATAGCTCACTGAAGTTTTTAGTGTGACATACATGTAGGTCAGTGTACGCTAGTGTCTACACCATAGTATTATTATTCTATTTTCCAGTTGTGATGTATACTTTTGTTTCTCACACCATGAATCTGGCAAATGGAAGTCTGTGTCCATCTAATGCCTTCAGTATCCTTTCTACTATTTTCTCATCACTATCTTCACTTTCGCGGCAGCTGCTCATCATGCACTTCTGGGCAGTAATCTGCAAATGTACAATAAAATCCGAGGCTGGAAGCAAGAGGGCAGAACTTATATATAAACTGCTGTTAGTTGAGCGAGGCTTGGTTTGTTTTGGGCAACCGAAAGAAAATGAATAAGAGGGAAAAAAGAGCATCAGCAGCAACAAAATATAGTTTGCAACTGTATGTGGTTCAACTTAAAATGTGTCTCTGGACAGCGCATAGTCCTCTGGATTTTTATAGAGTATATGGCCATGTAGAAAGTAGCTCAGAAGGTTGACAGCAGCGGGATCAGTTAGCACTATTAGACATGGTATATATTGTGACAGCCTGCATTGTGAAGCTTGCTTACACTTGTGAATGTTTTGGAAGTGTGTAGTTCATCCATCCAACAAGTGCCTTATTCTCGAAGGGTTGCCATCGCAATTTTCAAAACACCAGTAAACATGATCCCTGACCCCTGCTGTCTTGTCAATGAGCTGAGAGCAACACGTCTTGCTGATGTTCATTTTACTACCTTGCGCCAGCTTTTTCATCCCAGATTTTAGCAAATACCACCTCTCGTTAATGTTTCTAGCACCTTTAGTTCTTACTATAATATTAATTTCCACGTTTCGGTCGTGAACATGCTCTTGAATGATGACACCTGAAACATTCATACTTTCATACATCGTCTCGCAGCCCACGCTTGTGTCGCTGGGTGCACACGTCATCCTCTTTGGTGATGTGCTGAATATTTAAAGCCTTGTGAGTCGATACTCCCAGAGTAACATGATCAGTGTGATATGAAGTTTTTCAACATATGTGCCTTGCATCTGTCATCATCTGATCCTGTCGGTCAGAGGAGATCACTGTTCTGCTTGAAGTGCAGCTGCGACAAATTGGCAAACTTAGCAAATTTTTTTATATTAAATGGGGATAATCCCCAATGTAATGTATGCAACTTACAGAATAACTGTCACCTAGTCGGGACGACAAGTTCCAAACGATAATATGTCCGTTAGGACAGCCAAAGATGATCAGCACATGCCCATCCATTTTTGACACCACTACAAGCGAAGATGTGCACGAGACTGAATGGGCATAAATGTGATCTACATTGTCCTTCACCTTGTTGTGCTCACCAACAAACAAACATGAACCATGGGGCCGCTTTTGTAGATGGTGAATGGGCACTGTGTTACAGACATGAATTGTTGCCCATGTGTACGAACATTGCATTTAAACGCAGATGTACTTAATGTCTGTCACCAGGTGAATAAACTGAAAATGTTGTATATTGTTATTCCCCAATTATGAGTAAAAAAAAGATATAGAGATATAGAGAAAAATAAACGAAAGCAATGAAAATAAAATTTTAAAATTCAGTTGTCTTTGTGTTTGTATCATTTCCACTGATCATCCTTCTCTCCTTTATTTTTCTATTTATTTTATGGAGAATACATTCAATTGTCGGTCCTAACCATGGCAGTATGTTCAGTTGCAAACCGTTTCACCTCAGCTTTCTCAATGCCAGCAGCAAGTACTCAACTGAAAAAGACATTTTATTGCTCTGATCTCAACCCTGCCCCAGGGTCCGGATAGTAATTAGGGGAGACTGACCGCATGTACAAGTCTGCATCGGTGATAACCTCCCTTCCCTCACCAGTGCGAAACCATTTTAATAAATGCCCACAAGAAGTTCCGCCTTTAATTAAGGAAACCTTTACAAGATTTTCTCTGCTGCTGTTGCTTGATTTCTTTGAAGATTTTGTTTAATTCACATGAACTCAATCATGATCCATTTAATTTTGCAATTCATTTCTAGAATTTAAAGAAAATGTATGCTGTAGCTATACCACCATATTTATATTTACCGTCAAAAGTTCCTCTGGTAAGTTGCCCCCATCATTGATGCCACGATTCATTTGGATAAAACGCTCCACAGTGGGCTTATCCTTGACACTGGGATTATGAAGGCTGGTGTTCAGCATAATTATGGCAAAAGAGAGTATATAGCAAGTGTCTGAAATAAAAAAATAAAGCCATTTATATGGAGCCTTTACAAATAAAAAAAAGACACAATGTTTCATACAAGTTTTCACTCTATAAAGATTTGGATTACTTAACTTTTTCCGAAATAAAAATGCATGAACAGTGAAACCTTGATTATCCGGTCTGCAAGTAACCGTGCAATCAGTTTTCCGGGATCGCCTAAGAAAAAAAAAACAACCTGCTAGACCACCAAGATTTTGCCCTCAAGAATTTTGACTACAGGAACGTACACTGCATGTGTCACGACTTAAGTTTTCTTTGTCGATAGGTCTCTGAGAATTATTCTTAAAGGATTGAAAGTATAGCATCTGTGTGCCAGCCTGGCGATCCCCTGCTGTGAAAAACCATTAGACTTAATCAGCTGCAGAGGACTCGTTTTGCACTCTCCCTCCCCTTTTTCCAATTTCCCATGACTGCCATTTGTCAATAAGTTTTGACATTTGTCTTCTGCTTCAACGCTTTTCTTGGAAAAGATTGTGTATGGGTCGCACTGTCCGTGAAGTTGTTGGTGTCTGCACCTCGAGGTCAGAAAGCGGCTTCGCATAAGTTGGTGTTGAAACAGTGCATGATATTGCTCCTATTCTAGCATTTGGGATTTTAAAAATTTCTTTGGTTATCCATGATTTTTGATCATCCAGAAAATGGGCACCAGTCATTAAAACCAGATAATTAAGGTTTCACTGTAGAAGTACACACAAGAACAGCATATCAAAGAAGCACAAAAAAAAAAAATCAATGTATTATAAAAATAAAAATTAGGAAGAGATGTAACAGCAAATGACTCACGAGAGTCAAAAATTGTGTACTGCTTACCTGTCTTAGTAAAGACCCCTGGATTAAGCTCGCAGTAACGAGCAGCAAAACACTCCATCATTCGATCAATTTTTTGCGCCTCTCCAGGAAGTCGGAAGCTCCACAGAAATTGTCTGTGAAATTAAAAGCTACATTTAATACATTATTAATACTAGTAGCCTTTTGATATTTTTTTAATAAGCCTCAATTATTTGGGATGGTTCTATGAAAAGTGAAGGAGGTAACAGTAGAACTATATACTAATTATTTTTTTTTACAATTACCTAACATAATCTAGGCAGTGTTAGGCAGCAAAAATATACAATATGACACCACAGCTTTGCAGTATTCAGCAAGAACTGTTTAAAATATATGATGTTTTATATGCACGCACGTGCAAACATTGTGGAAAAATGCAATTTACAAGGAACATTATTATTACTACTTCTAAATGTCATCAAGTATTTTATTTCAGCATCGGGTGCAGTCTGGGTGCAAAATGCTCTACCTAAATCATGGCCTTTGACAGACCTCTTTACTGATTATTAACTCAGTATAAGCAGTTTTTCCAAGGTATGAATTTCAAAAACAATTTTTGTAATATACACAAAGGGAAGCAACTGTAAATTTTGACCAGACAACCATTTATTGATTTATTGATTTATTTCCCTTAAACCGCAGCTATAAAAATATGCCACTTTAGGTCTTTTCCAAATTAATTCCAACCTGAGAAAATTCTGGCTATGTTCAAGTATGGAAATAAAGATTCTTCATAACTTTTACTATTAAATCAATCCTTTTATCTTTTACAGATCCCATGCAAATTAAAACAAAGCAGAAGTCAGTGTGATTCAATCAAGTTTAAATTCACCAAACACATTATTATGTCTAATGCTACACATTTACCAGCATTAAAAAAATACTTTACATCCTTGCCCACTTTTTTCTTTTTACCTGAGTGCTTGCACAAGAATCATGTCCGAGAACTCATGAAGGTTAACAAATGCCTTCAGCACTGCCATGTTGAAATCATTCCTGCACAGGTAACATCAACAAAAGTTATTTTTATATCATTAATTACACTTCTGAAGCCAAGATCACCAGTTTGCTTCTAGAAATAGGCAATAAGACAGGTGTTTCTTCCTTTGCATTTTTTTGTGTGATAATTTTATGACTGCAGCTTGACCGGAGACCTAACTGTATGGAAAACACCTGTGCTCACTTTTCTCCAAGGTAGTCCCCTATAGCTGTCTTGTTGAGACCTTCTCCTTGGAAAAGAAAGCGAGCTACATCTTCTGGGGTGTTCTGAACCAGTCCATTGTTTATCAGGTACTCGATCCCCTGCAAATCATTTAAAAAAAAGCTTAAACAAGCACATCTTCATCTGATTAAGCAACTATTTTTAGACGACGTGGTTGCATTAACTTCCAGCATGCTTGGCATGGCATAATGTTCTGCCATTTTATCGCCATTTTGTACCTCCCTCCTTGCCAACTGCATGTCCACATGCAAATACATATTTATGCCTGCACACACATCTATGCAGTAAAAGCAGACTCCCCAACCCCTTCCTTGTGTAGAATGTGCACTGTAAGAAACCAGTTTGCCAATACTTCAATCCACTTAGTCTCCCTTACTTGCTGCAAATATAAATCTTTGACCAGATCACTCTGAAGCCCAGACACTGCTTTTATGCAAGATGAAGTGCACCACAGAAAATATTTTTTAAATAGCCACCTAACAGTAGCACTCTCTGACTTTCTTTTTAGTGACAGTCTTACACACAACCTGACACTCTAAAGATAAGGTGGAGATGAAAAACTGGGGTCTCCAGAGGTGCTCTTTTATAGTTGCTTTTTTATCTAAACAAGTGGTTCACAATGTATTTTCTAGAAGACCTCCAGAGCTTAATCTGCCAATTCAGTTTATACAAGATTTTCATGCCAATTAGGATTTGAAAATAATAAACAACACTATGCAATGCCATTGTTTCTAGAAGACAGAAGTTTCTTTTTTTGAAAACACCTGCCTGCACAAGCCAAGCCACTGAAGATACCATTGTAAGTACTACTTCTCCCTGCTTTTTATCCACCACCCCAACCCTCCACTCTCGCAGCATCAACACTCTGTTCAACTTTGTTTTATTGTAAATGCTTACATAACCGGGCCAACAATTTTATTCTGATACTGGTACATCTTTCATCATTGCACTGGTTTCATAAGTTTCTAAAATCTTAATTATGGTATATGACTCAAAATATCTCATGTAACATTATTTCAAACAGATCTCTGTTTCTTTTGAATGATTTTGTGCATGTCTGTGTGTGTGTGTGTGTGTTAAGTTTCAACTATTATGCACTCTGCCAGCAAGGGGTAGGGGAAAACTTCACACCCAAACTGAGTGCTACATCACATGCAAATCATGAAAATTTTTACCAAGATACATAATAAAAATGATTTAAAGAATAGTCAAATTTGTGATCTCAGAGCAAGATGTAGTACTGCCAATAAAACGTTGCACAAAGTAAAACCTTCTGCATCATGCTTTTTTTTCAATCAACATGAATCTCCTTCAGACCATGGGCAGTTTTGAACTCAGGGCTGCCAGTGACTTAAGGCAGAGAGGACAAGAAGCTGCCAGTGTTCTCTCCCTAAGTCTGGAAGTTTCCCTAGACTCCATGGTTACGCACAGAAAGCGCTAGGGGAGCAGGTAAAAAGTGGAAGATGTAAGACACCTATCAACCACCTTGCCTTGCGGCATCAAGCCTTTAAGTACAGACCATCTGGCATCCCTCCAGCTCCATTATCAACTGTTCTTCCTAGGACTGGAGATTTAAAAACGTAAAAAAAAAAAAAAAACCTGTAGAGGGAGGAGAGGGGAGAGGGCGAGCAATTATAAGCACTGATGACCTGATTACTGTGACCCTCCTGTGCAGCCTGCAGCTCTTGATTAGACACCACTAAATCCTGCCCCTTGTGATTACCAAGCGGACTACGCTTCGCTTTACACAACAGTGAACTGCCAAGACCTCTTGCCTGTAACTTACTGAATGATGCTGAGCAGCTTGCTTTGTCATGTGCCACCATTTTGACCAATGTAAATGAGGCATATAAGAAGCCCCGCTAATTCAGAACAAGAAATGACTGATAGCGTCTTCTTGGTGAATCAAGTTAGCCTAAGTTGACTCCTTCAATTAAAAATGCAAGCAGCTCCCCCCACACACCGGTGTTTGAGAGAGGAAAACTGTGCAGGCGTTTGTGAGAGCTAGTTAGCTATCAGTTCTTTCCCGCTGCAGTAAATGGGCGTGATGTGTCACCCTATCAGTGGGTTTTGATCCTGGACCCAGCTCCAAAATAGAAGTGCTCCCTTTGAATGCCTGCTGGAAACCTAGCATCACTGCCTCTGCTGGAGTACTTAATTATATGTGTACCTTCGCTTCAGCTGGGTTAATAACACTTTCCCTCCTTCCTTATGAGTTCAAGCAGCATTCTTCTAGATCCACCCAAACAGCTATTTAAAGGGGGTTGGGGAGGATGAGTGAGATAATGAGCACAAATCTACTGCATGGCGGCTGCTGCCAATATTCTTACTATATTTCTTCTTTCCCCCCACATACACATGTGCTTCATTTCAGTAACCTGCAAATATCCAGGCATGATCAATTCAGCTATTTTTTCATTGTCATACTCCCACCTTCACCACTAGGAAAGACTGCAGCTAAGTGGAAACCATCTGGCCACAAGTGCTTTCAATAGCTGATAGTGCTCTTCCTTAAAGGTTGACAGTTAAATTCTAACTCACACCAATCATGAAGTTGAGCCTGAAGCTGCTAATAGATTAACAGATGCAAAACTGAGTCCTTTTATTGTTTTGTTCAGTGTAAAGTCAAAAGAAGCGAGGTTTTGACCTCTTTAAAATCATCAAATATCTTGGAACCAATTATTTCTTCACATGATGCGAATCAGTATCCTTTAGGCAGGATCATGTGCGATCAACGAAACCCAGTCATTTAAAAAATAATTCTGCATGGAAAAAGCCCTTTAAAAGTATATATTTTCTACGTAGCCACAAATCAATCCCATCAAGTCTTCTGTTAACATATTTGACCTCCTTTACATGCGATTTCATTGTTCTAGTTGATTCTATGATGGCTAATATTGCTCTACCATTCTTGATACAATGCCTCTTGAAACAGACTTATTCCCCAGGGAAACTGTCAGTGGAAAAAAACGATGGTGACAGCATTCTGCTTGATGTTGCTGATAGGTAACAATGATCTACTAACAACCTATTTCTCACTGAGTACCTCTTTCACTCTATTATTGTGACTTAACACTTAGACTGACCATTCACAGGCTGCTCAACTAAAGTTGGACCATACTTGATATCAAAACTAGGCTTAAGTGCTTGAACAATTATATCAACATCTTCAGCCCGTTCACTGTTGTTGCTGCATATAAACACTTGTAATACAAATATGTACTTTTTAAAAATAATACTTGAACAAGTGCTTCTCTGGGTCCCTTCCATTAAATTAAGCATGCTTCTATGTGTACACCTATACTGCGAATGCATGTGGGAATGTTGGGGCATTGGTCATTACAGGAAATCTGCATTAGCTACAATATGCTCAGTCTGGATGCAAATAAAAGAAGTGCATATCATCACCCAACTGCAAGCTAGTTAACCTGATCAAATATCCAAACTCCCATCATCTGACATCTCACATGAAGAATGGGAATTTTTCTAGCTTTATGAATGGTGCCATAAAATGCTATCTAAAAAAAAAATCAAACAAAACATTTGAGTCGAAGGAGATTGTGCATGCATCTGTACACTGCAGCAAATACTGAGTGTATTTAGAATCCCAACTTTTGGTATGCCAGGAAATATGATTTTGGTAATATGATCATAAGTGAGGACATGATATGAAGCCAACCAGCAACTCTATGTCTCGAACTGAGCGCTGATTATAAACCTTTAGTGTATTATGTTTGGCATGATTTTAAAATAATTTATCTACACACATCTTCTACTTTCCCATCAGTGATCAACCTAAACTGCAAGCAGCTAATTATAATTGATGTTATTTTATATATTATGCTTACATTAATAGTTATGGAAAGTGATACAAAGGGAGTGTAATTTTTGTCAAAGTAGGTAGGTTTGCCAGAACAATGCATGAATTACTCCTGTACAAATAATGGAAAGACTTTTTTTCCCCAAATCTTCCACATCCAAATCATTTCCTCAAATTAAGTACATTTGTATTGCGAGGTTTGAATGTACAAGGTTCAGCGAGCTATTTTTTTTTACCCTTTTTTTAATAACTAAAAGTGTTCACTAATACGATTATCAATCATTGCTTTCTGCTCTGTTATTCTGTAACTTTCTAAATGCAAGAAAAAGTCTAACTTCAAGCTTTAAAGTTAATGATTACATCGTGTTTTGTAACATAGTCATTCACATCATAGCTCGTTTTGTCTTTGCCTGTGATGTGTAGGAGGTGAGAAAGTATGCACAAAAGGATGCAAACATCTAGTAATTGACTGATTAATAATTCAGGACTCTGTCTCATTTCTAGCCGAAATGTCTCACTTCAGGCAGTGAATCTTCTGGGGTTGCAGGAGGTCATTAGAACACATTTAGAAGCTGCTAGAATACAACTATAGCCTGAGGGTAGGAACAAAAATGTAACATTAACTGTGATGGGACGGAGAGTCACCAACCTGATCATCGAACCTTCTCTTTTGATAAGAACGCATGTAAATGATTTTCTGATCTTTTACATTATCAAAAATCCTCATCAAATAGTGTTTTCATGAATCTCAAAAATATGACTTTATCTTAAGCTCATAAGTTTGTGCTGCATGTGGGGCAAGGGTGTTCACAAGGTGTAGTTGAAGCATTTGCCTAAATTTCTGTCAAGTGCTGTATGATCTTGTTTTGCAAAGTAATCATGTCAATTGTCTGACATTATTGAAGATAAATAATAAAGCATAAACATAAAAAAATATTTAATGCACACAAAGGCACTATTGTAGTTTGATTTGCAATTACCTAATGGAGACGCCAGTGCAAACCATGGCTACTACCAACTTTAAGACTAGTTACTAATATCTGACACTGAAGATGACTTCCACTTAAAACAAGCACAAAACACCCCTGCTTAAAAAAAAAACTTCAAAGAAACCCTTAGTCTTGCTTATATGTAGTTTCTGAGACTGAATGCAAGTGAACTGTTAAAAACATTGCTGCTTAATCTCATCACTTTATGCTCTCAAAACAGTTGTCAGTTGTCCCTTGCCTGGCACCTGGCGTTGGGGAGAGCACAAGGATAGATGCGGCAGCTGACAGGGCCTGCCACTCTTGCCTGTTGTGGGCAATAGTGAGCAGGTCCTGTACAGGACGACCAGTCCAGTCTTTGACGTTTGTAAGCCAGTTCTTTCTCTGGTCACCACAGTGTTGGCCACCCTCCAAGGTGCCTTGAAGGATAGTCTTTGACAAGGTGTCGTGCCGGGTCACATGGCCAAAAAAGAGCAGCTTACGTCACTTGAGTGTTGATAGAGGTTCCTGGTGTCCTACATGTGTGGCAATCTTGTTTCATACAAAGTCGTTGGTTTTATGTTCTTTGTATGATCTTGTTGAAAGAGTTGATAAGAAAAGTAATGGTTGAAAAAGGGGAAAAGAGATGCGACCACAAAAGATAAAAGATGCACAGAAGCAACAGGGCCCTTTGGAGAACAATTTCCAGTGACTCCTTGGAGCCTAATGGCAAACTTGGAAATTGAGAATTCTTGCCAGTCTCTTCACAGTTTGTGCCTGTCAATTATATGTGTTTGGATGTCCTTTAGGCAGGGCTAGTTAAAACACCATTCAACTCATGTAGGCAAAATTTTTCACTCAGATGAACAATACTACTAAATATTTCAATCAATCAATCAATCCTCTTCGTGCTAGTTGCTCACAAGGCCTCAACCAGAGCCTGCCACTGATGTTGAAACTCGCTCCAGGCGACCCCATGTCCAGCCCTTTCCTTTCATCTCCCTTTCCACTGTTCTTCTCCAAGTTTCCTTTGGGTGGCCTCGTTTTCTTCGGCCATCTGGAGTCCATCGTAGGGCGATTCTGGAGAGGTCCTGCGTGGTGATACTCGGTTTCAGTTCTTCGGTGGAGTTCTTCATTGGTGATGGTGTTTGACCAAAAGATGTTAAGTATGTGCCTGAGGCATCTGTTTTGGAAGACGTCAAGCCTGTTACCGATGTTTTTGGTCATCTTCCATGATTCTGATCCATAAAGGAGAGTGCTGATCACATTTGACTTGAAGATTCTCAGCTTGGTCTTCTGACTGATGTTTTTTGCCTTCCATGTGCTCCTGAGTAAGGCGAAGGCCTGGCTGGCTTTCGCCAGTTGGGCTCGAATCTCTACCTCCGCATCCCCAGTGTTTAACATCTTGGACCCAAGAGAGATGAAACTGTCAACTTCCTCAATCTCTTCTCCATTTAGTTTGATGTTTTCTTGGACTCTGGCGTTCACTCTCATACTTTTCGTTTTCTTTACGCTGACCTTCAAGCCAAGGTTTCCAGCTGTTTCTGAGAAAGCATTTGTTTTCTCCTGCATGTCTTGGTGGTGGTGTGACAGCAGGGCAATGTCATCAGCAAAGTCCAAGTCTCCCAGCACTGTTGTTGCTGTCGTAGTCATGGTCCATTTGATACCTCTCCTCTCTCTGTCGGTGAAATTCTTCATGATCCAGTCCATGGCCAGGATGAAGAGGAACGGCGACAGAATGCAGCCCTGCTTCACCCCAGTACTGGCGTTGAAGGGGGCTGTGAGCTCCGCGTCACAGACCACCTGAGATTTGAAATCGCTGTACAGCATTGCAACGACCTGGACAAGTTTTGCAGGGACTCCGTAATGCCTCAGGATCTTCCTTAAGGACTCGCGGTGGATGCTGTCAAAAGCCTTCTCCAGGTCGATGAAGTTGATGTACAGCCCAGGGCGAAATCCTGCTTGCTGAGGCTGGAGGTCTTTCTCAATGGTTGCCGTCAGTCTTGACAAAACAATCTTGCTGAAGACCTTGCTGGTGAGGGAAAGAAGTGTTATATCCCTCCAGTTATTGCAGTCTCCAAGATCTCCTTTCTTAGGTAACTTGAAGATGAGCCCTGTCTTCCACGCATCGGGGATCTGTCCTGATTCCCAAACTTGCCTGAAGATTTCAGTCAACATGGGTGTCATGAGATAACTCTAATGGGTAGGTAACAATCACCCCACTTAGTGTCCAGGGCGGCTTGTTGACAAGCCTGGGGCCCCTTTGACAAGGAAGAGGGGGCGTATGTCTAGCGTAGGGGTATTGTTTTGAGTAGATCGCGGAAGTGGCGTGCAGGGCAGACGGCTCTAAGTGGTTTCGGCAGCTATGTGTGGCTGGCCAGCTGGCCAAACGTCAACAAAATCTAGAGAGACAACTCGGGGCGCCGTGCACCTGTCCGCCAGACGACGTAAGACATGGGAAAAGAGGCTTAGGCACCTGTCCACCGCCACCCATAGGCGTGGCCAATGGTCAAAGGAGGCAGATCTCTTGTCCTTACTGGTTGTACTTGTACTGATTGGATGATGAGTGAGTGACCAATGGCATCCCTCGATTGTAAGAATGTAGAGATAAAAGTAGAGAGACGAGAACAGAGTGGACACTTCGCTTACTTTCCACAAGACGTCAGAGGGGACGGAGCAACTGGTCAGAAGCCGAAGCTACTTCAGCTTCCTAACACCAGCTACACTTCTGCCTCAAGACCGAGTCTTAAGCCACGAGGGCAAGACTCGGGAGGAAAGAAGTTGGATTAGAGAACCTTGAGAGAAGGAGGCGAGTCAGTGACGACGGACTGTCAGGACTGCCTGCTGTCACCGTGGAAATCAAAGGGCTACATGACTAGGGCTCGCACTACCTCTCGCACCTGTGAGAGGTAGACGCTCGACGTTAAGGCCGCCAGAAGCTGTCGGTTCTCAAGGACTGAGACCGTCTGTTGGTGGTGTTCGTTTGGCGGCTGTACGTGGCATTACAGTCCTTGAAGAAACCACGTGTGTGCCCAGGAGTGGGGCAAAGCTCGAATCTGTGTCGCTGGGAGAGCAGTCGTCGCTCTCTGACGTGGCTGGCAGTTCGAGGGAGGAAGACGATGGACCGTCAGACAATACTTCAAGGGAAATCGTCAACGTGTCGTGACAGTCAGCAGAAGAATTGGACTCACAACAAACCAGCTGTAACAGAGCTAAGTTGGTGCACTTGCGAGTGTGAATGGTAGTTATAGAGAGAGGTAACAGCAGTGTAACATCAGAAGTACGTTCTAATATTGGGACCCCCCTAGACGAGTCCATTTGATTGTATTCATTGTTTGGAATGCTTTTGTGGTAAATAAATCTTTTCTTTCTTGTTATACGTTAAAATCACACGTCATTGAGTATTGTGTTCGGGGAAGAGGAGGGGTGGGGGCTCGTGAGCCAAGTAGTGAAACTGAATGATCGGTGTGTGATTATCGTGTGTATTTTCCCCTGCAAGTTTATGTTGACGTGGGCAGCTAGAGTTGACGTAACTAGTGCCCACGTGCCCGATTCCCCGGGGCCAGTATTCACGTTCTGGCTGAGAGACCAGGAATACTGTCACAATGGGAGCTGTCACATTCACATCTGCTTTCAACATCTCTGCTGTTATTCCATCTGCCCCTGGTGCTTTGCCGCTTTTCCTATTGAGGAGTAGTGCTACTCCTACAGTGTGTTGGTCGTCTGATCTTCCTGAGAACAGGATAGTATGTCCTGACACTAGTCTTCTCTTTCCCCTGCCGGTCCATCTGACCTCGCTGACTCCCAGGATCTCCAAGTTGTAATTGTCAAGCTCCTTGGATAGTTGGGGCAACCTGCCAGTCTCATACAAGGTCTGGACGTTCTAGCACCCCACCCTCAACTTCTGCTTCGGCTTCAATAAATCCACTATCGGGGCGCCAGCTCCCTCTCGGGTTTGACTGTCGTCTGTCATAAGTCCAGTCCCCTGGTATGTTTCATTACCTTCGGCATCCGTAACGAGTGCTCTAGTGTTGGTTCCTGTAACGTGCTTGTTTTAACATGGTGGGGTTGTTAGCCCTACCACAAGCTAATTTGCCTATAGGTGAGGTGTCCACCTTAGTCGCCTCTTATGACATGCCTGGGGTCCCACGGGGGTACTAAATATTTAAGGAAGCTTAAGTGTCATAGCAGAAGAAAATCTGGTTTCACATAAAGCCAGCGACCCAAAAAGGAAGTTTAACAAGAGACCTGATTTTTAAAAAATGTTTTTTATATACTCTCCACTGAAAAGTGATAATCCACATATTTAGGTAGCAACTGTGCTGGATATTGTTGTGACAGGATCGCAAAAGATGTGTGCTCATGATGACCACAAAAAGTCAAAATGAAGAAAAAATCCAAAAGGTCATCTAGGAAAATGGCTACACTGCACTTTACTAGTCAGACAAATTTGCATCACTCAGGTGAGTGAAAGAAATCATGTTAAGTATGGCTCTTGCAAAACAATAACATCTTTGTCACATCAACCACACATGAAGCTGATAATGAAAGTGTGCCAAAAACAGATATAGATGGCTTTTCTGGTTTCCCTGCCTACCAAACAGACTGTAACGACTTGCTGATAATGACACCAACATGGACTGTAATTGCACCATATGACGTAGCACTGAATTTATAGCTGTACACACCATGCATTATAATAAAAAGGAAAAAAACAAAACAAAATGGAAAAAACATTTCCAAAGCTGCATACTTTTTGAACTGGCTGTTTTTTCAGTTTACCAAATGTTTTCCACACAAATAGATTTACAATAAAATAAGTAGATACTTAGTCTCATCCATGCTCTAAACAAGCATTTGCCTAGAGCTTACCTTCTTCGGATCCATGTTGAACTTCTTTCTCCCAATGGAGATTTCCTTTGCTTTGGGATCTGGCTTGCTGCAAAAACAATTTAAAGTTTTTGGTAATTATGGACACCACTACTGTCCAGCTAGTATAAAATAACAGTTGACAGGTTCAATGAAAAGTTGTTTACTGCTTAGTATCAAATTCAACGCTTACAAAGCAATACAGTCGGACCTCGCTAAGTCGACCTTCCCTAAGTCGAAAACATCCCTATATCGAATTAACTGTTCCCGGCCAAATTCCATAAGAACAATGTACATTTTATATCTCCTTAACTTGAAGATTTTTTGGCTTCCAACCTCTGTTAGTCGAATTTTGAGTCATCACCAACCAGACGCAACTATGTCCCAAACTGTTCCAAACTATGTTTCAAACTGTCTCAAAAAAGACATTTGTATCCCATTTTCCTTTCATCTTTGTGTAAAAGGTTCGTTGCGTGCTCAGTTGCGCAGTGGACAACTAACTGACTCACACCAGTTCCCCCTTTGAAGTTGACCGAGTCAGGGGAACTGGCCGACACTAGACTTTTTCCCACGGCCGCTTCAAGTCGGCGGCCGCGCATCACTGGTCAAGATTTATGGCCACCCGCCTAGACAATCCTTTCAGGCGGTGGCGGTGGTACCTTGACCAGTGGACCGTTGGTAGTTCACACGCAAACTTACTGTGGAAAAATACGTTTTCTACACTTTGTCAGTCTCTTATCGGGACGAGCACTGAATAGAGTTCGTGTCGGTGTGGTTTTTCCCGTGCGGTACGTGCCGCGGAAATGGCAGTACATGCATCCGTATAAAACGATAATACTGCATAATAAACGGTTATAATACAGTAATTAAGCCAGAAAAACATTGTCCTTGATTAACCTGCGCATATTACGCCATTTTCCCTAACTCGAAAACTCCGTAAGTCGATTTTTTTTTCGGGTCCCTTCGAGTTCGACTTAGCGAGGTCCGACTGTACTTTTAAATGTAAAATATTATGTAAAGTCCATACCATGAGCGCATTACCAATAAAAAAAATGTACTTTTAAATGTAAAATATTATGTAAAGTCCATACCATGAGCGCATTACCAATAAAAAAAAGAAATGGTTATATGTATGTTACAATAGCTGTCTAGCTCAGACTCAACAGCTTTGAGATTCCAACAGAACGTAAGAATGTAATGTTCATAGTTCTGGAAATTATATTTCCCTTCCTAAAAGGCCAATCCTAACCCACCTAAAACCTCTCACTGCAATTCAGCAACTTGACCAGGAAAAAAGTCAATATAACCTTCACAAAGAGGAACTACTAGATTAATTAATTTAAATAACTTTTGGTTTACCATCTGTAAGGTGGTTTTAGACCCCATCTATTATAATAGCCTCCATCTTTAATATACCAAATGAACTATTATTTAACTTATCTGCATTTACTGTTACTATAACTTACTGTAATTTTAATTAAGTTGATCAAACCACAGAGACTTTAAAATCCAACTCACTGCATGAATATAGCTTAAAATTTTCTGCAGTTTGTTCATGTGGATGTCCTCCCTTTCATTAAAAAAAAAAAAAACAAATCCCCCAGAGATAAGCAAGAAACTAAGAGTTGCAAGAAAATGACTGAAGCCATGGTGTAAAGTGGGTCAAGCATGAAAGGAAAACAGCCTTGACAAACACTTATTGTAAAAACCAAAGTCACTTATTTGTTCAACATGTAGTAATCCTGCATTTAAATGAAACAGCAGTATATAATGTGATCCATAAGTGAAATAGTTGGGAGGAAGTATATTAGAAAATGTTAACAAGCGCTGCTCCTGTCTGCTATGTGGTGAACACTGGTTTACCCCAACCTCCTTTCTGAGAGGAAACACCTGCAGCTTATGGCAGCACGTTTTGGACAAATAGACCATTGTTGTCTGGTCCAAGATGTTTCCTCACTCACTCTGCCTGCTCCAAAGGACATTACAATGATCTTTTCTGGATCTCCATTAAAAAGCTGTTTTTCTACTGCACTTCAACTCCAGCACAGAACTCATCACCGTCTTTTTTGATGGAGATGGCTGATGATAATGATAAACTACAGAATACTACAGAGCACCTGTGAATCATCACTTTTTTTTATAATTCAAAGAATGTTCTCATGGCAACATCAATAACCTGTATAGGCAGAACTGATCTGTTAAGCAAACACAGTTTCTCCCTTCTGAAATATTACGGCTCCACCCTATTAACTGTTAGAAAACAAAGCTGAGATATGACAAATCTTACATATCTATTTTGAACCCTTTTTGTGTACTTGCCTCTCTTTTGCTCTCTGCTCTGCTGCCGCAGAATTACATCTATTTAATACTCAGTTTAGCACAAGCACATAACCTTTAAAGACAAGTAACATTATGTGTCAAAGATCCCCAGCCCCAATCATATTTCTCAACATTTAGGGAAAATGGCAGGCATAGGGTACACACTGTTCAGCATGCAGGGCCACAGTCATTTGTGACCAGAATAATAACAGGTTTTAATGCTAATTGTCTTGTTCATCTGCTCAGTCACATATTACATGAGTGCATGTGCATATGTATGCCTTCAGATGTAATAGACAACTAACAATAACACAAAAACAAGCCCACAACACCCTTTTAACCTACTTATTTATGACTCTAAATGAGACAATCAAAATCTGCAACACTCTTTAGCATACACAGGAGTATATTACCATTATATGCACATTATGGACATGTAGAAAATATATTTCATAAGAACAAAATTGTTGCAAATATACAAATGGAATAATAAACTCCTTCTCTTGATGCTTAACTCTGACCAAATGAAAACTTCAATGCCCTGTTTAACCTTAACCCCATGACTGATAACCTGTTTTTGGTTTAAAGGTAAAAATAAAATTTCCTTAATTCATGACCTACAGTTGGGGTCAGAAAAACAAAATGTTTCCCTGAACACACATATAAAACAATGTCTGCTGTGGCAACTGTAGCACCATTTTAAAATTCTGAATGGTGATGGATGAAAATGATGTATTCACTACTGATCTATTCTTGTAACTTCTGAAAATTTCAGGTCTGCTAAAAGTAAAATGCCTTGTTGTCGCCTGACATGCCAGATGGCACAGAGAGGATTGATTGAAAAGTAAAATGACCAGATCCACACACTGTGATGGTACACACTTAACTAATTATGCAATTACTAATTAGTATACGATCTTGGAAGCATCCATTACCTCATCATCTATCCTCATCTTCCGCTGACAGTCTCTATATAATTCCTTATCCTGGTATACCTTTCTGCCATTGGAGAAATGATTTGTACGCAGATGCTTAACACAAATGATGTTCGTTTCAGTCTCCGCTCACCACCATCAGAAAGTTACCATGGAAGAGCACCACCAGAAACAATCATCAGGTATCTGCAGTAACCTCTGTTGCTGAAGATGTGCTAATGAGTGTCATTCACAGAAACTTTCTAGATAAAATGTGGTCCAAATTTAAGAAGAAATAAACTTGAGCACAAAATTGTTGCATTAGCGCATCTGTATCTTCTCAGTAAACAACTAGGGGAAAGTTGTTCTCTGTGAAAGCTCAAAGGTAATGCACAATTCACGCTGGACAAAGCTCAAAAGAACACAGGATTACAGGCAAAGAGGCTGCTGCTGGTGGCACCGCCGGCTACGGCACAGATTACGGTGTGCCTCACTGGCCTAGTGGGTCAGCTGGCGAACACACACACTCTTCCATTTCCGAATGGAAGTGATGAAAGCGAATATCCACCATGTGTCCTATGACGCGTGCACACAATCAATGGTCAAGACCACATGGAAATCCGTGCTCCGTCTTCAACACTTTTTTTTTTTTGAGGGGGGGGGGATTCTTTGATTTCTTCCCTCTTTATTTTTAATTGCAATTGCGGGAGGATCTAGAAAAACACTTGTTAGAATACATTTATCATGTCTAGATCAACACTGCTATAACTCTCTCTAGCTGTTAGTGCACTTTCGTTTCAGCAAGGATTGCATCGCGAAAATTATGTCGAGACATATTCGGGCTCCGACCGTAAGCTGAGTGACTACTAGTACAAAAAAAAGTTGGTCTAGCGGCCTGTTTCGCGCTTGACACGCGGAAGTGAAAACTGAACCACCGACTCTTCGCTTCAGTCAGCCTGCATCTAACGTCAACGATGCTTTCCGCTGCTGGGAGGACAAAGCAGCACCGGAAACGGACAGACACATCCTGGCTGCACAACTACCGTCATCATCATCAACGCAGAGGGTGGAGGGGATATCCTACTCTCTCTCAAAAAAAAAAAAAAAAAAAAAAAATTTCAGCGACAGTAACCGTTTCAAGGTTGGCGGATGTTACATGGGTATTATCATTCGCTTCCCGCCTGCTACTTCAACGGGCTTAGGCAGCAGCTGTTGTTTTGTTGGATGGAGGAGGCAGCGCCAGCCTGAACGATGCCATCAATGCTGGCTCGCACAGCCAGCAGAACTGAAACTGCGCGCAGTCTGCATGCTAAGGGAAAGGCGAAGAGACGCGGTCTCGCTCTATGTGCGTGCGTGTGCATGCATGCCTGTTTGCGTACAGTTGAACTACTTCCTGTTTCAGGACACCATGTTTTATTTTAGTCCCTTGCGACCATTACTACTTACTGTCTTTCTTCTCCTCTAGATACCAAACGAAAGGTTACAACCACCAAGGACAAAGAACTTCACGTCAACTGCAACTAAAAAGGTCGGACACTCAAAGATGTCAGCATTTCGTGTGCTTATACCCACAGTTATGCAAGACGAGAAGTGCAGTCACTGAGTGGGGATGGCGGATGGGAAATCGAACACAGACCTTCAGCATTACAAACAACTCGAAAACGTCGCGACTGCCGCCAGGATAAAGTGCTTGGCGCTTAGAACTCGGAACAAAGGTTAAGTTTTGTTGTCTTACACGTACATATGTTGCCGAGGTGACAGACCATCGCGAATTCATGCCCGCACTTAAGTGTCAGGAATGGTAAATTGGACATACTTCGACAGCTAAATGTCAGTGGTCTACACTATAGAAATAACACAAAGCGCGAAGTAAAACTACATGCGAGGATGAGAATAATATCAACGATATATATATATACATGAGTGGCAGCACCAAGAATTTAGCAAGTGTACGATCAACTTCGGGCGCACATGTGTTTGGGTGTAAAGTTGATCCCGCGCATACAACAAATACGCCACACGCCAGCATCGACATCATGTCCGCCTCCTTCAGGTCTGGCAGAGCGAGGCACACCACTTATTTGCCTTCGAATGACTTAGCAGATTACAGCAGCATAACAGAACGGTTGGACAACGATGACTAACGTGTTTACACGAATGTACTTATCAGAGAGACCTAGAGTGGAGATAGGGCCAGTCTTCCCACACTCTGCATATCCAGTGCTGAAGACTAGGGATTTAGCTGCTGAACCAGCTGCCATGCACGAGACTTTTTCCAAACCCTCCCCAACCCCTATCCCTGCTCCCACCGGAGATGATGTACAGTGAGCAGGAGGTCACATCATAATTCTCTGCAGGTGCAAGTGTTTGTTTTTTTTTTTTGGGGGGGTGGTGTTTTTTGCGTGTGGTTTTCCCCTCCCCCTTCACATCGTGTTGCCACCGAAGCTGCAACTAAAGACGCCTGGGGAGAAGACATTAAAAACATCCGGTGTTGCAGCGCTGTTTCGCATTAGGTCTACGTCTAGATTTCATGTCGAGTCTGTAAGTCACAGGTCAGTCAAACCGTTAACTCACGTCCCGTAACGCGTGCGCCCTATGTGCACGTGGCAGACTACACGGGCTTCTTGCTATGATTTTTGGCGAGCACACACCTTGTGGAACGCTGAAAAGAGATTATAGGCTGGATAGGCCTGTTAGTGACCTGCTCCAAGTGAAATCCTATCCTTACAATGACACCCATGTGGCTTCTGGCCAAGCCTCCCCATTCTCGAACATTTCTTCAACAATAAATAGCTAGGCGTCTTCAGATAAATGGAGGTTTATCCTTATAGCTGGGTAAATTGGCTTCCCCTAGCTGATTTCTGGCGAGTAGCTTTTCCAGTGTTGATTTTATTGTAAACTTCTGGTCTATGGCTTCAAGCTTATTATGACTCAGTATGACATAGTAAAACACTTGTGCTCTTTAGGTCCATTTCCTCATGTTCGTTAACGGGAGCACGTTTCAGGTCGACATGCGACTCGCTTGCTCTTCCTCCACTCCTTTCTCTCTATGTGTCGTCTGTGCCTCAAACTATATTGTTCATGTCTGTTTTGCGTGTAAGGTACGTCGCAGTTTAGCCTGCGTAGTATTTTCCCCTCCCCCATTTCATACCACCTGTAGCATATCAGAACGGAGAAAATATTGTTCTGAGCAACTTACAACTACTAATGGCCGAGCTATAATCGAAACCAATATTTCTGCCAAATTTGGTGGAGATCGAATGAACTGCGTCGATTTGCAGAGGTTTTAATCGCACACACCCCTACAACAAAAATCACTTCCCTGGATTGTCAGAATACAGAAAAACAACAGATACTGCTAAACAGCAAACGCAGTTTTAAAGATATGACCAAACTCTGAGACCGACCTAAAATGAGTGTCTTGTCAATGCCTTCTCAATACTTTTTTTTCTAGATGAGAGAATAACGGAAATAATGCCCGTAAATTGACTATCTGGACCTACATGTGTGTTTGTATGCGGTATCAAAAGGTGAAAGACTGCAGAAAAGCAGAGTGGCCGTGTTAGTGCGCGCGGGTGTGTGTGCAAGCGCTCGCACGCATGTATGCAGCTAGGTAAAATGTAGCCAAAGAAATTCGACTGTTCTTCGAGTGGTGACCTCTTCTGCAAGAGTTTTGACACGTACGGCATGGAAAAAGCGCCCCCTTCGGGCAGTTCACACAAGCTTACGCAAAATTTCGCCATCAAAACTATTGCTCTCCACATCATAATTTTTTCCGCAAGCCACAGAGCTAAAATCTTGCTGCTGGTTGCTTCGCTAGTCATTTAAAAGAACGCGCGCGCGGACATGCACACAAGGGGGGAAGGCGGAGATCTGCATTACTGCACGACTCAGCCCTTGTAAGACATCCATGCTGGAAAACCACGACAGCAATGCATAGCCCTTTCCTCTATTGAAATCACGTTTATCTTTCTGGTAAAGGCCGACACTGTCGGGCAAAATGTTCCAACCAGCGACGCGCACGTCTATACTTTTGCTGCACGCACCATCAAGAAGCTGCTCTAATAATAATAATGAAGTTGTTTTTTTTTTTGCTATCCCTTTTTTCCCCCTTCCTTCAGCGTGTCCACTTCCAGAACACTTGACATCCCGAAGGTGAAAACCAGGTTGCATATTCTACTGCTTTTCACCATTTGCTCTGTTTTTTTGACCTACAGATCTTTGTTCTTTCAATGCCTTGGTGCTGAAGCATATTTAATCTAAATATATGCAAGTAACATAAGCACTAAAAGCAGCGTCGACTGCCTGTGAAAAATGCAGGCCATGAAAATAAAAACTTGCACTAAACTGGCAATTGTGCAACTGTTGATAAAGAAGGCGCCTGACACTCATTACAGTCAACCCCCTCTCCTTGCCCCCCCCCCCAGCAAAAAAATTATTTACATAGGGGAGGCACAAGATGTGACGCAATTAAAATGAGGGGTTTGATTTCTGCTCACTACAGCAAAACAGTAAAGGATTTGTTGGGTGAGGTGTTCTTGTTTCCTTTCGATCTACTACAGGTTTCTTAGTGAGACTACTAAAAGGTAAAGGTCATCCCATAACCTTTTCAGGTCGTAGGGGAGTGAGGTGTTAGAGATCCCACTTTTCTCGGGGCCAGCTTTTACATGAGGGTGGTGCCAATCTCCTCTCCCTCGCTGCCTTACCTTCCCCAACCCTCTATGGAGTCAGGTACCCATTCCCGTCAGCTGGGTCGACTGGGGGAAGTTTGCTGCGCTTATCGGGAATTGATCCAGCCCGCTCTCGGTTCGGAAGCCAGCGCTCTAACCACTCGGCCATCCTTCTCTCTTACACACAGTTTGGAATAAACATGGCCATTGTAACAGAAGGTGCAGCTCCAACACCACTGAAAGCTTTGTCCAAAGGATCAAAGGTTTGAAAATTTTCTACTATAACCAGGGAGGTGGTGACACAAGTGTTCAACATAAACAGTCTTTACTTCCTTTCTGTTAGGCATTTGAAACATGAAAAGTTTTAAATAAGGCAAAGTTAAGGTTTTGGGGGAGAAACATAAGCAGGGTAGAAGTGAAGCTTCTTCAGAAATCTAGTCTTCAGTAGAAAATTATAAAAAAAAACCCTCTCTTTAAACATTACTTCTTCATACAAAGGCGGAAAACAGGACCATCCCTCCAAAAACAAAATTGGATGGACACGAAGCAGAAGACGCCCAGCAAAATATTTTTATAGTTATTATTTTCTGATTTAAACAACTGAAGACTTAAAAGCCTTCTTTTAAGACTATTAAGAGTCTACACCATAAAACTCTAGGGTTTTGATAAATACAATGAATGTATGACACCAATTCTTTCTCCTTGATCTTAAGTTTGTTTTTTTTTAACCTTCACAATGGGACTCACAGATAATATTTGAGATGAATGTTTGAAGTATATTTAGTGACCTGAAAAGGTTTCTTAGTTTAGTGGTTATGACTGACCAGATCAGAGGGTCACTCACCTGGGCCAGTGACCAGAAAACTGCCCTTCTCCCTACTCTGCCCACTCATATGTAATGGGTACAGGTGTACCTGATTTATCAGAAGTCAGTTAAGTCAAAGGGTTATGATTCAGCCTTTTCCAACTAAATGCAGGGCAAGGCAAGCCACTTCCACTTGGGTTCACTACCCATACACTTATTATGCTATGGTGCCTAACATACTATTTTTAACTTTCACCCTACCTTTAAAAAAGGGTTATATAACAAAAATTAAACATTTATCGCGTTACTAACCTCTCTGTCTCTTTCTTACGCTTTAGCTTAAAATACACACAAGTTAGTACACAGTTATTCACTGACCTGTCATCGCCAAAATCCATGCCCTCAAGTTCATTTGTAACTTCTTCAATTTCTTGTTTCAGTGCCTAGGGATAATAAATAACTACTCTTAGATACAAAAGCAATCTTGAAAAAGCACTAACATGATATTAGCAACCAGAAAAAAATCAGAGCATTCTGCACATATTTCGAAGTATTTGTTAAAAACATGTAACTACTTTTCTTATGTATTAACAAGGTATGTGAAACAATAAACACCAATAATCCTTAACAAAAACTGACTGATGAAGGCATGTAAATTGTAAAGCATTTTCTCTTATCATTTGCATTGCAAGTGTAAGATGGAATAAGGGTGTTATTTTTGCATGTATAAGTCAGGAGATTTTAGGTAAAATCTCCATTAGAAATTCCACTTGAATGACCATTGAATCTAATGACAACTGCATTGAGAATCCACTTTCCAGATGTTGTTTGATTTATTTATTCAGTATGTAAATGCAGTAGTTTACCAACAGATCCCACAAGGTTTCACCGATAAAGGACACAACTTTAAAGTCTAAGACTGTTAATGCAATGGCAAGTTTGTGTCTCGTGATGTCAGTCTTATTAGAGGGTTCGCATCCTAATCATCTAGTTTTGCCTAAAATAAGAGAACAATGGACATCTTTTCACAATCTTTAGTGTTAGGAAAATGGTTATATAATTTCATAAAAATAGTCTAGAAGTGAAGTGCTTACCTGTATTTCACGAAGAAGCTGTGCCTTTTTTTCTCGGATGTTTTGAAGAAGCTGTTGCTCCTCTGGTGTCAAATCTGAAAAAAATTTCTAAAACATTACAGTTAAAAAAATTATTGTTTACTTTTATGGCCAAAACTAGTTATCAGCATCAAATTTAATTAACTAAAGTGACACCGTGGATATTATTATTTCTACATTAAATACAAGATTTTTCTGTGATGTGACAATAATAAGAATACTGACTACATTTTATTAATTCCAACAATGATCAACCCTTATCTTACAAAAACCAATAGTAGGAACAACCAAAGGACACCTAAATACTGTCTTTTTATTTCTAAAGTTAACAAAAATAAAGGAAACTTCATTAAAGTCCCTTTTATATTCATGGTCTACTGGATTATACATGTAATCAAAGCAGCTCTTGGCAGTGGTTGAATATACTTGTGCACTGGCAGAATCATCAAATGGCCAATTCGATCAGTGACCATTCTTTGATGTCATGTTCTATTTACTGCTGGTTTAGCAGAAAAACAAGTGAAAGAGTGGAGGTGATTTCTCATCCACTGCTCTTCCTTTTGTTGAAATAATGCTTCAGGATACACAGGCAGCTTCAAGCCTTCTCAAAAAGAAGTTTATAATAATAATAATAATAATAAAAACATGTGATTTATATAATGCATAAAGAAGCATGCTCTCAGTGCTTGAAACAAGAGCGATACAGGGACAACATATGCAAATAAGGATACAGCACTGATGTAGGGGAGAACGCGGCAGCCATAACAGAAATAGCTTGTGGCATTTGTCATCTGCTCGCTCCACTCAACTGCCCAAATGTACCTAATAAACTAAACCTAACCCTACCCCAAACCTCTGACAAAATAACATACACCGGCCTATGACGTCACGTCCCCCCCATATCAAAGTTCTGCTGCAAATAAGTAATAATATACAAACGTCACAGATGCAATGAGGAAACAGGGAACAAACAGTAAGAGTTTCTGCTGAAGAAAATGAACAGACGAAGAGAGTAAAAGGAAGAGTTAGAAGATGGATGAGCATTGTGTGGTCTGTTGTTAGAGTAATGCTTATGAAACAGATGTGTTTTAAGTCCATGCTTTAGAGATTCAATGGTGGGTAGGTGGCGGATATGGAAGGGTAAAGCGTTCCCCTGTTTTGCAGAACCATCACTAAAAATCCTGTGATCATATGTGGTTGTTCTGGTGACAGGGATACTTAGCATGCGGCCATAAGACAAACAGTGGAGTTGTCTGGCAAGAAACACGAAAAAAAGGGAGATATCTGCTTGTTTCTCTAAAACATTTTTATGTATAATATATGAAGAAAACAGGTTTGCTTTGTTTTGCACGTTTTATATTTTTTGAAAGAGTTCTTCTAAACAAAACTTTTTGTTTCTGCCACAAAATTCTTATCATACTATCATACTGTGGCTATACTTGTAACAACCTGAGTAATTTTAACCATTCACATATTCAGGGTGTTGCGATATTATATCGAAATAGTCTTTACTATCGACGGAAGGGGTGTTGTGCTCAGACGATGGAGAGCACAATCATGAAGAATACAAGGATTCAGGAGTTAATATTTTACATGAAGCAAATTGGGTCATAAAAAATCACACTAACCTTCTAAATTGAAGCCTCCGCTCCCTCCCTCCATTTTTGACGGTAGGTAAGTTTCAAAAGATAATACACGTCTCAACCTATTTCCGTCACTTTCACCATCAGTCAACGTCCGCCATAGTTGTAAATGCCTACTCTCGTAGTATCACGTGAAACGAGACTTCCCACGAAAAAAGAATAGGACTTTCAGAATCAAGAGAAAACAACTGAGAGATTTTTCTTACAAATATCCGGGAATTTCTTAACTTTCTTAAAGCGAGCATATTGTCTTAAAACAGTGAATCGAAATAAACTAAACCTCGTGGCCATTTTGTGGGAGTAAAAGATGACTTAGCGGACACGCCTCCCTGTTTGGAGTTCATAAACATTGTTTAGTAATCCCAAAAAGGATTTACCGGCACATGACGATGTAGTAAGTGTGAAATAGAATCTTTCGTTGTGTGTTTATGTTACATTTTATACAACCTATTAAATGTGAATACATTAAATAAAATATAAGTAATCATTCTTGCTAAATAAAATTGTGCACGTTTTAAAACGTTTCGATTCTGCGATCTCATGTGTATATAAATATATTCCCCTCGAGTGCTTTCGCTTTGAAGCTCAAGAAAGATTTCATCTAACATGCAAGATTAGACTGCTCATGAACCTCTCAGTATTTTGCTCCAGTGTTAAATTCGGGAATTGAGTGCTATGCCTCTACCTTAGTTTATGCGGTGTACGATTAAGGCCAAAATGCATCAGATCCGGGTACGAGCAGAGAGGCGTTATGAACTTGACATCTATGGTTATGCATAACGTTAATAAGAAGCGATTCCACTAAGTGTCATTTACAAAACAAGTAAGGAGCTTTTTTATGAAGTCAAGTAGTTGAGAAAGTCATTTAAAATATACCTCAAAGTGTGTATTTACAGTTAACCAGTTAAACCTTATTCTTAAACTTAAAACACCATAGTGGGAAATTAAAGGGAACAAACTTCATGGACTTTCTGAAACGGTTGAAGTGTGAAAAAAGATAACACTATATACCATAATATTTTTCATTAGCAACTAAATGCAATCAAGCAGTTATATTCACTTAATATTCACTTATTCAAAGATAGCAGTAGAAGAGTGACAGTAATGTAGAATTTGAAGAATCCTTTTAATTAAAGTTCTGTCTGTAAAATGTAAAAAAGTTAATATCATGTCAAAATAAAAACTAAGTGTTAATTCCAACTACAGCTACAACTATAAGTACAATTATAATTATAGATACTTAAATGTGCAAATATGTCAGAAATGTGTAAACTGCTAACATCTTTGCTGCTGATTACAATGAACATTGGTTGATTGCAACATGTGTATATCATCATATATGCATGTTGCAATCAACCAATGTCTGTTTAATCAATAAGCTCAGCACTATATGCTCTCATTCGCGATAGGTGGGTTAAACCAACAGAATGTGAGTGGTTTATTTGAAGAAGCCATAACCATGGTCTTTGACACTCTGCAAGTGACATGGATTGCAGCACTTGGACTGCCTTGCAGTGTTATCTTCACTGCTCTGTCCTGTTTGTTCTGTTTCAAGAAAAAGAATGGCTTCTCTGTGAGTTCATTATACACATTTTATATCAATAAATATATTTCCATAACATTTGAAACAGTAAGATACAATATCTAACTAACTTTATTTTGAGAATATTTGTTTTTCATTTTTTTATGTTTTAATATAATTTCATTGTAGATAGATAAACTGGCTTATATGTTCACTGGACAAATAGAAACTATGAGTATCTGCACAAACTTCAGAGCAGACAGAGTGTGTGTGTGTGTGTGTGTGTGTGTGTCACAGCGGGCTGCACAGACTTCCGTTTCATATTAAGAGATAGCAACAGTAACATGTATTTAAGTATGCCAAAGGATGATAATTAGTGGCCTAGTTCTCATCTCTTGTTTTAAGGCACCATCTCCTAAAATTTACATTTATATAAGCTCCTGCTATTTAAAACTGGAAAGCCAGGCAGTGTTCACTTCCTTTTTTCTGTATTTTTAAGTTTATCCTGTATGTGAAAGTTGTTTTTTGTTCATTTATAGATCCTGAAGTATGGTAACCTCATATGCAGCCATGTGTTAACTTTGATCAGTCACTGATTTGCCAAGTTATTGTTGTAATACTAATAGTGTAATGTTTTCACGTCTTTCTTTGTATTAGAATTTTACTAGCAATGCAAACACTGGAGGCAGCCAGGGACATCATAACACAACCTTCACCCTGGAAATGCCAGAGGCTGAAGAGGATGCAACATCCCAGACAGTGACTATTGATCCCCTTCCAGACATTTCATCCAGGATCAAAGGTCCTCTGCGACCAAGAATTGTCAGTTTGGATAATTCTAGTCAGAATTCATCTTTAAAACTTCTGGGTATGGTTTTAGAAAATCTTGATTTATATATGTGTAAATTTGATCAAATGCTTCAAATGCAAAAAAAAGTCTACCGTTAAAAACTAAATTAGTACAAATTTGCTCAATTTCTTTATTTTACCCAGTCTTGGTATTCTTTTAAGCTCTCAGATGAGAGGAGAGCTTACATACCTAGATCACTTTATGTAGGCATAATATGTATGTGTGTCCATGCATGAGTGAGTGTGTGTGAGAGAGAGAAAACATACTCATATCTCAGGGCTGTTAAAAATCACTGGTGAGTTACAAGAAAAGCCTTATAATTTATAATCCAGCTGACTGAGTGATATCATGGATGTTATAATAATAAAAATGTTTCCTTTCATAACACGGTATCACAATCCTATGGGCAAGCTCATGGCGATTTAATCATCATCGTCGTCATCTTCAATATTTAGTATGCATCTACATAAAAGTTATTAACATATTACAGCCCACCATGCTGTTCCTCGAAGTCATTTGACGTATCTTAAAGAACTTGGCAGTGGCTGGTTTGGAAAGGTAAAGCATACACTGTAACTTTTTTTTTTTTTTTTTTTTTTTTTTTGTAAATAAAACCATTTTTGGATCTGTATTTGGCAGATACTGTCTTATACTTCCTTTGAAAGCCTTGAATACTTTGCTTCTCTTTGCAGCTTTTCTCCACTAATTGTTTAGGGAGCATGTGTATTCTGCCTATGAAAAACTTTAATTTGGTAAATTAAAAAAAAAACTCATTTTCACTCTATCAAATCTTATTTTTTATGTGCAGTAGCAGTAATGGTATCTGAAAATAGCCTTGGATTTTATACATTGCTCTGTAGGTCATAGAGTCTAATGCAGAACAACTGATATCTGGAGTGCCCAACAGCAGAGTTGTAGTGAAGATGCTGAAAGATGATGCTTCAAAGGCAGAGCAAAAGCTTTTTATTGAGGAAGTGGCTCCATTCAGGTGAGGTGCTTCTTAGATACAGCTGCTTTTCATGCTTATGCTTATCAATGTTCTTCATCATTTCTTGTATTTTTTTTTAACTTACCTTCTAAACTTCAAGAACAGCAGCTTGTATCATTTTGTGATTTGACTTGTTTTAACCAAGAACAGAATGTAAAGTGTTACAAAGTCTCCTGGCTCCCTGATGTCTCCTTAAACTTCAGCCTAATTGGCCTTTCACTAATAAAGTCTTTATGCTTGGGATCTCTGTGATGCTTTAAGAGAAAGTCAGTACAGATAACACTAAGAGAAAGTAGAGAGCAAGAAGTATATATTAGTAACATGCTTCCCTCTGTTTCTATCTTGGCAAAAGATGTGTGCATGTGTGTGAACCGCATGGCATATCACCAAGTGACCTTTTGTGTTTTAGGGTCATTTTGTAACATTTTAGTGAAGCAACTGTCTCCTATGATGGCCACCTTTATTACATTAAAATGTCATCATAGATAAATTTATTGTATGTTTTGTTTGGCGTACATTGTCTGGGAACATTCTGGGAGATGGTCATCGGCCTGCTCAGCATAAGGTCTAAATCACATTTATACATCATTTATGAATTTGTAACCTGCCTTTGTTTTTGTCTGTTCCATCTTATAGTTTATAGAAATAAAAATAATCAACAATACCATGCTCAAATTATGCATTTCAAGAAAATAACAGATTAATTATGCTAGTGAATTCTGTACTTACAGAGAGATAGAGCATACAAATGTTCTGCGTCTTTTGGGAGAATGCACAGAAATGAATCCAATGCTTATGGTACTTGAAGCTTCACCTTATGTAAGTTGATTTTGCATGCATTTGAATGACTATTTGTCCACTGCCTTATATATGAATGTCTTTAAAAAATCTGCATTGAGTAATCAGTAACAGATTTGTGCATTGGGCAGAAAAGGTGATCGATGGAAAGTTGTGGAAAATTTGACTCAGGGGAATGCAAAATGTAACATATTTAGTAGTCTTTGCCCCCTGACTGTTCTCGGGATGCAAAGGAAAGAGTAAATCTTCAAACTGCTTAACGTGAATTTAAAATTTCTTATTATAGCATAAGTTTTAGTAAACTGAATGTAGAATAAATGTATAGTTTAAAATTATTTGTAAACTTTTCTTTCTGAAGGTAAGAACATATTGATGTTTTTCTTTCTTAAAATTTCACTTGTTGTAAGTCACTTGTTACCAGAAAGCAATATCACTAACAATGAATTATGGAAGGAACTTTTCTTGCAGCATAACTAAGTTGCTTTAAATCAGTCTATGGTTTCTATAGGGGGATCTGAAGGAGTACCTACGCAGTCATTGTCAGGAAATGGAGTCATTGCTTCAGAAGACGAGACTATTGCAGTTTGCCACAGATGCAGCATGTGGACTTGCTTGTCTGCATCGGCATGACTATGTGCACAAGTATGCTGCTAATCAGCCTTGAAAACATCCAATGATATCATCATTGCCATTATCATCAATCAATCATCATCATCATCTTTCTTGTTTATTTTCTAAAGCTGGGATTTGTTGTCTTTCATTTGTGGACCAGGGAGTTACAGTTAGGTGATTGGATTAGTTTTCAGAGACATTTTGTCTCAAAATTCTCACACACAAAAAAAGACTGGAAGACTTAGGCTGGCCCAAATATTGATTCCTGTATATATGTGATAGCGAGACATCACAGTTACCATGGTCAGCTACCTATTTTTCAGATACATTTGAAGAAGATTAAAGCTATAATTATTGTTACAGAGATTTGGCAGCCAGAAATTGCCTCATCATGGGAGATCATGTTATTAAGATTGGTGACTATGGATTTGCTGAAGAGGTGTATCAGGTTTGTTGAAGGGCTGTGTTGATTCTTGTTCCATGTTTGTCATATATCCTTGTCAAAACTTTATTTCTGATGATTAATAACTATAAAAGACATAAAGATATTGTAATTTATTTATTAAATTCTTCTTTGTTTGCATAAAGAAATATGCGAACAGTTTTCATCCTTGTTTTTTATATCATAAATCTTAAAAGTATCTTTGATCTTGTCACCTTCAGGAGGACTACTTCAAGAGTGGTAATTACCTTCTTCCAATACGGTGGATGGCACCAGAGACCTTGAAGAAAGAGAATGACATATGGGTTGCCTCTAACTTCTCAAAAGAATCAGATATCTGGTGAGCTTGCAGCTTGGAATGTGTCAACTAGCTTGTCCCTGCTTTGAATAGCTTTGGCACATAGGACTCTATATGTGTGTACTTTAACTCTCCTGTGTAAGCAATGAGGTTTTGTGAGGCCACCATTTTGTGTTGTTGATTCATGTTTCTAAACTGTTGTCATCTTCCTGAGTGAGGGTTGTTAATGTGATGGCATTCTGGATTTGGAGATCATGCAGTGATGAAAAGCTAAACAAACTGGAGAATACTGGTGTGACAGAGGATAATGATAAAAACAGCAACATAGAGTTTCATAGAGTTGATATGGCAGTCACTGTGAACAATGTTCTCAAGCCAATGATATCTGGGTGTTAAAAGTAAGAGAATGCCAGTATGTTGAGATGGATTTTACCAGCAGTAGAATATACATAGATCTTACATAGAAATGAAGCCAGTGATCTGCTAGCACCCTGATTTTTCAAATGTAGGAGGCAAGCAAGACAAGTTAGTGACATTTCTCATCAGCTACTCCTTTGCATAGATTGCAAGCTTTCCTTGCTTTTCACAGATTGAAAGCTATAGGTTAAGGTCTGGCTGGCCAGTTGACAAAGCTGCTATCAGTACTGTAGCATCGCTCAACACCTTTCTTGTAAAACTGTTGACACTTCTATCGCATTGCTCAACACTCTTTTTGTCCAGTTGGTCCACCTACATCATGGATTAGAGTCAGTTTGTTTTCACTTGTGAAAGAGTCCACAAACATGGAGGCCTTAATAAGCCAGCTGAAACTGTGTCTTAGATACAAACGTAAACAAACAATTCATTTGCAGCCCAACATTTTTATCAGACATAATTCAAACTGTCACCATCTATCATCTAAGCCCAATTTGCCATTTAACTTGCTTTTTCCTTTAAGCTTTGTTGTTGTTTCGTTTGTTTCAAGGTCCTTAGGAGTGTTGCTTTGGGAAATAGCAATGTTTGGGGAGCGACCCTATGATACATTGAGTGACAAAGCTGTCTTACAAGAAGTCATTGTTGAGAAGGTCTCTAAACTCCCAGCACCAGAAAAGAGCCTTCCACATTGGAACAAAATGTGAGTGTGGACTTGATTATGGAAACAGACTGTAAATTTAAGGCATGAGATGGTCAAGCAACACAGAACATTTTTCATATTTTGCCTCTGATAAATATGTTTTGTGTGCTTGGGTTAATGGGTTGCTGAGTGGAAGTTTATGAGAAAAACTGACCACCATCTTCACTTATTTTGAGTTGTACCAGTTGACTGCTTTGAGCTCAGTGTTGTTCAAACATTCTGCTGCAGGTATGAAATTATGCAGAGTTGCTGGCAGGAAAGAAATCAGCGCACAAAGGTGGATGATTTGCATCATTTGTTGCAACAGGCAGCAGCCCAGTCTTTCAGCGTGCCTGACACAGCCATCAACGACTTTGAGACAAAGTGGACAATCTCGATGCCTAACCAGCGTCTTCCCTCTCTTGACAGCAGCGATAATAGGAGCAGCAACTTGGTGCAGTCTTCCAGCAAAGAGTCAGAATTATTTCCTGTAGATATGAATTCCAGCTCATCTGATGCTCTTACTGAGGTTGAGTCCATCGTGAAAACTCCACCAGCATCTTTCCAGCTGACAACTGTGTCATCTGCTAAGTTGCTGCCTATATCCACTGTCCAAGTAGTAGAGGATGTGAAAGAAGTGACGAAAGGGACGAGCAAGGATGCCCCAGCCAGCATGCCTGGAGTCACAAATGCCACAGATTTAGAATTTACAGATTTTACCTCGTATGAGTCTGCTGATAATTCAACTAGAAGCCTTACAGATGTTTCAAAAGTCGTGATTAACCTGGTATCCACTGATATGTCAACAACCAACGGTAATTCAACTGAATTAGATGGGGTGGCAGAACCAATATTTAGAAGCACCATCCTCCAGACCTCTGAAGCACAAGGACCTCTGTCACACACTCATGTAGCCTCTACAGATGATAATGCCAGTTGCAATCTTTCAGTGACTCCTTTCCGACCCAAACCATCACCAAGAAAAACCAGCACACCTATGGTAAAAGAGAGCCCATCCATAGCAGACTCAACAGCCTCAACCTTTGCTACATCACCAGCCTCAACCTTTGCTACATCACCAGCCTCAACCTCTGCTACATCACCTTCATTTTTAACAGCTCTTGCATCTTCCCAAAACACAAGCCCCAGTGAATATTACACCACAGCCAACAATAGCACCAAATCATCAGAACCAACCAGTGGGGAAATGTCAGAAGTTAGCAGTGATAGTAGTTACACTTGCTATGAGACACTGACAACAACAGCCCTAAGCTTTGATCATACTGAAGATATGGGTGAGTTTGTGTCAGGTTCCTCTACACCTCAGGCCTTGGCACAAAGCAGGAAAGACCTGTTTTCTACAAATCCTTGGGAACTGCAAGCAACAGATGAAGCCAACATTGATGAATCCAGAGATGACAGCTTTGGAGAGTATACCTCCCCAGATTTGGAGATCTTCGATGGTTTAGAAGTCTCAACAGATGCTCATGCAAGGGTAGATAATCCTTGCTTGCCGCAGGAGCCCACAAATGTTCCTGAGAATTTTGTGCCTGTTTTGATCACGTCTGTTGATAACAAAGCAGCCCCTGTAGATGAAGCAGGAGATACGCCATCTGTCAGCAGTCCAGCACAGGATCTAGCAGAACTTGAAAGTTTTGCTCTGGATCTTTCTCACTTGGGCAGTCCCCCAGATTCCATCATTTTGTCAGGCAAGTCACAGCAAGAGGCTTCCTTTTCAAGTCCAGACAGAAATTTGCAATATTCAGACTCTCAGGACTTTAACGATGAAACCACATTCCATAGACCACCAGATGATGTCATCTCTTTTAGTCCATCTGCAGAATCTAAGCATTCTGATCAGGTCAAAGAAGTATCAGATGATGCAACCGATTCCTTGTTCACAGACGAGAAGCATTCATTCGTTCACCTTGTCAGTTTTGATGGCTTAAAACCACCACTTGATCAAAAGGCTGTCTCGCTTGACCAGCATATCAGCCTGTCCAGTGTTTCTAAAAATGACAGAGAAGTCGAACCTCCATGTCAGCAGTCTGGAGCGGCATCAGACGATTTTGACATGTGGAGTGACTTTTCTTTTTCGTCAGCAGGGTTGGGACCACCTTCAGATCCTTTCAGCAGTAAAGGAGGAATGCTTCTGGAGTCTGATGGGGCAGCAGCAGCAGCATTTCCTGGCAAGGTAGGTCAGAGTTTAAAGGTTGAGTGTCAGGAGGGTGGTGTAAGTGCATGTGAAAGTGAATCTAGTTCCTTCAGCACAGACTCAGAGAGTAGCAACTCAGAGAGCAGCAGGGAGTATATATGTGAAGAACCTTGGGAGGAGTCATCGTCTGAATCTGCAAACTCACGTGTTGATAGTGAAGAATATGCTTTGCAGATAGCCTCTGAAATCTACCTCTCTAAAGGTTTAAAAATGGTCAGGTCTTTTGAGACCCCATCTCTGGAACCCATTCCAGAAGATCCTTTGCCGTCCATCTCAGAAGAATCTATGCCAACGCCATCAGAGACAAGTTCGCTGGATGTGAAACTTGAGGATGTGTTTGAATGGGATGACTTCATGGGGGATTCACTGGTGGGGGAGGAGCAGACTTCAGATAACTCGCCCAAGCAGAGTTTTGACATGCCTGAGTGGTCGCTTGATACAGAGAACGAAAGCATTCCTAGCAGCACCAGTGTGCATTCTCAACATTCAGCAGATCTCAGAGGAAGTGTTGGATCTGACAGTCGTAGGACTGCTTCAGGTGATAGCACACATGCACGCATCTCCCATTCGGATACTGAAGTTACACTGTTTGGCAGAAATCAGAATCCCAGATCATATATATCAGACTTTCTCGCAAACAGGACTAAGGGACAAACTTCCCTGACCATCACCTCTCCTGTTTACAAGCAGGACCAGATTCAGTTTTACTCTCTCTTTAAAGAGGAGTTTGATTTGGAATCAGACTCAGCATCAGAAAGCAGCAGTAGCCCAGGAAAACGTGATCTTGCACTTGAATCTGGGAGCCGGTCTCCAGCCGAGTGCAAGGTTGAGGTCAACCCACCGCATGATGAGGTACCCCTGTCAACCTTGCTTCATAGCCTTGACCCTGCAGGGAATGGGGTGAATGCCTATCCTGAGGTATGCCACACTCAATCAGCATTCAGTTACAGGCTGTTGTAGCCATTTTCCTCCAAGCATGCGTTATTGTGGTGGGTTGCCATCAAGATGTTATAGTTAACAACAGTTCTTAACCATATAAATGAGATATGCTGCTGTTGTCATAACATTTCAGTTTACTAGCTGCCATGTGCTTTATTTGTTTTGTTCCTCAAACCCATTTTGGTTTCTTAATACAGTTCCTTTCTTTATTATGATTTTTCTTTGTTCAGCTCCCATATTTTGAATTTCCCATAAAGTGTAATGCAGTTTCTTGTTTTGGCTTATGTTTGACATTGTTTGATGTAAGTTGATTTTTCTGTTGGGTTTTATTACCTGCCTTATTTGTTGGAGAATAGAACAGTTTGCAGCAGCTAAGTATGCTTCATTCATACATTAGATTCTTTTTTTTTTGGCATGGCTGAACTTAAGTCACTGATAGCAGATTTGGTTTGCACACAAATATTTTAACCTGCTGGATTTTTTTTAATCCATTAATACTGGGCTGATGGTCTGATGCCATGCACCTCATTTAGACAAACACAAACTTAAATGTTTTATCACCCACAACATTGGCCATCAAATGAAGCCAGAAATGCATTTTTTTCTGAGAACTGAGCTATATTAACTGATTTGTGAGATGTTGTCATAACACACTTAGCGATTTTGGAATACTTTGGACTACCATTCAGTCAAAAAAGTTATAGTTGACAAACCATGTTTATTTGGCAGATAAGAATACAAAACTGTAAAGAGTGAAGTAATATCAGCTGTCAGTAGGTGTTTTGGTATTTTTGCTGTATAAAGTAAATGTTGATGAGATTTTGATTCATATTTACAAGTAACAGGATTTTACAGGATCACTGTATCAGAGGTCCTGCCTAGTCTTAGTCTCCTAGTAGGTAGTGGCCTATTAAGAAGTAGCTAACTTCTATAGGATTTTTTAGGGCTTTTCTGCTTTCTGAATCATCACCACATGATCTGGATATTTAGTCATCTGCTTATACCTGCACTATATAGATTTTAAGGTGCTGAGCAAATGCATGTAAAGACATTTCAAGTCCCCAAGAAGATGCAAACTGTGGTCTGCCAGATTCCCAGTGCCTGATGCTTATTTCTGCAGATGAACCATAAATAGAGCTGCTTAAGAACCTCATTTCATCCTTACTTTTCAGTTTTATTCTTTTAGTAGCTTTGCTCCTGTTGCTTGCAAACTTGCAGGCATGATGAGGATTATGAGTATAGCTAGGTTAGCTATGTAGGAAAAGAGCTAGACACAAGCACAAAGGCTCACCCAAGTCAAACAGGAAATTAAGCTCAAAGCTAAAGGTGGTGGTGGTGGTGATGATGAAGAATATAACATATTAGACATAAAACTGTCATTGGTTTGTCACAAAGCTATGCCATAAAATTGTTTTGAAGAAAGACACAATGGGTTGACCTTAATTCTGTTTAACATCACTTAAGGCCACAGTCAGTGCAAGGGCTTCCGTAATGAAGAGTATCCCACTCGGTGAAGTTATAAGCTTCAGTATACTAATGAAGAGAAGCCCTCTCAGTGAGCCTACTTTTGTGTAGGAAATAAGGCCTTGACCTCTCTCCCAGATGCATGTGTTCAAAGGGTTGTATCTGCAAATGGAACAGAGATTTCTGCTCAGATTTTGGGAATTAACACCCCTTATGTGAACTAAACCTATTCATTAAAACTAATTTTGCCCATGGGTAGACTCATAGGGCTTAATGCACTGTAAGCTCACTTCTATTAGGTAAGACATATATGCTTAGTGAGATCAGGAGTAAAGCAGGGATATTTACTTTTGAAGTAGATAATTAAATACATCAGGAACAAGATGTTGCTGAGCATTACAGAGGACAGGTAGCAGTGTGAATTCAGCCAGAGCAGGATAGATTTTATTCCTTAGCATTCACAAGCAGTTTCAGTGGAAAATGCTTTCATATCTAATGCTGCATGAAATATTTCAGTGCATGTGTTACTTGTCAGTTGCCTTTATAAAGTGGTATAAATTTAAGTTGCTGTCATCCTTGGCATATTCCATGCAAACTTTTCTTGATGTTCAAATGGAACTTGCAAAATATTTATATTCACTTAGAATCTCAGTGTAGGGGAAAATGGTCCAATGGTAAGTATTAAGTTTGTATTTCAATAATTCCTAGAAATTAATATTTTCTTATGTGCTTCTCGTCATCTTCACAGTTAAAATTAGCTAGCAGAGCAAAGTTAAAAAAGTGCACGAAAGCTTTTTTTTTTCAGATCAGAGTTTCACTTGTTGTCAGACACACTGTCCTTTAATTTATGTGTCAGCTTCTTTGAGTGATATTTTTAATAGTTTGTTTTGGTATTTGTTTTATTGGTTTGACCAGACATCATCATTGTTTTTTGTGTTTTGTCTTTTTTTATTTGGAGTAATTGAGAAAATAAATTACTCACTCATGGTAGGTCACAGACTGTTTAGCCCAGAGATGATCTGACAAATAGTTTGATATATTTGCACACCATCTACATCATTGTGGGAAAGCAGGTAACTGAGGGACTAACCACACAAGTCCTAAGCCAGAGAAGAACACGCTATACAGTTTAGTATGCACATATGTATATGACACAGCAGACATCTTTCAGTCAACCCAGCTGTTGAACAGGTGCTTGACCCCTGAGAGGTTTGCGGAATTGAGAAAAGCTAAAGAATGGAGATAGGTTCCACTGAAAATTTTCGAACTTAAGATAAGCACAGTCTATAACCTCAACCAAAAGATTATGAACTTCCTTTACATTTTACCTTCTCTTTTTAATAGTTTAGCTATGAATAGCTTTCTTTGTTAAGGTATTAGCTAAAGTGTACAGTAGTGACATAAATATACCTTCTGGTTTTGGAAGTGAGGACTACACTGCACATTGTTACATGTCATGTTAGCAAAATGATATCTAGTGGATAACAAGATGGTACATATTTTACCTGTTTGATCTTTTGTTGTTTCTTTGTGTTTAAGATCATTATACATATCATATTCAATCATTTTTTTTTGTGATGCTAGTGTTAGTAAACAATCCACCTGGAATTTATATTTTTCTTCAAAACCTAGTGTAGAGAACCCAAAACCAGAATGTGTGTGTGTGTGTTTGTGAGTGTGTGGGCACATCTGTACATATATTGATTTATATATATTATTTTTGCATCATGAGTCTAGCATTATGTAAAATATTTCTTTTTCTGAACAACTTTCAGGAGATTGCTCTGGAAGGTGTGTCTGTGACTGGAGATGGCAATGAGCCACCTGGCACATCTCTTCTTGACTTGACTGCTTTGGAGTCAGCCGACTCAGGAGTGACTTCAACGACCAGTGACACAGACCAGGGAAGCAGCTCTACACCAGGGACTGATGGAGCATCACTGATTGATTTCTGAGCCAAGATCCCAGCTATGCAGACACAAGTGCTAGGAAATGATTGTTGAGCATACCAGGAAGAGTTCCTATTGACATTTGCATTGGCAGATTTTTAATCTTTTCATTGCATGTGCCTCCTGAATGGTTTGCAAAATGGAGGAATTTTTTCTTAATATAATGTTAAAGATGCACAGATTCTACATATCAAAAGCATGTCATCACTGTGCACATACTTTGATGCCATGCTTGGAATAGCAAAAACAGTTCTACTGGGTTTTTTATTCACTTGTAAAACTGTACATTGTTGTATCTTTCTCATTACGTTTCTCTACAGATTAATGACAATAATTATGCTCTCCTGAGCTCTTTCAAATCTTTTAAACAAAATTGTAAAACATTTTAGAGTGCCATAACACCAATTTTTAATGTTCCACATTTGTTTGGACTTTGAATATTTTAATGACATCTGCTGTTAGCTGATCTCTGACATATCCTGTAACTATCTGTGATTGAATGTACATTGATCTGTCTTTAGCACCTTGGGTTTTGTGCACAGTTTGATTTACTGATGCATAATTTGCATAATTGAGGGTTGTTAATTGTTGGAATATTGGCTGGTTTAAAGACCTTTGTATGTTCTACTCTAAAAAGATTTTATGACTTCCGTTTCATACCAACCTGAAACATGTTCTGCAGCAATTTTCTGTATACTGTGTGCACTTTAAGGGAAAACAAACTTTGGTGTGCAGAGAAACAGAGTGACAAAAAAGAGGTCTTTATATTGGTCTCAACATAAGTTCTTATCTCTCTATTCTTCTTCCCTTTGTCTACTACTTTGATCTCATTGGATAAATCACCATTAAAAACTAATGTGTAATTACTTATCAAGTGTTTAAAACATTTGATACATCTATACCAGTCTCAAGACAGGGAATGATGCAGGTGGCTTTTTATTATACATCAGAAACATGTCTGCTGTGTAGATCATTGAAGAATAAGTTCAAGTGTTGTGTCTGAAGTACAGTGAATCCAGTAGGTGTGTTTCACTGTGTGAGACTTCATGGTTTTGTTTGCTACTTCAGTGAAGGGAATAGGAAATTTTATTACCCTAGTCATTGTGTGCAAAAATTTAGTTCTGCATTCTGCCAAAGAATCTTACAGTTAATTAAATCGTTACCAACGATTAACCCTATCACATGCTGAACTATAAATGCAAGCCTTTAGGTACAAATTGTGTGGCTCTAATCACAATGGTCTGTACTTAGAAAATATTCTTAACTCTGTTGATCCTGCACTTCTTGAGCTCTCAAGGTGCTCTTATCATGCATACTCAGCTACTCTGACCTGTGGATATTTGAAATGTGAATCTTCTTCACAATCAAAGGTCTTTAAATGTACTACAGAATTTTTGGTACTTTCTGGCACTAGGTCAGATCTTTTCATTGCTTGCACCTATAGGTGTGTCACAAAGCCACTGACAGCTTTGGCAGCTAAGCAAAAACATTTTGGAGCAAGCCTTAGATAGTCTGTGGATTTATGGGTATGGAAAGGGCATATCATCTGTTTTCATTTTTTAAAATTATGTTTTTAGAATTTTGTAACCATTATTGATCGAACGTAGTTCTAGATATTAACAAATTTTTATGTTATTCAGAAAAAGCTGTGGAAAACTAAATCTTTGTCAGCAAGAGCAGCATTAATCTGCAGCAGTGACTAACCAAAATATTTGTAAGAAATTGATATATTGTTTTTAATTACACTGCCAAAGCCTCTTAAGTTGTTTTTTAATTTCCAAAGATAAATTTCATTTATCTGGTTTTCAGTTCTTATCTGAATTTCTTGATAAACAATTTCTCCAAAAAATGAGCTTTGAAAACTAAGTGCGCTAGTGGCCCAACTAAGTTATTTATTTGGTGTTCCTCAATCTGCTTGAAACTGAGTAAAAAAAAGTGCCACTCGCCTGTTTCAGTTGATCAAGTATGAGATACATAAGCCAATGCTGACAATTGTGAAAAATAGGACACAGAGGTGACAGGAGTTCCAACTGCTTCTTTGACATGTGAACCAATACAAATCATCTGTTTCCTTAATTGCAGTTGACTGTCTAATGTGTTAAAATAAAAAGTAAACATACAGTACCCAACAATGAGATTTCTTAAATAAGAAGTCAAATTATTTGCTAGTAAAAGGGGTGCAAACATAGGGAATTTTCTTTTTTAATGGGGAGAGGGAGGGTTACACAAGCTGGGAAAGTCATTCTTAAAAATGTGTATATTTTTGGCTATATAGCAACGTTAATATGATGGTCACATACAGAATTTCTTTTTATTAATTCCAAGTAGGTCCAAAGGGAACAGACTTAAAGTACACATTAAAGACAAGAAGACCATTGGCTAAATCTTACCCTTGGAGAATTAGCACAAATAATAAGTCAGAAATTTCAGATATTGCTGTGCATTGAGTGAGAGATAACTATCGGTGTTTGGGCATAAATGTGATCTTGAAGTTACAGGAGAAATTCCAAATATCCCTTTACTCTGTGAAACTGTAAACTAAGAAAAAAACCAGCTTGAACTTTTTGTACACTAGTAGCATGTGCAGCAAAATACCGCTTTAAACATTATATGATAAATATTTCAGAGTAACTCAGTCCTTTGAAACGTAATATATTGTGCATCATATCGAAGACATGATAACATTGAGCATTATTTTCAGTCTCTCCATCAATTGTTTTCAGATTCTTTAAATTGCTCTTTGCTCCAACAGGCTATTAACAAAAGTAGTTTTTCGGAACATCTTTTGCAAAGATTCAAAAATTCATGAGAGCAGAAAATCAAAACCAGGGTGGAAGCAAAAATGACTAGACAGGAAGTAAATGAGGCGATCAGTTGTAAAGAGACTGTGGGGTGGCTGAGCACATCTCATCAGTTAACAGTAGTAGCTGTCCACACCATATGTTAGCTGTTACCTTCTAGATACTGGCACTTTTGCCCATAAAATCTAATATCAATGCTGTTTACCACAAAATATTACTAGTTCTGTATCTAAGTTTGCATTGTATATTATTAGAAATAAATATAAACAACAGCTGGAAACAACGAAAGATACCATATCAAGTGGATGGTGAAAGCTACATTTACACGCCTTAACTTCCACATTCATCTGTTTTCTTGCAAACGTTTACTTCGCCCAAGTAAGGCAGATATTTGTCTTTGATTTTTTAATTTGTCCAGGATGAGATTTGACTGTGATCCAACAAAAATTGTTCATCAGTTACTTGGAATTAAAAAAAGAAAAGAACTGGATATATCTGTGTTAAATGTATTTAAATTTTGACTATGAAAAATACCACTGCTATAAAGTAAAATATCGTACTATAAAGTGTAAAGTAGAAGTACTACCTTATTACTTATAAATTTGTACTATTTTCAGCTTTTGTTTGTGTGTATCTGTGGTCTGGATTTAAAGAGAATCAGAGTTATTTTAACAGCTGCATAAACAGACCATATTGGCTTGCTATGTTTGCAAATAATATGACATATCCAGCTGCCTCAAGTAGATCAAAACTAGCGCAGATTGTTTTGCTTTCTATGGCAGGTACATAAAGAAAGGCCCATATCTTTCACAATATACAGTCTGGTTTGATACCATGCTCTTGCGACTTGGTGGTGGTGATAAAAGTATCTATTGCGTATCTCAACAGTAATGCAAAACATATCAGTTCATCTATCACATGTGTGTTCAACTAACTCTGTGTACAAAGCAAAACCATTTTATAATGTATTACAGATAGTTTTTTTAAAATCACTATGCCAGTTTTAATAACTTGGTTTGTTTTTTTTGGAAATTCATATCTCATCTTAGATGGAGGCCTGCAAGTATACAGTTTATTTGTAATGGTTTTCAGCATCTCTTGTTTTCAGAATTCATCATCCCTCCCCCACCTCTTGCAAGAGTACACATCTAACATTCCAAACAAGTAAATAAAAGTGTTTCTGTTATTAACCATCCTTGCTTGCTTTTTATAAAATTCCTGTGTGCTGTATGTGTGCAGGCATTTTTTTTAAGAATAGTTGAGATGTTTATGTTGATCATGTGTTGCAAGGCCTTAACTCTTTAGGGAGGATGGAGCACAAATTCCCACATTTGCAAAAAGGGTACGGCTGAACAAAACATTTATTGAAACTGCTATCAAATCTGAACATGCCACAAAACAAACTCATTATAACAACCATTTAACTTTTTAATAGAAATGTGCAATTTAAAATATAAAAACTAAACATCACATTGCACTGCATACATATTGCACAGTTTATTCCTCCTGCAGATAAAGATGTATGAAAATATATTGATATGGCTTTCTATTATGGAACATAAAATCACTTAGTGACAGGTTCTCCCCCCATGCCCGTCCAAACCCTTAATCTTTATTTCAGTATGTTTTCCAACTTAGGACATACTAACAAAGGGAATATGCTTTTGCTTATGTCTTTGATTTTAAACAGGCCATTTACGTAGGTACATAAGAGAACATGAATCATTTCTATCTCCCCCTGCTCTCATGATCATGGATTCTTACATGCTTTTCTTTTTAATTCTCAAGTGCTTGGAGGTGAGAGCTTTGTTGAACTACAAGTTGCATGGCAAAAAGATAAAAATGTTTATTTACTGGTATGGAGAATTATAGCTTTAACATATTCGAAGTAGTTCAATGTCCATCTTTTTAACTGTCCACATGAGGCAGCAGTGGGTTTGGGGTGGTTGGGAAAAAGCATCAACAGGATGTGCTCTGCAAATACAACATTTAAAAGTTTCTAATATGCCCAGGGAAGCAGAGAATTGCTTTCATGCTTCTGAGATCTTACCAACGGTCACAATATCTAACTTCTTTTGCAAGTGGATACAATCTCTCAAAAACAGAAAGGTTAGAAATTTCAGATCCCCTACATCAGAAACTTAAAAATTTCAGATCCCCTACATCAGAATCTGTGATAATACCCCCTCACTTTGCTTTAGAAAAAATAAAAATAAGCAGATTTATCTATATTTACATGATTGGAAAGATTATTATTTTTCTTATAAAAGTAGAGGCATACCAGATGCAAAGCTGAAAGACCACTCTCCTTTACACCTACCAATACATTTCAGGCCTTCACAAATTGACTGATTGGTTTTTCAGTGACATGATGATATAACTGGCAAACAGCAAAATGTTTTAATAAAGAGATATTTTGGTACAGATACCCTTGCCCCCCAAAAAAGAGATAAGGTACCTTTAAGTTAAGGTTATTTTCTTTACAGACTACTAGTCTTTTGTTAATTGAGAAGCCTTCTACTATTTTCTTTTAAAAACTGCCTCTTTCATAGAGAAATTATTTTTATCAAGGATGAGATCTAAGCCCATGATTTATGAACCTTTAATTAGTGTTTAGATAGCATTGTGCTACCACAGAATAGAGCTATATCCAGTCACCAAATGATGGCACTTGTTAACATGACAAAAGATGAGAATATGCTTGCAGGCAAGGGGGTGGGGAAGAAAACCTTTCCATTTACACAATTAGGAGGATGACATCTCACAACACTCCTTGCTTGCCCTCACGTTTCCAGATGATGACCATACCCTGAGCATCACATGATGCTAGTAAACTCTCATCACAGTTAAAACATACATCCAATACAGGTGCTGAGTGTCCCAGTAACTTGTTCACACAGGACTTGCTTTCTTTGGTCACATCAAAGAAGTAAACACACATATCTTCACTGCCAGAAACTGCAAATCAGATTACACAAATGACAACCTTATAGAAGAAATAGAAATGAAAAACATGTTATGAGCGATGCATGTTTTAACAACAGACAGAATTTCATAAGACAGGAAGTAGGACTCCTTTAAAATCATCTTTCACCGTTCATCAAATTAAATACACAAATCATCATTACTGAAAGGCACTTACTGACACATGCTCCTTGTCTGAAAGACATCAGTGGGCAGAATGCACTCTTGATAAACATAGTCCTCTGCTTAATGGGAAAAGTTCTCTTCAGCTGAAGAGCACCATCTTCTGTGACAACCCTAAAATAATTGTAAATCTTTTCTTTAGGTTTATATTTCCTTTCGGTACACTAAAAATTATCTAGCAAATTGTAATACCAAAGATAAACTCTGATGGAAATGTTCTTCCATAAATCATAAAATAAATAGAACATTTGTATAGCACCTTTTTCCAGTACCAGCCAGACTCAAGGCGCTTAAAATATAAACACAAAGACATGAGAATAATAATGGTCTCAAAACAAAGAGTTCCTTGTGTTTTCAAAGTAAATGTCGTCTGCGTAGATGCAGTCACAAAAACTCAGTTAAACTACCAGCTGCAGCTGAGATTTGTAGTCGTAGTATCAGTGGAATATTAGTTGTGGAGGTGGCAGCACAAATAACATAAACATAAAGTTGTTCATTGTTAACGCACATACGACTGTCATGGAGGTCACATCAACAAAGTCAATTCTGAAAGGAAAGTTTCAGATTCTGGGAAACTCATTTTTTTACTCAAACTTATTCATGACTCTAAAAGTATTCTTCCAATTCATTTTCATTCTTTCAACTTGCAGAAAGAAAAGATTTAAGAAAAGTTAATAATGAAGAAATAAAAACAAAATGAGTAAAGAATACCTGAAAAGGCAGAGAGAGTTTAGACAGCAGTTGACTAACAAAGATGGATCACGTGCTTCTCGGCTTATCCAGGCTCGTGCTGATATGCTGGTGACCGGGTGGCCTTCACTTACAGTTATTCTGAAATACAACAACTACAATGAATCAAAACTCTCTCTTTTTAAATCTGGCATATCTGTGGTGGTAGCCATAACAGCAGTGCATCATTTCATGCAGATTGAAATCTGGTGATCTCTGAAAATAAGCATTATGCCTGGCATCATTATGCCACTGTATGCAGTTCCAATAAGCATCCAAACAGAATGCAAGTAGTCAACCAGAAGAAAACTAAGCTTCAGCACCACAGTATTCTCTTCAATATTCAATTCAAAAGTCTTCAAAACTCTTGCAATTTATAAACAAAACTACTCCATGCTTGTTGTTATGGCAATAAAATCAAATCATTTATCCAAAATAAATTTTATCCAGATCAAGCATGACCCGGATCTGTTTGTGATTCGGAAAGAAAGTTTTGCCCGACTGACCTGTTTTTTTACTACTACAGCAAGAAAGGTTAAGAAATTAAGATGATATATAACACCTGTGTGTTTTGGTAAGTTTGCCTGATGCCAAATCCACAGTGAAAGAGAAGATGGAGCCCCGGTCATCCCCTGCCCACAGTATGTGGCCACTGGGGTCAAAAGCCAGAGCATGCACTTTGCCTGTGACCTTACTGCAGCCTCCCTGCAAAAAAATACAGAAGCAGCCTCTCTGTGACAATTTCAACTCTTTATCTTTGATGCATGCACTCTTCAATAACAGATTTGGTTCCTTTTTTTTTTTTTTAGCTATAGGCCTAATGTGTGAGAAATGCAAAAAATGCTGTCACTGAGGGTAGGTGTAAAGCACACAGCATCACATTTCCCCTGCTGTTAATAGAAAACAGGAAGAATACACAAAGCCTGCTCCAAATGTGTAGTTTTTTCATTAGAGATCTGGCACTTTTTGCATAGTCCAAAACTTCAGGTACTGTTTTGCTACATAAGATCACTTTAGTCAAATTTGACATAACTGTACCTGAAAGAATTCCCAGGCTTTTTTTATACATTAAATGGCAAAACAAAATTGCTGTGACCTCTGTACACTTCCCAGCATTGTGATGCTGTGACTGAGTTAATCGGTGGCTTGATGATAGCATGTTTAAAATCAAAGTTTATCGGGCAGTTTGGAAATTGTCTTTGTAACTTGTCCATCCATAAGAATGGTTTCACTATTTCACCTATTACACCTCTTTTGTGGTTGCACATGCAGACAAATTATATAGAGGAATATGCAAGAAATTTATACAGGCATTTCTTTAGGGACAAAAAAGTGCTAAAATGCCATGTTGTTCAGCTATTAACATTCAAAGTGGACTCGAAGATTAAAAACTGACAAAAAAGAATTTATTTGTTAATTAGCACACCTTCTGGTCTAACAACAGGCAAACTGCAAGTCATGAAAAATTACTCAAGCCAAACATTTCTGAAACTAACCTTGTAGCCTTTGCCTGTTGACATGTTCATCACCTGTACCTGACATCTGCTGTTCCCAGTCTAAATTTGGTTAAGGTAACAATATTAACAACTACAGCAAAAAATGATGATTTTGACAGAAAAATTCATGTCTGTAAAATTATAATTTGATAAAGATATAATCAGGATAGACATTAGTGGGCATAAATTGTGAAACATTTATGTCTTTTGTGAACTTATGATTAGTTTTGAAAAATGACATGAAAACAGTTACAATAAATTGTACTCCATGTCTGAATAAACAGAAAAATAAACCAAAAAAACGAGAAAAAAAATTGTTAAATAAGAGAGGATACAACAAACATATTGTTGTTGAGGGGATGAAAAAGGCAGGTCAAGAGTTGTCCCCCACTGCCATCCTCGATGACCCGCATACATCTTCCTGCTGCCACATCCCAAAGCCGAGCTGTGCCGTCTTGAGACACTGACAGGATGACATCGTTGGACAGAGACCATACAAAGTCTGCAAGCAGCATCAGTGCACTTGAAAGATATTCCAGCATTTACCCCCAGCAACAATAAATTTCAGTGTATTCTGCTTATATTATGTGCATGCCTTAAACTGCAGCTTATAACAAACTGTGCTTATAACAAACATTCTGACACATAAACCATACATAAAGCGTTATTTCAGCCCATCTCTTACTTTCAGTTTCCAGGTTGCCTTGGCAGTCTTTATCAGCAATACTTGACCTTGAATATTTTATAGAGGCTCAACAAGTTTGGTGAGCACCAAAGGACAGGTGATGGTGTTTGCAATCAAAAGATTCAGATCTCAAACACTGTGCAGGTTTAACTCACCACTAACAGCTGCCGTGTGGCCCCTCAAAATGCAGATGACTGTTGCAGGGGGAGGGATGACCTGGCAGATGGACAGGGTGCTATCCACAGATGCACATGCAATGCGTGATTTATCATCATTGGCAAACTTCACTGTTGTTACTGCCAAAAAAATAATACTGCTGTAAACTGCTCTCTTAGATGTTCCAGAAATGCTGTTCTTGAAAATGCAAGAGATTAAAGAATACAGCTTGGCTTACATAACATGGTCAACAACGGTAAAACTGATCCACTCTGAATGAAAGCACTGAAAGAGCCCATCCACAGACTAGCTATATGACTTTTCTTTACCACGAAGTCTTAAATTCATGTTTCATGTAATCTCATGAGTGGACATAAACTTCACTGGACCATGAACAAAACTCAGTACACAACATTAATTCTTCATGCCATGTCATTAACTTTCCCCCAGTGTCAACTGCATTTCTCTATCCAGACCCTGGCCTCAACTCTTCACACTAGTATATGCATTGGTTCTCCAGCAAGTCTGTATCTGCTTTCTTTGAAATAAATTCTATCTTCTGCCCTCTTCACCTCATGCCTTGCTTACATATTCTTCTTGGAACTTATTCTCCTGTGGTATGCTGTAAGACAATACCAATTAATTATCCGCAGCAAAGAAATACAATGCCTGGTTTCTTGCTGTAACATAAAGCTACTGCTACCACAAAGAGTAGAAGTATAAAAAAGTTCAGTCTTCCACAGAAAATGCCTATACACCTGCTGCAATATGCTGATCAAAAATGTGATGCATCCCACTGAATGCATAATTTTCTGACAAAGTCTTCCCTCCAGCCATGGCTCTGTTAACAAACAAAACAGATTTAAAAATTGGAAAGACAAAGCATTCAGCAGATGGTTCATGCACAGTGCACAATTTATTAGTCATTTCTTCCTGCAGCAAAATTTAACATAGTGAAAGAATTGCTTTCACCTCCAACATTTAATTAACCTGGGAGATCTTTTCACATTTTTTTCTCCTGCTTCATAGTTAACAAACTTTCCAACATTCTTATTTCAAACAGGTTCTTTTAGCCTTTGCAGAATGCTAATAGTTAAAGGAATCTGTTCTGGAAATATCATTTGAAAATATTGGTTTTCTTGTATAGGTTTCATGGTGGTTGTGATAGTGCAAACACTCCTATGGAGATATTGATTATACAAATGAAATTTAATATCCACAATATTAAAAATGTCTTCAAGCAGCATAGAATGTTTGCCAAGTTTGTATCAAACATTAGGTCTGGAGTAGTTCTCACTTGCTAGCTTCAGCTGCAAAGGTTGGGACAAGTTCAATGCTGTCGTAGACATGCTTCATTGGACCTTCATACAAATACTTGAGAGAACTGCTGCTCATATGTCGCCTGTGATGGTACTTCCGACTATCACTACCTGGATCAAAGCTCTGCACAGCAGGGAATCATGGCAGGCAGTCAGCAAAAGGGAAACGAACTCCTCCAGCAACAATAATAATAACTGTAATCTATATTATCAGATGTTTAACAACAAACTCTTAAACAAACATCATTAACCGATCTTATGAATGCAGCTTATACTAGGTTACATACTCAGCAATTAAAATATGCACACCGCATATTATTTCATTCTTTTTGTACATTCAAAAGCTCTCGCCTTTAAAATAAGTCATGATATTAAAATGTCATAATTTAGTTTTATTATCATGTATTATTTAGTTTTACTACTTTCAGAATAGTTCTAAGCACTCTAATTTTAATTAAAATAATAGTGACCCAAAACTAGTATATTATAGAGATCTTCTACCATATCCACATAAAATATATTACTATGTTTTGTTTTAAAGTTTGCTTTTGTAAGCTGAATTCATTTTCTGTAAACTTTTAGTAAGAGCTATGTAATTTTGTATCTGGCAGTTGATACGGAAATGAATTCTAAATTACAGAGATACAAAATATATTCCAATGATATTAAAGAGAGAGTGTTCCACAAGCATAATAAAGTAATTCATTTTTTCTTGAAAAAAATAGTAGTATGATCAAATGAATGAATGTGTTAATAAATCATTATCATATATAAAACCGTCCACAAAACATGCATTTAGAAGTCTTCTTCTCACCTCTGCTGTATTGCGACTGATGCTGCGCAAGCTGTACGACCTACTTTTAACACTCCTGTAGAAATTAAAATATATAAGGTCACATTTTCTATACACCTCCAGCTACAACACTTTACAAACAAGCACAAGAAATTGGTTAATAACATTACTCATTACTCTGCAGAACAAAAATCTAAAATTAGTAGCAGAGCATGTGCTCCAAACCTTACTTTTGTTTCCTTTACAACATTGAAAATGTAAAGACTCAGGAAGAGGGTAAACTCACCCAGCATCAGAGAAAGAGGGGCTTCCATATCGTGCATTCAACAGTTGAGCTCTGAGGCGTAAGTAGTCTCTGCGAGCTTGTGAATCTCTCTGCTACACCAAAGAAATATGGTAATAATACACCAAGGACTGATATACTGAGGAAAGCATGTTTTTAAATATGGAGATACTGTTAAAATGGCAAGTGAACAAGCAAACTGGGATTAAAATTTGTAGAAATATGTGTTAAAGTCTTATAATCTAGTGGATCATTGCTGGTGCTGGTACATATGAACTATTTATCAATGGAAACAAAAATGCTCAAATGTGATCTTTCTGACATCAACTGATGTTTGAAACAAAACAATTTTTTTATTAAATATTTAAACCTAGTGTTTATTTTCTTAAATAAAGTCAGCTTGTCTGTTTTAATTTATATTTAGACTCTATATTTTTTGCTTGCCCCTAAACTAATACAGAAGCAGAACACATGTTATAGCTACCTGATTTATAGTTTGAATAAAAAGACATGAGACAATAAAAAAAGATTTATTCTCAAACCTCATTTTTGGCATTCTCTCTCAGTAACTGACTTCTTCTTCGAATGTACAAGGTTCCTAAAACATTTAGCAGTATATGAGTCTACAGTCACTTATTAAAATAATTCAATGCACAACTGAACGTAAATGAGTAAATGCATAATAATAATTGCAATTTGTTTAATGTTCAGAATCTAGTCAAGCAATCCAAGACTATTTAATAAGTCTATCTTGCCATACATAAATGCATCTTGTTGAACAGTATATACAAAGTTTTATTATTTACTTCGGAATGACTAGAACTTTCATGATGGTAATGACAACATTTTGTCTGTCTTGTGTTTTTGTGTTTATAATGCATAGAGAGCCTTGGTTTGGCTGGGATACCGCACTACAAGAGCTCATACTATTATTATTATTATTATAATAAAATACTTAAGCGGAGCAGTGACTGGGAGCTTAACAAGGTTGTATACCCTCCCCTGCATTGCTAAACATTTTAAGAGAATATCTTGCTTATCTTGCTAAATGCCTTGAAAAAGCATCAACACTGCATGACATACACTGAATATCAATGCAAATATGACTGAGCTGATGACCAACACTAATGACATCAGAATGAAGGGCAAGAAGCTAGACACAGTTTAATAATAATAAAGGTGAATTTATATAGTCAGTTATCTTTGGATCGGTTCTTAGATAAAGGATCAAAACCAGATGTGCTCTTTAGTACAGTGCTGACAACAGCACTGCTGCACAATATAAAGCATGTTTAAAACAACATCATCTCTCCCTCCCACAAGATCAGGTGAATGTGTTCCCTGGCCATTTTAGTTTTGCTGTAGGCATTCAGGACTATAAACCCTGACAACAATCATGTAAATAAGAAAACAGTCCATGGAGATAAGATGCTTCATGAGGTATGGAAGAAAGAAAATTGTGCAAAAAATTGGTTCCCTTAATGATGCAAGCTAAAGTGGTATAGCTACATCTTGACATCATTAGAACTTGCAAAGAACATCTCACACAAACGACAGAGCTAAGAAATATGGCAAGAAATGGTAGTAATGTCATCAGGTGCCCACAGCCAATGAAGACTTATGATGATGGTGATGATTAAGTTTAATGCAGTGTATATAAAATACCATATAGTTGTATCTTAAGATAAATTTTAATATTTTAACTTTTATTATTCTTTTTCAGTGAGGTATCTTAAACACTCTAAAGAGTAGTAGAGTGGATTGTACCATGTGGGAAAAATGTTCTATAAATAGTAGTAGTAATAATAAATAAAATAATAATAATGTTGGCTTGTATAGCGCCAAATCCTGGCCTGTGGACAGCTCAAGGCGCTGACGTCAAAATAAGATGACGACAAAATGTGGGTGTGTAGCGGGCCATCTCCTCCACGTCACAGGGCAGCGTCACACACAGCAAGAAAACAGTCCTCGGCACAAATATCCAACATGTCATACAAGCCGGAATACACTCCATACAACAAATATCCAACATGTCATACAAGCCGGAATACACTCCATACAACAAATATCAAACATGTCATACAAACCGGAATACACTCCATACAACAAATATCCAACATGTCATACACTCCACAGAAAATGCAACATCCAACAGAAGGCACAAGTTTCACTGGAACGCCAGCACACGCTCAAGTTCACTGATGAAAACATGAATCCCACACCACCGCGCAAGTCATGAAGTCCAAATCCAACAAGACAGTAGCAAAGGCCATCATCGACTAGCACATTGTCCAAGCCAGTTGTCTGCACGCATATGTCCAGTTTCTGAAATACCCTCTTCAGCCGTCTGTCCAGTGCCGGGAAAAGGCTGTCTATCAAGACCGGGCGGATGGGGTCGGATCGCAACACCTCTTTCATGACCCTGCTGAGAACACCATCCCGCAACAGCTGCAGGCTGTTCCAAGTGGACGTCCTCAACATGCAGCAGTCTTGTAGAGGAGCAAGGATGGCGACTTCATCATAATAAGGGTTGCCGAAACTCAAAATACGACGGACGATACAAAAAACGACAAAAACGACAGAGAGCCGTCCCCTCAAGCCAGTTAGGCGAATAATAATATGAACACTTAACAAACATAAAAGAAAGCAGCTTCTGTGTGTGTCGTGTTAGAAGCATATGTATGGGTTGCACATTTTTGCTTCTTTGCCTAGCATGATCCATCCCCAAAATAAAAATACCGCTAAATTTTAACCCAAACTTTAAACACTTAAAACCTGAAACTCCAGCCCCTGACCTTGCCCTTATGACACACATTTTATGTTTGCTGGAGCACGACGTGAAAACCGTCATATTGGATGTGCTCAAACCGACATTCTCGCCAAATATCGCGAGCCTATCACTTATTCCATCAACATTCGCGAAAACCTTTTAGTTGATTAATTAACCATCATAAAAATAATAAAACGTAGGAACACCGTCATCATTGCTCATAATGACAGATTAGAAATTGTGATTCCTGAGTGAAGACATGAATAATGAACTTTTGGTTGGAATAGAATCCCTCTGCAAACCCACATACAAAACCGAGAAATAACTCCGTCAAAATAGCCAGAAGCATTTTTAGTCGGTGCTGTTCAGCCTTCTTGCTTAAAAGTCTTGGTCGTCGTCGTCATCGTGTTCAGAAAAAATTAACTTTGAATAGAAATGCAACGAATTTAATTTATATAATCTAGATCTGTATGCATTTACGAACAAAAATTTAGCTCACTGAACTGCGGGCAATTTGGTGCGCGATAAGCATTAAATTTTGCATCTACAGCTAGTACTTGTTGCCAAACAGACGCCATATTGCATTACTCTCCGCCGCTTAGAACACAATGACTTCGTTATTTTTCAATGTTCATAAATAGGTCAAATAAGCTGTCAAAAAGTTTCATTTCTTTTTTTTAAAAAAGAGTAAAAATGAGGAAGGGATTCTATGCTAAACTTCTACTTCTATTTCATTGTTGCACAGGCTGGACTCCGGACAAAATCCTCCACGCCATTTTCCGTACCAATGATGGTATTCGAGCCATTTTCTCGACAGTATGGACAAGAAATTAACTTCTTCTGTACCACAACAATCGGTGTCGTATAGGCAAAGTCTAGCCAAGCAAACTTTGTCTAGATACGAAGCAAAAATAAATGCGATCGACGGTGCTGACCCATATATGAACTGCCGAAGCACCTTTTTCTAAAAAAAATCGACCACAACTTGCCAGAAGATATTGTAGCTACAAAAGTAGCTACGCAATGAAAGAATATATGGGTTTCAAGTGTTTAAGCCTCAGCTCTGTTCCTAAAGGTCAGCGGTTTTGTCCAGAGTGCAAAAAAAGTCTCAATTCAGAAACCAGCGATCATTGTACTCAAAGCAGTTGAATTGTTTTCTTTTCCTTTACTAGCGTTTTAGCCAGCATCGCCTTCGTTTTTTAAAGCTTTCTTTGTGCAGTTGTAACAGGGTAGGACGAGGGTAGCTTGCCCAGTCTCACCACAATAATCAACACAATACTGTCGTGGGTTCAGGTTTTTATACTTGTACGCCATAGAATAGGGCTGACTAGGCGAAGGCATGTACATCAGATACACGTTCTCCCAACTGCTTGGTGGGGCGATGCTCCCACTTCTACGCTCTCCTTCTAACTACGGTTCGGAGTCGAAAGCCTCATTCCGTGTCTCCTTTCTTCGGGCACGTGTGGAAGTCTTCCCATTGGTTCTTTCACTCTCGAATTTTCTCACAATACTTTTATTTCTATAAACCGATCGTGCATCGGTTAATATTCACGTGGTGTCGCTACCCGCTCCTTGCCTGTGCGTAACCTATCAATCTGACCATTAATACGGCACCACACTGTCGCGCCCGTCGTCTGCTTTCGTCGCTCAGCATCGACGACCAGTCTGCAGCAATGAAAACAAATGCTATTGTCCGGGCTAAGTGTACCGGTCTTCCAATTAACGGTCTACCCCCTTAGGCAACACTCAGTGGTCTTCCTTACATAACCGGCCCAGTGTATGCCACCTACCTCTTTATCCCTGTGTATGTCTGTGCAATGTGTGTCCTACCCCATTCTACTATACAATTATTGTACTTCAGGTGTTTCCACAATTTGCACCAACTTGAGAAATGTTTTGCTGCCCTATGCTCCTCGATCGAGGAGTAACAATTAAAGGGATTATGACGAGAAAAGATTTTTTTCTGTTTTGCAGTGTCACATCAGTAATCCGCTTGTACATTTTTTACTGCTAAAGCTGGTAATCATGTATTACAAGCACATCAGTATTATATAAAGTATGGTGTTTTGGGGGTTTTTTGCTGTATTTATTTTATTAGTAAACATTGGCAGTCTGTGACTATATTTTTCATGGATAACATGCAAGGATTGTTTATTCAGTACACACCTCACAATCCTGAAAGACTTAAGACAAATTTATCACATCGAAATGAAAAATTAAGACATGGACATGGTTGCTGTTTAAAGGATGCATGAAACCAGTATGAAAAACAAGGGTGAAACATTGCACAAACATCACCTCCATTAAAGTAACAAATTCAAATCATAACTCAAATCCAAATGGAATCATCAATGTAAGTTAACATCAAATTGTAACAGGGTACTTGGCATTCCAAACTGCAAATTGCACAGCACATCGCTATTATGAGTCCCCTCCACTTCTGCTTAATTCTCTCTTAATATCATTATTAAAGACAGGACATTGGGTTCTTCATCTGAAAAAACAACAGGACACAAATTAACTAGAGCACAGCAGGCAAACACCACCTTGTCTAAAGATGTCACATTGTTTTCATCCAAGACTTACTAATGACAAAAAAGTGGAATCCAAAATAGCGTATCTCTGCCTCAGTTCGAATCACACACTCCACATGAATTGAACATTAGCTATCTTCTTTGTTGATTCCGCTTCAGATGCAGTTGTTTCTTGCCCCTTGTAAAGGCTGGGGTTTTAACTTCTGCACACCTAAGACCTGCACCTTCATGAATATTAAACCCTCTATCTGCCAAAACAAGGTCACCAACCTGCAAATTATCCAAAAAAACTACTCTGTTCTATATCTGTCACTGGTCCTGCCTCTCCATGCCTTGGAAATGAAAGGGACCATGCCCTGTGATGCAACAGCAATGAGAAATTTCATAGTGTTTCTATGTTTGTAGTTAGAAAATGTCTGGTTATGTGCTTGAAGATTTATGATCTCTCTAATCTCACCTCAAAGCAATCAATGATTAGTCATCTTTCTGTCAAAATTTTCTATAAATTTTCTCTTTCGGGCCAAAAAACGTTAATTGCACAAATAAAACATCAAGAACAGTGTAAAATATTCCGGCTGCTGTACATTGTGAAATTAAAAACAAGTCTGATAACAAATCGAAAGGTAAATTCAGATGCAGTCTCATTAGAGTTCAAACATCCTGCTGAAACTTTGACAGCAAATTGTCTTTCAAGTTTTTTTCAACCATGTTGACCACAGCTAAAAGCACAACCATATTTGGAAATGCTGTAAAGAACCTAACTCTGTCTGGATTTAGTTGATAATAATTTTCAGTATGCATTTCTTTTTCATCAATTTTCTTTTTCAATATAGCATTTTCTGCTGTATACTGGTTAACAATATTGTATCGTGCTGCGTGCTATCAGCCGACCAACACAAGACACTGTGGATTTTGATGAATACTGTATTTAATTGTAACAAAAGCAATAAACTAACTCGCCATCTTGGACGTCACTGAAATGTACATTAAACCCCGGATGTCCCTCCTGGGATAACTCATATCACTACATCTCCCCTCCCTTGAGATTCTTCAACTGATGGGGAGAATGTTTATTCTCTAGTCAATGTTCAAAACATAATGATCAGTCTTTGTAACGCGCAGGCAGGGTGATTATTCTACCGCTTCGAGTCATTCTAGGTGCAGAGCTGCTACTGGGATGGGAATCTCCTGGATCTGGAGTAGCACCATGTCTGGCTTCTGTAGCAGGACCACCTTTACTAGATGTCAAATCTGGACCTTGACTAGGATCACTAACATGAAGTGCTGTCTCTGGTTCACCTGTCACTGGTACTTGGGAAAAATACAGGGAAAAGTCATTTTGGACAGGACTGGGTTTGGAACTGGACTGCTCCGGCTCGAAGTTTCTTGACCTTCTGAGATGACGTCTGTTGCGTCGAAAACTGCCTCTTGGAGTTTGTACAATATATGACCTCGGAGCACACTGCTGCAGAATGACTGCTGGACTTCCCCAGTGCTTCTCACCATCCCACTTCTGACACCATGTATCGTGCTGCGTGCTATCAGCCAACCAACACAAGACACTGTGGATTTTGATGAATACTGTATTTAATTGTGCTGCGTGCTATCAGCCAACCAACACAAGACACTGTGGATTTTGATGAATACTGTATTTAATTGTGCTGCGTGCTATCAGCCGACCAACACAAGACACTGTGGATTTTGATGAATACTGTATTTAATTGTAACAAAAGCAATAAACTAACTCGCCATCTTGGACGTCACTGAAATGTACATTAAACCCCGGATGTCCCTCCTGGGATAACTCTTATCACTACAAATATCATTCAGTTTGGTTATATAATCCATTTTGATGTCTATGTCTCTTTCTCATCATATTGCACTTCAATCTGCTGCTCAGTCTCCATCTGTAAATTGGACACTGAATGTACCATATATATTTTCTTTTGCTCCTCTGTCTGAGGCGTTGATATGCTTCTGATCATCTTTTTTTCTAGTAACCTAAGTTGATACATGGCTTCCAGTCAGGATTTGTGAAGTCATGGGAATTTGCTGGTTTTCCTGTAAGTGATAAAAAGACGCTTTAGGCAGAAGTCTTCATTTCTAGTATGATGTAAAGCGCACAAATCCATGTGCACCCACACGCTCACACTGTCAATGTTTCACATTAGTAAACATTACCTTACCCATTATCTTAGGCTAAAAATTTTGGGCCTTATGAAAAATTCAAAAGCACAAAATCTACGTTCATTTCTACATTTAAATCGCACGATTACTACTACTAACCTAAGAGAAGGTGAATGGAGCAAACACGATGCCATGGTTTCCGTGATTTCTTTCCTATGGATCTGACTCAGGCATTCTCGTCGCTGATTTGAAATAGAATTTCTCTCTCCCTCGCTGGATTTTTTGGGGGCAGCTGGAATACGAAAAAATCTTACACTTTCGTCTCTGTTGCTGCGATGACCGCAGCCAACAATACAACAAATGCTCACCACTTTCGTAGGTTCAAAATGTGCAGACTCTGATCAAAACAACGCTGGTTAGAAAGCTTGCTGTCCGCCACGCATGTTTCCGTGACGTCACGCGCCGGAGCCCTATTTTTGGGATGCTCTAATTTTAGTTCCTTTACTGGGTATAAAAGTTCGCCATTTTGTAAACCCAATCGGGATAGCTGCAGTCGAAAACTGTTGTAGCTTTCCCAACATATCGAGATCTGGTGGCAGCTGGGAGTCTCAGCAAAATGCAAGCTATAAAATGTGTCGTTGTTGGTGATGGGTAAGTGATTCTAATTAGTATTAATATTTCCTTTGCTATCATCTCTTATCTGACTGGCCGGAGCATTTTGTCCCAGCGCGTCGTCATCGGCAGTCACCGCCATAATAACTTGTTACAGTTCACTCCCTCAGAGTCATTTTATGTCCAACTGTTAAACTGTGATTGTTAAACTAATTACTTTATTAAAAGCAGGAAAATTTGAATTGCCGTTTACTATGTAAGTGGCAGGCTAGGGTGGATGAGAATTTTGCTCTACAAACTTGGTTAGAGGTCTTTGAACTAGCGGCTAGTCAGTGCGCTAAACTAGCCTGAAAGCTAAAGAGACCAGGAAGCATACTTGTTCATTCGATAGATATATTAAGCCTTTCGTCAAATAACCATCGAAAACTGCAAAAAAGTTGATGTCTCAAGTTATTAACAGAATGTGGTTATACTTTTGATTGTATTTCCAGACCTGGGCATGTTGAAATGTCTGACTTTTTAAAAAATAATGGTCCTTTGCACTTGACATCTATCAAATCAAACACGTTGTGAAGAAAAGTTTCTGCTTAATATGTATATTGTTGTTTGTGTGTATAGTTGCTGCCTAATCATGGATTATTATCATTTGTGTGTAAATTACATGTGTGAGATATAGTTTGTATGCTTATATCCTAAGTAATTAAAAGAAGCACTTAAAATGCTTCTGAATTTTCCAAGATTTGAGTATAATTTAAAAGCTGATTTGACCATGGATTATGATCATTCTAATGTGTATCTAGTAATCTCTAATATTTTTATTTTAGAAGCAGTTTGAAAAGTGAAAGTTTATTTTGATATAATGAAATTCTGAAATATGCAGTTTGCCTTTTTTTCTACAGTGCTGTTGGTAAAACATGCTTACTTATCAGTTACACAACCAATGCATTTCCTGGAGAGTACATCCCAACAGTGTAAGTGTGATTATAGCAAGAAAGAGTATATGCAAAATAAACATTTGAAAATCAGATTTATGTTAATTTCTAATAATAGATGTTTAGTGACTAGATGCATATCATTGTGAATTGAAATACAGAGTTTGAGGAAGAATTCTACATGTCGGAAGATTAGGATCTTCAATGTTTAGAGACAAGATTAATGAGCATACACAGATGTAAGACACATTTAATCATTTCCAATAGTCTTGTAAACTCGAGAATGTTACTGCCATTGTTAAAAACAAGTGGCTAGAGAAAAGGTAGTAGGTATTATGCATTTTGCTTGATTAATCCCTAACTCTGTATTTGTTTGCGTGCAGATGTGTGTGTGTGAGAGAGAGAGAGAGAGCAAGCACATCATAGTTTACTGAAAGTAATGGAGTTTTTCCTCTTTGTGGAACAGGTTTGATAACTATTCTGCTAATGTTATGGTGGATGGGAAGCCCATCAATTTGGGCTTATGGGACACAGCTGGACAAGAGGATTATGATAGACTTAGACCACTGTCATATCCACAGACAGTGAGATTTTCTTGTTATATTGCTTACATTTTTTGGGGGGGGTAGTTTTAAAAAATTACTATTACTTATTTGTAGGTACTCCAAACCTCCTTTGGACGGCCTTGTTTTTGGCCCAATTTCAACGTGATATATTTTGCTGACCTATGCCTGAAAGCCTTTTTTTGGCATGCTTTCCGCAAATCTGCAAACCTTGCTAGTTTTACTAGTCATCTGAAAAGGTCGCACTACCTCAAAATGGTGGACCGCTTCAAAGCTGCCGGTAATTATACTTCTAAAAGTAATGTACTCACACCAAGTTCTACATTTAGTGAAACAGTCATGAAATATTCAGCACCCTGAAAACATCAATCAAATGAACACATCAATTTCAAAATTTGAAAGTGTCATGCATTCAAAAGTAGCATTTGTCCAGTTTACATGCAAAAGTGCTTCAAAATTGAACTCTTTAGAAATATATTATTTTGTTATGCTGATCTAATTGGGTTTGGTGTCAGTGTTCTTAGGTTTTCAAAATGATGGAACCATTCATTAAGATTTGAGAATGTGTAACTTTGGAGTACCTACTATTGATGTGCATATTCTGCTTCAATATTTTCCTTATCCTTTTAAATTGCCTTAACTAGCCTAGTACTGTAGAAGATGTTTATATTAATTGTTAGCACTTATAAAAATTGAAATGCCAATATTTTTTAAATTGTAATTAAAAAGACGGGAGAAGGTTCTTAAACAAAACAGTTATAACCAAAATATAAGCAAGTCCACATTTTGGTGAACTTGTCAAGAAATCACAACAGAGTCTGTAGAAGGGCATGGCCAGTAAATGATACAAAATTGCTTAAGAAACAAAACCAGGAAGTCTTAACTATGTCTTAGGTAGCACTAGAGGAAATGAACAAGATTGTGTGTAGTGGTGAAACAAATGGCTGCATGTTCCTTACTTATAAGACATTGAGAGACAGCATCTGTTCAGTCAAATATAAATGATTAACCTTGATCCTTAATCTTACTAACTGCCACAAGTGACAAAAAAAGAAACCCTACACATTTTTATGATAAAGCAACATTTGAAAGTGAAGAACTTAGAGGCATGAAACCTTTCCCTGCAGATGTGATCAGAAGCAGTTTTGATGAGGATGACAAGAAGGAAATTGTTTTGGTAGAGAAGGTTTTCATTGTGACCTTTTCCACACTAATAAGAATTTGCCTTTTGATGTGTTTTTTATTTGGCATGCCTTTTGCATCCATTACACCTTTCAAATAGCTGTATATTATTATCTAATTTAAATTTTAAGTTTAGATTTGTCTTTCATTTTTTTCACAAAGCAAAAGCAATCCCTCAAATAGCAGAAAATTCAAAAAATACTTATACAAAATTAGGGTATTTGGTTCATTCAAAACATCAGTTGCAGATACTGTTAGTGTTCCATTTCACAGTGGTAAAACTTTTCTTTGGGTTTTTTAAAAAGTCTGTCCAGTTACCTCTGTTGACCACCACTATTGTCAGTCATCTAATACAGATTTGCATACCTTGTCTTTTTTTAATGATTAATTACAAAATAATTCAAAATCAAGACAAGCATGTGCTAAATTAAAAAGTGTTCATAACACTTTGGCTGCAAAATGCAAATCCAGTTTTGATGTGCATCTAGTTTAGGATTCTCCAGTTTTGTGATAATAATGGAGGCTGTGTGACCAGTGGGGAGATGTAATTTTAATTGTGAAGGGAAAAAAAATATGCAGTAACATTGGTGCTTGCTTTTGTTCCAGGATGTTTTCCTCATATGTTTTTCACTGATAAGCCCAGCAAGTTTTGAAAATGTTCGAGCAAAGGTGAGAAGTAGTCCTTAATTTTGTTTGGTAGGGTTGGTTGGTTTTTTCCCCCCAATTAATTTTAATTTCCATGTCTTAATGTTTTTACACCAAGTACAAATATCATTTTATTAGTCAAGAGTATTGAACAGAATCAAGTTTTTGCTATTTAACTCATTATTTACATGTCTGCACCAAAAAACTGCTATGAATGGATCCATAGCAATTAAATGGAGATAAAGCTACCTTGCATTCAGAGGAGGCTATTTACCTTCAGTCAAAAGCTTAGTCTTCTAGTGATCTGTGCAGATCCATATATTTGTCTGCTAGTTTCTTGCTGGCTGGGTTTAAAAAAAAATGTACTCATCCCCACTTTCTGTGAACAGTTTGAAGACATTTGTATGGCGTGAGAAGGTACTCTTTCCAACTGAAGTAACTGCATAATGCAGGGTTTATTCTGAGTGAAAGGGAAAAACAAATCAATTGTAATTAATTTTAAGAAAATCTTAAGTAAATGTTGCTGTATACATTTTGTTTATAGCTCATATGCAGATTAAAAACTTCAAAATATTTGTGATGCATATGAACTTGGTAGACACTCCATTGGGGAAGGGATTGGGGAAAGTTTCTTGATCTGGCATATTTATAACAGACTTGTTTTTAACTTCCGTTTTGCTTTCCAATATAATTTTAATGTGTTATGTAGTTTTTAGTTCTTTTATTCAGAATATTCAATGGGATAGAATCTTTGCTTTTCTTTTTTTTAGTAATAATTTATTTTTGTAGAATTTTGATATAGTTTAAATGTTCCGTCTGGTTTCATAAGCATTTGTACTAATGAATCCATTGCATTAATCTAGCATCAGCCATTTAATGATGTTGTTCAGAGGGTTTTTTACAAAATTATTTTCATTTTTTTTTTATTTATATAGTGGTATCCTGAAGTAAGTCATCATTGTCCCAACACACCTATTATACTTGTGGGGACTAAGCTGGACTTGCGAGAAGACAAAGAGACTATTGAGAAGCTAAAAGAGAAGAAACTGTCTCCAATCACATACCCACAGGTTGGTGAGAAGATTGGTATTACAACCCTTTAGCTGTATGGGTTCTAACAAATTGTCAATGAAAGCAAAACTGTCTGCTCCATAGGAAGATCGAGGTCATAAATATAAATCCCATAAAATAACATTTCTTTTCAATAATTGTTAAATTATTCAGAATAAACTTTATTGGATTAAGATAACGAAAAGCTTGATGAACTTTCTGTATTAGTATCATTTTCCTATAGCTCCTTTAAAATCAGTTACAATGTCACAGCTTTGAATTTTCCCTACAGGGGCTGGCAATGGCAAAGGAGATTGGAGCTGTCAAATATCTTGAGTGCTCTGCTCTTACACAAAAAGGACTCAAGAATGTCTTTGACGAAGCCATCCGAGCAGTTTTGTGCCCAAAGCCGAAACCAAAGAAGAAGAAGCAGTGCATAGTATTGTGAATCATACAGGCTGAAGATACAGATTTAATTATACTATGAGAAAAGTTGAAGCAGTGAAAATATATGTACATTTTATAACTTTTTGAATCTGGAATTGTTTCAGTTTTGATGTATCACAACCCCAGGTGTAACGTGACATCGTGCCAAAAAGAAAAAAAAAGAAGGAAAGAAGATGGAGATGAGGTGGGATACATTTCATTTACAAGAGGATAGGGTTTGCAGTCATCCTGGGAAGAAACTTCAGCATAAGTTATGACTATCCATTAGCTGTTTGTTTTGGAAGTGAGAATCAAGTCTAAGAAAGCAGTCTGCTGCTTAACAATGCTGGTAAACATTTTACATTGTGAAAATGATGTGAGCTATTTAACAACAGTTGCTGTATGATGCACAAGTAATCTTTAAGATTAAAACAGTTTGTGAAGGAAACAGTTGTTAGAAGCTATAGTTTTGGGGGTGGGGGTTGTTTGTTTTTTTGTCGGAGAAAGGCATTAATACTTGCTTATTAACTTTCCAGCTGAAGCAACTTTTGCCTACATAAGAAATCATGGTCATTTCCAGGTCTAAACAATGCCGTGTTTACTCTTAACAGTCTTAACAGTCTTATAGTGCATTTCATACTTGAAGGACTAATTTTCTGGGTAAATGTCAGTGCCTGTTAACCTTACAATGTGGGGCCAATTATTAGTCTTGCTGAATGAGTTTGCCTTCGGTTTGTCTCAGAACTTTTTCAGTCTTTTCTAAAAAATAAAAAAATTAACATAGTCATCTGCCTGTATGAGACGTATTTTTGTCAGAGTTAAAATCTTGTGGATTTTGGAGCAAAATTTAGAATTCAACTCAGTGGTGGTTGTAGATATCTCTGGAGGGGTGGGGGTCGTAAAAGGTTCCCCATTCGCCTTATGTTTGCTTGTTACGACTTCTGTGATTTTGTTTAATTACATTTAGAAGTATTGTGTGACATTTTTGTTTCGAAAATATTTTAGCCAAAGGATCCCTGAGGTATCTTAGGAAGACCATAAGGAATTAGGAATATAGAAGGGAGTTGAAGAAAGTGAGCATCAGATGTCATTTATCTGTTTCATTATTGTATGACAGAGCCTGTTTATGCCGAGTACTTTTTTTAAATCTGGTCCTGGAGATCAGTTAATATTTTGTCTTTTTTTATTTTTAAGAATGCTTCTTTATGTTGCTTTAAGTTTTCAGTAGCTGGGTGTGTGGGGTGGGAACATAATTGTATCTTGGGTTTGCCTTTTTTATGATGTTTTTAGAAAATTTGAGATATATGACTTTGCTCTCATATTTTCATGCACTTTATGTAAAGTTAAATTTTGCCTAGTTTGGGTTCTGCATTACTGTTCCTGCATGATTTGTTTTTAATGGAATACTTAAAATGTCTTAATATGTATCCGACACCATGAACATTTTTCTGTTCATCAAAAGTAAGGAACACTCTCAGGCTTGTCTATTGATCTACAGCATGCTTAAAAGCAACATAAATTTGAACACAAAAGGAACATTTTGATTGGCTACAAGTCATTGCTTGCATTGAAGAGGCCTTAGCTATCTGTTCATGCTAGATGTTTTTTTTCACCTCTGTGATAAGAGTGTAATGTCATTCATATAAATACTGATGCATACCTACAAAGACAACACAACTATACAAACACATTTGATTGAATTTTACATTTATTGTTTTTCTTGACATGGTATGAAGTGTCATGTTAAGCTTGGTCAAGTTTGCACAAATATGTGTTGTCCTGGGACAAATTACAAATAAGGTATTAGTGCTTATGCTAGTGCACAGTGTTATATGTATATTGTTTTGTTTTGTCGTATATTTACATTGTAAAGCATGCTTTTCCTGTTTTCTCCCTATCATTGACATTTCTCAGCGAGGGAAATGTGTGCATGTTCAGAAACTTTAAGGTCTCATTTTGTTTGTAAATATAAATGCTTTTATATGATATGTATCTTTTGATAAATAAAAGTCATTAGATATCTGAAGTGAAAGAAGAAATTTAATGTCCATCATTTTTATATTGCATATGTTTTGTCTTCCCATGTAGTTCACCATAGAAAGCATGAGGGATTTGACTTGGAAGCTGAAATTTTGACAGCCAATGATTGAAAAACAATATAGGTTTAAATCATAAACCATTCACTCAACATCGATGTGGAATATGATAAAATCAGATTTTTAGAGAATGCATATTTGCAAGAAATTAAGTGATTAAAAAAGTCAGTGTTAAAAATAGCATTCCTTTCTACTCCTTTCAACACCAAATCTGAACGTAGTCATGGATCCAGCTTTTTCCTTGGTGTGCGATACTTATGAGCATTTGTGTTGTTCAAGCAGAATTGGATATTTTAGTCTGAACAGTAATACTGGATCTGTAAAACTTGTTAAATTGTTTTATTGCTTCTAATCAGCCAGTTTACTCAGCAGCTAAAGTAGATTCATTTCATAAGGAAAAAATCAATTTGCTTTGCAAGTTAATAACATTAGTTCAGTAAAGTGTCATTCAAGAAGTCAATGCAGCATTTCGAGTAGTTCACAGTATCAAAAGTATTTAACAGAGCAAACAAATATTATCAAACATTTTCATGTTATCTTTGCATTAATAAGCGAAGTGCATTTGACTGACTGCCCATTCACAGGCTTGCATAAAGCTTGTCTATATATATATATATGTGTGTGTGTGAGAGAGAGAAAGTTTTAACCCACAAATTATTTCTGTGGAGCTGTGCCAATAATTGGAGTCCATTGAAAGCAATTTTAGAACAGGGGTTAAGGATTTCTACTAATGCCTCCCAATTTTACTGTACACAAAAACTAGTTGTGCATTCAGTCATTGACCATACAAGACTATGCCTGACCTGGGGTTGGGTTTTTTAAAAATTATTATTTTGGCTTAAAAATAAGCATAGTAATGGGGAAACAAGAAATAGATTTTCTTCAAGCAAACTGAATTGTCCAAGATATTGCTTTTTGCCTTATTCCTTTTTAGCAAAATAAAGTTGCTTTGTGTAGCAGAAGGAAGTTGCAAATCGGAGAATCTTGTTTTATGTAATGCTGCCATATAAATTTTAGGAGTTATGGGTAACTGTTATGGCCGACTATGGAAGCAAATTTTCACATGATGCAGATCACCATGACATAGCCCTAGTTGCTGGGATGGCGTAAAACTCAAATAACATAATGCAAAAGTTATAAAAACATGTTTAGGTTTAGCTCATGCCCCACTGACCACAGCCCATTTATTTAAAATCATGGCTGGCATATATGCCTTCTTGTCATATAAATGATGTCACCCAGGTTTAAATGGTTAAACTGTGTATGTTGTGATGTATTTGAAGTAGTTAATGTTTTCATAGTACAGTCGATGACTTGGATTGTCTTAGCAGTCTTGGTAATACTGTTTGTATTTAGGAGGTAGGGTTGACACCACTTAAACATGCTTTCTTACTGTGAAGGTACTCTGAAAAACAGGCTATAAACAAAGAAAAATATGATTTTGCTATGTTTTAGTAGAGGTATATGATCAGTGTGGAGAAAAATATTTTCTTCATATCTCTTTCAATCCCATTCCTGACCTTCAAAGGTTTTGAGTATTAGGTTTCACGTTAAATCTCACTAAACGAGATTACAGCTCTTATAAACATACACATTTATGAAAAGAGGCCAAAAAGAAGACCTTCTAAATAGTAATTTCTGAATGTAAGCATGCAGGAGATGTCTGCTCTTGTTTTCAGAGCACCTTTTTTGCTTGTTTGTTTGTTTCTGCTGTCACAAATAAAGATTTAATGTGTCTATACATCTACAAACATTTACAATGTTTTCCTGTAACCTTTTGTATTGGGAAACATGAAACAATTCCAGTTATGATGTGTCTGTCCTTAAACTGACATTTGTGAGAGAATGCGCACATATCTTGGGGGCAATTAAAACCTATTTGTATTGGAAGTCACGTTTGTAGCAAGGTTCCCACTCTAAAGAATGTTCTGGGACTAGGTGGTGTTTCTCGGCCGCCTTATCTCTGCTTTGGATCCAGGAGCTACATTCTGACTACGAAGTCGCAAAAAAGTAGGAATGTAGCTCCTGGGCCCAAAGCAGAGGTATACATATATACATAGAAAGGGGGGTGGGTGGTGGTTTTCAATTTATTTAGTGCTCTGATTACCGATACTGAGGAAAATGATGTATCGATTGATTCCATCATGGATGCCGACGCTGAGTTAAGCAGGCAACTACTTCAGACTGAATTCGCCGTCCTCGTTACCTTGACTTCTTGGATTTATTGTCACTGCAGACATGACCCTTGATAAACATGTTACAGCTGTCTGTCAGTCTGCCTATTATGAGCTCCGTAAGATCAGTGCCATCCGTCACTTTCTCTCTACACGCGCTACCAACACTCTTGTCTGTGCGTTTGTTCTTTCTCGACTTGACTACTGCAACCCCTTGCTGGCAGGCTGTCCCTCGTACCTCATTCAGAGACTCCAGAAAGTACAGAACTCCGCTGCACGTCTGGTGCTTAGAACCACGAAACGGGACCATGTCACTCCTCTCCTACGCTAGCTACCCATCCGTTCTCGCATCCAGTACAAACTGTGCTGTGTTTTAATTTCTTTGCAGGCTCCTGTCCTGACTATTTCTCTGAACTTCCCTTACGTTTCGGCCAGACAACTATATACGCTCTTCGTCTGATGACCATATCCTAACTGTTCCTGTCACCAGAACAACAACATATGGTCACAGGATTTTTAGCTACTGTGCAGCAAAACAATGGATCTCTCTCCTTTTCCATATCCGCCACCTTCATACAATTGAATCCTTCAAATCTGCACTGAAAACGCACCTCTTCCTTGAGCATTACTCCTAACACAGTCCTTCTTACCCTCCCCCCTTCCGCTCTTGCTGCTTTTCTACCCATTTTTTTCTCTGCAGAATCACTATATTCTCTGTTCCTGTGTCTTGGTGCCTTTTTGTGTTTTCTATCTTTGTTTTCTATTTGTCGTCAGTACTGTTGTTTATTCTTCCGTCCCTCGTGTTCTATCCATTTAGTCCATGTCTCTTCCTCGTTTTAAGCGATAAGAGCATGCTCTCTTTGAGTTGTAAATATGCGCTATAAAAATCGTCATTATTATTATTATTTCTAACGACACTAGGCAGTATGAACAGCCGTAAACGCACTCGATAGGCATGTTTGCGAGATACTTTGCAGAGCTGGATTACCAAGATGGCGTCTGACGATGTCAACATCTTTTCAAAATAGGTTATACTGAGACCACTCTGTGAGTGAATTAGTCGTAAAAACGAGACAAGGCAAGCAATATACATAATTTACACTTTCACTCTAATGCAGATGGAGAGCCTGCTAGGAGATGGTGAGTTAAGCGTCGGCATTGTTCTGATCTTTTGCCTGGTGTCTCCACCAAACTTCTGGTGCTGTGTCGCCCGCAGACGTCTTCACTTTTTGGGATGGGTGGGTGGGAGAATGGAGGCGACGCATGTGCATACTGTCTTTAATTTTATATTCACGTATTGTGATGAACTGCAAATCCAAAACCTACTCTTTTGTTTAAGCGTATCAAACTTATTGTCAAGGAGAAAATGTGTGTACGCGCTTACATACGCTAGTTTGATTTTAATTTTTAAACTCGTTTGTTTGCATGTTCTCGTGTGTGCATGCTTATGTAAGTGGACACGAAAAAACTTGCAGTGTTGGCGGGGTTTATTACGAAAAGAGGCGATAAGCTTAACCAACCTGAACAAAAGGGTTCTAGATGTCTTACGCGGGCACTTCAGCATGATGCTCTAGTAATAAAATTGAAAAGAGCAGTACGGAAGAATAAAAATAAATAATGATCGCTTTCGTGGCTGAAACCTCTACAAACTCCGATGTGACACGCATCAACGAAAAAGGGCAGGCGATACAAAGGCGAGAATTGGAGTTATCCATGCACTCCAAAAGCTGAGTCATCTCTTTCGCATGTTTTCTACTGGTTGCTGCAAGTCGAGCAGCTGGTGACGTCACGAAGGTGGGCCTGTCATCCTTCCTGCCGAGAGGTCCTGGAAACGCCTGTTTCCTCTTGCAGTGTCAAGTAGAGGACGGAACTATAGTAGTATGCTGATGTCCAATGAATGACTTTGATTATTTGGGCTGTGCCGTAAATAAGGAAGACGATTGCTGCTAGCCAGTCTTGATCACCAAATACAGTGCAGGTACTTTTCATTGCATATGCCTTATTGCGGATTGAAACTACTGTATGCCGCCTAACACTCCAATTATAAAGGATTTTATCCATTAAAAAAAAAAACTTTTTGTCCTTTTCTCCCACTTCCATTTCTCACTATCAGAAACTTTGCACACAATACATGGCCTCTGGCAATATTAGACGAAATTTGCAGTAATCCAGAAGTGTGTAATCTGTGTTAAGACACAGGTAGTGTCGTGTCTTTACGGTCGCTGCAATCGAGGAGTTAAGAGATCCCCCTCATCTCAGGCCAGCAATTTTGGTGACCGTCTTCTCTCCCTCTCTGCCCAACAGTCCCCAACCCTCTAAGGAGTAAGGTACCCATTCTACCGCTGTCAGCTGGTGGGTTGGTGGGTGGGGGAGCACGAGGCGTTACACGAATGTCGAACAGATTAATGCACGTGCCTTTGGATTCGAACGCAGCTGCTCTAACCACTATCCACTTTCCTTAATCTGTTAATGACTGAATAGGAATAGAGAAGTGATTTTTTACGACAAGACATCAACGAAAGATATATCATGGCAAAGAAGCCGAGGCATGTTAAAAGGTTTCACATGCAGAGAAAGAACAGCTAGTCCGAGACGAGATCTAAATTCAGGACACCCAATCCTGGTCACAGGCGTTAACCTTAGCACCACCGTACCGCCTGACTGAGTAGGAAGAGAGCAAAGTAGAGGAGCGGTATTCAGTTGCTTCAATTTCGCTTCCTGGTCCTAAACAGACGTGTTCTCTTTACGACTTTGCATGTCATATATCAGTACCATGTTAGTCATATTTGTGACGATAATGGGAGTTCATGCATTCTTTACTCAGGTAATGGCTAAACGGACGTGTTCTTTGCAGAAACCAGGGCAAAGTAGGAGTTTTTGAGCTAGAGAAAGAAAAAAAAAAGTCCAACACAGCTGAGGGCCTTTTCGTATGTATAAGTACCTTGTCGATTGCTCTTTTGACCCTTGACCCTATTCGGATCTCTTCTCTCTCATGACAATTTATATGCCTATGTTGTCAAGGATACACCCAGAGACAGATGTAGAGTTTCCTTGTACTCTAATGCTCTGATAATTTTAACCTTGTTCTATGCGTGTTGATATTTTGAAGGCGTGCGGCTTGAAAACCAAAGGGTGTTACTAGATCTTGAGAATGAATATATTGTAATGAACAAAACTATAATACATAGCCTTAAAATAAGTTCACGTTTTTAAACACACAGATGTCTTTAGCAAATAACGTGATTACAGTCTGGCGACAGAGACTTCCAGTTTTAAGTTTTGAAAAGGGGTTTTAAGTGTCGAGTATAATGAGCATGGAGAACGGAGATGTTTTGTTTATCTGACTGTAAACATCATCGGACTGGTCAATATCTGCCTTAGTACAACGGAACTTTCGACTCGAAGAATCAGGCAGTCCTCTTTCAGCACCGTTAGTAGAGAGACGAGCTAAGAGTAAATAAATAATGAGGTAGATTATATTATAAATGGGCAGATGATGCGCAAGTCCGTCACGTCTGGTGCTGCTTCCAGGAGTCAAGTGCCGCTTGCGTGTCTTATCAGACTCAGACCACTCTTCTGACAGAAGGCTCACACGACTGAGTTATGTATTTTACTTGTTTATTTATTTATTTATTTATTTATTTATTTTTGAAGACGTTATTTACAATGACAGATGTACTGTGTACAAGGTTCGTCTTATGATGGTGGTCACATACTATCATGGCTCACTGCTCTGAAAAGAATATATAACTCAACAACACAGCAACTATAAAGTGTACCCTAATTCCAACATCGGTTTTCCGGGGAACGATTAAATACAGTTTTACCCAGTTTCCCTGTTACATAACGTTTGTTGGGTGTGAGTGGTAAACGCTTGCGGTGTTGTCAAGATAACTGATAATGCATAGATCTCCATACGTTCTAATAACAGTGATAACCACATAAATAAAATCTTGTTACCCTAAATTTCGGACTCTAAGCCGCGACTTATTTTATCCAGGTTTAAATCCGGCGGCTTAAACAGCGAAGCGGCTAGTTTGAAGATTTTTCCGAATTTTTCAGATTCCGATTAATTTTGCGATGAGCTCCATGTTCACGTGTTAACTGTTCACATTTTTTAACCAAAGCCGCAAACAATTGAAGCATTCAGATCATCTGCTGAAATACACACCATCGTTATGCCGAAAACGAGACGAAATGCCTAAGATGCAGCTTTCAAGTTATATATATATTTGCGGCTTATAAACTAGTGTGGCTTATTTGTGGAAAAAGTAGAGTTTTTTTTTTTATTTACTGGGTGCGGCTTAGATACAGGTGCGCTCAATAGACCGAAATTTACGGTTATTTGAAATAACACACCTAGAAATAAATAGGTCCAGTTTTGCTGTTACCTGACTTTTCTATGTGCATTTTGATGGACTCGTTTTACTCTGCCATTTACCCCCCGATATAAAAACAGTTTTCATTACAAAATATTTACCTTTCAATTTATTCTTAATGCGTTCCTTGGCATTCTTCTTTCTTGCACGATAAAATACTTCAAGTGATTTTCCCAATTTCTTAAGACATTTTAGTCTATAGTACTGTTAGCTATCATTTCATAAACACCCTCTCCGAATGTTAAGTAAATAAACTACACATGCAAAGTACGATCGATTTGGTGCGCATGCGAACTAAGAGCGATCCTCAGCACATGACAATGATGGTCGCCTCTAAACTGGATAGAGTTCTGTTTTGTATTCGATTCTCTTTTTAAGAAAGCATCCAGCGCTGTACCTTTTGCAATCGTAATCGTTGCAGTGGTTTATGGCTAAAGAGACACGATAGCAGCAATATACGCTGACCGAACATACAAGTCAAATAAAAGACATCCCCCAACTTTTTTTGTCTCTCTCTCAAGATTAGCTTATCGAACATCACTCGGCTAGTAACCACCTAACAAGAGTCACTTCCTCATCAAAAACATTCTCACCGAGTATATTTATGTCAATAACCAGCATTGAAGTACGTATGCCCCCAACTGCTTGTAGCGATCACTTTCCCATGTGCCTTAGGTGGCGTCAAAATTAAAAATGGAACCCAAATACCCAGATATATACACAAAACCATTGCCTACTACTTCTTTTAAAATGTTGTGGAATACAATTTTCTTGAATATCTCTACCACTCGATCTCCACTAAAGTATATATATATATGATATTACATACCCAGAAGACGCAATTACTGGCACTAATAGTGTCTAAAACTATATAATTATAATGTACCACTTAGCACCAAACGGGTCAAGCATAACAATAAGCTCACTTGGGTTGACTAATAACTCCAGACCGCCATTAGTGTAAGATAAAATTAAAACAAGAGAAACTAAAAAGCAGAGTTAAAAAAAACAACAAAGAAGCATTGTTACTTCTATGAAACGAAACAAGGAGAAAAAACTTTAGCAAACATAGAATGGGAGAATTGATGACTTTTACAACACAACACAACACAACACTAACATCAATATGGATAAATTTCTAAGCAGCACTCGTGAAAATTTCTGTTCTATAAGGCTCTGTCTTTAAACATTTTCTCTACTTCCCATCTGTGTGACTACAAATAAACGCACAACTAAGCCACTCGCGTCTTTCTTACAGTTAAGTGCAAACGAGCTTCAATCTTGAACTGAACTAAATCACATTATAATCAGCCCCCAGAAACTAAGTAGAGGAGACAAAAATCTAGCCACTCCGTTTTCAAATACCCCTACCGTCACTCAACCAATATTGGAAGTACAGAGACACAAACTCTTAGCTGTTACTTTTGACAATAACTTGCCATCGCCTAAACATATTTCTGCTACAAGCAAAATTATTTCCAAGAAAACGTATCAAAGGAACCCTATTCTCGAAAAAAATGCATACACGTTCCTCAGACGTAATATGGTCATTCTAAGAATTGACCTATTTAAACCTAGTCTGAAATACTCAGAGAGCGTCCTGTGGAATAGGCTATCTCTCCATCTCCGCCAAATGAACTCTCTAAGCTGCTTTCGACAAGAATTACTGCAATATTATGGCCACGCATAGCTGAGGCATCTTAAGGAAAGCCTAGTGTACCAGGATGTACAATGAACGTGCACAAATGTTCGAAGCCATAAAGCTTTTGAGATACTTCCCAACTCCAGGACCCTTGTAAGCATGTGCTAATAGGTACCACTTTTGTACAGATTCCCCTTCCACTCTTTTTTGATGTCATACCTTATTTTATTTTAGTTTAGTAACAGTTCATGCTTCCGTTATACAGGGCGATGACTAGACGAGAAAAGCATGCTTAGCTTATTCTACCAGCCTCGTAAATAAAGAATTGTCATGGTCTCTTTCTCTCTGTTTCTCTCTCTCTGTCTCTCTTTCTCGATGTGTGTGTGTGTGTGTGTGTGTGTGTGTGTGTGTGTGTGTGTGTGTGTGTGTGTGTGTGTGTGTGTGTTGGGGGTAGTTGGTTGGTGGAATATAGCTGTGTTGATGGCTCTGGAATTTTCCAAGTCTCTCAAAGGTCTATCAAGCCTTTACATATAAATCTGCTTCCTACTTCCGTTTCCATATTAGTAACCACGTTTGCATTCTATTTGTGTATCAGTGTGTTCAGAAATGAAATCCTGCAGACAGAGAGTTTGTCAGATGTCCTTTTTATATTTAATGTGAAGTGTCTATTAACCTGACTTGAGAATTACTCAGATTACTCTGCAACAACGTTATAAAGATAACACTTTATTTATCTCAGAGGGAAATTTGGGTTAGCTCCATAAAAAAGCACAAAAATACAACATGTTACCAAATCATATTCCTATCTGATAAATAGACTCATACATTCATGGTTCAGACAGCTCCATTCATTTGCACACATTAACATTCAGAAGTCGCACGGCCGAACCAACAAAGAACAGCCTCAGTCTGTTGGTCTTGCAGGCAGGTACACAGAATCGGCGATCCGATGGGAGTTGGAAAAATTCTCTCGACACAGCATGCCTGTCATTGAATAGGATTTCAGACACTTTCAGAAGTGTCTGCCTGTTATATAGAGTCTGAAAAGCACTCTGGGCTGTCCCACTGACTTTGGAGCAGTCGGATACAAGCTGTTCTTGTCCTTCACCGATAAACAGCTGTAAAAAAAAACAGATAAACGAGAATGATAGCACGATCTCTACGTGCGATCTATGAAAGAGCTGAAGAAATCACTGGGAGACAGAGAAAGACTTCAGCTTCTGGAGAAGTAAGAGGCACTGTTGAGCCTTATTCACGACAGCTTGAGTAATTGTTGGTATCCCAGCAAAGTCTCCCATCGAAGATGGTACACAGGTATTTAAAAGTAGAGACAATTTCCACCTTGTCGTGGATGACACTTACGGGACAATATAACATATTATATACTTACGGGAGACATACCTACTATACACACAGCAGACATGACTGCTTGCTATATACGCCTCACACCCCGTAATTGAAACATTCATAAAGCAGTCACAATGACGATGCAAATTCATGAAGGAGAAACAGTCCTCGGCTGCTTCAAAGAAATTTGAATATTTCCTGCATTAATTGTTAATGTCTTTATCTATGCTGTTCCAAATCGACAGTCATAATGGCTCAGTCTCATTATTATTGTGACACACTTTACGGTACGACCCTTCTCTCGGCTTCTTGTGCGCTTGAGAGCAATGGAGATCCTGCTGACACGGCTTCAACGCGTTCTGACTTCTGATTGGTCTGAAATTACGGCGATTACCAAGTTGTCTAATTTTAGCTGCACGCGCGCAGAATGATAAAGCTCATATAGAAGCCGTGACATTAGTTCTCACTGGGTGCTTGCATGTAAGCAGCTGTGATCAAGATACAGCTACAAATTACGGTAAGGGCGGAGAAGTTGCTTTAACTCTTCCTCATAGTACGTGTATATAGGCGAAAAGAAACTAAAAGCTATTAACTATGCTATTGATGTATCGTGCAAGGAGACAAAGAAAGTTTGAATCAGGCTGTTGGTTTACCAGCAAGCCAGAAGAACATAGCACATGATCCTGTGAATCATCATGAAGGCTTAACGTTGTTTATTGTTCGTGTTCATGGAATTTATTTATTGAAGTGTTAAGATGACCTTGTCTTCTGCTTGCGTTTAGAATATGCCTAAGATATACAGAGTATCTGCGTGTGTGTGTGTCTGCATGTGCACGTACGTCTAAAGAAAATCGAGAGGCAGAATGAGAAAGACGAAGATGGTCAGAGTAAACATTGTGCTAGACAACAGTTAAGAAGGACTATAGGTGTGCACATGATTTATGATTGAAATGGTTCGAGTTAACTTCTAGGATCGAGCCGTCGTCCAAGGAGATTATGAGTAACTGGCTTATTATTGTGATTCTGATAAGTTAAGTGGCTTTTATTACTGACGGTCTCTGGTGGTGTACAATTTCCACAAGGATAATAAAGTATAGTCATTTCCGTGGCCACTTGAGGTCGTTTTAGTGACATGCTTTTATTTGCCCCCATTTTAATCTTTCCCCCACTCTGAAACAGATACAGCCCTTCATCGTAGCGTCAACCTATCTGTGACAACCAGGCAGCGACGTTCAGTCTTTTCCTCCATCACTGATCCAACGCCTCCAATTTTAACGGATGCAGCGACACATCAAATGCGTGGTTGTTGGCGATGGGTGAGTAGACAAAATTATGTTGAAAGACCTTTTCTTTTTGCAGTTCATCTCTGACGAAGCCACTGATGAAGGGTACGTATGTGTCATCAGGTCAGACGCTAGGAACTGAGAGGTCACTTGTTTTTCCTTCCGATTCTTGCTTAGGGGTCAAACTCCACTCGCACGAATTTCTCTATGCTGCTCTTCGGATGCAAGTCCATGCATTGTTCCCAAGCCTCTGTACAGACTATATCATTTGTTGACGGCGAGGTTGACCAACCCCTCTTCCCCTACCCCGTCTTCCTGACCTTGATGAGAAGCAAGGGTGACACACGAGTGTTCATTAGTAGGAAGAGAAGTGCCTGCCTGGTTGACACAACTAGGTTGTTCAATATTGCACGAGTGCACCAAAGAAAGCTACTTTCGTCGAGTCTCTATTGCTTTGATCCCTCCCTTGTACAGTCTGGCGCTAAAGTAGTTCAAGAAGCATCCCGTGAAGAATGGGCTGGCCACTTAGGTGCAGAGTGAAGCTTTTTCGTCATAGAACATGTAATTATTTTCAGAGGGCCGTACTTGACCGTAACTCTAACGGGCTACTTCTAATGCTGGTATTTTCAAGGCTGAAAACGTGGTAACTATTAGCACATGCTTACAGGGGTCCTGGCGCTGGTTGCAATTGTTTCGAAACCTTAAACTGTACTAAAGAAGCAAAATCTCTTCTCTACCATTAAGATGCATTGCACAAGAACATACAAAAAGAATTGTACTGACAGGACGAAAAGTCAGACTTGAACAACCTTATCTTACTTAAAGCAGTTTTAGTTTTAACAATTCTAAAATTGTGGTGTGCACTTTAAATTGATTATCAAATAGATTTAATTCCTAGAAGTGTTTAAAATGTGTTGTGCAACTGGCCCCGGCCCCTGGAGTCGGGAAGTATCTCAAAAGCTTTATGGCTTTAAACATTTGTGCACGTTCATTGTACATCCTGGTACTAGGCTCACCAGTGGTAAAGATGCCTCAGCTCTGCATGGCCATAATATTGCAGTAATTCTTGTCGAAAGCAGCTTAGAGAGTTTATTTGGTGATGAAGAGATAGACTTTTCCACAAGACGCTCTCCGAGTATTTCAGGGTTGATTGAAATAGGTCAATTCTCAGAATGACCATATTAAGTCTGAGGGACGTGAATGCATTTTTATAGAGAATAGGGTGCCTCTAGTACGTTTTCTTGTGTCACTTCTTACTGCAATTTCGTTTCAGAGCTGTTGGAAAGACAAGTCTGTTTATGAGTTACACAAGAAAAATGTTTCCTGGCGAATATATACCCACAGTGTAAGTATAACGAAGGCGCCCGTAACATAGCTATCAGAATAATGCCAAAATACTTATGTCGTGCTGTGATGTAATGGAAAATAGGAAGTGACGGTGCATTTAAGGAGCCAAAAAAACCCAGGCTTATCCATCGAGCAGTAAAAAAATAAATTTTCATACTACCAAAGAGAGAAAAAAACAGGTTTTAAACTACCGAGCAATGATATTTTAATGCACTTAGCAGTGCATGTAAGACTAGATCCTAGCGAATTGAACAATGCGCATAAAACAATTTATTCTAGTACACTGTGTAACCCGAAAATTGGAGCCATCGGTTGATTTTTTAATCTACATCTCAAATAATTACTGTAATCATTATTACATTACTTTTATGAACGTTATCTTGAAAAGTTCGATAAATAGTACAATTTTACTCTCTCTCTCTCTCTCTCTCACACACACACACACACACACGGTTGTTAGCCATAAGCACAACCCTCTTCCTTTCTCATCCGGGCTTGGGACCGGCTATGGCGGAGTTCATATAGATACACATATTAAAAATTTTAAAAATCAAAAACGTTCAGAGACTGGCTGTTTTGGCTGAAAAAGGTGCGAACGCTTACATAACGCAAGTCTAACCTGGGTTGACAGGTTTGATAATGACATCGCCCACGTGCATGTCAACGGAGAACTGTACGAGCTGGGACTGTGGGATACAGCTGGCCAAGAAGATTACGACCGCATACGGCCGCTGTCATATCCAGGCACGGTATGTCTGTCATTTCTCGTGAAGACAAAGACGCTTGAGACCACTTTCGTTCTCCTTTCCCCTTCCTGTTAATGTGATTGGTATCTCCAAGATAAAATAATTTACCCTGAGAGAAATTTTCTATCAGTCCTTGTCAGTTTTACATAATCTGTAGAACAGGTATTGGGCTGAGTTGGGGCAGTTCGCTACCCTTTTGTGAGGCGCGACATACAGGTATTACTCGACTTCGACCATGATTGGTTCTGAATCATAACTCGATTAGGTCGTAAGTCGAGTAGGCTATGTACAGTACTATGAAATGATGTTATAAAAATCTTCAAGTCATATTTTATCATAATTTTCATTGTTCATTTTATGCCATTTGTATCATCTTTACACCATTTTGTTTCTTATTTTTACATTCCTCATGTTTAAATAAAACACTGCATTACCAGTAAAACTGGTTTAATATTTGCAAAACATACAAAATACAGGTGTAAAAATACCATAGGAAACATTTTCCTAATTGCAAAACATATAAAAACCAGCTGGGCAACGTTTGCGTTGCCAGACGTGGAGCAGTCGTGTCTAGCGATTGTGGTCGTTAAGTCTAATGGTTGTAAGTCGCGTAGGTCGTAAGTCGATCAATACCTGTATATAGCCTTAGCTCTTCATCGTCATCATCCCTCAGTGTAGATACTCATGAAGCTGATGTAAAAAGTAGCTAATAAATATACTTAGAGGTATGTGATGTATATGTACATTATTGGCAAAGAGGATAAGGTAGCATTGTCAGATCATTGCACGTTAACACGTCATCATCTTTATATGACAACGACGACAATGCAAGCATATCGTCTTGTGTATCCCATAGGAGGGCAGCAACAATGCTAGCTGTTCTCATTTAAAAATCTGAAGATTTTCCGTAACAATAAAATAATAACTTTAAATGTAAAGATTTATTATTATTTATGTTACTGTTTGTTATTTTTCAGGACGTATTTCTCTTGTGCTTTTCGCTCATAAGTCCTTCCAGCTACGAAAATATAAAGCACAAGGTAAGACACACACAAGTGCAACTAGCTTGCAGCATGCATGCAGATTTTGTGAGCGTATCACCAATAAAACGGTAACGCTTTCGTCGCTACACAGCGCATGGCGAGTAGTGACAGTCGTGTCTCTGTCTTGTGCAGTGGCACCCGGAAGTGCGTCACCACTGCCCGGATGTGCCCATGTTGCTGGTCGGCACTAAGCTGGATCTGCGAGATGACAAAGAGACTGTACAGCAGCTGCGAGCCAAGAACCTGGCGCCCATTTCACATTCTGAGGTCAGAGGGCGTGGTTGCTTTGATCATTTTCCCGGGAATCTAATGCATAAAGCGGGACTTTGGGCAAAGACTGGGACTATATATATATATAAAAGCCCAAGTCATTGGCGAAAAATATAATAAAGCGGGCGGCATCGTGCTTTTCTGTTGCAGAGAGCTAAAAATAGATAAAAACGCGATGATACCAGTTTTCTAATGCATGGTTTTTCGTCAGTGACTTTTTTTTTGTTGTGCAGTCTGAGACTCCATTTATGCTCCCGTGTTTCACACATTATGTCCTGGGTATGGGGTATTGTGTAGTGATCCTCCCAAAACATCCCCCCACCCAATATTGACGTGTGTTATTAACTTAGAACTTAGAGGGCGTGAGCGTCATCGGGAATTTATTTACTCAGCTGGGAAATTTCCAAGCGTCTGACTTCCTGAATAGGTTAAGCGGGTTGTTTATGATGAGTCAAATTTCTCACCCCACCCCTACCCCTACCCCAATCTCTCCAACATTCTGTCTCTGACTCTTAAGTTTTCGAGACTACTCAGCCACCAATGCTTCAGACTCTAACAAGTTATAGTGCTCATCGTCAACTTAGCAAAGACATTGTGTTCTACTGCCCGCCTTTCCGACGTCGCTTTGTGGAGTTGCTAAATGATGACGACTTCCTACGCACCCGTCCACCCCCACCCGTCAGCACTCGGCGAACCCTTGAGATACAGTTACATTACCAGACCGTACAGGTGGTGCAAGTCTGGGCATGGTGCTCGTACCAGGAAGTTTAAGAGTCCGCGGTGCAGGGCTTCCCGTGATTAGTCGTGATGTAGGTCAAGTGTTTATTTTTAGCTGCCGTGTCACACGCGCTTTTGCGTCTTCTGCGTTCTCAAGACACAGTCGTAGGATCACCACTTTATATGCAGTCTACCAACGTGCATTTACTATTAATTATCTAGCTCTGTTTTATGGGAATCAGTAAGTCTTAAAACCCCCTCAACACATGACATACACGTTACCACTTCCGTGGCTGTTATACTTTTTGACTGATGGGTCAGCGTCAGTACGTTTTATGCGTTACAAGCAGATAATACGTGGTCTGTTTTTTTGTGTTTTTTTTTGTACCATAAGCACAGGTCAACAATGTCGTCTTGGTAACGGTTAACTGACGAGCTTTGACTAATAAATAATAAATAGCTATAGGTTATTGCAGAACGTTCACGTAATTAACAGCAAATAGCTTAATATTCCACTATCATTATCGTTATTATTTAAATAAAATCGTGAATAACATTAATACAAACAAGATAAACCTTCAGTCCCGGTCAGGCGGATAAACAAAATAGAAAATTAAAAATACAGTTTGAGGAATCCCAGACACTTAATCCCCAGACACTTAATCCCCGGACACTTAATCCCCGGAGACTTCATCCCCAGACACTTCATCCCCAGACACTTAATCCTCAAAATGAAATTTCAACTCAAAAATTTATGAAGTGAATGAAAAATTTAATTCAAATTCAAATAATACTTAACTTCAACATTTATAACATCCCAGTCTTACGAGAGTTACCCAGAGTTACCACGCGACACATTTCTCTTACGGTTATAATATTTATAGTTCACAAAATAGCAGTTTTGAGTGCTGTGTCGCGATTTGGGAATTAAGTGTCTGGGGCCGGGGATTAAGTGTCCGGTCACCAGTTTGAGAGATTAAACTTAACACGTAGTTGATCGATGACCATTCGAATTGTATCTAACTAAATTTTTTTTCTAGTACTTACGCGCTGTACATTTTCCAGTAGTCACCGCGCAATTTCTTCAATAATTCTGGCGATATCGTATAGTCATTGCATCATTAGGTCTTTTGTTTGTTTTTAAACACTTCGAAATCTTTCTCGAAGCTGATTGTGTAAAATGCTACTTTTAAAGCGTGTCTAAAACATGCATGCAATGCATCTAAATTGGCTTAGAAGCGATTTTTGAAAAAAAGGTTTCTAAATTTGCTTTCTAGAACATGTTGTGCAACTGGCCCCTAGACCATGTGACCAAATAGACCCTGTACCATTGACGGACATCTTAATAATAATTTCCTCTCATACCATGCTTCTGTTGCAGGGTTCCACCCTAGCACAGCGTATAGGGGCTGTCAGGTACCTAGAGTGCTCTGCCCTTACAATGAGAGGTGTAAAGGCTGTGTTTGACGAGGCTGTCAAAGCTGGAGTTTTCAAACCAATAAAAAAGCCCCGAACAACGCGTTGCGAGGTTCTGTGAAAACGGGATGATCAACTTTGCCATGGGCTTCATTCAAACGAATCTGACATAATATTATTGCTTTTGTTTCGAAATACTTGACGTTTTATGTATTTTTTGACAATGGAAATGATGCCGAGAAAACAAAAATCCCACGGACATATTATTGCCATTTGCACTAGTCATTTCAAAATACCGAGGTTGTGTGATTTTGACAAAAATATTTTATGTACATGATAAGTATGGCACAATTATTTTTTCGACGTCTTGCTTTCTATATGTCTTCGTGGATGACTGATAAGCAGCTATGTATGAATGTGACTACGTGCGTATGAACATGAATGTGTGTGTGTGTGTGTGTGTGTGTGTGTGTGTGTGTGTGTGTGTGTGTTTTCTACGTGCTATGGGGTTACTCAAATCCTGGCAATAAATAGGTGACAAAGGATGCACAAGAGGGATTAAGATGAAGGGAAAAGATAATAGGAATTGGGGCACAGAGAGAACAAGGCACTCACTTGGTTGTGCATATAATGCATTGTGTAAATATACATATGTCTTTCATTCCAAATAAACAGTCATAGTTCACAAGGTAGTACGGCTTTCTGTCTACATGCTGCGGGTTCGACTTGAATGCGAAAACAACGAAAAACATTTAGAAAGAGAGTTTGGAAGCTAGATATTGACCCAATAATAATAATAATCATCATCATCATAATAAAAAAGTTTATTTGTGAATGAAGGCGAGCTCAAGGTGTTTTACACACATTAAATCGCATAATCACACATTATCAGTTGGCGTAGATTGAGTCTTACTAAGACATTTGCCTTCATTCAAGTCATCTCTCTCTCTCTCTCTCTCTCACACACACACACACACACACACACAGTCTCTGGAAGTTTCGTGACACGATTTCTCCGAATTAGGAAGAAAAGTCAAGGGCTTAAAGTTTTAATAAGTCAAATATTCTTAAAATATTATCCAGCAAATCTTTTGATGTCTTGGTAATGAATATACAACTTTCCAAATATACAATAAAATGTATAAAGTTAAAAAAATATATAAATATATATACTTTTAATATTTTAGTAAGTTTTGCTAACAAGCGAACTCTGTGTGTCGGTAACAGCTACGTATGAATGACCTATGCATGTGTTCGTCAAGAAGTTGACGTTTTGCTTTGCAGAAAATGAGTCTCTGCAATATCTTCTTGAAAAATAATAAACAGTATAGAGTCCCTCAATATTGTCACGAAAGTTCAAAGAACTAATGTCCTCGAAGTTTTTCCATAACAGCATCAATGTTAACTTTAACATTTACACACAAGTATTTTCACAACAGGGTTGCGATACAAACTAACAAACTATATGCTCAAAGCTACAATATGTGCAATGCACTAACGTAGAATCTTAAGCGATTCTCTTGTTTTTTTTTTAATATCATTATTTACCAGTCACGCACAACAATATGCTTTTCATCCGATGACCTGTGCAAGCAGAGAGCCTAATTGTCTGCAACCGAAAATTTTGCTAATCTGTTCATTTTTTTTCTGGGTAAGAGCATATCACTGTCAAAACCATATCTAATCACAGGCCTTTTGCCAACATTAGTTCAATGTTGAATAAACAAATGTTTAGTTTTAGTCAGCACATGTTCAATGTTGACAAGTGGTTAGTGATTAGTCATCGGCTTAAGTGTTGAATTAACAGATTTAGTTCAGTCAGCATGTGTTTAGTACTCAGTCGACAAGTTTTAGTGTTATGTCAAACGAGTGTTTAGTGGTCAGTCAAGCAGTTTTTAGTGATACCTCTTATATAGTGTATAGTGTCTTATATAGTGTTCAGTCAAGATACAAATATCTAGTGTTTAGTCAAAAAGTGCTTAATGCTCAGTCTTTCAGTCTACAAAATCAGCCCGTTCCTTTTTCTTCATCAACCGCTGAAGAAAAAAGCTTTTAATTTTAGTGTTCACCTATCTCACGTTTTCGTCTTTACGAGAGTTTTACTTGTGGCTCAGTGACCTTTTGATGTACCACAAAGGGAGGTAAGTAGCAGGACGCCTTGCCCCGGCCAATGGAGTTCTCACACGTTGACGGAATCCTAGATACCAGCCTTTCCATCGGCGTCGCTGTCGTCAATCGACGGCAAATGGACGCTGGTACCAATGTGACTGCTGAGAACTTCAAAGACCTCATCGCAGATCAACGGAGAGATCCTGTGCGTTTCCAGGCTAATGGGAGGTAACTTTGCGTTGTTCGTTGTGTTCAATGGCGCCGCTCTATTCCTTCTGACCAAACGTCTGGTTTTTATCGGTACCGGCTGTTAAAAAATAATTTTAAAAAGATCAAAACAGCCTTTCAAACAGAAGGTATACTCCCACTTAACTTCAGTTCTGCTTTAGCAGTTTGCTCGTTCGTTCATTCATGAGTCGCTATAGAACTGGAAAGCAGATATCACGTACTATTGTAAATGTCCTACCTACACGCAGCTCATACAAAAAATTTCCCCAACATGTGCCACAGCACATTCGTATCGGTTATGTCGTGTAACAGAGTGGACAACGTTTATGATTTAGTAAGTTCTATGTTTTTGCTTTTAGACATCGCAATTTGCTTAAGCAGGCCTGTCTTTGAATGTCATCTTTCTTACCCCTCCCCCCCTTTCCTGTGACTATGGTTTTGGCCATATATCGATAAGGTATCAAAATCTAAATTTTTATTATTTATCTGTGTATCCACACACACACACACACACACACACACACACACACACACACACACACGACTCTCTTTTGGTTCCCGGTCTTTAGTCACTCGATAAAGCTCAGCGCCGCCTGCATACATGTTTGAATGAGGCGATTTCTCTAGCTTTTTTGTGATAATTTTGTCTTTAAAAATCAGGTACTCAGTCCTGAAAATACTGATATATATATATATATAGAGAGAGAGATTTTGAAACGAGGCCGCTCCTGACAGGCGCGAGTTGCTTTCTTCTGCAATTTTTTCATTTTCTTGTGCAACGTCTTTGTTTATTCATATCCACAGGTTTCTTTTACTTACAAGTTGTATTTGTTTCTCTTAAGCTTCCCTTAAACAATGACAGATTTGTGTTATTAATGGCGGGACTAGTAGCCGGACTCCCTTTGGAAAAGAAGTGAGCAGAACTGAGAATTTTTACAATCTAATTCCGGTGACTATTACTCGTGTCAGCATTGTGTTCGTCTAGCGTAAAGGTTGCGCTATTCAATGCTCAGTCAGTTGGAAAGACAGCAAGAACGAAACGGTCAGCAATTAATGATTACATTCTCGATATAGGCATAGACATTATTTTTATCGCTGAAACTTGGCTTCGAGAGGGTGGTGATGAGGCAAAATGTAATTTGGCACCACTGGGCTACACCGCCACTTCCTTTCCTCGTGTTACAGCAACACTTGGGGGAGGTATTGCCTTTAATAATAATAATAATAATAATAGTGAAGATTTTTGTCTGTGATCGATTGCAGCCACACATCACCTTCACAGATAGCTTTCCCTTCGTTCGGACTTGCACAACTGCCATTCAGGTCTGACTAGTCACATGTCAACGTGTTTTGTCTATACCGACCGACACCAGCGAGAAAGAATCAACTCACAGACGCACTTTTCATCGAGGAATTTCAAGATTTCCTCTAGCATGCCAACAGCTTGAAGGGATCACTTCTTATTGTTGGTGACTTTAACTTTCATTTCGACACAATTCTATGTGTCGAAAGTGCTCGATATTATTGGAATAGTCAATCTAGTCCAGGCTGTCTCGGAACCCACTCACGTTCGGGGTCATATTGTGGACTGGGTGTACAGAGACGGATATTGTCTTCTTAAGTCGTCAATCGTTGACCATGTATTGTCCTTGGACCATTTTTGTGTGTTGTGCACACTGGACCTTGCCAAACCAACCATGCTGCCTGTTTAAAAGGAAGTGCGTAGCCTGGCCTCATTAAACATGGAGGCTATTAAAGCTGGCCTATGCGCCAACATTCTGCCTGAACCCACCATTACACAGCTATTCCGCACTCTCCGTACTACGCTGGATAGTCACACCCCACTGACTCGTCGCCTTGTCTCCAGGCGTCCCCCCTCTCCTTGGTATATCGCCGTGGGTTCTGAGCTTCTGGAAGCCAAACGTGAACGGAGACGAGCAGAGCGGGTGGGGAGTAACTATAGACTCAACATGCACCGTCAGATTTTCAGGCAGCCAGGAATTCGTCCACTTATAAAGATCATAGCTGCTTAAGCAATTACAGACCATTTTCAAACCCATCCTTTCTGTCTAAGGCTCTGGAAAAGATCGTTTTTTCCAGCTTATTGCGGACGTGGAGCAAAATCATCTTCTTAATCCCTTTCAGTTGGCATATAGAAAAGATCATGGCACTGAATCTGCACTTATAAAAGTTGTAAATGATCTACTCCTCAGTGCTGACGATGGCAAAGTGTCATCTCTGGCGTTGTTAGACGTCAGCAGCATTTGATACTGTAGATCATTCTATACTTCTACACAGACTTCAGCACTCTTTTGGTATTCATGATGTTGGTTTGGTGTCCCGCATGGATCTGTATTGGGGACAATACTTTTTGTGTTGTATACGTCACCTCTATCTGATGTTATGTCGCGTCATGCCATGTCACATGTGAGTTAAGGTGATGATACACAGTTTTGTCAGTCAGCTTCACTTACTGAACTACTGACACGGACATAGGAATGCATTGATTATGTAAAGTCCTGGATGCTTCAAAGCAGATTGCAACTGAATGAGGACAGGACTGAACTACTACTTGTCCAAAGAAATTTCGGAGTCATCCTTATCTCCCTCAGTCTTTGTCTATAAATAACTCACCTATTCCTTTATCTACCACTGTCCGCAGCTTGGGTGTCATTCTTGATCAGAGTTTGACTTTTCATTGGCATGCTGATGTCTGCAGAAATGCTTACCTTGAACTTCCTAGGATCAGTACCATTTGTCACAATCTCACAACTGATGCAACTCAAACTCTAATCTGTGCCCTTGCGCTGTCGAGGATGGACTATTGTAATTTTCTTTTAGCTGGAATTCTCAAGTACCTTCTTGACGCACTTCAAAGGATCCAGAATAACGCTGCTCCCCTCATCTGCAAAGCATCTAGATATGAACATATATCACCCATCATTCGCTCTCTTCACTGGCTGCCACTCGTGGACCGTATAGCCTACAAACTTTCCACTTTAAGTTACTTTGCCGTTTCTGGTATTGGTCCTCAGAACTTATTCCCATCTATACGCATCTATACGCCTGCACGACCTCTTCGCTCATCTTCTGGCACCAAGCTTCTTCGAGTCCCACTAGCTAAGTCGTAGCCCCATCAAATTGGAACAGATCACCCGTCAGCCTTCGTCCTCTTGCCTCCTTTAAGTCTAAACTTAAGACACGTCTTTTCTAATTTACGACTTCACTGCGACCGTGTCCTGACCATTAGCGTGTACAACGTGTGTCTGTAATTTACTTTGTGTATGAGTAGTGTATGTTGTAGAAGTGAGGGCGTCCGCTATATGTGAACATGGGTACATAGTTGTTAATGACGGGCGGGGATACTGTCATTAACAACTATGTACCCACTATACCAAGGTATAGGTACCAGGAGACTGATAGATGACCAGCCTAGTCACACCTTGATGTACCTAAAGTCAATCAGGTCGGACCAAACTAAAATAACCAGAATAAGGCTTAGTGGAGAATATTTTAAAAGATATAAAGACCCACCTTCATATGCCTGTGGGGACAGACTTAGCACCCCGCACGTACTGTTGGAATGCAATGAAAATAAACCAGAGCGAGAAGAACTAAAACATTTCCGAGATAAGTATAGACTGGGACTAAACCTCAGAAACTGCCTCAACCCACCTAAAGAACTATGGAACAGTATACTGTCACTAGTAGTAGCAATAGCAACAAGCCACCCAAACTCTAGTCTAATATAAAATAAGAATAGGGATAAACAGGATAACATAGCCATCCACACGTGAAAAAAAAAATAAAATAAAAAATTTAAAAAAAAATTAAAGAAGAGCAATTCATGGAACCCAATAAAGAAACACAATACACCACCACGGTACACGTTTGTTTGTTTGTTTGTGTTTAACGCCGTGTCAGCAACTAGGGCTATATCACGGCGGGAACAGTTATTTAGCTTTAAAAAGTTTAGGGACCAAGCCCTAAGTATAATAACCACATCTTAAAAACCAACACAAGCCAGGAACAACATAAAAAAGGGAGTGACATATACAAATGGGTGTTGTGACCCAAAAGGCCACTAACTTAAGCAAAAACCAAAAACAATGAACTTATAAAACCTTAAATCTTGTGATAAAGCCCTATCCTTCTTAAAAAAGTAAAGATAGCTGCCGGTGGGATGGACCTAAACAAAGAAAACAAAGAGTCTGCGGTAAAAAACTGCTGTCGGACACTCTGAAGTCCCGGACAAGCAATCAAGACATGTTCAACACTCAAAACTCTCTGGCACCAGGGACAAACTGGCGGTGGTTCACCTTTCAGGAGGTGTGACTGCGTGGCATAGGTGTGTCCTACCTTTAATCTAGTAAGTACTACCTCCTCCCGCCGCACAGGACGGCATGAAAGCAGGTGTTCTGAAAGAGAGGGAAGGGTGGCGTGTAACTTATTTTGGCCCAGAGTGTCCCAATGGCGTTGCCAGAGGGACTGAACATAGGCCGAGAGGACAGATTTACAGTCTGTTGATACAATCGAGAGTAGTTTACCAGGAGACTGACATGCAGCCTTGGCGGCCTGGTCCGCTCGAACATTTCCTGGGATACCTGCATGGCCAGGAGCCCAGATGAAAACAATGTCTTTCTTCCGTCAGAGTAAGGCTGCATGGATTGTATGAATCTGGACCACCAGGGGGTGGTCGAAACGTTGGGAAAGAAGAGCTTGGAGAGCTGATAGTGAGTCTGAAATGATCAGAAAGTTTTGCTCCAAAGAGCGGTGAACATGCTGCAAGGCTAGTAAGATAGCATGAAGTTCTGCAGAGAAGATTGAGCAGCCATCCGCAAGTCGGGCAGAAGAGGCCTGTTGCGGTTGGCAGGACGGCACTGCTGCCGCAGCCACAGGGCCACCGTTCGGGACTTTGGAGCCATCTGTAAAGATAGAACAGAAACCAGGATAGTCAGAAAGCAGTTCTTGGAATCGCTGAAGAAAGATGAGATCACAGGTGTCTCCTTTCTTGAAAGCGCAAAGATCAAGACGAATCTCTGGAACAGGTAGAGTCCAAGGAGGAGCTGGTAAGAGAGGGAGAGTCTCTACCTGCTGAATATCTACTCCGGCTGCTTGCAAGTGAGGTTCAACACGGAGTGATACTGGTTTTAGCTCCTTGGGACGAATGGCATACAGGGCAGCACGCTGAGGTCCGAAAACAGCACGGTAAGCAGGGTTTCCAGGATGAGCTTTTAAACGACAGACATATAGGACAGCATGAGTTTTAGCCGACGGAGAGAAAGTGGAGGCTCACCAGCTTCTGCGTACAAACTTTGTACAGGAGTGGTGCGGAAGGCACCCAAACAGATGCGGAGCCCTTGATGGTGAATAGGATCAAGAATTTTGAGATAGGACTCTCGAGCAGAGCCATAGATAATGGATCCATAGTCTAGCTTGGACCGGACCAGGGCACGGTACAGGCGAAGCAGGACAGTGCGGTCCGCCCCCCAGCTGACATGGCCAACTACTCGAAGAACGTCCAAGGCTTTCTGACATGATAGACGTAAGGATTTGATATGAGGAAGGAAGGAAAGCTTTTGGTCAAAAATGACCCCAAGGAATTTTACTTCCTGGACCACTTTGAGTACCGTGCCGTTGACAGAGATAGATGGGTTTGGAAACACGCCTCGTAGTTTACAAAAGTGGATGCATACTGACTTCGTAGAAGAAAATTTGAAGCCATTTTCTGTCACCCACCTCTGTACACCATTTACGCACAGCTGAAGCCGGCGTTCGAGGCACGGTAGGGATCGGCCTCGGATGCAAAGAGCAAAATCATCTACATACAGCGAGGCCACCAAACCTGGACAGACAGATTTCAAGATGGAATCTATTTTGATGTTAAAAAGGGTAGGTGAAAGAATGCTGCCCTGCGGGACGCCCATTTCCTGTTCCTGAGGATCAGAAAGGATAGATCGCACACGAACTTGAAAAAGCCGTTGAGAGAGAAAGTTTTTAATGAAGAGAGGCATACGGCCCCGGAAGCCAAGGGCGTGAAGGTCTAACAGAATACCTTGCTTCCAGGTAGTGTCGTACGCCTTCTCCAAGTCAAAGAAAACTCCTAAGACGTGTTCCTTGTTGACAAAGGCATCCCTAACAAAAGTTTCAAAACGGACCAGATGGTCTAGGCCACTCTAGGGTACTGCGGTATTGTCTAAAGCCACACTGCAGGTTGGAGAGGAGACCACGAGATTCCAATTGCCAGGTGAGCCTGGCATTCACCATTCGTTCTAAGGTTTTGCATAGACAGCTAGTGAGAGCTATGGGCCGGTAAGAGTTTGGATCAGAAGGATCCTTTCCCGGTTTTGGAATAGGCACCACGACTGCCTCTCTCCACGAGGGAGGAAAACAGCCGGACACCCAGATATAGTTAAAGATGTTTAAAAGAAGAGTTAGAGAGGCCTGTGGAAGATGAGTCAGCAGCTGATATGGAATGTTGTCTAGGCCAGGTGCAGAGTCCTTGCACTTTTGAAGGGCCTGCTGCAGTTCGTTAAGAGAGAAAGGTAAGTTATACTGTTCTGAGTTATCTGAGGAAAAGTCACAGGGAAGAGATTCCTGAAAAAGTTTCATACGTTGAAAACCAGGAGAGTAATTTGAAGAGGAGGAGTTTTGGGCAATGTTGGATGCCAGCGAATTGGCAACATCCCGTGGTTCTGTGAGAACAGAGTTTCCAACCCGCAGGTGGCCTATTGAGCCAGCCTGAAACCTTCCCTTTATTTTCCTAATGGCTGCCCACACCGCCTGAGAAGTGGTACGGGAGGATAAAGAGGACACATACCTTTGCCACGCAAGTTTTCTTGCCTGTTTAAATGTAAAACGAGCCTGAGCTCTGCGACGTTTAAAATTTATCACATTTTCAGGAGTTGGGTGGCGGAAGGCAAGGCGCTGGGCCTTTTTCCGAGCATGCTGGGCCACCCTGTACTCCTCAGTAAACCACGGTACGCGTGGTCGGCGATTTTGAAGTCCTCGTCTAGGGATTGTTTCTGAAGCTATCTCAGTTAAAGTAGAGGTAAACTGGTTAATAGGATGGAATGTAGAATCGTCCCTAGAGTCCTCTACATCTAAGTTAAAACTAGAGTCTGCGAAAAGCCGGGTGTTACAGAGGGCCTGAAAAGCAGGCCAGTCTGCTCTGGACAGGTTCCACCCGCCCTCACGGAAAGTACCTTCCTGTTCTAGAGGAGTTAAGAGCTGTAAAACTATTGGGAAGTGGTCACTGCCACACAGGTCGTCATATACTGTCCAGTTCAAATCGAGTAGTAGTGTGGGGCTGACGACCGACAGATCCACAGCAGAGACAATGCCACAGGAAGGACGGCAAAAGGTGTTTGAGCCGTCGTTTAGAAGGCATAGATCCCTTTCCATAAAAATGGATTCTAACAACTCCCCCTTGGCGTCACACGATGCCCCGCCCCATAGGGGATGGTGTCCGTTGAAGTCCCCCAAAAGAAGGATGGGAGGAGGAAGTTGGGTCAGAAGACCCTCAATGTCTTGTCGGGAGATCCGAGCCGATGGTGGAAGATAGATACTACAGACAGTGAAAGTTTTGCCCAGAGTAACCCGGGCAGCAACAGCTTGAAGAGGAGTAGAGAGTGGTATCTGGCTAAACAGAAGGTGGGAACGAAGGAGAAGAGCAGTCCCACCTGAAGGAACGTCATTCTGCGAGTCCTGACGTAAAATGTGAAAGCCTTTGAAGGTAAAAGGGGTAGAAGGTAGTATAAGAGTCTCTTGAAGAGCTATGATCTAAAGAGAGAGACGAGATGCTAAGACTCGAAGTTCTTCAAAGTTGGCTCGGATCCCTCGACAGTTCCATTGAAGGATTGTTGACATTCTATCTGTGAGGGAAAGACGCAGAGCGCCTCACAGGAGCAACAGGAGATGGAGAAGGAGAGGGAGAGGGCAGGGGACGGCGGGACGGAGAAGGCGACGCTAAGCGTCGTTCATCCACGTCCATCCCCTGCTCGCCAAGAGAGGCATAACGATTGGAAACAGGGACTGAAATTTCAGCTGTGGTGGGCCCAGATGTTTTGTGCTGAGTGATGGGTTTTTCTGGTGATTTTGCTTTTGATTTTGTATTCTTGTCTGTTTGCGGTATGGTGTTCTTGTTCTTTGGTGATTTTGTGTTTCGTGTTTGTTGACGTGTAGTGTTCCTGGCTGGTGAAGCTTGTTTGGGCTGTAATGTTTGAGTTGTTTGAGATGCTTGTGTTGACTGGGTGCCACCACTGTTTGCAGGAGGAGGAGGAGGAGGAGGAGGCATATTTTGACGGACTGGGACTGGGCCCTCAGAAGAGACCCATGTCATGTCCGTCTGGATAGACACAGAAACTAACGGTCGCTTTGCAACGACTGCTGAAAAAGAAGTGGAACCTGATGTAGGAGGGTCCCCCACCACGCGACGGCGTGCTTCGGCATATGAAATGCCAGATTCCGCGCGTACACGCTGGATGGTTGCTTCCTCCTTCCACTTCGGGCAGTCTTTTGAAGAGGCAGTGTGCGCACCGTCACAGTTAGCACAGTGTGCGCTTTTGGAACAGTCAGCTGCAGCGTGGCCAACCTCACCGCAGCGGAAGCAGCGGGCTTGGGACTTGCAAGAACTTGCCCCATGGCCATAACGCTGACAGTTGAAACAGCGCAAAGGAGAAGGAATGAATAGAGAGACCTTGACCAGTAGATACCCGACCAGGATAGATTCGGGTAATTTGGGAAGGCTGAAAGTCAGAAAAAGTGTATTGGTAGGCACAGAGTCCCCATCCCTCTTGAGGTGGACCCTCTGGACTGCTGTAACCCCCTGGGATGCCAGTTCTGACTTGATGTCAAGTTCCGACATCCCAGCAAGGTCGGGACACCTGATGACACCCCTGGAGGAGTTGAGGGATCTATGGATAGTCACCTTGATGGGGCGGTCAACAAACTGCTTCGAGTCCCATCGGCGAAGAGCCTCTGACGCCTTTTTGAGTTTTGCACTGGACCAGAAATTGTCCAGTGCGAAGTTTCTTTATAGAAGCAAAACCAGTATTTGAAATATTTTTAAATCCCTTGTCTATAGCAAAAGGGGAGAGGGACGAGAGTGGCCGAGCAGACTCTGCGCCCTCCACAACAAGAAAACGGGGCCAAGCCCCCTCTAAAGCCTTACGAGCATCCACACTCTTACGTACCTCATCCTCACTATCAGATGAAAAAACATCCTCCCTAATTCTTTTCCCCAGATTTGATTTTTTTTTTGCCATAATGAATTTCATTTGTTTCATTCCTTCTGCTCCCCACCCACCACGGAGTCCAACAAGGGGATGCGACCGAGCGGTACCACTAAGGGCATTTCCAGCAGGGTCGCACCAGGGATACAGAAGGAATATACTCTGGCCTACAGAGTGTGTAGACCAGATTGACCCCGGCCGCAGCCTTCTAGCAAAGCTAGGGCAATGCGCGACCAGCCGCTTGATTGGTGTGGGCCACACCAACCTCCCGTCTAGGAGAAGTCCGGGCCAAAGAGGTGTGTTGGTATAGTGGGCCGCAGCCCATCAGGGACCTCAACCTCCAGGATCCCATCCTCCCCCGACACGGGTTGCCCTGCACGGCAAACGCAGGGGGCCTAAAGGAGGCCACAGAGAAAAGAGTTGCATTCAAAGAAAGGCATGATTGGAGAAGAAGACAAAAAAGGCCAGTGTAGGCAGAAGATAGAAAAGACAAAACTGTAGTGTGATAGAGAGATGTTTGTTTAGAAAAAGAATAAAGGTGAAAGGGCCAGTGAGGGAGAAAAGAGAAAAGCCTAAGGGAAAGGGGTGGGCCACCTTGGTCACCCAACCAAAGAGAGGCTGGGTGTTCACCCCCGGCACGAGAAGCCGGGCCCACGGGGGCCACGGTACACGTGGCAGGACCCCTAAACACTGGCAACAAACGGCAGCAGCAGCACCAGCAGCAGCAGGAGGAAAGAGGCCGGCAGCACTGTAACGACCCATGCAAACTTGGCAGATCAACAATGGATAAAAGAGGGCACAAATACAATACAACACCCATGCAGACTTGAAAAACCTAAACACCAACAAAAATAGAGGGCACGTGCCAAAGTGAAACGACGCATCAGGCACCACAAAACAGCAATCCTTTCCCCACATCTCCCCATCCCCCATACCCTCACCCACATCCACAACACCCACACGTCCCAAAGACCCCATCCCCCACAGTGCGAAATCACCAAGAGGTGGAAGCACTTTCCCTTTCAAAGTCAACAACAACAACAACAACAACAACAACAACAACGTTGTTAATGATTTAGTCTATATGATTTATGTAAAGCGCTATGAGCAAATCTTTGGACAGGCGCAATATAAATCCTCATTATTATTATTATTAGTAGTAGTATCTATATATATATACACACAAAACAGGATCAAACATAACATTTTTTTAAGTGTAGTAAGGTGGTCCAGACATTCTCCAAGCGGACAATATTCTGTGCCCCCACCAATAACGACAGCACAAGAAAGTGAAAAACACTCACAGTCAAGAGGCCAGTTTTATGCTTTTCCGAGTTGTGTGGTATGCGCGACAGGGAGATTCTCCTTACGTCATCAAGGTCATGGATAGGCAACATGTGGTAAGCTGGCAACTGCAAGGAAACAGGCACTGATAATTACAGATCACCTAATGCCCAAGGGGACCAGGGGCCGGCTGCCCAGCACCTCGCATGGAGATAGTTGGATGGTGTACGCTAAGCTGTCTGTTAAAATACTTATATCACTGACATATATCTCTGTACTGCTGGAGGTTTGTTTATTCCAACCATTATCAATTAGAGAAGTAGTAGGCTGTGAGGTCTCAGCGAGTTCTACGACAGCGAATATCGAAAATCATACTGAAATTCTTAATGTCGACGGCATACTTGCAATGAGTTTGTCCCTTAGTTACATTTATTTATTTGCAAAAGTCGTTGATCTCAACTCACCACGGCTCAGAGCCAATAATCTGAAAACACAATAGACCATAAAACACCTTCACCAACACGAGAGCTCCAATTATTTGTGTTCGCTGTGAAATCGCAAGCACATTCGACCAGGAGTTTCATTCTATAAGTTAACGCAGAAAGTTCGTCTGCAAGCAGTCCAGAGATACGCGTCCGTGATTTTATTTAATGAGCACTATTGCTGATTACTTTCATTGATCATTCAGGCAGGGGCCTGACTTGGTGTCGTACAACTGGTTCAAAGCTCTCTTAGTTCTCTTTGTACTTCTCATCGCATATAACGAAGAAGTGAAAAAGACAGAAAAATAAGAACATATACAGCTGCACATATGTTTGAAACACACGCTTCTTATGATCGTTGAACCTTTAAAGCAAAAGAGTTCTTTCAATAATTGAGGGCTGCGCCGAGGTTCAATAAAATGTTCTTTTTAATCTTTGCGATAAAGTGTTAATACATTTAGTAGAATAAGAGAATAAGGTTTTTGTTGCCTGTTGCATATCTTTCGACGATATTTTTTTGGTGGGTGGGGGTGGGGGTGGAGAGGGATCACAGTCTTAAAGCTAATCAAGAGATTTTATACTTAGCGGACTTAAATTTTCTTGTGCACGCCGATTTTCGGCACAGCTTTCTTACAGGGTAATGTGCGACGACAGTAACAAAAATGGCGTATTTGTAGGTTGAGCTATCAATAAGAAAAGTCACTCAATCTCCATCGTCTGCTTACTTCAGTCGCCCGCCGTCGTCTGCTCCACTGCCGACACTAATATAAACCGATGCAAAGACCTGTTACTATACAAACGCGTGAGCTACGTCCAGCTAGGAAATGAACGAATCTCTTGTGAGGTAGTCACAGCTATTTTACTGCTCAATTTCATGTGGCTAAACGCCACCTGTCCCTCTGAAAAGTTAGCGCCGGCGTGTGAATGGCGAACTACTATTTAGCAGGCTGGAGAATGACATCTTCATTATCCGTTGACAAAAGAACTCGTACCTGTTTGCACCCAGTGATCCTTAGGCTATTTGCACCCAGTGGTCGCTGAGCGTAAGTACGCCTTATGTCTCTAAACCTGTGTGCGCCTAGTGGTCTCTGCGCCCGTTTGCTACTAATAGCTCATATTACTATTTGCTACAAATGATCCCCATGGACAGTTTCCTCTAGATGTTGCGGCTCTTTTTTGCGGTCCATAGAAAGCGTCGTAGAAGCTTTATGTCTAATCCACTGCTAAGGTACATAATTTGCTTTAAGTGCTCCCCTACTTATGATTTTGTTGTTTTTCTGTTGATTGATAGCGTTTCTCTCCTGAGGAATCTTTATTGATTGTTCACAAATAAAGAGTTAGTTTTGGTCACATATACAGTCAGTCAACAAGTCTGATATTTACCTGACCCTTCTTCTCATCCTTAAGGGATACTATTGGGCGGGATCTGTAGTGACGGTTTGGTTTATATGTTGAGCCCAGTATATTGCTTTTCTTAGGATTGCTCCACTCATTGCTGAAATCTTCGGATAGCTTTTAAAAAAAATGGAATATCCATGGTATAAAATCAGGGAAGAAGCAATATTTTGAAAATATCTTTCACTAAATAGGTTTTGATTTAAATCAAGACACAATGGAACAAAAGTAAAAATTGTTTACCAATCACGAAAAAAGGAATGCCTTACATGAAGGAAACAAAATTTTGCAAGTACTAACCTTTTGTTCTTTATCGTTTTTTTCTTTCCTGTAGAATTCTTCTTTTTCATCACACCGTCTAAAGACCTGTAACAAAATTAATTTTCAGGAAAGACTGCGCCAGGGCCTTGTTTTTATGGTACCTGCTTCATTCAAAACAAAGACGAATAGAAAGAGTAGGGTCGGCGAAGAATGTTTTCAGACCTTTTTTGCTCGAAGATGCTGCCTGACGAGGGAAAGAGCCTTTTCCCACAGCGGGTGTTTAGCTCCAACTTGGATGACTTTAAGAGTCCGCGCCGAAAGACAATGCCGTAGTTCGCTAGGAAGGTGACGCAACTGGACCATCTCCCGCTGGGGACTGATGAGGCTGGGCCAGGGCTGGCCACAGGTGCCGATATAGCGGCCACTCAGCAGCCATATTCGTACCTGTGGAGGGTACAGAGGACATCAACGGAACCAATCCAGACTACAAAGTGCGCTTTGATTGCTCGGTTGCTTCAGTAGTTATGTCAATTAAAGTTCAAGAAAGTGTCACGTGAAGCATGCTGAATTTCTACTTCACTCTACACGACACAATAAGCAACACGCATATCGACCTGCTCTTTAGCAGGCAGATATTCCTCACCCACCGTTTGCCCTAGGTCTCCAGTGATGATCAGCTCACGGTTGGCCACGTATGTAATGCAGGTGATGGGGTAGGCGTGGGCCCTGAACATATTCAACAGCCGTGGAATCTTCAGTGTGAACTCCGGCTTAGACGCCATTGGAGGCGGTCGCTTGTGCGGGTTGTAATCGCCTTCTGCTGCCTAACAAAAGAAAAGAAAAAAAAATCATAATGAGCTTGTCCTTATCCTTCACCAATGCTATTAATACCTTACGAGAAGGTCCAGAGAATAAATTAGGTGTTTCATAAGATGTTCAAAATAGAAGACAACAGAAGAATGCATGTTTCGTACTTAAAACAGTGTGTATTGATTAACGAATGAGAGGAAGTCACATTTTCATGGGAGTAAATAGCTTAAAATGCAGTATGTGATTAACATCTGTGTGAATTTGCAGTGTATCTCATAATCATTTCTTTAAAAACGAATAAAGGCCGAAAGCTGACAGTTCTTATTAAAGGGTCTTGGAAAGCGGATCGCCAAGTAGTTAAAGCACTGGTTACACAACCCGAATTTGCACCGGTTTTGATAACCGTGTCAATTACCAGTCAATTTAGATATCGGGAATCAGTACCGAATTCTGTAGAGGTTTGGGAAAGGCAAGGCGTCTAGGAGGAAGAGACGAGCAGCGCCCACAAAACAATAACTTGCTCCGATATAAGTGCGGCCTTTAACGCCTCGCTCCCCAGCGACCGAAAGGTTATGGGATGGACGTCATCTCGCTCTAGTAAGTGAGACCTTTTACACCTGATCAAAAACTGGCACACCTTGTCTTTCAAGAATGGGGACCTCAAGAAGACGAATTTCTTCTGGAGCGCATCGTTTCGTGCTTCTAACTTTGTCTCGGGAATAAACTCGGCCGCTCTGTTGCAGTAGAGGACTAGGTCCCACACTTTAACGTAGCCTTGTGTGTCCCCGGTGATGAGGAACTCGTTCTGAGGGTCGGTCGTCATGGCCAACACCATTTCTCCTACTACCTCCGTGGCAGCGAACTGGCCAAGCAACCCGCCCTGAGACACACAAGAAAGAGCAACAGTAGTTTTTGTAAATCTAGTAGGCGAGACGTTCCTGCAACTGTTCTTCGTATTTCCTTTATAGATGCTAACCAAGGTGCGAAAATAATTATTGGCAAATGCTTCTGAACCACTTCTTCAGCCACAGTCTGCTGAAACCATTTCAGTCAGCCTATCGTGAGAATCATTAGACTAAGACGACATTGCTGCGAAGGGTGAACGATATTTGTAGGCTTATATCTTAAAAATTAAGCATAATAATGTGCTCATATTTTGGACATTATTATTTTAAAATGAACTTAACCTGATCATCAAGAAAAAAATATTGCACTTGTGTTGCCCTTTAATTTCTTCATCCATGCATTTCATTCATGCTTGCCATGCACTCTTCTGTTTGCGCACGGTTACGTTTCTTGTATAGTTGACTTTTGGTTTGTTTTATGGTCTTTCGTTCAGCTCGCATCCAAACGGGGATGTACACATTTATTTATTTATTTACTTAGTTCACCTTGCCGTGGAGTGACCACGCCCGTATCCACCCTTCATTGCCCGCGGTGATAAGGGTGGCAGTCCTCTCATCGTTGGGCTGCCGTGTGGTGAGGAACAGTATGGCGTCCACAGAGTTCTCGACAGACTTAATCCGGGCGTCGCTCTCCTCCCGTGTTACGTAGCGACCTGTCAGTACGTCGAAGACATCGGTACGTGACTCGTCCGCCTCCTCCTCTTTACTCTTGTCAGGTCTTTTTGGCTTAGCCGCTGACATAGAGTGTCCTTTTGTCACAACAGCTATCAGCCTTTTATTTTTTAAAGAAACCACATCTTTTGTCTGTATATATATATATATACCCAGAATGAGTGTGTACGTGTGTTTGAGAGATAGTGTGTGTGTGTGTGTGTGTGTGTGTGTGTGTGTGTGTGTGTGTGTGTGTGTGTTTGCGCATGCGTTTTGACATAAGCATCTGGAAATCACGAATGAAAAAAATTAATTTGACGTGAGAAGAGTGAGAAAAAGAGAAACGGAACGACGGACAAAAAGAATTTACACAGTAAAATCTTTATAACAAGACTACGTAGCTCAGTACAAATATATGGTCATCACCAGATATAAACAACTTTGATAGCTACACCCCTTTAACAATTTTTTTAAAGAAATAGCTTAATTCTGGTGGGTATTGAGTAGTGTCTTCACCTCGATCATCGCTTTTTAATGGGTATCGACTCAGGCAGGCGTTCAGCTTGCAGGTCAGGCTTCCCGTATCGTACCTGACGAGAATGACGTCACCGTCATAGGAGGCGGTGGCCAGTAGGCGATGGTGCACAAGTGTCATGCATAAAATGTCCGCCGTATGCATGCACCGTAAGAGCTTAAGAGACTCTTCGGACTTCTTGGCTTCAATACTGATGATGTAAACCGTCTTCTGCCAGCCAGTTGCAAAAAGAAATGTCTAGAAAAGAAATCAAGACCTGCTAGAGGACTGCTATCCATATTTCTTTTGCAGAGAATGCTAGTATAGATAATGCTATTGTCGTCATTATCATCACCATCATTGCTAGCATCATCTACATGACAAAATGCTACGGATTTGAAAAGAGAGTATAGGAGAGAAATAGTGTGGAGAGAGACTGACCGGAGAGAGAAAGAGAAGAGAAAAAGACAGGATAACATTAAAAACTCCTATCGGATAGCATTACTCAATACTCCCTGTTGTCATAGGAGTTTTTTTTTTAAAGAACCCTCAACCCTAACCATCCCAGCAATATTAGTCTCTTTATGCATCATATTTCCAGTTTTTTTCTTGAATTTCGATACGAAAATTTTGATATATTTAACAACATGGCTTTGTATGGAAGCAACTTCCTCTCTCGGCGTCCCTTACGAGACCTATACTTCTGTAGTTGCTGATGTTACTACCTATTCCTTTTCGCACGACTTTTGCTCCTGTGGACGTCTTACTTTGTCGATGACAAGGGCGGTGATGACGACCGCTTCGGGCAGGGAGTAGTGGTTGATAAGGATGCCGCCGGAGAAGTTCCACAAGTTGATCGTTCCATCGGTAGCCCCCGTCACTATGCGTCTCTCTGTCTGATCCATGATGAAGGCAGTGATTTCTACCTTGTTATACTCCGATTCGTAGGCGACTTCCTTTTGCTGAGTGCGGGGGCTGTAGTGACGAAACTGCAAAGTCTGGATCCCCGTGTAGACATCCCACACGCTGATAAAGCCACCTCGGCAAGCGCTGACAACCTGTTGTCAACAAACGATTTCTATGTTTTAGATCCATTTCTCAACCAGTCTCCCCCTCCCCACGCCCACCTAAAAAGACTTAAAGACAGATTAGGAAGTTCAACAGAATTCAGCAATTTTCAAGTTACTGTTTATATGTTTAATTGTCGGACAGGCCTAGGCTTAGGGAAGGCAGAACAACTTCAGTTTTTTTAACACATTTTATTCCCTACGTCATAATTTAGACAGAACTGAACATTTCACACAGGTCGTTGAAAGCACCTTTTACTCGTGACATATATTTTGTACGCTCATAGAGCTAAGAGAAGCGGAAGAAAATATCAGCCCAGATGATCAGCACAGCACATGTGAGAGGTGGGGAGCGCACTCTTGACGTGTGCCTACTGTCGTGTGAAACTAAGCTCACATTTAGTTATCCAACACTACTCGTCGAGTTCTTATACAGCACTTCGATGACTTGGACGAGACCCTCTTCGATGTGGAATTTTCTCCTCGCATTCCATGTCCCCTAGTGCTAAGCTCCGTCAAAAGCCCTTTTAAAGTCTACGAAGTTATGATAGAGGTCCCGATGAAGATACATCTTTGTCAGGATACGACAGTTAAGGACATGCTCAGCTATGGTCATTCATAGTCTGAAGCAGACCTGATCTTTTGCTAGCAGTTCCTCAGCGGCTGTGATAATGCAATTCTGTTTTACTTTCAGCATGACTGCTTGGGTAGCTGATTAGGCTAATCGTTCAGTACATTGTGTTATTGCACTCCAAATACAATCAGTTTTTTTTAGAAGAAATAAAACTTTTTCCGTACATGCATTTACTAGTTAAGTGCTTATGTAGATCTTTCCAGAACACACTAGCTAACTGACACGGCCTTAACAACAAAGTAGCTGTCTCTTCTTCAACAAAGCCAATGTACAACTGCTGTTTGCTGATTTCTCATCGGCGTTCAACACCATTCAACCACATATTCTAGCTAGAAGACTCCTGGACGAGTTTTCCTTTGACCATCAGCTAGTGTCATGGAATCATTCACTTTTTGGTTGACAGGCAGCAACGAGTATTCGTCAATGGTCCTATTTCCGACTTAATCACAAAGTGCACCGGCGCACCTCAAGGCAGTATTTTATACCCGCTTTTGTTTTATTCTGTATACTAACAGTTGTCGCAGTAACCATGAGGGTCAATATCTCGTCAAATTCTCTGATGACACTGCACTATTCTTTCTTCTTAGCGAGTCAGTAGATACCCATGGTGTAGCTTTGGATGAATTTATTGCCTGGTGTGATGACTATTTGCTTGAACTTAATGTGAGTAAGACCAAAAAGATTGTCTTTGATTTTCGTCGGAATTCTCCGCCAAGTGCTGTATGTATCATCCACGACGAGGAGGTGGAAATTGTTCCTGATTTTAAGTAGCTGGGCACCAACTTCGATAGGAGACTTTGCTGGGATGTCAACACTAAAGCTGTAGTGAAGAAGGCTCAACAGCGCCTCTTCCTCCTCCGGAAGCTGATGTCTTTCTCTGTCTCCCAGCAATTTACTCAGCTCTTTTATAGATTGGAAATAGTGTGCTGTCCTTCTCGTTTATCTGTTTCTACAACAGCTTATCGGTGAAGGACAAGTGCAGCATACATCGTGTAGTATCTATCTGCTCCAAAGTCAGTGGGACAGCCAGGAGTGCTCTTCAGACTCTATATAACAGGCAGACATTTCTGAAAGTGTCTGCAATCCTTCGTAATGACAAGCATGTCCTGTCGAGAGAATTCTTCGAACTCTTATCGGACCGCCGATTCTGTGTACCTGTGTGTCCTTTGAATGGTGCTGTGTGCGAATGAATGAAACATGAATGCGGAGGCCTATTTGGTGTATGTGAATGTGTTGTGATGTTATTTTTTATCGAGGTGCCCTCTGGGACAAATAAAGTGTTCTCTGATCTGATCTGATCTTATAGAACATTTGGGGGAGTTGACACTCTGTCTTATTAATTGGAATCTGCAAATAGGTAAAATTCTATGAAGAATTCGTAAAATGAAACACCTGTCTGTTGTTGTCTTATGACATTTATTAAGTACAAGTGTCAATAGTATCTTTTCATAATCAGCATTCTAGTTAGAAGTCACTGATGGCAAGCTAACGTGAGACTCCACGCTTCATGTTTGTTACGATAATTCTGCGACTATATCTTTCTCACGAAGTTTTGACATGCATGCGCGTATGGTTAGAAATCAGAATGCAATAACTTTTAAATTGATTGACTGAGAGGGATTTGGATAAAGCTGCTGTAGCGAAGTTGGTACAGCGAACAGATTTAATTACGAAGGCTGCAGGTTCAAATTTTTTTTAACGAGTGCTTTTTTGTCTTTATTATACAAGTCTTGATTTTGACTTTGTGTGTGTGTGTGTGTGTGTGTGAGAGAGAGAGAGAGAGAGAATAAGAAAGACGTGTCTCCTGTCCATACGACGTTGGGGCCAGCCAAGTCCGACGCTGACTCGCCAAAGCCTGGTGCCTCACCTTGCAAAACTCGGAGCTGTACACAACGCCAACGAGAGGATAAGAATGTGAGCACATCTCGGGATGCTGAGCGTGCTTATCATACTTAAAGTCAGAGACGACCCAGGCGATAATGGCGCTGGCCATCGTAAATTCGTTGCGTGCTGCGTTGTAGAAGTAGCTCGTTGTAGGCTGGCCACCCAGCGCGTCCATCGACGACCTTGTAAACCGCTGGATACACTGCTGGCTTAAGAGATGGTAGACGCTAACGACGTGTCCTGTGTCCACGCTGATGACATGGTGAGTAGCGTCACGGATCGCCACGGCAATGATAGGGCTAACGTGACCCCTGACCACGTGCGAGAAAAATTTAATGAGGGTAGATTTTAATAAATCAATATATTAATCGCGTATTTGTTTAAAAAAAAGTCTTATACATGTATTGCGCAATTGTCTAGGGAACACCTCTATTTTTCTCGTTATTCTCAATATTCTTCCTAGTCTGTTCCAGTCTTCCTGCAATGTTTTGAAATAGAGAGACGTGTTTTTTTCTGCATTAGTGTGCCTTCAAAGGGTTATCATTAAACTGTAAACGTGTAAGCCAACACCATCTGCATAATACTAATGTAAGAGCGTGTATAACGCAGTGTCACACTTAGATTGTTTTCTGTGCTTATATTTATATGTAAAATAAAGTAAAAAATCGAAAATTGTTTTGAAAAGATCGATATTAAACAACAACGAAATAATAATAAAAATTAGTCAAAAACTCAACACCAGAGAGCTTAACCAGAATCAGATGTCTGGCAAATAGAACAGAAGATTAAAATACGTCAAGAATAATTGAAAGTATGAGTTATAAGAAAATTGTTTTTAATAAATATTTAAGAGAGAGGTTTGGGTTAAGCTCATACCTTAATATGAAAATGGGGGTCTTCCTCATGAAGAAGTTCCATACACACACCGTAGCGTTCAGACATCCTGTGACAAGGATGTTTAGCAAAACGCTGTACTCGAAGCACAGCACGCTAGTACGGCATGAGTAGTACTCACGCCTGCCTTGAAGGTCGCCGTAAAAGAGAGATTTGATGTTGGTCTGGCTACATGAAATAATGGCATCCCACCTCGGCAGGTAGCTTACTTTTATCACCCACCCATTGTGAACAGCAGCCATCTTGTTCAGTCTGACGCCAGAAATCCTGTGATCGGGAGAAACAGTCGTCACGAAAAACGTGTTTGTTTGTTTGTTTGTTTGTAGTACCACTATGCACTGCACTGTTACAAAGGGTCTAGGGTTGCTTTCGCTGTGGGGAAGGGCTTTATGTGCCTAAAGATACTTTCATTCAAATTAAAAGGAAATAATAATAACTTAGATTATCGTTCGAGATTTTTAAAACGGGGTTTGAAGCCCGTAGACTGGATTATCGGGTAAAAATAAAACATTTTCTATCCGGTAAAGGCAAGAGTCCCGTGCCTTTGCAGTAGTTGGGAGGGAGAGGTTAGACCCATTTTTCTACGGACCAGGTTTTTAATGAGAGCGGTGCCTATCTCCTCTTACCAATCGCTACACCCTATGGAGTCAGGTATTCATTCCACACCTGGGGCAGCTGGGCGAAGCACGCTGCGTGAAATGGGTAATGTACCAGTTAGTGTGCATGACTTCGCCTCAGAATGCACTGTTATAGCCTCTCTGTCCAAGGGTCAAGCATGGTGACAGAAGTAAGAAATTACCAGGTAATGGAGGTTAGGCCTTCAAAATAGTCAATGCGAAAAGCAATAGAAACAAGATATTCCAGACGCTGAGACCAGAGAAAAAATAGAACCGTGCCCACATTTTCTCTCTTTTAATGCAGGACATATACGGGAGGGCCGAATGGAGAGAAATCTTTGGGGTCTGCATCTCCGACAGGTATTATGGGGCCATACCATGAAGGCGACGATACCACAGTTTGAGCATTTTATGGTTGAGGCGAGCCTTTTTATTTATTTTTTTTTTTTAATTGGTGTTTTACGCCGAGCCAACAACTAAGGCTATATCACGGCAAGGCAGCCAGCTCTGTAAACAGAAGCCACAGGCAGAGAAAGAACAGCGTGCCGGAGACAAGAACTGAACCCACGACAGCCATCCTTAGTTCACTGTATTGTTGACAGGCGTTAACCATTGCGCCACCGGACCGCCTTGAGGCGAGCCTGGACTGGCAGTGAGTGCAGCTCACGGAAAAGTGGGGTAATACGGTCAACTTTTAGCTTACAAAAGACGCTGAAAAATAATTTTATAAGTTTTGTTTTTTAGTTCATTCAAAAATACTAGTTATCGAAATATGAACAACCAATTTTTGTTCATGTGGTGAGATAAATTTTTTTAATGTCTTATTTACAATCTTGAAAGAGATCAAGAAGCTCTTTTTTTAGGAAGTAACAAAAATAGGTTTGCTCGAAGCTGCAGCATTAAATGGAGCCAAAGTAAGGCAATCCGTTTGAGTTTTCAAAAAATGGTAAAGCAAAGCAAAACTATATCAAACAAACAACAACAAAAATCTCGCGACACGCACATTTTTGTAACAAAATGAGAGCGTTACGTTCTGCTAACTTGGAAGATAATTTGAACTCAATTTCATGTTTCCTTTGGGGTTAGCCTTTAATCCCTGTTCTCACACACAAGGAATAAATACGAGTAAATTGTCACTTGAAGAAACCACTAACTTGCCATGGAGGAGGTCGATGTAGTGAACTTTGCCCAGGCTTTCTTTCGTCTCAGACTTAATAAACACTCCATCCTTGCGGCTGAGGTTGAACTCGAGGCAGTGCACATCTCCAGCGGTGTCGCCCCACAACAACAGATTGCGTGAGCGTGAAGTTAGGTCAGCCCAGTGGTCCAAGCACGTTGGACAGTTTGACAGCGCCGTAATGGTGTATTTATGTGCTAAGTCTCAAGAAACAAAGTATGAAGTACTCAATCTAATGACAATAAATTAAAAAAAAGTTATCTCTGTTGTCTATCCGTTGCCAAGACACTGTATATACAGACTCAGACATAACTCAGACTTAGCATAACTGCTAAGATATTTGGTTTAGTGCTACAGCTTTACTGTTTTATTACTATTATTACTATTAATATTATTATTGCCACGAACTGACACGCCGAAAGATACGCTTTCTTTAGCAGAAACTAAGAAACTTGAACAATAGCTAAGACGTCTTGATATAAAGTATAACTTTACTATTTTATCACATTACGAATCAAACATCATTATTAAGGCATCGATATGTAGCTTTTTAAAGCTAGACTTTTGTGTGAGAAAAGAATATTCGGCTACTTCTGGCTTGCGAAATTCGCAACTGTTTTCTTTCTGAAAATTATTAATATCAAATGGATTCTATGCATTTATGTATTATTTGTGTCAGAAGAAAGCGGCTAGTTACAGCATTTCGTGTATCTTCTTTTACCATGCGGTGACTGCAAAGGTTTCGCAGTGGGTGGGGGGAGGAGGAGAGGCAGACTAGGACAAACTTTTCGAAAAAAAAACAACCTCAACAGAAGCACAATTTTGCAGTGTAGGATTTACATGCAATGATGAGAGCTGCAACATGTTGAAGTGTTCAGTGCGCCTACCTTTAGATTTAATTTCCCAGATAGTTATGCAGCGCTCTGTGGAGATCACAGCAATCAGAGGCAAAGGATACAAGACTTTCATGTCGATGTAGTGCATCGGGAGTCGACGATCTGATCCGATCCAGTGATATCCTAACAGTCGTATGTTCAATGTCCACATTGAAATAAGACCGTCTCTTCCGAGCATGTAGTACCGCCCCTTGCTGTAGTCGATTGTCACGGACTGTAACCTCAATAGAGGAGCGAAGCAGATGGCTACTATGGGATTCCTGTGCCTGTAGACGAGCAGCAGGTGCAGTGCTCAGATAAGGTTTTGTCAACAGGAGCTGTTTTCAGAAGACCGGTTCATTTTACATTTTAAAAAATATTTTTTTAAGAATATGCGTTCAACGGAAAAGAGGATCCTTAGCACAGAAGTTTGTACTTTTCGCTGTAGAATAGAAGCACACTTTTGAAATCAAGACCCTCTCGTAGTTTTTGTTGGAAAACTCCCTTTGCCCACCTAGCATCTTTCAAGAAGAGTCTACCTGGTTTATCAAAGAGGATAGAAACGTCTGAGGGAGCATTCCGGAGCCTTCCTTCAAATACCATGCAATAGAAGTGGTAACCACGTAGGTTCACTCCCCGTACGGCCAAAGGTGTAAGACATTTTACCTTTACTTTCTTTATACGTAGATCTAGCAGTCTGAGACCGCGGTTTTCGCCCAGTATCTTTCATTTATCTATTAAAACTGACATTCTGGCAGTAATATGGCCAATGTGGGGAGGGACCTGACGTCATAGAACATAGTCAATGTACAATTCTTTAGGACACAGGATAAAACAGGGGGGAAGTGGGAGGTAATTATATTCGGGTGATTAAAACAACAAATTACAGATTTACAACGAGTACTCCAAGAGATAATTTGTTTTCTCAGGCAAAGAACTGCACGTTGGTACTACTAATGTACGGACACTCTCTGTCATAGTCGCATTGTCGTTGGTCTTGTGCACCATTTGCCACATAACACTTGCTTTGAAGCGTTCAACACATACCGACTTCAAACAAACTTTATATCAGGCTACGTATTGGCCGGGAAGGAATTTAGTCTCATGCCCATTTACACACTGTATATAAATAAACTTTGTCTCCTGCACAAATACGTACTGACCATGAATCAACTTTTTCTCAGACCTAAATATATACTGACTGAATGAATGTTGTCTTAGACCCAAATACGTACCGACTATGAAAAAACTCTACTTTAGGCCGAAAGATTGGTATCTTGACGGAAGTTTCTTCCACGTGGGCGTGGTACTTCAGCAACATAGTTATGCAACTAATAAAGTCTTTCCAGTAGATCATTTGTGAGCAGTTGGCATTTGTCTTCGCAAACAAAACTTCGATTTCCTCATCCGTGAGGTGGCTGCCAATGGTCTTTTTTATCACTTCGCAGAACTGTTCTTTGGTCAGACCTTTGTCGTTTCCTCCCCAAGGCTTCATGAAGAGCTTGTAGGTCTCCTTCAGGCTTTCGAAGTCAAGGTCAAGGAAATTTTTACGCCTGGAAAGGCGAAACGAAGGAAGTTTTGATGCTTTTGGTTGTTCCGGATGCATGTTTGACGGTTCAGAGATACAGCTAGTAGTACGTGGCGCTCTGCGTGGACAAACTTTCTTCAACACGGTCCAAGGTCAGTTCCGATGGCTCAATGCGACGGGGGACTTCAGATGCTGAACGTGGTTGAGTATTACTGAACTTGCTTTCTTAGACGTAGTGATATAAGAAGCAGAAAGTACCCCCAAAATTGTTCTCGGTTTCAGTGACTGTGAGCATCCAAGTTAAAGCTACGAGATTCACCGAGACGATCTACACAAACAGTGAACATGACTTCTGTGACGAGGCGACGAGTAGATAAAAATACATCTGGCATATTGCTCCTGAATGGAGAGAGGATCTTTTGCTGACATTAATGACTTTTTTGGGGGTGGGTGTAACTGGCAATAAACTTGCAGTACTTTTTAATTTTCTTAAGAACAGGCTATGATCTATTTGCTTCCACACTTGCTGGCTGCTTTGGTTGCATGTAAGTGAAGCTTAGTTTCTCTTGAATCTAAAGTTTTCAACAAGAAAACCTCAGGAAAAACACATGAGATTTAAATGACAGGATAGGGATTTCTATTAGTCCGGCACACCTTATTGATTGCATTAGCTTTGTGTGTCCACTGACCTTGAGTTCCTTATTTTTCCTCTATCCATCTTAATTTTCTTTGTTGGTCTACAGGAGAGTAAGAATTTGATAGTCAGTTATAACGACGAAGGATAAGCACTGACTACTGCCCCTAACTTTACTGCTTCTGTGTTGCAGACGACTAACTGATCCAAGAAGCGAAAATAACATAAAAAAATCGGAGCGTCACACCTTTTGCAAGAATTACGTCAAATTGTGAATACGACAATTAGGGACGTCAAGATTTCTGCTCATCCCATTGGCCAGCAGTACATTGAGCGGAATTTAATCTTTATTAACTCCACCGAAGAACTGAAACCGAGTCCATCACCACGCAGGTTCAACGAAGGCATTGGCGATGGATTGGACATGTGGTCCGCTAGCAGACAGCAGACCTCTCCAGAATCGCCCTACGATGGACTCCAGACGGCTGAAGAAAACGAGGCCCCCCAAAGGAAACTTGGAGAAGAACAGTGGAAAGGGAGATGAAAGGAAAGGGCTGGACATGGGGTCACATGGAGCGGGTTTCAGCCGATCGACATCAGTGGCGGGCTCTGGTTGAGGCCTCATGTGAAAATAGCACGAAGAGAATTGATTGATTGAATCATTCTAATTACACATGAATCTTCTGAAAAAATTACATTCAGATCTCGTGCAGGGTTTATATTCCTGAAGCCAGCCTATCACCCTACTCGACATGGGTAGATCGGCAAACCAGAGACTGCAGCTCAAACCAGTATTGACAGATCCGAGGAAGGCCCACCTAACTCGTTGTTAACGGCCGGTATTTTATTGGAGGTGTCCCCCTTCTGATACCTTTCTCTAACCATGGGTAAATATGTCTGAGATCGTGCATGATTTAATTCAACTGAAGACACTACTGAATTTTTCTACACCTGACGAATAAATTAGATATAATGGTACAGAACTGTTCGAAACATACCGTCGAATTCATGATCTGAGAGAGCAGACGCTAAGTAAAAACCAACAAAAAACTGAAACTTAACTTTACATCTGGCTTTCTTCGTTGGTCATCTGTGTCTGAATGAAAATAAAATAGAACTATTGTGATATAATATTTTCTTGCGGATTATAAATTGATCAGAATGAATAAATTCTACTTTCCGGATTTTCTTGCTTTTTACTTATTTATCTATTTTTAATGTTTATTCTTTTACTTCTGCTTTTCTGACCCCCAAAAAGTTTATGTAATGAAACCCATTTTCAGGAATCCTCTGTGACGTCATTTAAGTATCTTTACTTTCTCAAGGGATGACGAATCGTGAGTTAGCCTTCCTGTCGAGGTAGCTTACCGGCTAAATTCCTATTTATGTTAGAACAATTTCACTCATTGGTAAATTGCAGACGTCCATAAATATTGTATGAGGAATGCAGAAATGTTAAAAAGACAGTACTTTTTCCTCTGTGCTTTCTTCTGATTTTACTTCAATAAACATTAAGAGAGTAAAAGATAATTGAAGAGCAAGAACACGAAAGATTAATCTCACATTCGAGCGACATTACATTATTCAGTCCTCTCTGTAATGAAGACAGGTCATGAGTTTAAAAACTTTATTTCAACAAATATAGGTAGAATATTATCAAAATAGCTAAAACAGCAATCCCGTTTATAATAAAAATTTAACGTTCACAATATAATAATTCCTTTAAAAATAGTTAATTGTTTTGAGTTGCTAGCTATCACAGTAGTGGCTTTAAAGTGACTATAAATACATATGCATGTGTTTGTGTAACAGTCAACGCTTGAATAACGGTCCCTGCAATATTTTCTAAACAGAAAAAATAAACATAAGCAATATACAGTGCCTGAATATTGGCGAAAAAGTCAACGAATAACACCAGTAATGAGCTAGCACTTAACAGAAGTAAACCATGCAATAGCGGGTAAACTCCACATAAAGTTTATGTGCATCCATCCATAAAATCTGCCGTGCACTTGGCGACCTGACGTATGATATTAAGCAATTCAGTTACATTGCACTATAGAGAACGTCCGACAAATTATTTGTTAAAAGTTGAAATTCCAATTGCCTGAAAGGTGAGACTTTGAAAAGTCGCTCCATTATGGCATGCCTCTTCCGAGCAAAAGCATATCAAAACCATGTCTAATCACGTGAGTGCCAACAAGCACTTAAGATCCCCAAGAGCTAAGTGTTGACTCTAGAAACGATCAGTACTCGGTCAACAATCGTATCATGTTAAGTCAATGGGCTCCCTCAAGTGCTCCGTCAAATATTTAGTGTTTACTCCAGCGTTACGTCAATAAGTGGTGACTTACAAGGGTCTGATCAATAAATGGCTTTCCTTCCTCCTGCAAGAAACAATGAAGGTAAGTAACCAACTGCGTCAAGTTGGTTTTAAAGAAGAGGGTGGATGACACGATAAAGGGTTTTGTTATGCGCATGTCGTTCGGGTACAAATTCCGTACCGTTTTACATCACTCAAAATGTACTGCAGCGACGTCCTCTCCATGGACACTACTAATTTTCACTAATTTACTAAACGCTACATATTTCAACAGTCAAAAACCCTCTTATTTAACAGGAATTAATGTATGTGCACTCCGTGCAGTTTTGACGAACAATTTTAGTCGAGGCTGGGTGATGTAGCAGCCAAGGGAGGTAAGTGATACGACGCTTTGCAACTGCTAGCAGAACTCTCACACCTTGTTTGTATCCTAGAAGACAGCTTCCAATGTTCCCTGTCACTAATGCTGTCGTCAGCTGATGGCAGGTGTGTCAGACAGTCTGAGCCATTTTGAGCGCCGAGAGCCGTGGAGACTTTGTCACCCATCAAGGGTGTAACCCTGTTTTCTGCCGTCCCAAGTGGAGGTAACCTGGCGTTGTTCGTTTTGTTCAATGCCACTGATTGATGTATTCTTGGATGTTCTATTGTAACACGTTGGCGGCTTTGTTTCCATAGATTCTGCTATGAAAAGAAATTAAAATTGAAAAAGCCTTTTAAGCAAGTCTCATTTATTTCTGCTGAGGTTCTACTTTGACAGTCCATCCGTACATCTCCCTTTACCCTCTCATTGTCTATTTTGTGGTGAAGTATATCAATGATTCGTTCTATGGCAACACAATCTAACAGAAAAGCATTTATTATTCTATATTTTATGGACTAAACTGGAATGTCAAAATACGCTTCACAAACTAGGGCGTTTTTGCTTTGTCGTTGTTTTAAGTGTGCACGGCTGTATGCAGGAGTAAAAGACGTTAAGATATTTTTTAAAGCATTAAAACTATGACACAAGTTAAGTTTCCAGACGTCATGGCAGTAGCTAAAAGTAAAAGAGTTGAAGTACTCGCGATATTAAACAAATTAATAATGCTATGGTGTTATTTAAAAGATCTCAGCTATAAATTTATACAAGATTTACTTATTAGGTCTCGTCGATGTCTCTTATTACGTCATAAAGCATGTGCAGCAACCTTGGTAAGTTTTTCAAATTTGTGATCGCAGGCTTGGAAGACGATGTACGATCATATAGTGAATATCAAACGACCAGTCAGGCCTTTTTTTTTGAAAGGCTGTTCAAAGGGACACACAAGTAAATATCATCAACAACGACCGCGTACCCCTTCGGCAAACTCCAGGGAGGGGAGAGTGAAAAGAGTACCACTGGAACCAGATCGCCAAGATCTGGGTTAAGAGGAGTAGCCTCTGTCAGCCCGTGGAATGTCCTCACACGACACCAAAGCGGCAAGGTGAACGAACTCACCTATGTGTTGAAACAATACAGGTGAGATATCGTGGGAGTGGCAGAGGGCAAATGGTCGGGTTTTGGAGAGATAACAACTGAAGAAGGCCACAAACTCTGGAACAGCGGAGAGGAAAGCAAACACGTGCATGGCGTGAGTTTCCTAGTACACAGGGAAATGGCCAAAGCAGTCATCAGTTGTTCACCCATCACCGACAATCTGATCTCCATTCGCATCTCTGCTAGGCTTTATAATATATGTTCACACCATCAAAGCACAACGCACGACGACAACTAAGTCCTGAAGGCGGTAGCAAGGAAGGCTTTTCTCGTCGTGTTCGGCTGTTGACCTAGACGGTACCAACAATGGGCATGAGCTATAGTCAAATTCGGTGTAGGAGAAACGAATGACAGGAGCCTAAGGCTCCTAGAATTCGCACAGAGCCACTGACTTAATAATAATAATAATAATGTGAGCTTTTATAGCGCAGTTCCCCAGCAAAAACCAGGCTCACCGCGCTTTACAAAGAAAAATCTGTCAAGAAAAGAGAGAAAAGTGCCCTTGAAGCAACCAGCAAAAAATTAAAATTCATAAGGGTAATTTCAACACACACGTGGACAAATAGACACACGGACACGTCAACATGAATAGAAACATACATAGGTTTCTCTACATCGTTTCACATGTACAGATAACTTTTCTCACACATGCACATGCTTGTTGTTGAACATGTTAGTATTACTAGAGGAAAAAATAACCTTTAAATTGATACCAAAAACATGGGGACTAAAGCATAGTGCTCTAAAATCAACTGTGAAAAAATAGATAGCGATTTTTATGGACACGAAATACACACTGATTAATATTGGCATCAGAAGATGTCAAATTCCATAAACTACAAAACAAGCAGGTCTTTTGCTCAGAAACCAGCTCTCTAATGTGTGGAGATCTGACTTGCCCTAGTCAACACTCTCCATCCCGGTACTTACTATAAAGACTTGAGGACGGCGACCTGGTGATTACCATTGTGACTATGCGTTCTTGTGACGAGATTTAATTCTTCAAGCAAGCAATAACTGTAACGATATTTACCTTTGGTTCTTCGGAGTATGGAGTAAACCAACAGAAAATAATGATGCTAACACGGCATCAGCGGACAAAGATAGTACCGGCCAGACGCTATAAATAAATGCGCTCTATCCTTCTTGTTCTTCTTTTATTATTATTATTATTATTGCATATCAAATGAGAACTGAATACGCCTGGTGTATTTTTGAAGTTCCAGGCTCAGCAATAACTACTCAGGAAAGATAGAATTTTCTACCTTATTCAAACGAACATATTAGATTTTGTTTTTTGGTTAAAGACCTATTTACCATTTTTTTATTGTGGTCTTATATTTGTGCTCATTTCCTGTTAGCCGCAGTTAATCGTCATTTTCCTGTCAGACGTCGTGTTAAAACTCCCTTAGGAATTATTAGCACTCACAGCAGTTTTGCTCTGCCTCTTGGGGCTCTTGCGCTGCTCAAAAAGGTTGCCAAAGCTGGGAATAGAAATGTTTACATTGTCAAGGTCGTGGATGGGCATCATGCGGTAGGCTGGAAACTGCAAGTGAACAGAAACTGAGAATTACAGGTCTCCTCACTCCAGACAAGTCCTAGGCACGCATCTACGAGACAAAGAAATCATGTGGGGAAATATTTTTAGAACCAAACGCAAGACAAGGACCTCTAAATTATCTATAGTCATTCGAGTTTCGTGCCTGTGTTTATGTAGCGGTCCCTATTTCCATCAAGAGGTCCTAGCTCTGCTTGAGGTTCATAGAATCCTCTAAAGAAGTCTTATCGCTAGAAGCTGTGGATTGCCCTCATCTTCACTCCAACTAGCTTGGTTCTTGTGTTTATCTTTCTTTATTATTAATATTTGAAGGTTAGATCATTATGCTCTCACTCCGTTATCGTTGCTTAATTTCTTTATTGTTTGTTTGTTTGTTTCAAAAAGTTTGTAATTTTTACAGTAGACCAAAATACACCGATCAACCTTACCTGACCGAGACACTTGTTCATGTCTACTGAGGAATAATTTGGGCGCGATTTGTAGTGAAGATTAGGACGAAATGTTGAGCCCAGTATACTGCTTTTACGTGGGTCGTGCCAGGCTCGGTTGACAACTATATCAGTGATCTTTCCCTTGACAGCCTTCAGCTTCTCACCTACTTCCACCTGTCATAAAAAAACTATTTATAAGAGTTCTATAGCATGATTATGTTAGCCTCAAAATTAAAAATCTTTAGAAAATAGTTTTTTGTTCAGAAAATATATATATATATATATAAATATGTATATAACAGTTTTTCTCATGATCAGTTAGTCAGACATCTATGCCACTGGGGTCGAGGAATAGTGGGGAAGATGACCACATACTTGTGTTCTGCTGTCTCTTGTGAGGACTCAAAAACCAGAGTTGTTCTCCAAAACAGAGAAGAAAACAGCACTGACCACATAACTGAAACATATCTGGACTGACGAAACCTTTCTCTCAATTTTAAAATAAAGATTATGAGTTTTCCGGCCATCTTCATTTTCATATCACCATCTTCTGTTCTTTCTATGTGCACAAGAGAACACAGACCATCAGATTCTACATTAATATTCTTTGTATTTCCCACAAGAAAAGATATCACGAACAAGAATGTACGAAAGAGAATCAAATGAATGATTTGGTCGTACGAAGTTAGCCTGGTCGCGGTTAAAAGATTCAAGTGGTCTGGAACACCATAGTATCACCAAGACTTGCAAAGTAAATTCCGCAGATGACAGAAGAAATGGGCAGTAAGATACAAGAATCCACTGACTTCTCATGTACCGCTTCATATAGCAGAATGCAGATGGACTTATCGTTAGTTGCCCCTAGGGCTAGTAAGAGCTAATAGGAGTGATGATGGTGAGGATGATAAGGACTTTGTAAGCAAACTGCCAAGTCACAAAAACCAATTAAATTGCAGAAGATAACCATTGTTTTACCATTTCCATTTTTTTCTCTATTCTCTGAACTTGCTGTACAGAATATTCTTTGTCTGCTACGGCAGGTCTTTTTCTCAAGGCCTGTAACACAAGGAAATTTCAATGAAATGTGTGTATGCCAATACAAATTATTACTTGTGCCATACAAAAAGAGTTAATACAGAAAGAGTAGTGGGAAACAAATGGTTTCAGACAAAGCTTCTTCGAAGATGTTCCTTGACGAGCGCAAAGGCGGTTTCCCACAGCGGGTTCCTGGCTCCCACGTTGGTGACCTTAAATGTCCGCGCTGACGCACATCGCCGCAACTCGAGAGGAAGCTGTCGCAGTCGGACCATCGTCTTCTCTGGACTGATGAGGCCGGGCCAGGGATCGCCGCACGTGCCGATGTAGCGGCCACTCAGCAGCCACAGACGTACCTGTGGAGGAGCGAATCCAAGCTACAGATTTTGAAGAGTTCTTTTATGTTAGGCCTTACGACGACATGGCTAAGCAAGTCATGATGATAGTCTGGCAAACTGATTGTTCATCCGGTCGGTCAAGTCTTTATTATCCACAGGCGGACTGGTCGATGAGATGTACCTTTGATTCAATCATTTAATAACCGAACGTTGTTCGATCGATTGGAGATTCATTCATTGATTGACCAATGGACAAAAAAGGATCATTATTTTGGGAAACACTCCGATTCTCTAAATCAAGACGCAATAATAAGCATTAACTTAAAAAACAATAGTCAGTAGCAGGCAGATATTTCTTACCTACCATTTTTCCAGCGCTCCCAGTGATAAGCAGCTCGCGACTGGGCACGTATGTGATGCAGGTGATGGTGTCCGGATGGGCCCTGAACACGTTTAACAGCCGTGGAATCTTCAGTGTGGACTCCGGTTCAGATGCTAGTGGTGGCGGCCGCTTGTGCGGGCTGTAAATTCCGTTCGCTGCCTAGCAAAAATCATAAGGTTTGTAGTTTGTCCTACCGTCAACACCGTCAAATCAAATAGCTAGCTTCATCAGTCCACGTGAGAGAACTTAACTGGACATGGACTCTGAGTTTAATCTAGCAAATTTTTCGAAAAGGTCCAGCGATGATATTCGACGGACTAAATAGAATAGCAGAAGAAAGAATTTAAATCTGTTTCTTAAAAGTGTAGGAAAGTGATGTATCTACGCTTCGTTCCGTGCCAGTATCCCTTCCTCCCTCCCTCTCTCCTCATCCACTCTCCATTAGCCGCGCTCATATGCCGTTTAGGTAAGATTACTGTACCGTGTTTTATACATTTTTCTTACTGTATTTTTCATATTTTTCTTTTATTTATGTATTTTGTTGTGTAATTTGAAGTTTTACGTCTGTGTTTCTTTATTAAAAATATTTTTTTTCGTAATTAAGGAACTTCTGGGGACTTGTCAGAGGGCTGGAACGGATTAATCCAATTTCCATTATTTTAAATGGGAAAATTCGTTTGAGTTATGAGCATTTCTAGTTATAAACACGGCTCTGGAACGAATTAAATTCGTAACTCGAGGTACTACTGTAATGTCTCACGATTTGGGAGAAGCAAGCAATCGTTTATAAAAGGAATGAGCACACGTAAGTGAGTGTAGTTTAGTGGCACCAGTTTGTGACACGGTTTCATACCTCGTCTGTCAAGAGTGTAGATCTAAAGAAGTAAAATTTCTTCAAGAAAACATCGTCTCGCGCTTTGAGCTCCTTATCGGAAATAAACTCGGCCGCTCTGTTGCAGTAGAGGAGCAGGTCCCACACCTTCACGTAGCCTTGTGTGTCGCCGGTGATGAGAAACTCGTTTTGTGGGTCGGTCGTCATGACCAGCACCATTTCTCCAACTTCTTTTGTTGCGGCGAACTGGCCAAGCAACCCACCCTAGGAAACGCCAAAGCAAATCGATGTTGGTACGTCGTACCCCGTTTAAAGGCGTTTTTCATTAATCCTTGACACCTAGTTTGTGGATCCTATCACGACCCACATAATCAGTTGCTCTCAAACATGCAGTTTGCATCGGTATTCGCAAGTCACAATGCCTTAAAGTGACTTCTGCATCCGGATCAGATCTTTTCCTAATACCAAGAAATCTATTTTCCAGGGGTATGCAAGCCATATATGCAATGATTTAAAAATATCTTTTGCTCTCTGTCTGTGGTGTGTACCGCTACAAACAGCCTTGGATTAAAAAGACATTACAACATGACGCAAATTAAGGTGATCTTTCTTTCTTTCTTTCTTTCTTTCTTTCTTTCTTTCTTTCTTTCTTTCTTTCTTTCTTTCTTTCTTTCTTTCTTTCACCTTGTGTTGGAGTGACCACGCCCGAATCCACCCTTCATTGCCCGCGGTGATAAGGGTGGCAGTCCTGTCATCGCTGGGCTGCCGCGTGGGGAGGATCAGCATGGCGTCCACAGAGTTCTCGAAATTCTTAATCTGAGCGTCACTCTCCTCCCGTGTGACGTAGCAGCCTGTCAGTACGTCGAAGACGTCAGCATGTGACTCGTCCGCCTCCTCCACCTTACAAAGGACTTGTTCCACTTGGCCAGTCGGTGTCGTATATTTACCTTTTGTGAAAACGTTTAATAATTGTTAAATATTTTGTATGTATCGTGTGGTGGTGGTGGTGGGATATTTGTGTTTGTGCATGCGTGTGTGTGTAGAATCTAGAAATTGTGACAAAAGAAGTACAACAAAATCTAAATAAAAATAACGCTTGGAAGGAATGTATGGTAATCCTTAGGGTTCGTATTCATAACCATCGGCGGTATACATGGGGAAACGTTTGATAAGGAACTTTAAGGTTATGTTAACCCGACAAATAAACCAGCTCCCAATTCAAAAGCCACTTAACTACTCAAATTTACCTAACCAAATAACGCTGTAGAAATTTATTTTGAGTGTGCTCTATGGTCAAAGACTTCAAATCGAAACGAAAATCATGAGAAAAGAGAAAAAGAACATAAACGTGCAGGAAGTGATATTTATATTTACGTTGGCCAAATGGTACACAATCAGACAATATATTAATATAGATTATATTTAAAATATTAAATATCTTTTAACTTGCATAGAAAATAACCGCCGGAAAGAAACTAAGGGCTTGACTTAGTCTACAGCATGACAAAAACGAAACCTTAGAAGAGCAACATGTCGACCTGGATAGTGAGTTTTCTTTTGTGGCATCTGTTAGTCTCTGCTTATGAAAGCAACATTACTTTATCATACCATGTTTCCAGATTAAACAAATAAGATCTTCAAAAATCCTGTTATCGTTTCTGTTGGATTTGATCACTTTATCCGAGGTTTAACCCTTAAGCTACCCTTTTGGAAGAAAGTTTGGGTAAGCTTAGTCAGCGACCATGAATACGGAAAGTGAAGCAGAATAGATCAACTCAGCCTGGGTAGGCAAACCGGCTACGCAAATGTCCTTCGTTAATACTAGTCCGTATTAACTCCGTAGGAGGTGACCTCGCCTTTGCCACTGGTCCTGGACAAATAAGGTGAAGAGATTGTGAGCAGCCTTACCGAGTCTGTCCATCGTTATTGGGTAGCGGCTGTTACAAGCGTTCATCCTGAGGATCGTGTTTCCCGTCTCGCGCGATACGACAATGATGTCACCGTCGTAGGAGGCGGTGACCAGCATGCTTGGATGCAAAAGAGTCATACACAAAATGTCCTCCTTGTGCACCTGACGCAAGAACTGAAAACGTTCGGTGCAGCCCTTGGCCTCTGTGTTGAGGATGTATACCTTCTTGTGCCAGCCAGCTGCGTAAATAAACATCTGTACAAGAAAGATAGACCAGCAGATGATAATATAGGTAATGCCATCATCGTCAATATACATGCATTCAGAAAAACAAAGAACGGTTCCTAACGCGTGCTCTTAGTTACCAAGAGCACATCCCTCTCTTTTCCAGGTACTACAAGGAGTCTATTAGTCTTTGTGCTGGAAATTCTAGCATAGTTTCTCTCATGTCCCGGAGGGTTTATCCAGGCGGTAGGATGTCCCTTGAGAAATAATCTTTTTATTCGAGAAAAGCCCTACGCTTCGTTCAGTGATCCCTTCATGTACATTATAAACAGTCAGGATAAAAAAACTGCATATTGCAGCATGTGTGCATGTTTTGGGAACGCCTGGTGACAACATCATACACCTCCTTGTGTAGCAGGTTAGGCGTTGCCTAGCAACCATCTCTCTTGTGAACCTTGCTCCCGGGCAACTCTTACCTTGTCCATGACAATGGCGGTGACTACGACCGCTTCGGGCAGGGAGTAGTGCTTGATAAGAAGGCCGCTGGAGAAGTTCCACAAGTTGATCGTTCCGTCGGCAGCCCCCGTCACTATGCGTCTCTCTGTCTGGTCCATGAGGAAGGCAGTGATTTCTATTTTCATGTTCTCAGGTTCATACACGACGTCCTTCTCCGGAGTACGGGGGCTATAGTGGCGAAACTGCAAAGTCGGGGTCCCTGTGTAGACATCCCACACGGTGATCACGCCACCTTGACAAACGCTGACGACCTGTTGTCAACAGAACGTTTTCAGACACAATGGCTGTCTTGTGTGTAATTGTCAAAGATACCACAGCAGCCAAAAGTATGCTCATGCTTCTTCGCCCGATAAAACAAAAGAATATAAATGACACAATTTCGATGTATGGCAGCACTGGTCCGCACGAGTCACCCTAAATCATGGCAATAATTTAGTGAAGTAGTAAATACAAATGGGAGCTAAATCGTAAAACGTAGCTGAAGTAAATTTAACCGCATGCGTTTTCTTTTCAATAAAAACCTTTTCTATTAGAGCTAACGTACTCGCAAATTACCAAACGGTCGCCAAAGTTGATATGGCGTTTGATCAAATTAAGGGAGAAAGAAAAATCGTGCACTGTTTATATGTTTACTGGTCGGAGCGATAGGAGACGTAAAGGAGCCGAAGCATTTACACTTTTTGGACCCGTTGGCATTATTTTTGATTCAGTGCGGTGGACTTGCCGAGTCTACATGACACTCCTGTAAAAGTATTATATAAGCATGTCTGATGCACTCATCTCTTCGTAAATATTCCTGTAGTCTAAAAACTGGGAAAAGATTGAATTGGTTATCACATAAGACCTTTTAAAATGCTTCTTTCAGACTTTGTTTTTCCACTTCAGAGTTGTTGTTTTTTTAATACGTCTCGTATTTCAGTACAGATTTTTCCAAAACCATCAGCTAACCCTGATATGCATCACAGACTAAGGGGCAAAATATGCAAGAAACAATCTCCCCACCCCGTTGAATACCTCTCATTCAAGAAAAGCGTCGCTTTGAACAAGAAAGGAAAGCTTGTGTGTGCGTGTATAGGAATGTTTGTGTCTGAAGTCACCCGAATCTTACGCCGAGTTGTTCACGTCTGGTGGCTCACCTTGCGAAACTCGGAGCTGTAAGCCACGCCAACGAGAGGGAAATTGTGGGAGAAGATACCCAGTTGGTCAGTGTAATTAGGCACTGGGGTTGTCCTGGCGATGACGGTGTTGGCCAGTAGGAACTCGTTACGTCCCACGTTGTAGTAGTGGCCCGTCGTAGGGTGAGCGCCCAGCGGGGTCATCGACGTCCCGGTAAACCGCTGGATGCACTGATGGGTGACGAGATGGTAGACGTTCACTGTGTGACCTTTGTCGAGGCTGATGACGTGTTCAGTAGCATCACGGACCGCAACGGCAACAATAGAGCGACGATGACCTCTGACGACGTGAGGGACAAATTTAATGTCTAGGGAGCGAGATTCTTTAAAAAATAAAATAAACATCAATAAAGAAGGGGAAAAGAAACATAAAAAATGGATAATGAATGATAGGATATTTACACAAATATCGTTTTCAAAATTATGTAATTGTTGAGATGAATGCTTAATGTTTTATAGAACCGTCAGTTACTATTCGTTACAACCTTTTAGTTAATTCTTGACGTGCGTACAGACTTGCATATTATTGCTCAAAGTTTGAAAAACTTTCCGGTGAGCGTTAAGAAAAAGGGTATGAAGTTTTTTCTGTTTAAATATTTTTAAAAAGGTGTCCTTATTTCTATCATGGAATTTTCAGAGTACACATACTGACTGAGACGAAAAATTATGAACATGCTGGATAAGTGTTCAAACACACACACACACACACACACACACACACACACACACACACACACACACACACACACACCAGTCATTAAAATCATGTCTATGACATCATTTTAGAAATATAAAAATACTATACAAATCCCATTATTATTATTATTATTTGATGTAACAAGTGGTTTAGCCTCTCTTCCGTTCGTCCATTTTTCTATTCTTTACTCAAACTATGTTACATTCACTGAAAAATACTAATAATACTAATAATGGTACGAATAAAGGCAATGTTTATGTTTGTAGAATGGTTTCTCATAGTACGATCCATCTGTTAATCGCTTTGCTTTAAGTTCTTTAGGGTCTCAAATACCTCCAGACATACCTCAGTATGCCAACAGGGGTGCCTAATATGAAGACATTCCACAGGCGCACCATAGCGTCCAAGCAGCCAGCGACAATGATGGTCATCCGGCTGCTAAAGTCTATGCTCGTCACCCCCTTGCGGGAAACGTAGTAGCCCCGCCTCTTTCTCCCACGAAATTCGGCATAGCTTAGTGGACCGCTTTTGCACAGGCTGCACGCCAGAAAGGTGTCCCAGTTCGGCAGATAGCATACTTGTTTCACCCACCCTCTCATCACGTTGGTCACCTTGTACAGTCGGACGTCAGGAACCCTGTGATCACACGAAAGAGCTGTCACGACATGCTCTGTTCTTCTCAAGTGCTAGCCCGCCATTTGTGAAAAAACAAACATGCGGTTTAGTAGACCTTGATTTCGTGAGAGGGGAGTAGTTGTTCCAAAATGAGAAATTTTTACATCCTCGTCTTGTATTTAGCTAAGAGAGAAAGAGAGAGAGAGAGATATATATTATTGACTCCTTGAAACTTGTCATTCAAGTGACGTCACGTTTGTACAATACCCCAAATTAACATATGGTCCCAGCGCTCCCACTTCCCGAGGCCTTGGGAACGTGAACATATCCACACACAATTGATGATGATGATGATGATGATGATGATGATGTCGATTTATATTGCGCAGGTATCCCTTCAAAAGAATGCTCATTGCGCAGCAAAAACAGAAGAAAGAAAAAAAAATAAAACAGGAAAGTAAAAAATAATAAAGACAAAGATCTCATGACTGCTGTTGTCCTAACGCCTCTTTCTGTGTGGGGCAGAAAGGATGTATTTACCCAGAAACAATATCTTTCACTGAGATTTACTCAATCATGGGAAACAAATTACACCACACTAGTATTTCAAAAGAATAGTTTGGGGGTAATTAAAAATGCTGGTTTTCGAAAATGAAAGAATAATTCTCTGACGAAGTACAAAATCTTTAAACTATTGGATTTATCAACTTCATTTTACGACACCACTGCAATTTCGTTTAAAAAATTAATTTGCTGCCTCTGTTCTTTTCTTTCCGAGAAACCTTCAGTAGCTACAAGTTAGTGACTTAAAAAAAAGGTTTTAATAGCTAAACCGCCTCGTTAACTTATTCCCATAAAAAGCTTTTCTGGTCCCATGTTCTCCAAACCACTTAAACCCTCGTGTTCTATCCATTTAGTCCATGTCTCTTCTCCGTTTTAAGCGCTAAGAATAAGATGCTGATGACACGCAACTGTACTACTCCATTCCACCGGCTGAATTTCACTCTGTTACTAGCACCATAGAAGGTTGTATCAGTGATGTCAAGGACTGGATGGTAACAAATAAACTTAAACTCAATGAGGATAAAACGGAAGCCCTCCTATGCTCGAGAGGAAGAAATTGAGTTTCACTCATTCCATTACGTCCCAATAAACAACTCCGCTCCTCGTCTGACGACCGTTTCCTAACTCTTCCTGTCACCAGAACAACAACATATGGTCACAGGACTTTTAGTTACTGTGCAGCGAAACAATTGAACTTTCTTCCTTTACATATCTGCCACCTACCCTCTATTGAATCCTTTGAATGTGCACTGAAAATGCACCTCTTCTTTAAGCATTATTCCTAACAACAGTCCACACAATGCTAGTGCTTTGTCATACCCTCCCCCCCCCCTTTCCCGCTTATTGCTACTTCCCTGCTTGTCTTCGTTTCGCTAAATCATGATACTCTCAGTCCTTGTTATTTGAATCTTCTTTACGTGTTTACATTTTTCCTTTGTTCGTCATCAGTACTGTTGTTTATCCTTCCGTCGTTCATATGTTGTTTGCTTGTTCTTCTGTCCCTTGTATGTTGCTCATGTCTCGTTCTTGTTTTTCTGTCCCTTGTATGTTGCTCATGTCTCGTTCTTGTTCTTAAGCGCTAAGGGGTTGCGAGTCGCAAAGTGGGTACATCGTTAGGAACTTTCTCTTGTGACTAAGTGATGCTGTACAAATGAGGCACCGGTGCAGCGTTTCATGTTAAAGGAGTTAGTGATTGTCGCTGAATATGTCTCAGTATTTTGGTGTATTCCTGTTTATTTCTGGCGCGTTCTCAGAGTAGCAAGCGCTCTAATGAGCTGAAAACTACCAATCTGCATTGTTCTTTAATGAAATTGTATGTAGTTCTGATTATATGCACAATTTTTGTTTTTTTGTATACCAATGGCAGCGCACATTTGTTATGGGTTAATCAGCATGCCTACAGTAAATCTTTGAGGTATTTATTGTTTCCTGTTAGAGATTTCTAACCTGGGCGGGAGAGTGCGAGATACAACTTTCACGCATTTTTTCCATGGTTGAGTAAAATACGCATATCAGTGTTTAGGTTTCAAACGTGTTCATAAAAGACGTTAAACTTTACTTCTTACGAGATAGTAAATTTAGGTCTGCTGTTGTTGCAACAATAATTTTAGCGAATGCTTGACGCTCTTTTGGATTGCTAGGGCCTTTAGTGACATCGCAAGTTATACTCTGGGTCAATCCAGGAGAGGTTGGGCCTTTAGAGAAGGGTAATAATAAATCTGTAACATTTTTGTAACAACTACCCCCTCTCTCCGCTTTTTCTGCTAACCCGCCAAAAAAAATTTAGTTTAACATTTGACTTCGATTAGTCAAATTACAAAATGGAGCATAATTTTATTTGTGCTAGGCGTATCACTAACTTGCCACGAAGAAGGTCATTGTAGTTGATTTTCGTGAGGCCTTCTTTTAGTTCTAAGCTTATGAAAAAGGCTTCTTTGCGGCCGACGTTGAACTCGAGGCAATGCACATCACCAGCAGTATCACCCCAGAACAGCAGACTATGTGAGCGATGTATTAGGTCAGCCCAGTAGTCCAGACACGTGGGACAGTTAGACAATGGCGTGATGCAGTATTTATACTCTATTCCTGGGGAAAAAAAGCATGTTTTCCTCAATCTGCTAAAAATAAATACGACATCTCTCTGTCCATCCGCTCGCTTCTGTGACTGAGTGAGTGTGTGGGCGTGTGTGTGTGTGAGTAGGGATGGAGGTTGAGGTAGGAGTTGGGGTGTATGAGTGAGGGGGTATTTCTGTGGATGGGTGGGTGAGTGAGTATTAGGGGTGAGTGAATGTGAGTGAATGAGTGGGAGAGATAGTGTGTGTGTGTGTGTGTGTGTAAGTGAAGGTGTGAGGTGGGCTAGGAGTGAGTGAGTGAGTGAGTGAGTGAGTGAGTGAGTGAGTGAGTGAGTGAGTGAGTGAGTGAGTCGAAGGATGCGTACAAGTCAAACACAACAGTTAAGACATCATGCTAGGAAGCTCAGCTTTACTACTTACTAGCTCCTAGTGACGCCCAGCTGTGTTATTAAAACTCTCACTATGGCCTTATACTATACTAATATACGTATACTATAAACTAACGACGACCGATGTCTTAAAGCTGAAAAGTAGAGGCCGAGCGCTGATTAACGTTAACAATTTTGTCGATAGGAAGTTGGAATACATGCTAAACTACACATGCCTTTGAATCTGTTTTTAGAAAAGTTTGTCTAGTGTTTAAGAAGAAACACAGGTTTTATAAAAGCGATCATTCAGTAGTGGAGAGCTAGTACGCAATGATCGGTTTTACATCACATTTATATATACTCGGTGAGCCTTACCTTGACTGCCCACATCCCAGATGGCAAGATTGCGTTCTGTAGAGATGATGGCGACCATTGAGGAAGGGTACAAGGCTATTATGTCCACATAGCTTAAATGGTACTTTATTCGGGAATCCGCTCCAACGCAGTGATATCCTAACAAGCTTATGCCCACTGTCCAAATCGAAAGTATACCTTCCCTTCCTAGCATATAGTAGCGCCCTTTGGTGAAGTCGATTACCGTTGACAGGGCATCCAAACGAGGAACAAAGCAGATGGCCACTATCGGATCCACGTGTCTTTGAACATACAGCAGATAATAGTACACAAGCAAAGCATGACGTTAGTCAAATGAAGCTAATACCAGGTGTATTTTATACTTCTATTATTATTTTATTCATTTTCAATTTTTTTTACATTATGATCAACGCAACGTCTGTTGTGAATTCGACTGTGGAGCCCATGGTCGCTTCAAGCCATATCGGTATCCGGTTGGAAACTTCTCCCTCCAAACCTGTCAGCTATACTGAGGATACCTGACTTATCATGGAAGATAAAAATGATTAAGAATGTCTCCTAACATTTCGAGAATGGAGTGAGGCACCCATTCCCACCAGCGGGTTCGAAAGGGGTAAGTTTGCCGCACTACTCGGGTATCAAACGAGCGCACCTCTAAGTTCGGAGGCCAGCGCTCTAACCACTTGGCTATGCGCTTTCCCGCTTACTTTTTTCTTACTTTAGTCAGAACATTAGGGTCTAAACATGCCATTCTAAAAAAATTTAGCTTATGAAAGCAAGGTTATGCTTAGATTATTCAAGACAATTAATGCTGAACCGAATAGCAACAGACTATGAAACCATGCACCCTATTGTTTTCTGAAAGTCTCTTCCTGCAGACCTGCTTCTTTTTTCTTATTCCCCACTCTCCCTACACCAATATCACCCTTCACCTGTCAGCTCCTTTGAAAAAAACCAGAACTCTGTTCAAAACCTATACCTATATTATTTTTTAACGATCTACTGTTGTTTCTCCTCATTCTTACTGATTTCAATTCCTCCTAATCCCACCCATGCGGTGACATTGCCATTCTTTTATGAGAGATGGTAAAAGTTTGGTCTTTAAAAAAAAACAATAGTTATGTTCCTTAAGATTCAGACAAGACTATGACAAGTTTTTGATGTGCGGAGCGCGAGAAGAATAACGTGAACACACTTTACACACAAAGCACTAATAAGCAACTCTCCTTTTTACAAGGACCTAATCGCAATTAATAACGACCTATTCACTCAAAATAAGCTCTTTTGAGGGCTTATTTTGTTCCAAAAATGTATGAGCACATATAACGACCGAACGCACCCTGCAGGACCTACTGACTGAAGAATCTTCCTCTCCAATTAAAGAGATATTTCTATTAAAAACAGATTTCGCTTGAGACCCGCGCATGTACCATCTAGTAAGGAACTTTGTCTCTTGACTAATTACCTATTATGAATGACGTTCATCTCCGTATATTAAGCATTAATTATATTAGAAATGAGCATCAACCTAAAGCACGTACCGCGTATGTACGAACTTCACATCAGGCTCAAAGAGTGGGGGTCTGAGGAGAGTTGTCTCCAAGCGGTCGTGCTCCAGTACCTTCTGGAACGCGCAGTTGATGAAGTCACTCCAACAGATTTTGTTCACGTTGTTGGCGTTTATCCTGGAATGCAACGCTTCTATTTCATCGTCCGTCATGTGGCAGCAAACAGTCTTCTTGACCACGTCGCAGAATTCTTGCTTGGTCAGACCTTCGTCCTTGCCACCCCAGGGTGCCACGAAGAGCTCGTGAGTCTTCTTCAGGTCCGCGTAGTTAAGGTCATAGAAACTTTTGGCGTTGGCTAGGGCCCAGGAAGGTTTCCGCGGCGGGATCAATTCATCTGGATGCATGGTTGACGGTTCAGAGAGACGCAGCTAGTAGTAAATAGCACTTTGGGTGTTCCATTTTCTTTCACCACTGTGTAAAATCCGTTCGAGTGGTTTAGTGAGACGGGGGTCTTCAGACGCTGAGCGTGGTTAAGTATTACCGAACTTGCTTTCTTAAACGTAGTGGCATAAGAAGCAGGAAGAACTCAGCAAATCGTTCTCCGCTTCAGTGACTGTGATCACCTGAGGTAACCTAGTCTTCTTTACGAGATTCAGCGAGACGAATCATCTGAACAGTGAACACGACTTCTGACGATACGTGAATGAGAAATATCTTTCAGTGACTCCAATGAAGTTTTTCTGATGTCAGCAGGCAACAGATGGACATTGCTTGCTCTGCCGTTTCAAGGCTAATGTTTCACAGATCTATTTTCATCAACCTTTGCTGGATTCTTTCCTATAACTACTAGAACTGCACTTAGAAAGTCTGCTAGGGTATGTCTCAATAACAAGTTAAAATTCTGTCTATGCTGCCCTTGAATCTACAGTTTGAAAGAAAATGCAAATAGACAAACAAACCAAGCTTTTACCGAGAGGAGAGTTCCTTTTAAAAGTTCAGCACACATATCTGGAGACTGGACTAATTTTATTAATTCTTTCCATGGTTAGATGTCCATCCATTTTATTCCTTTTTCCTTTTTTCACTCTGAAGGAAGGCAGGTTTTTAATGGCGAGTAATTATGGCGGTAGAAGTCCACTGACTACTGCCTTGAACTTTTCTGCTTCTCTGCTGCAAAAATGTAATGTCTGGGGAAGTCACGCCAGCCGACATTATTTCCGTCTTCATGTTGCTAAACATCTTCAGCACATTACCTACTACAGCGATTGCGTCAAATAATGCTGACGTCAAGTTTTCCTAACGACATTATGGACGTTGTGAACATCAAATGGCATCACTTCCTTTCTGTGTAGTCCTGCACTCGCTAGCATCAGGGACAGAATAAACCAATGAATATGCTATAAGCACAGTTTTTATCCACGTTTATTGTTGTATTCTGCAGTACGCACAATCCATCGGCTAAAGTTGACCCTATATATATATATACACGATTAAATAATGCATATCACGAAATAGTCAGCCCATTCCTTAGTTGCTGGCACGACGTTAAACACAAACAACCAGCCAACCAAACTTATAGTTAACATTAGTTTGACAATGACAATGACAATGACAATGACCAACTTTATTTATCCCAGTGGGCAATTTGAATGTGGGCATGTGCTCTAGTTCAACAGTGAGTGGCAAAAACAAAAACAAAACATGTATCTCTATATAGATTTAAAAAAAAAAAAAAAGAAGAAAAACTTACAGGGAAATCAAGTATACACATACAACATCACACACGCGCACACACACCACTGACAGCTCATCTAACATTAAGCAGCTGGACTGCAGATGGCACAAATGATTTTAGGTGTCTGTTACTCTTACATATAGGCATGGCATAACGTTTACCTGAGCTTAATAATAAAAATTCTTTTGTTAATACATGATCAGGTAATGATAAAATGCATGAGGCTTTCCGTACTATTTGCTGGTTACAAAAAGAGGCTAAATCCCTCTGTCTGATACCAATTATCTTAGAGCAGATGTTAACAACACTGTTCAGACTATTCCTATCATGGACAGAGAGATTGCGAAACCAGCAGACAAATGAGAAAGATAGAAGACTCTCAATGAATGACTGGTAAAAACGGCCTAATATTACTTGACTAACTGAAAAACTCTTTAATTTATGCAAAAGATACATTCTTTGTTGGCCACGTTTAACAATGTGTTCGGTGTTTAAGTTCCATTTGAGCTGGCTATCAAAAATAGTTCCCAGATACCTGAAGGAGTTAACAACTTCAACAGGTTTACTATGAATCACACTGGGAATAACAAAATCCTCTTTGATCTTCCTAAAGTCTATAACTATTTCTTTAGTTCTTTAGTTTAAACCACGAACTTGTATTACTAGACTGCTTGCAGACGATTTTTTTCAGTGAACTAGAACGAGGCTTGGAACGACAAAGCTTCCGGTTTAGCCACACGAATGACCACACTGGCTGTCAGCAGAGTCCGCGAAAATAGTAATAATAAAAAAAACGGCCAACAGGTGGTTTATGCTGGTGCATTGTAGGATGCCGCTGGGCACATACCAAATCTTTTTCGCTTCTGCGGGCAGGTATGTCGAAAGAGCAAGACGAGTGGCGAACGGTTGTCATTCATGTTATCATGAACGTTGATCTACTGGACTGCTAGCAGACGATTTTTTTCAATTAAGTCAGAGAGCCGCGAGAACGAGGCTCGGAAGAATAGCAGCTTCCGGTAGCGACGACGACGACAATGGCAGCAGTAAAGGAATATAAACAGCCAGGAAGTGGTAACTCCTGCAGCATGGAAGGATGCCACTGTGCAAGTTACAAATGTTTTGGTGTAAGTTTTTTTTCGCCTTCCGCGGCCAGGTGTATCAAAAGAGCAAGACGAGTGGCGAGCGGCTCTCATTCATGCTATAGGCCAGCGGATTCAGTCCGATTTCCGTTTCCGGAGACGCAGCACGACGATGGAATCTCCGGAAAAGGAAATCGGATTGATTCCCGCTAGCCGAGACTAGCGGTTCAGAACTTCGCAAGAGGCTAAGCGTTGGTCTCGGCATTTTGTCAGCAGTCCAGTAGATCAACGTTCATGATGCTATAGGTCGTCCAAACAAAAGTTTGAATCCATTGAGAGGCAAGATTTGTTCAAGGCACTTTCAAGAAGAGTGCATAAAAAAGGTAATGATCTCATTGTTTGCTCACTTATTCACCTCCCATAGTGCCTTTATTTCGCGATTAAGGCTTAGAAAATGTTCACATAGCCGAAGATATGGCCAAACAAAAACAAATTTAGTTATTAACAATCACGGCATTCATTACATTACTCAGGAAGTGTTATGATTAAATATTCTTCTTATTGTTTTAAAAACTCAGCCTATATGAACAAGAATAGGACAAGATCAACACCAGTGATATGCTTTCAGCTTACAAACCCCTTCGCCAACACAGATAATTTAAGATGTTTCTTAGGCTGTAAACCAGTATCGGAGATTTTAATGAAGAATAGAAAATATCTAAATTATTGTAATGATGTTCCATGTTCTCTCTTTTTTTAGTATATCAGCTCATACATTTGTATATTTTATGTTTCATTATTACCAGTGCCATTCTTTCAGCTCACACACCCCTCCGGCAACATACAGATAATTTAAGATGTTTCTTACGCTGATTTGTGTGTGTGTGTGTGTGTGTGTGTGTGTGTGTGTTTAGTATATCAGCTCATATATTTTTATAATTTATGTTTCATTATTCATTAAGATTGGCATTTTAAACAGGTCCTTCAGGAAAAATCATAGGACTAGTTCCCGGCAGCTTGCCAACTAGATGGATGCCTGAAAAATCATTTGAAACTCCCAAAACAACTAGAACCAAGCCTGTAAGTGTAATTTCTTTTAAACCTTAAACTTTAAAAGATGAGAAGTGCAGGACATAAAATGAATTTATACAGATGGGTTGTTAAGCTATGAATACCCATTTGAAGAACTACTATTTGTAAACTGAATCCAAGTTTTTCTACTGCACATGAAGAGTTATACATTATCTGAAATATTGTTGGTATAGTGTGTGTGTGTGTGTGTGTGTGTGTGTGTGTGTGTGTGTGTGTGTGTGTGTGTGTGTGTGTAAGAGAGAGAGAAATATTGTCTTTGTAAACAATTCTCATAAATGTGCAGCTATGGAAAACAAGTAGGAAGGGGAAGCCCAATGATTAAGAAAAGTGTAATAATATTAAGGTAAAGCCAGATTTACTTTATAATAATTAAATGTGATTTAAAGCATGTGGTTGTGTTTATAGATTAGATAAACAGTAGCATATTTTCAAATTGTCACATATCTGGCTTCAGAAGGTACGGAAGCCCCCAGTTGTGCCAGTTCGTATCGCCTACACCAGCTTCATGGACATGAAGAAGGATTTGCCTCCTCTATTGATGTTGAGTGCCCACGGCAGGCTAAGCTTTTTATTTTTCGGGAACTGGTGAAAACTGTAAGGAGAGCCTTTGACAACAAGCTCCCGACAATCGTTAGCAGCACATTCACGAGGCATTTTTTCAGAAGGCTTTTCTTAAAAAGATGGACAGTGATTGTGATCACACGCGAGATAGATTGTTTTCCTTTCTTTCGTCTTCAATCACTGCGCATGGGCGCGAGATTCTCCGAGAGGCCAGGCAGCAGACGAACGTTTCCGTGCGTAACGGCTTGCATTTTACCATTATACAAGCATATTTAGTTGAAAGTTTGAAAAATTTTAATAAAAATTATTACGAGAGAGTGTATACTTTCAAAGGCATAACGGTATTTCATTATTTAAGGTATTTTGTAAACCGTGTCCCTGGACCTTTAAGTTCCTAAATCTGAGGTCGTTTTGTTTAGTCTACTTATATCAGTGTGCATTCGAAACTATTTCTTTTACGATTCTGATGAGAAAAGTAGAAAACCTGTGACAGAATATGACACATCTTGCTGAAATCTTAGGTGCTGCCACATTATGTAGCCTTTCAATGACATGTTAGGTAAACAGGACAGTGCAAACATTTGCGTATCTAGCATTTTAGAAAGTCTGCAGGACAGGGTTCAACAGGTCCATTGCAACACCCTGTGACTATTTGTCTGAGTGTAATGGGTTGATCCCTGATAGCAAGGAGAAACTGCATTTTAGCCGTTGTACTGGTTTCCATGGGATAGGAGGAAGGGGTAGTAGTTGAGGAAAAAAAAATTTTTATTGCCAATTTTTTTGTTACCTTTAAAGCACGATCCATATCTATTCATGGCATATTTTTGTTATCTAAGCAAAATAGTTTTATCTTTGTTGTTACTAACTAGGCCGAAAAAATGTGCTTTTGTGTGTAAGGGATCTGGTCTACCGTGCTCATAGATATACATAGAATAATGGATAGGTGGCTTAAAATAGAGTAGTCCGAAATCCCAAGTCAAAATATTGCTCAGTATAAATGTTCCTTAGGAATGTCTATACACAACCGAGATATGTCTTAAGTTGACTAAGCTCTGCACAAACAAAAGGTTTATAAAATTGCATTAAAAAGGCGCTTTAATAAATTACATAAGTTGATCAACTTTGGGCATGTTAGTTATTACCTGTTCCCTGATTTAATCAACTCATGATGATGTAAGTCAGCTATCCAGCCTCTTTGTTAATCCATGTGGTGTTGCTCGTTAGTCTGAAGCCAGTCCAGCTAATAATTGACTTCTTTTCACAGGAAGATATCCTGTCTATTAATCATCTGTATTTTCTTTTTAAAACTCTCTTCCTTTTTTGGTTTCTTGGTGAGTTTGTTCTGTTTCCTTTCCTGTTTTGTGTTAATTGATTATTGACTATCGACTTTTTTTAGAGGCATTCCAAATACTATGATTAGCAAACAAGGATTATTTTATTGTCTAATCCAATCTATGACTGGAACAGTGGTGTGAATAGGAGCATTTACAGACATGAATAGATTTTTTTGTTTTTTTTGTTTTTGGAAAAGCATCATGAGATTGCCCATAGCCCTGAGATATGGCGCTGTATCATTTCGTGAGACTGTGGGAGTCGGTAACATTAGATATAACAATGACAGTAATAGTAACTATGTAGATAGCCTTTTCACCGAAACCAGGTAGGAAGTGCTTTACATATACAAACTTGGGCCCACACAACGTTGAAAACACACACACCGTGCTAACGGCTTGTTTCATTTAAACTTGCTTAACTTAGAAGTCTTTAAAGCTTGAAATAATCAACACTACATCATCATTATGATTATCAATTTATTTAAAATATAGATCTCTGTCTCTAAATAGGTTCCAATATCGAACAAAAGATATATATATATATATATATTACAAAACGTCTCTACTAGCAGCCAGTGCGTTTTTCGAGGTTGTCAAGGGAGGTAAGTGTGACGGATCTGGTGCCGCAATGATGTCCTTTCCAGCGGGATTGCCTCGCCTGAAAAAACCGGCGTTGCGGCTACTATCTCTGTTTGCGACGTTGCGGAGGTCATCCAGTGCTAAAGGCGAGATCCTGCCGCCCGTGATGCTACTGCTGTAGTCGCTCAAACACCCGCCTGAACGCGCCACAGAGCAGGCGTTGATAACCGTGTCTCTGAATGAACTAGGCGTCCCCAAGGTGCTGCCTGTACGGCGTGGAGATGATAATATCTTAAACTTCTGGAACGCAACATGAAATAATTAAGGAGACTCGTTCCTTCTCATTCATCTCATTCATCAGCTGTCACCCCAGTACCTGGGTGAGTGAGTGAGTGAGTGAGTGAGTGAGTGAGTGAGTGAGTGAGTGAGTGAGTCAGGTGTACTTAAGGCGGTGGGAAAGAACAAGCAAAGAACGCGAAAAGTGTGAAACTTAAAACTTACCTTTCCTGAAGTGAGTCTGTTATTAGAATGAACGCCAACAAAGTAAAAGTAAAACATGGAAAAAAATGGAAAACAAACAAAACAACTAAGAAAAGAAAGGAAAATTGGAGTGCTTACGCTTAGTTTCCTCATCTCCTTTTTAGCGGAACGGTTGGGGATGTTACCGTCAAGGTCATGTATGGCGAGCTGACGGAAGCCAATAGACTGCACAAAAAAAAAAACAACAGCAAATAATTCCACACCAAGATGTGAGAGAACTAGAGAGTGAAGGAGAGAGAGAGAGAGGAATAATGAAAGAGTAAAGAAGAAAGAGTAATAAAGAGTGAGTGAGTGAGCAGCAGAGAAACAAGAGAGAAATAATGGTAAAGGAGACCAAAGTTGATGTTGCTAAGTAATTGTTGCTGTTTCAATTGTTGCTGGGCAAAGCTTATCAAAAACTTCTCACTCTGAAAATGAAATGACAAGTTGTTATCATAAAGGAAAACTGAGTGGATGCTAAAGCAAATTAGTACTAAATGCCGATAGCACAGTAATGTACGAAATTGGTTTCTCCTTCGCACAATCATTCCTTCTTGTCTTTTTCATCGTTCCTCGTAAATCTCTCTGGTCTTTCTGTCTCTCCCCGTGCCTCTCTCTCTGTTATTACGTGTGCGCACGCACTTTTTTGTTCTTTATGCAAAACACATTTGTTATTATGTGCTGCTGACCGTAGCGTATTTCACATCCTTATCACTCATAACCGTACTGAAGCCAGATAAGTATTACCTGGCCAAAGGGCAGGCTAGTGTCTATGAAGGGACGTTTCTTGAAGTGAAGGTTCGGTTTGAACGTTGACCCCAGTATGTCACTCTTCTTGGGGTCAAGCTGATCCTTCGTGGCAGGTAAATCGGCACTAGTCAAATCTTTCTCCTTATCTAGCTGCTGCTTCTTCTTATCTTCGGCTCTCCAGCTATGCTGTGTTTTATAGAATAACGGAATGTTTTTAACAGTATGAAGCATCTTTTTTTTTTACGTGAAATAAAACATATGTCAAAATCGAAAACAACAATTAAAAAAGACAATGTTATTAAACTCTGCCTCAAAGTTTAAATCAAGAAAAGAACAGCAAGAAAAAGTTCCAGTTAATTAAGATAAAAATTAAAAAATGTATTAGATCATTACCTAGAAATAAAGAAGAAAAAGTCAGAAAATATACATCACTAGCAGATAGAAAAATGTTATGAATAGCAACCAACACATTTTCACAGCTTCAATCTTCGCTTTCAATTCTTCTGTCCACTCTTAGATACATTACCTTTTTACTTGATAAAAGGTTTCTTAGTCCCTTCTTTGTTAATATTTTCCTTTAATTCCTTTTTTCATATATTCCATGTTTTGTGGATTTCTGAGCTTTTGCTTCAGGCCTGTTTCCCTTAACTGATACTTGTGGACAGTAGTCCATCACAAACATGGTTCACATGTATTTGGAAGAGATTGAAGCAAATATTAGAGAACGCAAAATGCGTTAGTCATAGGTAGGAGGATGCTTCAAATAATGTATATCGCAATCTAAAATGTGGAAATGCGGAAAAAATTAGAATGACTGCTCTAAAGGACCAGACCTTGTACAGCGCTAACTGTTGAAATCCACTCCCACAGTGGACTAAAAGTGAAGCGCGCTTCCAGAGTTCCCCGTTGCGCCCCCCATTGACGACCCTAAATGTCCGGGCTGACGCACATCGCCGCAGGTCACGAGGAAGTTTCCGCACTCGAACCATCGTCTTCTGTGGACTGATGAGGCCAGACCAGAGTTCGCCGCAGGTACCAATGTAAAGGCCGCTCAACAGCCATAGACGCACCTTGGAGGAAGCACACATGATCAAAGGAGATACAAAGTGTGTTACTTAACAACTTCTTTCATCAGTTAATTAATTACTGATCGGTCTGTTCCTTGTTTCCTTGTTTGTCTTGACTGACGATCGACGAGCAATCATCAAGCTGATTCGTTGATCAGGAGGATTGATGGTAGGGGAATCTTAGTGATTATTGAAGGCTCGATAACATCAGATGCTCTGCGATTTGATGATAATACAACCGTATTTTTTATAAGTGAGTAAGCCGTCTTAAGTAGATAATCTGACCCACCGATTTCCCAAGGTCTCCAGTGATGATCACCTCACGGTCGGCCACGTATGTAATGCAAGTGATGGAGCAGGCGTGGGCCCTGAACGCATTCAACAGCCATGGAATCTTTAGGGTGGACTCTGGTTCAGACACCAGTGGGGGCGGCCTCTTGTGCGCGTCGTAATTCCCTTCTCCTGCCTAAACAGCAGAGTGGTAGTTTATTAGTGACCAGCTTTTCATTAATATGAATAAGTATTTATAAAATATGCGGCCTGTGTGTTTTTCCCCAAACATGATGCTGAGAACTATGTTATGTCCTAGAAAGGTAATTATGTTATTGGTTTAGATAAGGGTCTGAAAAAATGTTGTGCCCATACAAGCAAACATTTTACCAAAATTAACGAAAACATTTCTCAAACAATTAAGAAAATTATAGCAATCGCAGAGGATTTTTGAAATATGTCTCTCAGGAGCAAAAACTTATATGAAATATGTAGCTTTGACATACCTTATCTCTTAAGAATGAATGTTTAAGAAAGACGAATTTTTCTGAGAGCATCTCGCTTCGCTCCTTTCGGCTTTCTTCCGAAATGGCAGATTCGACAGATGCATTGCAGTAGAGGAGCAGGTCCCACACCTTAACGTAGCCTTGTGTGTCGGCGCTAATGAGGAACTCGTTTTGTGGGTCAGTCGTCATGGCCAACACCATATCACCAAGATCTGCTGTGGCGCAGAACTGACCTAGCAACCCCCCCTGGAAAACTCAGTGCAGTGAGCTAAATGCCTACAAGAGTACAAAATGTTTTCTAATGACAAGGGAAGGCCCTCTACACTCTTTAACACCCAAGTACCCCTCACCCGCCCCCCAGACAGTATTTTTTGTCCTGCGATACAAGCCAACAAATGTCACTGTCCATTAAATAGAGGGGGGTGGCATCAGTAAAGTATAAAGAAGAGCTCATGTCGTAACCAACCGTTTGTAAAGTAGACGTGACCATGGAACTTCTTGATGTTATTGTTCATCAATCAGAAACCTCTCTAAAATAAAACGTTTGTCTTCATACAAGATCAGGCTAATACATTTCCTCATCATGTTTATCCTATATGCATGCTGGAGTTGGAACCAGAAACTTTCACCAAGAATACACAAAACATGCAACAAAAGGATCTATCGTAACCCCTTTAAAGATCATATCACCAATGAAGAATGACGTTCTAAGCAGAATCAGGATAATTATTAAGGTCCTACTAAGTCGTTCCGAGGACAGTGATGAAATGCAGACTAAAGCAGATTGGACACACTAAAGATTATTGTAAAAACAACCTGTGGGGAAACAGTACTAGGATGGTAGAAAAATACTGACCATTAAGCGTGTCCCAGAAAGTAGGGGCAGATTCGCAGCAGATTTCTAGAGTTAGCTGTAATATCTATAAGTGCTTTAAAACACGACGACGACGATGACGAGGACGATGATATTGACAACGGCGACGATGATGTTGATAGGAAAGGGCTAGGAAAATTGTACGTGTGCCTTTTCATAACTAAAACAGGCCAGTGAAAAAGGATAAAACTTCTCATCGTGGGCGCCGTCACCTGTTTGTGCAGCGACCATGCTCGAATCCAGCCATCGCCCCCTGCGGTCAGCAAGACAGCTGTTTTCTTGTCGTTAAGCTGGCGGGTCTCAAGAAAAAGCACAGCATCGACGGAGTTGTCGTAGGCATGGAAAAGTCGGTCACTCTCCACGCGATTAACGTACTCGCCTTTTAACACGTCGAAAAATGTGCACGGCAAGGCGACTGGAGAAGCTGCAACATGTGTGCGTTAAGTGGGACCAAATAACAATAAGAGCATCAGCTACAACAGCAACAACAATAATAACAAAGTTTTGGGTCTGAGAGCTGAGCACTACCCCACTCGCCCTTTTTTACTTTTACGTCTTGGCATGCTTGAACAAACACATGTGCTGTCCTTCACCTCCCCACAGCTACCAAAACCACCATCACACTATCATTACTATTATTCGTCTTTCTCCATATATCCTTCACAATTATTTACATTATTTTTATTCCACCCCTCCCGTCATCCTCCCCTGCTCGCACCAGTCGTAAGTCCCCAAAGCCCCCACAGGCCGTTCCTAATCAAACAAAGTGCCAACATCAAAACTACCACAAAGTCCTCTTGTATTTGCAAACGTGTTGGCAAGCAAGCTCGGGCTTAGCAAGGTAATATTTTGATATAAACCTGTTACATTAAACATGTTATATCGATGTTAAACTTATGTCCTGAACGCTCACTTCAGACCAATTGGTTTCCTGTGACCATCAAGAACAACTTTGCCAACCTTGGTCAAATTGTCAACGACATTTGCCTGGTAAAGAATGGCTTTAAGGTGCAAATAGCAACAAAGACTTCCCTACCTTTGCCTGCATTGGCCGAAGACTGGTCGAAATAAAGGCGTTTTACTGGGTGTTGACTGGCAAACAAAAATGGGAAACGACTTTGGCACGAATTAAGCTTGCAGACCGTTTGCCCCACCTTTCGGTCCACGATGATGACGTCACCGTCGGACGACGCGGTGACCAACAGGCGTGGGTTCATTAATGTCATACACAATATATCATCCTTGTGCACGGGCCAGAAGTGCCGCATCGTTTCATTGTTCATACCTCCCGTGTTAAAAATGTACATCATTCTGTCCCATCCAGCTGCGTAGATATTTATCTGGGTTGGGAAGACACAGTGAATCAGTGAATTGGTCTCGTTATTTGCGATGACTATATACAATGATAATACGAAATCATGTAACGACAGTCTCGCTTATGATAAGCAAATGTGTTTCATAGGTACTTTAAACCTCCTTGCTGCAAATATTCCACTTTTTGTGCCTGAATTCCCAAGATTTCGTCTCTTGGCGGTTCGACAGTACATAAATCAAGTTTGAAACAGAAATGCAGACAGAGTGAGAAAGAACATTTTGATATGACATATAAAAAAGAAAAATACTTTCTCGTTTACATTTATAAAGTTTAATAACTAATAATCAAAGACTTTTCCCCCCATTTCAGAGAGAGAGAGAGAGAGAGAGAATACTAGGGGACTAAAGGAAGTATTTCTCTGGCTACGCAGCTTCTGGTATTATTTACATTCCCTGTCAAAGGCTGAAACCAGCTTTTCGGGCTTTACTGTGCCTCCTGTCATCATGACATTTTCCTCAGGTAAGTGAAATAAAACTCACTAATGCCAACCCTATTCTCAGTGTCAGGTTCTTTTGAAAGCTTCCGCAAGGAGGCGCATCTCACCTTGCCCATAGCAAGCGCGCTGACAATGATGGGATGAGGAAGGGAGTACTTGCTGATGAGCACGCTACTGCAGATGCTCCACAAGTTGATCGTGCCGTCGCTCGCCCCTGTCACTATGCGTTTCTTTGCTTGGTCAATGGCAAAGGCTGTGACTTCCACCTTTTCGGACTCTGATTTGTATTCGGCGTCCTCTGAAGTGCGTGAGCTGACGTGTCGAAGTTGCCTGATAACTTGTCCGCTATGGAGATCCCACGTCGATATAATGCCTTCGCGACTAACGCTGATGATCTGTTGTAATATAACAAACCAATGTTTAGAAAACAAAGTTTGAGGACGCCATTTTACGTGTTCTTTGGAAACAAAGTAACGCTCAGCTTATCAGACCTTACTTTTATTGCACCACCCGTCTTTAAAGTTATCAAGAAATCGCTAAAAATTTTACTTACTGTTATTGCACTCGTAAAAATGTTGTCCCAACAACTAAGCACTTATTAACAATCGATCATAAACTGGTAAAATTTATAAATTTTCAGAAGAATTCTGCCTCACTCTTTCAAATACAGGGCTGTAAACCACGCCGACGACTGTTTGTGAAGACGAGCTCACTTCGGGTACGTCCACATTTTGTTGTTCGGGGCAGAGTCTCACCAACACTGCCGTGGCCATGAGAAACTGGTTGTACACGGGGTTGTAGAAAGAGCTTGAGACAGGATTTTGTCCCAGCTTAAGCAATTTACCGCCAGCGAGCCGCTGCACGCACTGCTGGGTCCTTAAGCTGTAGACGTTGACGGCATGGTTCTTCTCCACGCTGATGATATGCTCGTCCGTCTCGCGGATCGCTACGGCCACCACGGGGCGAACATGACCTCTGTCCACGTAAAAAGAAGATGATCCACCCCCCCACCACATAGAAAAGAGTAAATGACAGAGAGAATAACGGCTAGTACGCTTAAGTTGGGGAGACTGAGGCTCAAGGACCATATAGAGGATGAACTACTTGGCAGACGCATATTTTGCGTCAACTACTGGAAGGAGGCCTTTGCGTATAAATTTTCGGTTTTGCTACCAGAAGGAAAAGCAGACAACGCGAGGTCTTGTTTTGACAGAGTTGCAAAATCTTCAGCTTTATAGTATGTTATCGGCTTACTAGTTCCAAAGCTGGGGTAGTGGAGTTCGAGGTTCGTTTGTTTATTTTTCTTGCCAGGGTCACTAAACAAAATTGCGATGCCTGCTGATGGCATTAAGATTTTCTGATCAAGCTATCCTTGAGATGGTTCCTGATGTTATCAGACCTGACGATTTATCGAAAACCGTTAGTCTCGGCAGTAGTAGGCCAAAAAGGTGTGCCAAATAGAAAACTAACAACGCTGACCTTCCGTTCTAATATATTTACTAGTGGACGAATAGCTAAGAAGAAAACATTCTGGGAAGGCGTCTGAGGTGTACATACCAAGGAGACCAATTATTAAGAAAATTATTATCAAGAAGGCACTATCATGAAATAACCATGATGGGCAAATTTAAAATCAAGATTTAAAATACGTTTCTCGTTATCACCTAACATACTGTCTGAAATGTTCAAATTAGCATGTTTCCTCTAATACTCTAAAAATAAAATTATCAACACGTTACCAATACAGCAAGGAAGAGAGTAAGTATCCTCAAGGCATGCTTAAATACAGTTTATTTTACCCGACAGTACTGTTTTAAGCGATGTTTCTACAATAGATGATTGTAAAAATACTTAGATATGCAATCAAGTTCTTACCGAAGCTCAGCGATGGGGTCCTTGGCCATAAAAGACCTCCACACCCGCACAGACAGGTCCATGCAGCCCATCGCTAAAAGGTTGAGCGTTTTGCTGTAGGCAAAGCATTGTACTCCCGTGTGACAATAAAAGTTTTTACGTTGCTTTCCTCCGTGCAAGTCGCCTACGCACACCGGGGTCGTTACGCTATCGCAGGAAGCCAGGAAGGACTCAGAGTTTGGCAAAAAGTGAACTTTGGTCACCCACCCCTGGCGAGTGATAGACGTTTTGTACAGCTTGGCGTTCATTATCCTGTAATTGCATCAAGCAAACTTTTTGTGAGGTGTGGTTCAAGTCCTATAGTGGGTTAACTGCATCTACCAGTTCCACCACAAAATTACAGTTCTAAGTGGTGTCTCAAAGACCCTGATCATGGCGCTAGTCATGGTGATCATGGTCGAAAGACCAGTCACACCCGCTTGGAGCTGAACGATCTTTTAGATCAAATATCACGAAAGTATTGAGCAATAACTACAGGTGATCTGAAACGGGAGCATTTTAAATATCTTGTAGGATTTAATTTTATTTTATAGTAATGAGTAACAGTCAGATATTATTTCTCAAAATTCGTACCCTCTTCCGTTCTGCCTGCAAACATCATGGACAGAAAGAGGTCAGCAAAATGAACATCAGGAATGTACATTGATACTTTTACGTTGTCAAGGAGACAGCCAATTAGAGCACTAGAGCCGTGTGGTAACTACGTGTATCTCTGTGCAAAAGGATTTTCAACTTTTTCTGTGTATGTCCAGAACGGAAGCCGTGCTATTTACTTAGATTTTAGGAAATAATATCTTCACTATATCTTCACTAAGCTTCATCCAGTCATTAGAAAACAAAAATTTGACCCCAAGATTCTGGTTTAGGCGACTGTGTATCACGATTGCCTCTCCTTTCTCGTAACTCTGTACCAAATGTCACAAAACAATCGTTTGCAAAACGTAACTCACCTAACAGTAGAACATCGCGATACACACTCCTCTACACCAATCAGCCCAAAGTTTCCCAAGACACAAATCTACACGAACTTCTACCAACTATGTGGGCAATAAGAGTCTCTCGCGACCTACCACTCATCAAATCACTCGACCATCCTATCCTCATCGCCTAGCTCCGAATATTATTTTCGTCTAGTCTGTTAAATTCAGCATGCAATAAGGTATGCAATAATTCCCAAACCCAACTCCTTTAAACCATAGACTATAACACGGTTGATACTGACACGCGACACCTTGTTATTGAAAGACAGAAAACAGTTTGCAGAAGCGTAGCGTATGTTTTGCTTATTTATGTCTCATTGTTATCACTTAAAGAAAAATCGAGCCTGCGTGAAATGCATTTTCATCTATGGATCCTAGGCTATGCTATGTCACCTTAAAATAAATTCAAAAATGGTTCTTTCTCATGCGTTCTTTTTCTGATAACCTCTTTATTAAAGAAATATGGTGATGGTGCAATTTTTTCTAATGACTTTACCCAGGTACTAATTCCCGAAATCTGGGCGAATATATTCCGTTCGTGGGATACACGCCTTCTTACATCAACATGCACAAAAACATGACAGACTGGCAGACAGACAGGCACACAAACACATAGGCAAACAGAAAAGTAGATAAACCGACAGACCAAAAGGCAGGCAGACAGATTGACAGAGTCTAGTAAGCATATAAAACACGTAGAATCATTAGGGGAATCCTTAACCTGCCATTCATGAGGTCGTCTGTGCAGACACGTTTGAGTTTCTCCTGCGTTTCTTCCTTGACGAACATGTCACTTTTCTGGGTGACATCGAAGGACAGGCTGTACACGTCCCCTGCCGCATCGCCCCAAAGCAGGATGCTGGGGTAACCCGATGGTAGTTCAGCCCAGAAGTCTAAGCAGGTGGGTATGCTCTTTATGTCCACGATGTCACACTTCCTGTCAATGCCTGCAGGAAGAAAACAATTCTGTAGACGTGCGTGCCTCTTTACTTGCGTGCTTGTTTGTGCGCAAGGTAGAGGTAAAAGGCACAGGCAACGACAAACTGAGCTTAGGGGATTTTGACTTTTGGAACGTCTCTGCTCGAAGGCGGCCGTTTGGTGCTTTGTAGCAAAGAAAAGCAAACTTGCTCTGTTAAGTAGGCGACGTCATTATTAGAAGAAAGACATTATTCTGTCACGCCAGTCTTGTTCACTTCGGTCAGCTCTTCCTCAGTCAGCGTTAGAAATTAGTAGGATGATCTTCAGATCCATGATGGCGACACTTGAGAAAGGGAGGAGTAAGCTGGATGACGTCACTCCACAGCAAAATATGGCAGCCTTCCTGTACCGCCCCACAACTTTGTTTTGGGCGTGATTGTAAGTAAATGTTTGTTTTGCAGCCAATTATTTTGATATTCGCGAAAATAATTCAGAGCGTTTATCACAATACGCCGTTTCTCTTGTTTGTTTCTTCATTGTCTCGTTACATGGGATAGAATACAAAAATTAAGGATTCATTGCGGTGCCATGTTAGAAGAGTTCCCTTTTAAATCTTTGGCTGACAGTGACATAAGCTTTAAATATAAAGTATGCATGAGCTAATCATACTCGTATTTTCTGGGAGAAAGTTAACCTTATTTATATGCTGAATGTACACATCGAATATCCTCTTTACGACCGAAACAAGCCCTCGCATCATGATTACAGTCTGACAGTGTTCGGCGAACTCCACAGACTTAAGTCTACCCTGGGGGTCGGGTTAATGTTCTAACTTTGAAAACACTACGACTGGCAATTTTTCTCCCTAGGTGTTTTGCTGCACAGGGTGTTCCAAACCCATGCCATAGTCCGTCCACGAGAGACACCTCTCCTATAACTAATGACAGCGCTACACTCTCCTAACCCCCCCCCCCACAAAAAAGACCGTGTAGTTTTAAGTTTAGTTTTTCTTTAAAGCACGCTCTTTGTACAACCTAAGGAGTTCTCAGAAAAAAAGTATTTATTAAGAGCGGGTCTGCCGCATCGCTTTAAGTTGGCTAAAGGTCTTGCAAAGGGGTTGAAAAGAAAACAGTCATCCTCACCGTTTTCAAGCAGTTCCCAGAGGGTGATGCAACGTGTGGTAGAGGCTACAGCAATCATGGAGCATGGATACAAGGCCACCATGTCCGTGTAATGCATGGAAGTGTGAAAGCGATCCTGTCCGATCCAATGGTATCTGATTGGACACACGTTTATTGACCACACCGAGAGCAGGCCGTCTCTGTCCAGCATCAGGTAGCGCCCCTTGGAGTAGTCGATCTCCTCGCTTTCGAAGTTCAGGTGAGGAATAAAGCGTATGGTTGTGATGGGCTTTCTGTACCTGCGAATGTGCGGTAAAGGCGACAATTAGACCAAAGCTGACGTCAGCCAAACGAGTCTGCTGTTATACTGCAAGTCAACAATTTAGAATGAAGTTCCTCCTTCTCATTATATATATATATATATAGAGAGAGAGTACTTTTTGAAAAGCGAAAAGAGATTGCTGTAAAGTTAGGAAACACACTATGTAAGTGATCTTTAATAATATTAATAGAAATAATAATGATGCTTTGAGACTGTATGAATTGTTATGTATCTCGAAAGTGTGAACAATGTCTAAATTTCCTTTGGTTTATTAAGGAACAAAGAGCTAATATTTATTATATACATTTTTTTAATTACTTGCTGTGTATCACAAAAGTGTAAAGAATTTGGTATATTGAGGAAAAAGAGTTAAAAAAAATCTTAAAAGCATAAAGTATTCGGTCTAAATTTCATTTGGTATGAAAAAGGTTAAAAGAGCTGAGAAATGATAGACAGATATCCAATCAGCGCTTCCGACGAAACGCAAGCTCGAAAGCAGCAATAGCCACATCACAGACGTTTCTTTTTTTACCAGGTTATGATAGACATACGCATACCTTCATTTCATCTTTAGGTGTTGTGATCAGCCTCAAGCCCTAGCATTACGCTTAACACCTAATGTAAGCGCTAGCCGTAACTAACCTTAATTCAAAGCCAAATCAAAAGCGGAAGACAAACCTAAACAGTCAGCTGACATGTACATTTCTCTATAAAACGAGCTTTTATCATCGATATCAGATGACATTGAAACAAGCAAACAAAACAAAAAATAAAACTTCCACTTTAAAAAATGGCTATAAGAAAAATCCAAATCATAGCTCAAGAACAAAAAAAGAATTGTGTTTGTCACTGTTCTACAGTGGCTTCACAAAGGAGAGCAAAAGTTATCAGTGTACTTGTATAAAAAAACTCTCGTTAAAAACATTCATCTCTGTAAGAAAACGAGTACGTACTTGGTTCGAGTGACGCGAATCTTGGTGCTAAAGAGTACCGGGGTTGTTAACAAGTCCTCCCAACGGATCCGCTCCTGAACTGCCTTGACGATGCAGTTGATGAAGTCTGTCCAGCAAACGGTTTTCGACAGCTTGGTGTTGACCATCGCGAATAAAACTTTTATTTCATGGTCCGTCATGTGGGGCCCTATAGTCTGCTTCACGGCAAGACAGAACTCTTCCTTCTTGTAGCTTTCTTTTTCCTGCTGTTGGAAAATCGTTTGAAGCGCTCTCAGCTGCGTGAAGTCTAGTACCGTAAGGTCAAGGCTTATTGTCCTTTTTACAGACATGATTTCTCCGTAAATGCTACGATAAACAAATGAACTGCAAGAAATGTTTCGGATGCAAGTTACGCTTTTTTATGTTTATTAGGGCATTGGGTTTTCCCTCCTCCTTGCTAGTGATGTTCTTAAGACTTCGGATCCCGGATCAAGTACAACGCAGATCTTGTAGTCAGAGGATATAGCAAAGGAACTGTTATCTATTTTCTGTATCAGCAGCTGTGAGTATGAGAGACTGTCTTCTGGAGCACTGAATTTGCTACTTTACCCAAATACCTTTCGCAACAGACAGTTTTGAAGGTCAGCTGCACGACCCTGAGGTCGCACAGTTCCCACTGAGCAAGACGCGTGACTACGTTCACTGGCTGTTCATGAACACATGCTTGGCTGTAGACTAATTTGTGTGTATGTGTGTGTGTTTTTTTTAAAGGTTACAGCTTGCGTTTGACCAGAATCTTTTTACTTATCATGACGCCACTAGAAAACTTGATTTGTTTCTCCCGAACTGAAGAGACCTACAGGCATCACCTTGACAAGAGACGGCTACATCCTGGTTTTCCTCGAACGCGCAGGCGCCACAGGAAAGTCTCAGACCCACCCAGACTTATATTGTCATAGGTACCGAAGAAATGCAAACCACGGAAGGTCCTCGATACAAACTCTTTCTATCGCTCTTGGAGGATTAAAGAAAGAGAAGTACTGATTGATGAGTGAAGAAACCACAGCTGACGAAGTGCGATGCGCGTGCTCAGTCTGTAGCTCCTTCTTCTGGAAGCGGAGAGGTCACCTAAAGTGGAACCACGCCAGTCGGCCTTCACTTACAATGGCACCTACCGCCAGTATGGCGTCATATTGTGCTTACGACATTCTTAGCTTCCAAGGCGTCAAAAATAAAAACGTCAATTTTTGGGTGACAAACAAAATGTATGACATATTTTAATTTGTTTGCCGCGGAGAAACAACACGCACACACACACACACACACACACACACACACACACACACACACACACACACACACACACACACACACACACACACACACACACACACGCAAATAAATAAAGAGAAACAGTGAGTGAGAAAGAAAAAGAAAAATAAGGAAAAACTACAAGAAAGAAAAGGAAAACATGTTTCTAATCAGTTTATTTTAGCAACATGCGTTTTAGACCAGTCTATATAGACTATACATGTGCATTTACTTTAATATTGAACAGTTTTAATAAATCTTTTTTTCTTACAACATTTTCTTTTACAACAAAATCTACTTTCTGGTATTCTGAAAGTCTTCACTAACAAGCAAACACACTTTCATTCTCACCGCCTCATACGATAGCGCGCGTGCACACCCAGCCACCCACTTTCGTACAAACTCATTCTCACAGGTTAAAACACACACACACACACACACACACACACACACACACACACAAAGCGTGCACACATGCACGTACGCACACATACACATAAACACATGCACACATGCACGCATGCACGCACACATGCATTACAATACTTTTAAAAATTAACACATACGGTCTCTTCTTTTCCCTCCGTAGCATCACTTCGCAAAGTATGTGTTCACATTGTAATGTTGTGGAATGAACGAGAGAATAACAAGTATAACAAACAATAAGGTAACATGTTGTCCTGACTTCCTGCAAATCACAAAGACGTCTATCACAAGATAAATAATTGTACATATCGATATACACGTGATATCTATCTACTGTAAGTTGCAACATTTTCTAAGTCCCTTAAGATCTTGATATATATATATACATACACACACTCACACATACATACAACGATGTAAATATATTGGTACTCCTAAAAGGCTATCATCTGTTCTCGTACTGACTGGATACTGACGATCTCGGTGGACTTTGGTATCATTAACTATGCTCTACGAAAGACAATCACAGGAATCTTTTAAACGGCTTAGATCACGATTGAAAACAGTTTTTACACACACACACACACACACACACACACACACACACACACACACACACACACACACACACACACACACACACACATTTTAATCTAGGCAATCAGACATGATCATTGCCTTGCTTCCACTCTTGAACGAGAGGAATTACCATTAAAAACAAATGCAGTAACGGGAACTCTAATAGATATGTAACAGATTAAGAATAGGCTTTAATCACAGGTTTGTGTCATAAGGAAAGTGCAATACTTTTTAGCACCATCGCAGGACAGGCCTAAAACACTCACCCCCTCCGCTCCTCAGAACTGTTCACCCGACACAGCAAATAAACAAGCGCATGCCAGCCTACGTGGATGTGTGCAGCAGAGCGCGAGAATCTACCCAGGGTACGGACGCACAGCTTTGATTGCCTTCAAGTCTTTGCTTCGCTCGCTAACACACTATGAGACTGACTACTGTTTGTAGTTCTAACATCTTGTGTTTTGCACACAGTGAACAATGTTGAAGATCTGTGAACAATGATATTGAATTAAGCTTCCTGCAAAATGGCAGGCTATCCCTGGCTACATGACTGTCTTTCTAATATTATCAGGAAGATTAGTGATAAAACGGTTAAGAAATTCAAGGGAAGCTTGAAGTGGCAAAAGTACGCGGGAAAAATGCAGGATTTGTACAGAAGTCAAAATAGTTCTTGACTCTCAATATGTACTGAACACTTGTCGAAGCTTCACTAAAACTCTCGCCTTGTTTCTCGCATCATTTTAAAGCTACATTCAATGAACTCTTTATCCGGAATTGCATAAGAAAGGAGGATACAGCACCAACAGGACATTTCCTTTTTGACAAATTCTGGATGCTATTTTGTTGTTTGCTTGGTTGTATAAAGTACTGCATCTTATCAACTTTAAAACAAGTTTGTTTATGGTTTTAAACTTCATTTTTAGCATCAACGATTCTGCATAATTATGTGTCATGCACTGCGTTAAATGCTTCTTAACAGATTATCGAAACAGCAAGAGATCAAGTCTCAGTTAATACTATCGAAATGAAGTAAGGGAGAGCTACTCCATCCATCACGAGTTATCAGGACTGACAGAGCCTTGTTGACAAAGTTCACGCATCTGCAGGAGACTCGATTCAATGGAGTGAGCAAACATCCCCGAGTCTGTGTCGTCGTAGCTGTAATAGGAACTGATACAGAAGTAGATGTAGTTGGGAAAGGGGTTGTAACACACTCCGTAGCCGTCTGGTACAACAGGACCATAACACATGTAGGAGTCAGAAGCAGTAGGAACCTTTAAGACATAGAAAACACCTAGTCACTTTACTGAGCGAATGATGTCTTGACAACGAACAAACGTTTACATACAGCAAATAAACACGCTCTTTATTTAATTGAATTAAACCTAGACACTAATTTGTTGCTAATGGAGGAGTTTACTAGATATTTACTTGGCTTGTTTGTTAGTGAAATGTGTTCTAAAATGACATCATTCAATACTTCAGAAAAACACGAGAAAAGAGCATCCTTGAATCACACATCTCTAAACATTAATATTTTCACGTGTGCAAATTTTTTGCGAATTGTATTTTGAATAGACAAGGCTTAACCTAGCTAAAGTGATCGTATGTTATTTAAGCGTATTTGTGTGCTATAACGATTACAGGATTATATAATATGTCCAAGTGAGAATGTTGATAGTACATGGAATAGTGAGAATGTCGATGATTATAGACCTGGTTCTAGTGCATGGAACAGTGAGAATGAGATATCAGGTGGTTTTCATGTGAAGCCTTGAAAATAAGTTGCAGGTGCAAAGCGACTTTGCTAAGTGAGTTTTGAACAGGTGATTTATCACTTGAGATTGGATATTCAAAAATTTTCATGCACACAACTGGATGTTTGGAAACTTGGGACTAAAGTCGAGTTCGAGTTCTCACATGTAACCAGCCCCAGTCTTGGTAAAAAGTTATATATTTTAACAGCAATACTGGATTCTTCAAAATCTGGTAACAAAAAAATCACATTTAACCATCGTAATCATCATGCATCTCACCTGGCTAGTGGACAAGGAAAAGTGATGCGCACGGGCAAAAGATGGATCGGAGAAGAAAGGGACAGAATGCAGGATGCCCAAATCAGTAGCTGCCTCCCTTAGACCGAGCAAATGGCAATCAATACCACGACCCAGCACAGTCTGCAGAATAAAAATAAACCATTTTCCATTCTGCTGAAACTGTTCCAAGCTGTTCAGCTTCAGTTAACTTCAGTGAAAGAGCTGTATTATCTACCTAATAAATATTGAAATAAAGACCTGCGTTACATTAAAAGATTACAATGATGTCAAGGAAATGTTTCCATGAAGAAAATACCAAATAAAAGAAAACAAGAAAGCTTTCATGTATTCTAAGAGTGTTTCAAAATATTTGAAACAAGCCTAGGTGATATGTTACGGTGAGTTGACGGTTGAATGGAATTACAGAGACAATTTTTCATCGATGTTACCACATCGCGTAATTAGAATGGCATAAATGGAGACTGCAGAGGGGGCGAATGGTGCAGATGAATGAGTAAACGCCCTTCTTCGGCGACGCCAGCTGCAGGATGAATGCGCAGCCGTGTTAGACTGTCAGAGAAGCGGAAGCAGAGGTTGTTTCCCTTGATTTCCTGCATCGCGCGCATGGCGGAACTCGGCAGACGGTCCCAGAGCGCCACCATGCGGAAGGAAAGGTGCAGTGACACTGGAAATCAATCCACACCACACCATTCCTCCTTCTTGCGATGACTGCGTCAGGAAACCCTCCCGAGAAAGACAGACGTCACCATCCGTCTTGTGAAGCCCCCAACGGTCTTCTCAGCTGTGTAGTGGGTGCATCATCCATATTCTTCTCTCAGTCCAACATCCGTAGCCAGTTCACATAAGAACACAACCAGATTTAGACTTCCATTTCACTAATTTAGTATTTTTAGCCCTTAAGCTTCCAAATAAGCGCTACTTCAATGCTATAAACGCGGGCGTATTAACAAGCTTGTTCATCCGGGGCTTACATTCAAACATTCATAGTCATTACAGCCGTGGTGACTCCTTGCATCGGGAACTTGTAGAGCATGTGTTAAAATCCGTCTCATCCTGTAGCTCAAGGTTGTCACAAAGACCTGTTTCGTTCCTTGTGCTTTGTTTTGCAACTCGCACGCGTCAGTGTGATTCGGGTTGCAAGCGAATACAGAGAATGGACGAGTGGATGGAGGTATAAATATGGTGGACAATGAGCAGACAGACTAAATAGGAAAAATAGAAGAAAGAAATAAGAAAAATATTTTACTATTAGATAAATAGCTAACAGGACAGATAGATGGATATATGGATATATAGATTGATATACACCTCTGTTTGATACTTTTGCTGCCACTCCGCTGCTCTCTTAAAGAGGTCAAACTTCTCCTCTATCTGTAACAATCCATCCAATTCACAATGAGTGAAGTATTTGAATACAGAATTTACTTCTACAACTCAGCGCTAAGAAAAAAATAGCTGCATTTAAGTCCTGATTTCGTTTAAGTGAAACATTGATCATAAAGGCATCTGTCAAATACCTCCTTCCCCATTCAAGGGAATAAATAGAAGGGAGTCACAAACGATTTCGCGAGCAACTTACCGTTGATTCAACTTCGCCCAGCATGGCGTGGATCCAGGCTAGCGCAGCAGGTGAATTAGCTCGAATATTGTCAACTCTTCCTTTCCTGTATCTCCGTAATGAGGCACTCTCGTATGTCATAACAAGCTTCTTGTGCAGTCTGCTCAAAGTGAACCACATGCCACAAAAAGAAAAGAATATGCTAAAACTGTACTTAACAGAAAGGTAAACGCAATCCTTTAATATTTTCTTTAATGTGCATGAAGGTTTGTGCGCTGAGACAGGATTTTTAAGAAACAAGAGACCAGTTAAATCTTGCGCATACATAGATATTATATATATAAAATATCTGCACTCATGCACAAGACAGCACATACATATTTACGTGTGCATGCAGGCCACAAACATTTTCACACTCGGATACACGCGTAGACAAATCAAACGCAGTTTCGAAGGTTGCCATGTAAAGCACACGATAATCAATATAACTGAATAAACAGAAAATAACTGCACACCCGTGACGAGTTCTGAATCCTGGACACCTACTCTAACAACAAAACGCGTCTCAAAGTCTATCTGCTTGCGTCTCTGCGACTCTCTCTCTCTCTCTCTGAGCGTGCGTCTCGCATTTTGGTGCGTTTGGTTCAACTTAGCCCTTTATTATACATCTAACATGTCGTCTAAAGCAATTGTCTAGCGATCACCTTCCCTTCCGAAGGCCGATAACTAGACTCGCCCGGAAAAATTACGATGGACAGACTAAGCGTTGCCGATATTCCTCCCTGTCATTAACGTCTGACGACGGACAATACGATGAATGTTACTACCGTAAATAAACGGCTTCGGTTCAAGTCTGCCTGCCCTTTTCACTTAAGTTCTTTCAGATCATCAACAGGAAGGGTGGGGCATCTGGCTCAATCAAATGAAAAGCTGAAAGTTCTTACTTGTAGTAAGTAAGCTGCAGTGCTAGTTGAATGAAGGCATCCGGACTCATCCCTTGACTTTTCGGAAAGTCCCTTCCAAAACTCTTGAACTTCAGAACATGGAAATCTAAATTGTCGATGAGCCTAATAATACAAGATAAAAATACATATATCATACATTTTCATGATTACATCGATATTCAAAATCGGAAAAAATATACTGGCAAATAATAACGGTCATAAACTAAAATGCCACATGTATGAAGTTACTTCATTTAGACGCAAAACAACATGTGAGCATGTTAATTATAGTCATTATTTTAGATGTCCACCAATTAAAAGATCATTTGTTTTTTGAGCTTGCAGTTTGACGTTTCACAGAATTAATCGTAAAATATTAATAAGTCAGGGTAAAGACTTTGAGTGCTATTGCCAATGATAAGTTTTTACAAAGCATCTCAGTTATCACAGGAAATACGGTAAATAAAGTCCCGAGAAGCACGCCCACCATGACAAAATTTTTGTGTAGAGAACGTTGCGTGTCGGGAAGGTATTTATCTTTGTGACTTTTTTCTGTAATACACTTTTTACGGGCTTTATTCAAGTGCATATATGAAAAGCCGCAACGATACTCCACGAATAAGGAAAAAGTCTGATGCGGATTCGCCGAGAAGCCTTACTTTTTTTTTTTTATCAAACTGTGGCACGAAAATGTCAGATTGGGTTCTAAAAACATCAGCTTAGCAGTTATTTCAACGGAAAAATCCTTATCTCCTCTAGCCATCCATCTTATGCAGTTTAAGCTACCTATTGATATTTCATCTATGAATTATCTATAGGCAATAATTGTAACGATAACACATGATCTAGAAATATATGAACTCTGTGAGACAAATATTTTGCTGCGTACCTGAAATCACAAACACGCTTTGAAGCAAAGATTGTAATAGTACCTCAACATCAGTATTGAGTCATTTTGCTAAAACTTCCACCTTTGAATGAATCCTTTAAAAATGACAACAACAAAGATGTACGGAAGTTAGTTGTCATTTATTGTTTAAGTGGGACAAAACTTACACAGAAAACTAGAGTTTTACGATTTTTAAACAATCACTAGATCTTTGCAAAAGTGGAAATAAATTTGTAATTGTTTTTGAAAAAATGCACGACTTGGGCTTATAAAGTTTTAAAAAATATGGATCGTCCAGGACAAACTGCTACGATTAGTGAAGACGGGAAACCTTGTGATAATTAATGCAGCATGAGATGATGTAATACAATGCCGAAGAAAATTAAAAAGGTTAATGGAAAGTTAAAAGTTTCGATGCACAATTATGAAAGCGAAGGGTACAAACATTCAGCAAATTTCTGGGATTCTAATTAAAATTGTAACCTTCATTTTTTAATTTTAAGATTTTCGGAGATGTGATATCAACTTCTTGTGCGAATGTCATCATTTCATAATTCTGACGACGCAGTTCGTTTGTACAGGGTAGAATTGGGTTTTAATACTTTTTTTTATTAAAACTTCTGAAATAAGAGGTGACTCGTCACTAACTGCACTTATTTAATACGACGTCGTATTTGTATTTAAAGGGTGTGTCAGTAGTAACGAGAGGCCACAAAATTGTCGCCTTCGATGATGACTTAGTTAAAAACACATGGCAATGCTTGGAGTCGCTAAGCGAATAGGGAGAGCGGACGCACACATCTTAGGTAGCTCGATGCTGAGGTCTAGCAGCAGTGAGTTAGTAATATTTCATAACCATTTAAGCTGAAGAAACATTTAGCATCCAGTTAGTGAGACAGTTCACAGGCCAAAATCGCGAAAATATGTCTGGCCAGAAGTCGGTCGACATGACCTTAAAGAGGAATAAGAAATTATCCGTTTGTTGTAAATCCTTCTGCTTTTGTATCTTCCTAAAAGCTCAGTCATTGAGGCACGTCAGTAGTGTGAAACGACTTGCTTTCAAAACCTTCTAGCGGAGTCATGGACTGTAGACTGACCCTTAACGGAGCCAAACCACGCAGAAAACGGAAAGGACACACTCACACTCGTTTTCAGGAAAGTAAAAACAAAAGGAATGATCTTTTGTGAAAAATCAAAATGTGTGACAGAACCCTTGCGTTTAAAATGCTGCACTTACATACAAAAAATTTAATAAAGAAGTTAGTAGAAAAATCAAGTGTTGATTTAATTTGTGATTGAGTCTACTAAAAATGTTCTCATGACAAGTAAAATAATTGTCTAGTGCTGTAGAGTGCAAATAAATCTGTTTCTGCTGGCAAATATGAGCGTTATTTCCTGTCTCCTGAAGATTTTGTTCACGCATTCCAGAACAGAACGGTAAATATAAAGCAAGGTAAATCACTTCTACATGGTATGTTCATGTTTAAAGGGAGAGAAATCAAACTACAGGCTGACGGAATCCTTTGCCATCTTCAGTCCGCTGTCCACAAAGTACCATCACTAGATTTCATCATCTGCTGCAGAAGTTGACCCAGTGGCCGCAGTGTTACATGTCAGGGCTTATTTACTCCTGCGGTAACGTAATAATGTTGCGAAATAATGCGCGGCCACCGTCAGGTGACCTCGACATTCGGATGTGCAAGACGTCACGTTGCACGCTCCAAGAACCTCCCAGAAATCTTCACACGAGGGCCTCACAGCGCGAATTCTCGTTGGGAATGTAAAACGGGCTGTAAAATCCGTTGCGAGCAACAACTTCATTTTCCTGTTTGCTTATTTGATTGGCCGAGCAGCCTTGTCCCTACCCATGAGAGGCGTCGCAATAAAAATGTTGGGATTGTGCATTATTCGCACTTTACACTGGATTTGCTGTTTCCTGCCAGCTCCGCGCATGCGTACCGGGCGAGCTAGTAACGAGATGAGCGCTTCTTGCGGCAAAAGGAACTGCCACGACATGGAAGGGAGGCTCACGCTGTCCCTGGGGACGCAGCGGTATGAACAATTACTTTAGATACTTTGCCAGCCTCGCCGCTCAGCACCCTGGGGAAATTTCCCGCTATTTTTACTGGCTATTACCCATGCTGCCTGCCCTGCCCGCCAAATCATGGTGAGAATTCTCTAAACGCCTAAGTGGTCTAAATGACAAGTACTTAGAGGAGGGGAGCTGGCCATGCCAAGAGCTGCGAATTGCTTGCCGTCGGCACTCGGTAAAAAAAAAGAGAAAAAGAGAAAAAAATACTTACGGCTGTGAGACCTGCCGATAGCTGTCTGTCCTGGCCTGATTAATTATGCACTCAGGGCTTGGGAAATAAGCCAATTTGCAGTTTGCTAGGCCGAATGCGAAATCTCTTTAATCGTTAGTCAGGCTTATTTGATTTCACAGCTTTAAGAATGAGAGGAAGGAGTATGGAAAGAGGGGATGGGGGTGGGTGGGGAGATGTGGAGGAGTCGACCTCTTCGTGGTGAACAGTGCGAGAGTGGCGGGTGGGTAAGGGGTAGACGCTGTGGTTCCTTGAGCAACTTTGATCTTTGCTCTCAGTCCATCGCGAGACGTCACAAGACGTCCATATCTGGTAGCGGGCGGGCGAGGTCTGCCAGATCGATGGGTGTAATCTTGAGACGGAGCGCAAGTCCTAATTGGATTTGACTTGAATGGCCCCCATAAGACGGTAGGTTACGGGCCTTTATCGACTCTCCTGGCTGAGGAGATGAGGCGAGGGAGGCTGAGAAGGCACGCTGCCTTGCCAGTGCAGCCAAGAAGGCAAGCAAAGAGGGACAGGGAAAAGAGAAGGAGAAGCAGGGGTGGGGTAAGAAAGGGTGGAGTACTTGTCTATGTTGATATTTAGTGTCCAAATATTGACATGGACTACACCTCTCTGGGACCGCTGCCAGCTTTTATCTTTTTTTTCTCTCCCTCTCTCTCGACCCCCCCCCTCTTCTCTAGCCCTTTCGCTGGTGACTCCCTGGCTCTGCCTGGTCTGTGTCCTGGAGGTTCTTTGACTTGTCAGCGCTCATCTCCTTATTGCCCCGTCATCAGCGCTCTGGAAGAGCGCGGCGCACTTGGCGACGACAGAAAAAGCAGGCGAGGCCTGGGCCAAATCAGTTTTGCCAAAGTTGGCACGCCTGATCAGCAGAGGTGTTTGGAGGCCGAAGGACATCGTTTTGACTAATCTGTTTCATGAGGTTTGGAGACGAGCTCTATGTTTAGAGATACAATTAAGACACGGCTTGGCCACATAGAGCTGTTACGTGCGCGTGCTGGGAATACCAATACATTTAGTTGCGCGAGAAGCTTTCTGATGGAAACACTTTCTGTGGGAAATGAAGCACATGGAATGTGAGTGAGTGAGTGAGTGAGTGAGTGAGTGAGTGAAACTTGGGGATGAACTTTATTATAGAAAGATACTGAATCTGATATAACAGTAACTAAGACGCAATAACACAGATAATTTTGCCTTATTGAAAGGATTACATGTAATAAATTTGTGTCAACTCTGGTTAACTAGAGCGTTTCCAGTAATCAAAATTTTGTTGTCTGCGCTTAAGCTAGTTAAAGTAATTAAAGGATAGCTGAAAGAAAAATATAAAAAAAGAAAAGTAAAAAGAAAGGATGAAAGACAATACACTGTTTTTAGTTTACAGCAACACTCTTGTTGATATTTACACTCCAATGTTAATAGCTACGCTCTGTTGGTTATTGCCACGTTATTATTTATAGATACACTTTGTTATATATATATATATTTGTTGTTTATAGTCCCATTCTATTGTTTACTGTTACACTATTGCTCATAGATATACTTTATAAATATACACACATTCTACTGTTTATTACCACAGTCTATTGGTTGTAGTGACACTATTTTATGGCTGTACATTTTTGTTTGTAGCTACACTCTAAATTCCAAAATAATGGGTAAAAACGTTTGTTACCAACATTCATTCTGTCCCCTCTTTCTGTTTCTCTGTTCATTCCTTTACTCTCTTTCTCTTTCTCTGACACAAGTGTATCTATCTAATACAGGAAGTTATATTCTGGGAACAGCATTCCCCGGCATTAGAATGAACATCGAAAGCCTAATAATGCTTGCGGGAGATGGGTGGCACACAAAGGCTGAGTTATAATTTACTACTTAGAGTTGTTGCTTCATCTATGCTGAGTAACCACCACGCAGGAGTCCCGTTTCACAGCCAGACAATACATCAGTTAGAGCTGAAGACACTGCGTGAACAAACTTTTTTAACCGGACAAATCTGGACGCGAACATTCGACTGAGTCTGGCACTGTTTTTAATAAAACCGTTATTTAAAACTTATGCCACATTCGTCCAAACTCCCCCCCCCACATTTGTCAGAAAGGTTACAGACTAAGAAGACTACACTAACACGTACACTACGTATACTGTTAAAATGATTTTTAAAACCTATGCCTAGCACATATTACGAACCTTCAGTTTGGCAACCATCTACGAGACGTCTTTCCTGAAAACGTAAGCTTTTCGAGGACGAAAGACACTGCGTTCTTCGATTAGTTTTTAGCCTCTTTTTGTGCCATTAGGTCCAGTAAATTCTGTACTTGATTTGTCATTAAATAGTAAATTGCTTTCCGGTTTGCTCTGTCACTTACTCTCCCCCTCCCACAAACGCTTTTCTCCAGAAAGGGAGTGTTTTCACACATTACATCATGTCAAACAAAGTTAAGCATTTGAATTTAAAGTGTTTGATAAATAATTTCAGAAACAAATTTAGCCCAGTTTTCAGCATCTGAGGCCAAGGAAGTCGGTTAATATTCATCGTATGGGCTTACGCATCAATCTCATCGCTCGCTTGATCAACTTCGGCCTGAATCTCTGACGTCATCCTCCAAATTAATCGGACGGGATCGGGAAGATGGCGCCTTTCCTGTTGGTGGAAACGTTGAACGACATCTTCCTTTGACCTGGTGTCAAAATATTAAGTTGTGCAGAGTGGGAGATGAATCATGCTGTTAGAAAATACAAACGAGCAAAGATGGGTGTTGGACAGAAACGAAATAAAGCGTGGGGAGTTGCAAAACAATTTCTAGATGTGGTCACACATGCAGTGGTAACTATGCGTGTTAAAGCCATCAGACAAGCGTAAAGGCCGTTCTTAACCGGGTAAAGTGCCGAAGCGTCAACCCGTCTAAGTGTCCTAAAGTCCCATTGTACTGGCAAATATATTGGCAAACAAGTTTGAATATAGCTCAGCATTTTGACCGAAGTTCCAATATTCCTAACGCTCTCTTCAAAACCTTGATGTCTTCTCACCTTCTTACAATTTAGCTAAATTTGGTTGAAGTTCAACGTCTGCCAGGTTAAAAGCTTTAACACAGGGAATTAATTGTTAGTAATCTAACCGTGTAACTGACCATTTGTTCAACTGATAATGTGAATGATTACGCTTGATTGCTAGATACAATTTAAAAATGAGATTGGAGCTGAGAAACGTGTTAATAAACAGTTTTCGGGTAACTTTTCGTGCAAGCGAGAAAGAAGAAAAATTAGAAAAAAGTGCCAAGCAGAATCTAATGCACAGGTGAAGACAATCAAAGACTAGGAAATCGCGGGAGGTCAAAGTTATCCCGGTTTTTCTCTCACATTTTGAAATCTTGAGTTTATCTTGCGAGATTTGTATCACCCTTCCCTTATACATCCTACTGCTTCTGGCAAAATTGCTGCAAACTATTCAGTGTTGCGTCACTTTGATTGCAATATATTTCTGTGCATTAGACCATTAGAAGATTGTAGAGGGAAACCTTACAGGTAGGCCAGGGCGTGCTCTACCAGCTGCACCAGTGGAATGCCCTCGGCCACGGAGTGTTCGTAGTTCATGCCGCAAGCACCGTCCTCCGCCACGATGATCTGTAGACAGGGCCAACAGACGGCTACTGCATCACTCGGCACCAGTCACTTGACATGCAGAAACACTGAGAGAACGTGACAAATGAACTACAATAGACAACCTCCACTCTAAACGACTTCCGTCCGTTAAACTTATCAACCCTCTTCCCCCTTTCCTCTACAAACACCCACTCACGCAGTCGCCCGGTACTCAACAACCTGCTATGCAATTATGCACGCACACAAACACACAAACACAGTCTTCCACTTGCTCGATTGAAAAAAAAAAAAAAACTTGATTGAAATCGGAAAAAGTCAAGCACCTCAGCCGCACTATTCGAAACCTAATCCAAAATACTGACCATCAAATGAACCTCACTAAAACAAAGAGGAAGTAAAGCCCTTCAGTCTTTTCTTTCCGCAAATATGAAGTTTGAACGTGATAGTCAAGAGATTTATTCTTTTGCTCCCTGAGGGCATTAGGAATTAGACAGAAGTCTCTCAACTATTGTGGAGGCATGTAAGGATATATATATATATATATTATTGAAAAAAATGCTGACCTGTGAGGTCACAATCCATGACAAAAATTAATATACCCACAGCATCGACATAAATTAGCAATAGAAATAAAACGCAAGTCAGCACAAATTCCTTTGTCTAACAATGTAAATGTCTCTGAGAAAAAAAAGAAGTCTTCTAATGTCATGCCGAATGTAACTGTAGCTGGCTAAATCCACCAAAAGACGAACTACTTCGAATTAGCTGACGTTACTTAAAGGTGTCGTTTAATTTTCTGTTGTTAAAATTTACATAAAAGAATTGTTCCGCTGTAATTAAATATCAGATTGCTAGGACAAACGATTGCTTCAGCTTTTTCTTTCAGGCTGTAGATTTTACTAATACTCTGAAACTTGTGCACGTCAGGTTTTAGCTGTGGAGGAGAAAACGATTCATAGAATTTTTTTTTCTTTAAACCGCAATTTTTTCATCATGTGTCAAAACGCTTCAGCTACTCTCGAGCACATGTCACAAAGGTCACGTTGACCAGAAACACTCTCTTTGATAAAGACCATCGGTCAATCTTGAGCGTCACAAGGAATCAGGAATTCCCAGAGAGAGTTCCCTATAAGGATTTCTCCACAGATCGAAGCTACGAAATTGAGCCCGTTCTCACCATCTATCATAAATATCTAGTCTTTGTATTTCTGTAGATTATGTATTTTAATCACCTGCAAAATGGTCCTGAACATGATTCTCCCTTTTTTTTCTCTTTCATTCCTGCTGGCTTTAGTTTCCAGGGATATTTTAACGCAAGACTACGGAGGACGCATTAAAAAAGCTTGTTCCTTACTACCGACATAGTGATGATGTGTCAGAGGGGAGGTAATGAAAACAAGATGTTTGACTGTGGCAACTCTGTAATAGTGAGGGAGGCCCAAAGAGACGTGGAGGCGATCCATCGAAAAGGACCTCAAGAACAGAGGCCTATCACTCGAATCAGCCCCCAGAACAGCAGCAGACAGAACCATATGGAGGTCCCTAGCTGTCGCCTCACGTGCAAGATGGCACAATTAGGACTGATGATGATGATGATGATGACTGTAATAGTAGCTGTTAGATTCGATTAAGAAGTAAACAGCATATAACCTGGGCTAAGCTACAGTAGATGGCATATTACTTTCCGTGGCAGACATGACTTGCGGTGTTGTGCTATCACACACTGTCTTACCGACAGCACGGCCACGAGCCCTTGTTAGCACCAATGAGTGAGCACCAAAGAAGATTAATGTCGAAAAGTCGGAAAAAACCACCCACCAGAAATGATTGATATCAAAACCATCGATTTTGTGAAGAAACATGCAGGAAGGAATCAATTACACCTCTTCTCTGACATGCAAAGTGTGAAAGAATGGATGAGGCTAAACTTTGAAGTGATAATTTAACCACGCATTCCTTTAAGGCGCGACGCCTGCAGAAATACAAAAAATAATGATAAAAAGTCTTCAGATAGAAGCAAGTGTCCCAGATTATGCATATAGGTTTCGTCTCCTCTCCTTTGAATTATGCATATAGCTTTCGTTTTCTCTCTTTTGAAGTGTGCGTAAAGTTTTAATAATAATAATAATAAAAAAACAGTTATCAGCAATAATACAGAAAACAAATTTTGTCTAGATGCACCCAAGCTGAGCTGAGAAAATTTAAAACTTGAGTCTTTAACTTACTGACCAATAAGGAGGTTATTTTACCTCGCTGTGTGTTTGTGAACCCGCACGTTTAAGGTTTCATACTTATCTGTGAGTGAGTGAGTGAGTGAGTGAGTGAGTGAGTGAGTGAGTGTGTGTGTGTGTGTGTGTGTGTGTGTGTGTGTGTGTGTGTGATAGAGAAAGAGAAACGACGCATGGTTTTCTAGCTGTCTATGCTGGCTAAAGAGCAGTTGATTCACTGCTGCTCGTGCATGAGGGGACCTCATTTGGAATCATCAACGAGTCAGCTGACAGTATTTTTCTTAACGATGGCCGTTCTTGCATTTGTCAAGTGTCAAATCAGAACCCAAGCTGACGACAGAAGTGAGTCGCTCTGAAAGGGAAAGCTACGATTTCAAGGCATACTCCCCGACTTTTTTTTGACTTTGGGAAAATGGCCACTGCACTTCAATCCCTGTCCTACACTTCTTGCTATTGGACTGGGTGATGAATGATTCTTGAGCTTCCTTGACTTTGACAAGTTTGTGCTCTCCTGCATGTCATCAGTAAAGAACACATGCAGTAAACTAGTTTACCTTTTTTTTCTTCTTTTTTATACTTTCTTTCTTCAGTCAGTCAATCTGTATCTTGTTTTTCTTTCTGTCTCTTATTCTGGGTTGATTCTTTCTATCTAGCTTTACGTCTCTTTTGATCGTAATTTTTTCTCTTTGTATGTTTTTCTTTTTTCTTTTTCTTTTTCTTCAAGTAGACTTTATTTATTTGTCTTTCTTTCTTCTTTCCTTTCTGTCTTTCAAGAGTGCAATCGAGTTTTCACCGAGGACAAAAAAGCGCAGGCAGACCTGAATTGTCTTGTCGAACCAGCGGTTGGCCGTGTTCGCCGAAGATCCCTGTCCGTGAAGCATCTGCTGGCTCACAGCGTTAATTTCGTCTTCTTTCAGACCAGGCACAATGTATGTCACTTTTGATGGCTTGTCCAGGCACAGGATAAACAAACTGCTTTCAATAATGTCGAGATTGTCAGCATTCACTGCGTCTGAAAAGCAAACACAGTGAATTCACTTTTTTTCACTAATGGAATAAAAAATTTTAGTGAAGAAAAATTTACAAAATAAGCGAGAACTAAACATTACTACATGCTTCTCAATTCTTGACGAGGAGGCAGTATAGCCTTTTTTTTAAACGTCATTTTCATTTTTCTATTGTAACTGTTCTCTTCTTGAGGGCGTCAACCGTAAAGAATGTCTTCAGAATGTCTAAGGCATGAAGCATGAGATGTACAGGAGACTTCGTTAGGAGCACTTTTTCACGAAGGTTAGTCATTAATGTAGAAGTATTAATTTAGCTTTAGTACCATGGAATTGTGAACGAACAGCCAACATAACTTTGGCAGATAAGAAACACTGTGTTAGTCAGGAACAAAAGTTCTAATTATCGTAAAATTCAGTCGAGTTTGTCCCAAAGTGTAATGGTTTTTGTACAACAGGGATTAGTCAGTTGTTTGTATCACCTCAAGAATTGGTTTGAAACAGATATTCATTATCTTAAGCTTCTACATACTCCTAATAATGTATCTGTTTTTATCTGTGAAATATTTTCCTGTTGTTTGTAAAACAAATTTCAGTTATATATACATTACGTTATTTATCTGTTTAAAGAAAGGGTTCTTCTCGAAAACCAACGACACGTTTTCAAAGAATCTCGGGACTGAACACAAAAAGCCACACAAAAAACATGGAAGAACGTTGGCTTCCGTGACTGGCATGTTTCAGAAACTAGAATGGAAACTCGGAAGATAAGGACTGAGTAGCGCTTGTGAGAGATCCCCAAACCTATTAACCTTCCGGAGCAGGGCGCGGTGTTAGGATCACAACCTGCCAATCATGTACCCTAAGGCCAGATGTGTTAAGGCTAGGGTCTTGCTAATGTGCTATGTTTTGTTCTGGTGCATGGCTTGATCTGGCAACAGCGATAACATCGCACCATGTGTTGTTCTTCGAAACATGACATCACGAATCGTTTCAATCAGTTCGGACACTTAAATCTTGGATCATTGGATGTATTTAGCTTCTGATTCTGAGAAATTACTCTCGTTCGGGCTTAAAAACATTTGAACTGAATAAATTTACTTATATTAATTTAATAGGGACGTAGGTTCAACAAAACTAGACAGTTTTCTTTCGGATTGGGTTTTCAAGTTCAGCTGCAAAATTTAAAATTATGACGACATTAAATAAGTAGAACTGTCTTTGTCAAATGTTCATCAACTAATTACTACACTCTTAAATTGGCGCTGATAATATCTCATATAACTTTCACTTATTATTAAAATAAAGTTAATTAAATACAGTTTGATTGGGGAAGAACATTCCGGCATCATCGCAATTGATAAATTTACTGTGTAATTAATTCAGCTGAAATACCTTCTGTGAGTTTCATTCTGCTCTGCGCCCACTTGGAACGATCACGCGATGAGAGAACACCCACTAAGGGAGCGTCGAGGGAGTCTGTTTCTGCTGCAGCGACTATCCTGCTCAGCTGTGTGTAGACCTCTCGTCCATTGAGATCAGTGCCTTCGTGATGAAGCTGCAGCTTGTAAAACTGCCGATAGATAAAACGGTAATCTAAACGTTTTCTTCTGCTATACCTACTTACCTAAAACCATTCAAGCACAACAGTGTCATACTTTTTTGTGATCATCTTCTTCTGCAATACGTGTTATTAATCTTGTAAAACTAAGTCCACAGGAGGAAGGATGACAACGATAAATTATAATGGGTAAGATGATTCGAAAATTTTATTAGACAGTGCGCTTAAGAGCAGGAAACAGGGAAAAATGAAGATTCCGACAGAAAAGATTGAATAAAATGCATTATGAGGAGATACCCAATCATTGGTGCGGAATTCTGCAATCTAGCAAGCTGACTTTACCTGACCGCAACAGGCCACGATGATGTAAGGCGACCGGTCTTTGCCTAGACAGGTCAGCTGGATGTCCTTGGGGATACCTGGCCTTCGGTAGGAGGAGAAGAGTCGGTAGTGTTGCTCCATGCACAGGGGCTGGCCCTTCTCCATGTAACGGCAGCGTTCCAATGGTATTGCTCCACTAGACAAACAAATGGGAACACTTTCATGCACCCGGGTACACATGCAGTTAGGTACAGATAGGAGAAAAACAATCAGACATCCGGACACACACACACACACACACACACACACACACACACACACACACACACACACACGGGCGCTCAAATAATAAAATAATTAATCGAATGTTTTGTTGAACATAGAACACCTTTTCGATTTTTTTAAACTCTATCCTGAAAATTCCACTTTCCGTAGGCTTGAGCATTTACTATTGACCAGCAGCTGGTAGGCTATTTAAAACATAAATCCTCTCAAAATCGTTTTCATGCATTATGGAATGATCTACTGCAATCAAGAACAGAATATTTTCTTTACAGAGCTACGTCAGGGTTGAGTTCATCTTGCAAGAACCACTCCCTCATCGAAGTTGAGAAAAGAATAACAGTTGAATGACATAGAACACCAACAAAAGGCTAGGTAGGCTTCGGCGATAACAGTGGTTACTATGAGGGTGAATAGTCCCAATTCTCTTTTTTTTTGCAGGGGGGGATCCAGTTCTTGTTAGCATCTCGAGACAAAAAGTCCAGTCAAGAAGACCTTTGCACGCTTCTTCGGCCCGCAGTGGTCTTTTGGCCAATTCCTTCGCAATGCCATTGATTGAATTACTGCGGTGCGTCCAGCAAGTTTTGACGCAATCAGTGGAGACAGAACTGTAATTTGCGGATGACACATGAAATCCGCGGCTCCGTTTTAGCGCTTATCTCCCCGGAAATACAGTTAGCGTGCAGGAGCCGCAGAAAGCGACACTTTAAATATCCCCCCAAGCGCTTTCACTGCCTCGGACTCGATGCTTGATTCATGATGCCGGCCCGCAAATCAACGCTTGCTGCCGGTTCGCGTGACGCCAGGAACTAACGGGCAATGTCGCGGTTGCAAGAAAAACTGAATGAAAAACTAGAGCTGGCCGTATTCCAGAACCGGACACCAGTCGGCAAATCAGCATCAATTATGTACAGGCGTCGGTAGTTTGATCGAATCAATCGTTTGTTCTAAACTAGTAAGCTATAGATTTTTTTCATTTTGAAAGATTTTTTTTCCAATTATTTCTAATTGTTTGATTAAGACAGCATAGTCCTCCTGAATGAAAGGTTTGTAGTCAGTATTTTTTCCTAATTTTTTGTTATCAGAAATGTGTACCAATGTTGAGGTCTAAGACGTTTGATGAAAAACTTCTCTTGAAAAAAGTTCCTGGTACTGGTTCAAGTGTTTAAAGTGCTATTTTCTTAAAGTTAATGCAGAACCTTGCCTTGGTTATGTACACAGCTCAACAAAACACAGTGCCTATCAAGGTCCTTCAGAGACATAACCCCACATTACTCCCACATTACTGTTTGTCTTTTCCTAAAAGGGATTTTGCAGCCGCACATTATGTAAAGGTCAACCTCAAATAAAGGTATTTTGTACATAAATATTCACTATGGGATGATTAAGAAGCTTATCTGTGCGGTAGTAGAAAGGAGAAGTGTAAAATCTCTGGTAGTAGTGTGGACTATCCGGCTGCTGTCTGTGTTTCGCTGGCACCAGTGGTAATCGCTAATGCCATGGGGGTTAGGAGTAAAGATTGCTGTTCCCTGAGGAAGCTTACAATGGTAACAAAATATGTGACAAGGTCATAACCGATGTCGCGGCTGCGCCATCGTGGAACCCATAATTCATCAGTGTGTTGTCAAACACCCCCAAAATTGATCACGCCTCTCCACAAAATTGCCGAAAGTTTTGGATGGTCAGAGAAGTGGAAAACTTTTGATGAATGCTCGAGAATGTTTCCTCACAAAAGACGCTAGACCCGGCCAAATATGGCAGACCAGCAGGGGGGGAGTTTAGTTGAAAAGCTTTTGCCCCTCTCCCAGCTTTCTGCGAGAGATTGATCAAGGGGACAGTACTCCCTGGGATTCTCAGAAGGGGTATCATCAATATGCAATGAAATATATTTGTTCAATACAGCGCAGGAAATGAATGGTACGAAAAAAATCACGTGGAAGGAACAAACTCCACACAGCTCAATCTCTTTGAAGGAGGGAGGTCGTCTGCACAAGCCTTTCCCTCCTTACACCCACTCCTCATCAACAGCGGTGCTTTCATGGATGGCAGGCAAAAACTAGTCATGGAAGTGGGGGTGGGATGGGTAGGGTGACATTTTACTGCAGACACGCACGATGTGGATGGGTTTGTGGACCACTGGCGTGGAAGCAGCAGCGATTTGGGCGGCACCAGGCCCTGCATGACTCGCGCATCCCAGACGTCATCCCAGCACGGGACGAAAGTCACAAGACAAGAGCGGAAATGAAATATTGAGGCTCCCGTTCGGCCGTGTTATCTCCCCAAACATCATCATGACGACCGTTGATGAAAGCGTGGAGGAATCGGGGGGACAAGAAAAAGGGAGAAAACTTTCACACTCGTTGGAGAACGCTTCACGCCAGCTCTGCGATAAACTTTTATAGGAGGTGACCAGGAATAATTTTGCGTCGAAATAACGAATATTTTTCTTTTGCTCTGGTAATTATGGGCTTCATATTACTTTGCGCGTTTTTGTGAGGAAATGTTCCAGAAATTTCCTATGAAGTTCCAACGAAAATGTATCCCGATACCCACATAACGAGCAACAAATATTTAATAAAGACCTGTCACAATATTATCATATCTGTGAGCTCTTTTGTAGATTAGTATCTGGACCGGCTAAAACAGGCTAGGCAACTCTTAAATATAACTAATGATATCATTTTGTTTAGGTGTTACTTTAAATGCAATCACTGTCAAATTATCCATTATTTCTACGCTTTAAATAAATCTCTAAATTTGCAATGCAGCGGAATTGGTTGAAGGTCGCTTACTCATGGAAAAGACCTAAAGGAAACACAAATCAATGTAGATACGCATTGAGATCACTGCACTGGTCAAAGGAAAACCCTCATGACGTGTATGCATCTTCAAACCAGTCCAAAAACGACTGTCGTTATGTATGCACTGGCCCAAGAATTTTTTTTATGTCAGATTCTTACTTTTCTCGCATGTCCCGATTTTGTCTCGTTTCCAAACGGCTTATTTGTATCGCAGCGTGACTTCCGGGCGAGGCGCCGCGCGTGGGCCCACATTTGTTTCATTATGTTTTCCTCCCGTCCTGCAGGGCTTGCTGTTCTAGCACTCGAGAGGGCCGTGAGGTTAATAAAGATTGGGTGATGATGTGAGGCCGCATCGACAGGAAATGTAAAAAGAATATGATGGGGAGATTACTCTCATGGCACGCAGGCAGGAAAATGCATCGTCACTCCTTTGAACAGAGGCGTTGGCAGCGCTGTATGATGGTGATGAGGTTGGGTGTTTGTTACGGTTGGGAAAGCTGGTGCCAGAAGTGTTTCTGGCCTTCGGCGATGTCCTCAACCATTGCTATTTTCTCCATACAAGACGTGATAACGTAGGGTGGCACCTCACTTTGAACCTCCCCCCCCCCCAAGTCTCGAGCTCTTTAAGACAGCCTTTGGTTCGACAAGGGTGTAGTGCAGCTTTTAGAACTAAAATCTCAGATTGTCCGAAAATCTTGTTTTGCTCACCATCTCCATCAAATGCTGCCAATTATCTTCCAGTTAAAATATTGTCTGAGATTGATTTCGCTCTGCTTAATGTTTCTTCACATTTGTGTTTTTTTATGCTTTGTCTATCAAGTGAACGTGCTGGAGATATATAGAATACCTAGAGCTGAGACATAGTTTTAACCTGACAAAATTATGTGCATACGACGAAAAAGGGCGGTTTATCGGCGTTTGTGGTCGGCTGTGAACGTTAGAAATACGTGACAAGCTTTAATGAGATAAATCACAATTCATGATTTTGAATTGTTTTCCTCTCAGTCACTTTCTTTTAAATGAATTTTTTCTTTGTTGACCTTTTCTATTTAGTGACCACCAATCACCGTCACAAAATGCGGTTTATTCACCTGATATCTCATGCAATGGACTGACACATTATTTAAAATGACAATGAAAATAAATGGTAAAAGATATCTAAAACAAAACTTTGTCTTAAATGAAAGCCATTTGATATACAACTTATTATTATTATTATTATTATTCCTTTTCTTAATATCAACAAAGCAAAAATAAACTGAGACCCTGCTAAAATTAAATGGCACTGAAAACTGTAGAAAGATGTTGTTATTGATGTTGATGGAGACTGTCATTTAAATTAAGTTCGACCCAGCGTTAGGTGAAAGGCAAACATTTCAGAAAAACGCTTGTCTTTAACAATGAAGTTTCGATTTAAACACGAAACACCTTGTTTTATTATTATATTTTGCCTTCCTCACGCTCCATTTTAGTGGTAACTAGACACGAGTTATAAGAGGAAAGCACAACGAAGATCAGAGGTGACGCTACAGGAAAAAAGCGGACGAGAAATGTAACAAGTTTGCGGGGGATCATAAAAGGTGATACACTTACTCAACTTCAAGAGGTAGTATGTAAAGTTCTTTGTTAGAAAGCAGATGTGGGTGTAAATGTTAAACATTGAAGAATAATAGTGAGAATTGTGTCTATAATAGTCTAACCATGCATGCACGTGTCTGTGTGGGGGGGATGGAGGTGTTAGGATCGTGTTCATTTTTCTGATGGCCACAAGAAAGTGGAAGATGATGATTCCATATTGTTTTAAAGTTTGTACGGATGTCAATAACTGCACCTCCACTGACAAGCCAAAAAAACAGCAGCAAGTACCTGTCAACCATGAGCTTGTAATCCAATATTCCACATACAAATCTGGCTGCATAGCTGAAAAATACAAAAAATCAAAGCGGGTTATTTCGCGAGAGTAATGCTTAGTATTACTTTTCAGAACCGCAACCAAAGAAGAATGTGGCTGTCGATAAATGAGGCATAAGAGTGAGAGGATCAGAAGAGGAAAGAAAAGGACCATGAAGAAAATCAGGGGAAAGAAATCAGAAGACGGATGGATGAAGTGGTAACCTATTTAAAGAGTTAGAACCTTCATTTACATTAGTCTAAAGCTTGGCATGCCGTAGAGGCATGATAAGGGTAGAAGGCAGTCAATGGTAAACAAATAAACCTAGTAAGGATCAAAAGTGTTGCTTTCTGCAATTATAAATCAAAAGTCCATTACAAACATTTTCTAGAAAATTGGCGCGATTTTAAAAAAACGTTGAGAATATTGATGTCAGCTTATTCTGGCTTAAAATTTTTTTAATTTGTCTTATAAAGCTATTCCTTATTTTCTTTCGACGGCTACCCTTTCCACACATCTTCTCTACTACCCCCATGGGACTTTCTCGGGACAGATTTATTATCAACTCGGTACCAGAGGCCCAGTCGCAGTCCTCATGCCTTTAGCAGCGACGATCCTTTGGCTGCTAGACCCTGATGACTTTTACTTGATTCTGGTGTTAAGCCTTCCTTATGTATATTTTGTTCTCACCTTAAAATAATTTTAAGAACTTACATTTATGCACCTTTTACATCTTTAAAAAAATTAAGAAAAAATGTTTTGAGACTCTGTCGTACAAGACTTCACAAATCCTCGAAAAATTATAGTGCTAAGCTTTCCTTTGTTCTTACTTTAAAATTTCTTTAAGAGCTATTCTAAGCTCCCTATATATCTTAAAAATAGCATAGAAAAAGATAAATGTTTTGATACTCTTTCACACGAGACTTGAAAACAAACCACTTGTAAATAGTAAACGAATTTTTGAATGTACTAATTAGACTCGATGTTACTCCACCAAACCGAAATATCTGTACCTTAAAAATAAATAATTTTGAACTAAAATTTAAAATATTAGATTAAAATTTTAAAAATCTCTAAAATCAGGAACTGGCTTAAGAATGCCCTCAGATTTATAAATTGGTAGCTGTGATTTTGTTAAAATATCACGTGACTGCCACGTTCTTGCCGAGTGTGGCCTTGACACATCACGAAGCCATAAGAGAAAGGGTCAAGGTCAGCACCCATCGTTAACTGCAAACACTACGATATGCAGATGTCCCTCTTATCAATCACTAGTGGGACGAGGACCTGCAGACAGAAGCTCCACTAATCCGTCACTGGTGGGACTACGACCTGCAGAAGCCCCCGCTAATATATCAGTAGTGGCGACTGCTGCGAGCCCAATGAGTAAACGAGAACTCTGTCAGAGCAGAAGCTGTCCGATTACCGGCCTTGCTGCTCAGTCATGCCAGGCTGGTCTGACGGGTCTTGCCGGGGCCAGATATTGCACTGCGTTTTTGCCTTATCTGTCATGGCGCTACGGTATCGAGTTTTAGGCAATGCCATACTGGACAGAGAGGTGGTTAAATACTCGTGTTCTATACCGTGTTGTTTCCTTTTCTTCTGGTTCCAACAAATACATGTTTGCAATTAGTTTCAACGATTGAACAAATTTTATAGATTTCATTCTATTTGGAGGTTTTTCTTTCTTTAGATTATTTATGTATATATTGGTTTAGAAAAGGGAACAAACAAATGAATGTGTTATTATATTTTGTTTTACTGGTTTAGGCATGGTTGTAACATAAAAATGTGAATATACTTTGGAAGCACTTTCGTATTGTCACACTTGGGTAATAACATCTTATTAACTCACAGGGGCCGCGGACTCATCGACTAAGTCGGCGTATTACTCTTAATCAACGTTTTCAAAGTTAACCACAAAACTACAACTGTCGTTTACCACCTCCCCAAATTGTACATCAAAAGCTTTGACATTAAGAGCAGCAAACTGTCGGTTGGTAGGACTGACACCTAGATATTCAAGCTCGCAAACACCAGAAAGGTTATAACAAACACAGTAAGCAGACATTACAAAACGTAAAAGTAAAAAAAAATATTTAAAAAAACCAGCAATGAAAATAAGAATGCAGGCAATAAGGAATAAGAAACAAAGAACAAGCAAAGGCCCAAAGGATGAAAGACAGAAAGGGAAAGGAAATGAAAATTGGCTGAAAAAGGCAACGGCCACGAGAACTCCACTGGATGCAAGCTTTAATGACCAAGGAAAAGGGGAAGTCTATCATTCATCTTACGGTGAGGGCTGACAGGAAGCTCGTAAATGAAAAAAAAGCAGAGAACACCACGAGGAAAAAAGCAAACTAAAGAAATAGTTTAGAAAAACAAAAGTTTAAATAAACTTATGTAATTTGTGAGGTTATAAGGTTTCCACACTTAAGCCTTAATATAAAACCTTTTCTTTCAGCGATCACTCAAGAACTACGAAAGAACACAAACTTCTCCCAGAGGTCTCAGACTTATCAGTCGCTGTTACGACTTTGTGAATTGTCTTACCAACAATATGCTACAGCAAACAGCTTCAAATGCTCCCAGAGAGAAGGTAAAGCATAGAGTTGTAGGCTTGCCTTAGCTGCTGTTGGACGCTGGAGAACTGCTGCTTTGGGAAGATCATACCCGGGTTAGAGTTTATGGGAAGAGGTAAGCGGATCTTCAGGTACATGTCATCAAGCCACCAGTCATACACCTGAAAAGAAATAGAGGAAAACGATCTCGTTAATTCCCTCTAATGCTGTAGCTACTTACACTTCTCGTAAACTAAAAGGTGCCATAGACTAAATTAGATCAAACTATGAAACACAGAACTCGTTCTTTGCATATGTATCAAATGTATTAGTTTGGTTTACCAGACTTGCTTTATTATACTGCGACATATTTTGCCTACTTTCCAATTACCTTTTGTTCATTTTCTTTATTTGTTCCATCATATTTTTTGTTACTTTCAATGATAATATGTCTTTTTTCATCACCACCACCACCACCACCACCACCAATAATAATAATAATAATACAATAACTCTTCGAAAATATATTGTTGCATATACCAGTAATTTTCAGAAAGGAAAACAAAACAGAAAAAATAAATCAATTCAACAACAAAGAATTCCTCTTGGCATGTCATCAGCTCTTCAATTACAATAACAATAAAGAAAATACAGCCTTGGCCTTCAACCTTTGCTGAAAAGATGCACTAAATGTGTAATTGCATTAGATGATGCACGATCAGATGCAATCACGGCGCTCAGTTTGTACCAGTGTTTAAAGCTTGACTGGTCCGTTTCAGGGTCTGGCGGTGACGACAGTAACAGGGGAAGTAATTGATTTATCTGCCACTTGGCATCAGTTCTAACCGAGTTTTACGATAACAAAGAACATCGTTAGTGGTTCTCTGCTGCCCGCAAACATTAGCCACGATTGTGCTTGAGAAACAACAAGGGTTAATTTTCCCCAAAGATAATTTTTGGATGCAAGGAAGAAAATAACAGACCAGACGCACATCTATAGTTTTCTTTAACTGCAAAGCTCTCATAGCAGTGCGCCTCGAGGGTGCTAGCTAGACAAGACGTGTTTTTCTCTGCTTACATAGGAATGTTGGATGCGAACATTTTGTTTATTTTCACGCAAACCAGTAATCTAATATGGGCTTGCTTCACACTCATGTAGTTCACTTATTTTGATAGAGTTATCGTTTAAGTGTTTTGGATCAATCTTTTCCCTCCGAACCTTTCATTTTTAAGTGTTGGTCCTTTTTATGCACTTTTCTTTTGATTCAGCCTTTTCACATTCTTATTCTCCGTACTCCACCACTGAGATTTCTTGTTTATCGGGAATTGTTCTTAAAGGTAATGATAAATCTAACGAGGAATTGTATTTATACACTGTAACACCTATTAACACCACATTACACGCTACTGTACTTCATAATTTGTCTAGATGTATTTTATTGTTGGATGCGAACATTTTGTTTATTTTCACGCAAACCAGTAATCTAATATGGGCTTGCTTCACACTCATGTAGTTCACTTATTTTGATAGAGTTATCGTTTAAGTGTTTTGGATCAATCTTTTCCCTCCGAACCTTTCATTTTTAAGTGTTGGTCCTTTTTATGCACTTTTCTTTTGATTCAGCCTTTTCACATTCTTATTCTCCGTACTCCACCACTGAGATTTCTTGTTTATCGGGAATTGTTCTTAAAGGTAATGATAAATCTAACGAGGAATTGTATTTATACACTGTAACACCTATTAACACCACATTACACGCTACTGTACTTCATAATTTGTCTAGATGTATTTTATTGCCGTTCTTTTTACTTTGAATGCCCATCTAATTCCTTCCCCCCTGTGACGAAGTGTACACTTCATTATAGCTTCTGTTCGGCATACGCAGTGCTTACCCAGTTGTCCGAGTCTGCCTGTCTCTGAAGAAGATAGTTTTGTAGAACCTCGCCCGCTCCGCCCTTTCGTAGAAGCTCGTCAACGTTTTGCCGCGTATTCTCCAGCTCCTGGGTACCGACGACCGGGGTCAGCAAGGTCAGGTACTTCTCCAGAGTGGCACTCAGCTCTGGCACTGGCAATTTCGGCAATGACTTCTGCAGGACAGCCAATACAGAGAGATCAAGCGCAATGGGAATCTTTGAGATTTGAGGTTTCATGCAGACCACGCTGCAATTCGCTAATCACTTCTTGGTTATCTGAAGAAGGATTTCAAGAATACTCTCCGACACCAGCTAACTATGATAGTGGATACACCTCCTCTGTCCAGCTGCCGCGTAAAGGCGCGCTTTCCACTAAGAAAATATTCTCTGACCGGGAAGATAAGTCTTCTCTGGCTAAAATGGTACTGCCTGACAACAAAACCCATCCTGAGACTACAAAGTGTCAATCTAGAACTTAATATTTCTGTGCATGATGGTGACCACAGTAATATTATTTTGACTACAAAGATAACCAAACTATTTTTTTTTAAAGATGTCTTCTTGCACTGAATATACTTATCAAGATGTGGATTACATCCTACATTTTTTTTAAAGATGTGTAAAAATATAAAAAAATAACTTAAAAAGGCGGTAATGTCGCCAAGGATTCTTGTAAAATATTTTAGAATGTGGGCATACGAGTCTTTAATCTTCTAAAAAAAAATTCTTAACACTTAAAGAAGAGGTAGCGGCCAGAAGACACTAAATACCAATTAGTCGATCACACATCTGGAACCAGAAGGACTGCAGCCAAGCACAGGAGTCGAAGAAGCCTGTGTCAAAGTCTACAGGAAAACTCTTTTAACATCCTTAGTTCGCAGGCCACTTTTGGCAGCCTTGGGCCGTTGTTTCGATTTCCTGCCAGGAAGGCCACAAATTTTCTCCGTCTTCCCTCGTCCCCATCGTCGGGGCGGAAGCAAACCGGGAAGAACAAACAAAGAAGCAGACGTCAGGGCTGTGTTCCTCCTGAAGTGAGAATGTTTGAATACAACGCGGGATTTGCGGAAGATGGATTACAACCGTCGGAAGCATTAGCAGAAATAAACAACCCTGCACTGATCAGCATCCTTGTTCCTTCATCGAAGTCGAGAACATCAAACATTCGTTAAGATTAAGGACAAATAGAGGTTAAACTTCATGATATTAAATGGTAGACAGTTAAAAAATGTTTGTTAGCAAACTAATGAAGTATACTTACTAGACAAACTGCTTAAGGTGCTCTAAACATAAATTAAAATTATATGAACCACCTGAAAATTAGGTATTTGATCCGTGCAGACACTTCTTTCTAGAAAAAAATATTTTTTTAAACAGTAATGTAAATGTGTTTGCAGAACTGTCTTTGTGGTTCCATAATTTTTTCTTAAATTGGTTCCCATCTTATAATGTATTGAGTTTCTAATAATTAACACTTTAAAGTAAAACTTGCACTTTCATGATAAATTCCTAATATACGACGTGACTTTTGCTTAAGAAATTATTGTTAATCAAAGTTGATTATAGAAATATGACATATTCCTGTCAAAAGAGATGCATTCTAAGACTCGGTTTCTTCATCTCTTTAATCAAAGCCACCGAGAAAAGAAAGATCCATAAGAAAATCGAGAACAGCTTGAAAGCGAACCAATCCCTGGTTTCACCCCATACGCAAGGTCCTGAACTCACCACGTGTCACACATTGAGCCGCACGTGCAAGCTCTGCATCTGCGTATTAGCCAAATCACGAAGAAAGCTTCGACATCATACAAGCCTCATGGCTGTTACGACAGTCGATAGTTAGGCGGCATAGCGCCAACTTTTTGTCTGGCGCCATACAAGGCCCGTTAGTTTATGCCCCGAAATCACGTCATACGGCCTATGCTAGCCGCTTCTCAGCCGCCTGATTATGTTCTTCTCAATGCCACGCCGACTAGACTTTCTCCCAGACCTCAAGGAACTAATCGATGTGGTTGTAGTTGATTGTGCGAGTGCAACAGGGTGCAGTTCTCGTGAGAAATCACTCCCAGGAAAATTTGCCACACAACCTTTTTTGTTTTTTTTCTCTCTGTTTCTCTTTCTCTCACGTTTTCTCTGTTCCTAGCTTGTTTTACGAGTCTTTAAAACAAATGAAACACACCTTATAGTTTTAAAAACAAATGGGGATTTTTTTTAGATGGTCAAGCGTTACACATCTTTTCAATGCAGTAATTAGGACTTCACAGATCTTCACAACGGTGAAACGACATCAAGTAAACCTATGAAAGATACGAATAGAAGTCTTAGGTCGAATCAGTCGGAAGATTTTCTCCGACAAAAAGAAAAACAGTCGTACTATTAAAAGAATCCTATTTAAAACACACATTTAAAGTACACCGCCAAAAAAATACAATTTTGCAGAAATAACTGTGTGAAGGCTGAGCACCAGGTCAATTAGAGGCCAATCGTGTGAGGACATGTTGTTCTTTGAAAAGCTCAGCCTCTCTTTTCAATCAGAATTATGGAGTTCAAAAAGCACAAAAAACTTACACTTTGACTTTCAGCACTAAGGGAGGGTTCCCACTTAACTGGAGTTGCAGCGTGCTCGATTACGTCCAGCGAAACTTGATCAAACAAAGCGGGAGCTTTCAGGAAAACCCTCATCGGGTATTGATCTTTTAAGACTAACATTTGCTCATTTTGAGCAACTCAACGCTGCTCGCTGGAGGCTGTTCGCGCTACACAGGAAGTATGTCGAGAGAAAACAAGAGGAAAAGTGATGTGCTTCTAGCAAAATTCCAGAGAAAAATGTCCTGAAATTTTTACGCCAAAGATACATTTTGGGCACAGTGTCTTAGAGACACTTCATACTCAAGGCGCTTTTAAAAATACTTTCACATTTTTTTCTTCGTGCGATTTCAACCTCTCTCTTCTTTTGAAATGTCCGAAAATGATATGCAATATAATTACAGTTTCATTTAGATCGCAGAACCCGTTGCCCCCTTTTTTTTCTTGGCAGAGCACTCAAGTTACATGAATCTTCGCAATCTAGTTTGCCTCGGAGCCCGTTCTATGTGTGACAAGGTCATCAGGTTCTTCATTTGACTGATGAAAGATGAACCTACACTGACGAACGGAGTGAGAAGCTTTGGGTCTCCGTAAAATATCTTTGTCTGAGACGCTCTCAGACTGGAAACTAATATCTGTTATGTGAGATGCTCTTGCCCACTGGCTATGACATTTGTCACAGGTTTTGATTACGACACAAAAGTTTTAAAGAAGAAAGTTGATTGTTAGTACGCCATGACTCAATACATGTAGCAATATTCTTACTGAAATTCTAAAAAACCTTGTACAAATTTAAACGATAGCTGATCTGCAAACTAATTTATGTGGGTTATTAAAAAAATGTAATTAAAACATAATTTATAGCGTTTCTAGCCAAAGAAGAACATTTAAATTGTATTCTGAAATGGTCCAATGAAAGTAATCTACTTAAACAATAACAACGAAATAAAGCAAGTCATCTGATTAACTAATGGACATAAAACAGACTAGTGGTGCCAAGCCAAACTGTAGTTTAAGACTTGCGAAAATATTTTTAAGCGGTGAACAAACGTTAAGGAAGCGCTCTGAAACCAGTTAAAAAAACGTTTCAACCCCGCAAATGAAGAAAATAATTCAATTGCAGATAATGAACAGATGTGCCACTGACACGGCGCAAACCTACTTCTTTGATGCGCCCCTGACCGTGTTTCCAAGAAATCATTTACTGAGAAATAGGAAAAGAGATTAACAAGCTCAAGTAGAAGCTATCTACACTTGATTTGTAAATGACCTGTAACACCTACCTGCATTTCTTTGAGACTTGATTTCGGCATGATGTGTAGTAGATGACACACTTAGTCTACGAAGCGTCTGCAGTATACCACATTCTTTTGAACAGGCGCTCCCGTAAAAGGTGGGACAGTACATGGTATAAGTAGCGCGATCTTCCCTATATAGGTTATTTTTTCCTCTCTTTTAGTTTCCCTAGCAAGCGTCAAATTCGATAATGAGAAAATCCTCCCACGCAGGTCTGCTAATTTTCTTAACCTTAAAAGGAAAGTCTACCTCTAACCTTTTCCCAGACACCCCTTCAGAAATCTTTTATTCTGAGTGCAAACACCTCGCGTCGATAGCATGGTCCTGCGTGGGCTGAAGGTGCCTGTATCCTATCTGACCACGTGACGCGCATTGCGCAGTGTGTGGAGCGCTTACCGGGGTAAATCTGTGAAATCAAACTTGATGTTTCATGAGTAAGTCTACAGCCAAGTGGCGACGATTGATTTTTTTCACGGATCTTGTGAATGTGAACACTTATTAAGGAAGAAGAGAGAAAGAGAGAGGGAAAGAGAGGGAGATCGAGAGAGCCTTGAATCGTGTACTGCTGACCATTACTAGCAAAAGTCGAAACATTGTAAAAAAAAAATTTAAATGATAATTAAATGCAATAAAGGGAAAGGAAAGATCAAAGATCATACTAGCTGAGTAGCAAAAAATGATCAAGAGACAGGCGCGCTCTTTTTCTCTCACACACAGCCACTTCTCTTCTCCCCCTCCACACACACACACACACAAGCTAACATACAGAATTAGTTACCTAATTCCCTCCCTTTCCCAAGATATCGACCATAGTAAAGAAAAAGAAAGGAAAGTTGAAAGAGCCTATATATATATATGCCTCTCCCATCATATTGATAAGTATAACGAGCTTGATATTTTTACAGCGTGTGTAGGTGGAGCTATTGATTTTAGGGCTACCTTCAAAGTGTGACCTTTAAATGGTGTAAGTTGTCAAAACATTTCTTTTGTTACACTTTATGAACGTTTCCTGACGTGCCTAAAACGGTAAAACGTCTTTAAAGAAGTTCTTGAAAATAACTTTGTTTAAATTCTCGATAACTGAGAAACAAAATAAGTAACACAAAAAATTAAACGTCGCGTTACTTATGATTTACATAATGAGATTACATTTTATTGTGTCAGGGGTAGAGCAAGCCTAAACTTGGGTTATGTTGCTAGTCATGATAAGGTTATTTTTAGCAAGATGATATCTGATGACTAGTTTGCGTTGTAAACGATAACAAACTCTACAATTTTTCTAAAGCTCTTCACGTAAAAGCAGTATATTTCATCTTAGTGCTGCCGGCCTATCCATTTCTTTCTTTCAAAATGAATCAACATTGCTTAGATATTATCATCATGATTTACCGGAACTGCAATTAGATTACACGGACCAGTGCATTGCTGAACTTCTCCCAAAGCTGGCCATAATTTTATAAGATCGTTATCCTCCCTGGCTTCTGTAGCGGACACCCTTAAGGCCCTCTTAAATTAGATCACAGGGATTAATGAATCCCTGTTCTTAAGCTGGTAAATAGATCAAACAACGATGATATTAAATCTGCATATCGATAATGCAGCCTCGGAAGCAACTTAACGTTGTGCCTTTCACGGCGGCGCATTCAGGCGAAAGAGTCGGCCATCGTGTCTATACAAATGTTCCACAGCCTCTGCCCAGGAAGCTTTTGAAACACAAACATCTTCCTTGCTAGCATCCTGGACGATGAACGCACTCGCCGCCGCGAAGATTAACAAAAGCTGACAATTGTAAGAGAATTAAGTTGGCACATCTTTGCATCATAATATATCTAACATTAGAACACAATTTTTGGGGGAGCAAGAGTACCAGCAGGCAATAGCTGAGCCCGTGTTATGTATTATTAATTAGGTTAGTTATTTACTGATTTATATCTTTTCATTGAGCTGCAGGAGCTCTTATGACCCTGGCATTACTGATGCAGATTTTTCAAGGGAATTAACTCTAGTTTGACGGCTGTGACAGCCTTTCATATCTTTCTGTGCATCAGTTTCTCAGTCCTGTATGATAAGATTCTCCACCAAGCTGTAGCCTCACCAGTCGCTATTTTCGACGCTCTTATCTCTTTTTTTCCATGTGATTTTTTCACCTGTCAGAAATGCTTACATCTGTGGGGATAATAAACATACGAAATCTTCGGTAAAATTAAACATAAACGACATGCATAATAATGAACTGGTAAATTCAAAATGTCCGTTGTGGTGTAGCCTCGGATTTTTTTTTTTTTTTTTTTTTTGCGCTCGCTTTCAAGCTACACCAGTCCGTCACGCTCTTGTTTTTATTGCGCAGAAGACACGCAGCCGGCGAACTTAAAAATAGCAAACGAATATTACAGAGACAGAACGATGCATTTTCGCTCGTGAATTTTGCATGAGTCTGCTTACCCGGCTAGGCTGTAATGATAATAATGATGATACAAAGTACAGTGATTCTTGAAAATAAATGCTTTTGTGCCTCCATAATGACAAGCATTCACACGCAGATCAAGGGAAAGTGCGCAGAAAATAGAGGGGAAAAGGAACGCTTTAGTTTTTTTGTTTTTTCGTTTACAGCCTCCAATTATAGGAACTGAAGACTCGGTAGACTGTTTAGGAACTCTCGAAAAACTACAGGAGAAATCTAAAACACCTGAAATTTAAGAAGATAAAAAAAAAGATTCTTAGGAAGCCTCAATCAGAGTCACGCAAGCGAACATGCCTGCGAAATAACTCACGAACTACCATATTGATTTACAAGCAGGCAAAGTCCGATCAAAGCCATTTTGCCGTTTCTTAGGTCTTGCGAGCAGCAAACGCCTTCGTCTTAAATCAAAGATCATAAGGTGCGACTCTGTCTTCTGCCAATATCGCCCACGTCTCCAGTGCCGCTGTGTCGATTATCAACGATGCAAATGACAGACTAGAGGAGCTCCGACGGGTCGTCTCCAGGCTTCCTAAGCGTACTTGAGTACAGGGCTACAGACGGCCTGATTAGGAGTCCGGATTAATGAAGCATAGCACAGACGGGTTGCCTGCATCCCGCCCTGCCCTCGTGGATACAGCGACTGTCTAATGAGGCTAACTAGCGGTTAGAGAGACTCTTGTGGCAGGCTAGCCTGATAATCGCACGCTCAATTGAGTGGTCTAAATTGCACTGCTCGTGCCGGGAGCACCGGTACGAGCCGCTGAGCCGAGGGAGTATCATCCTGCGTCGCTCATCGTCTGCTGCCGCAGCAGCTGGATTTAGACCGAGGTGGCAGCAGCGTCGCGGCGGATATCACACTCTGTCGGACACCGCATCCCTGCTATGTCCAGTTTGCTGATTGCGGGAACTAGTCCATCGCTCGAACATGTCGTCTGAAATGAGTCTAGTTGTTCAGTCTACGACTACAATTAAAAAAATAGGTCTGAGCAAAATGAAGGACAAAGCGAAGGAAACGTCTGTAAAGAACAGAAATTTATTCCACTTTTCTGTCTTATCTCTTCTTTCTCTCTCTCACTCATGCACGTGCGCGCATGCACACACCTATTTTATATGGATAACTGTACAAATATAGACCTGGGAAACATATTTATTAATATATTAAATCATATTATGCGATTTATAGCAAATCGTAGATATAGACCCACAGACTTCTGTGCACACCGGGATACAAATTAATTTCGTTGGAAATAAAAGTTAACGCATGCTCACAAGATGAAGGTGGTTTTTTTTTCACTTTTAGGTCTGTCACACAGCAGGTGGGGAAAAACTGGGATTCGAGACATATTATGGTCAGAACATTATTATCAAACCAAGGCATAGTTCTCGGACTCAAATAAATGTGTTTAGAAAAAGGACTTTTGTAGAGAACTAGTTGATTAATAACATAATATTACCCTCTATATTACTTCTCGAAGATTTGTGCCCTCAACTATCACGGCAGTATTTGGACGTCAGGCATAGATCGTCTGAACAAAGAAAAGAATAGTTAATAATAAATTATCAACAGCAGACATTTTAACTGGAGAAAGGTCAGGCTGGACCTTCAGAGCTTTGACAATGTCTGCTGTGCGTTGTAGACGCCGCAGGGACCATCAGAACTTTTCTTTCATCGGGTTGTCATCAGGCCACATCTCTCTTAGGTTCTGGTGGGTTGGCCTGCAGGATGTGGGCCACACTGGGAAGTCTCCAATGCTGAACTTCGTGTATCTGCTTCTAAGATGACCCATGATGTTACAGATGTTCTAAGCTTTTCCCGTGCTTCACACTTGTTGATTTGGCTTTTCCAGTACAACCTGGTATCGAAAAATGACACCAAGATCTGTTGATTCCTTGTCTTGAAGGAGAGCGTGCCTGCATATTTTTAGGTTTGCAGTTTGACCGGCTGTGTGCTGAAGATTGTGATCTTATTGGCACTTCACTAACTTAGCTAACTAATTAGCTTTACTTACTGCTTTTCAGCTAAATTTTTTGATGTTCTTGTTATAATAGAGTACAGGATTCGGGGAAGCGGATGGCCGAGTGGTTAGAGCGCTGGCGTCCGAACCTAGAGCGCCGGTTCAATTCCCGATAAGCGCAGCAAACTTCCCCCAGTCGACCCAGCTGACGGGAATGGGTACCTGACTCCATAGTGGGTTGGGGAAGGTAAGGCAGCGAGGGAGAGGAGATTGGCACCACCCTCATGTAAAAGCTGGCCCCGAGAAAAGTGGGGTCTCTAACACCTCACTCCCCTACGACCTGAAAAGGTTATGGGATGACCTTTACCTTTTACCTTTACCTTTACAGGATTCATTTTGTAGATGTGTGTGTGTGTGTGTGTGTGTGTGTGTGTGTTTGTTTTGGTGGGTGTTTGGGTGGGTGGGTTTGGGTGCTAGTAGGGAGGCGATCGATTGTGTGTGCCTGTATACCGCTTAGCCTGGCAACAGGAAGGGTAGATAAGAAGATTCAATCACTCAAGTTGACAATTAGCAGGATGATAGGCTCGTATCATTCTGTAACTTTATAGTTGTTCTGTTTGTCAACACTTTCTCAAATACCAGCAAATACTAAAACCTACTTTTAATAAAAAAAATGTGTAATATGATTACAAAAGTAGATCTTTTAGCACCATTTTAGAGCTTTCTTTTCATGTCAGTGTCGACATATATATTCATATGTCTTTGTAACCTTTAGGAACAATGTAATCATTTCTCGAGTATACATTGTACAGTGCCAGACCTTGGTCTGTGCTACCACAGCATCCCAATGCACAGTGCTACCTCTTCATGCCGCAGCAGTCACACAATATTCTCCTGCCATAACACCATAGCCAATGTCAGTTGACAGTACTTGCGTGTAATGTGCCTGTAACTCATGTAGAATATGCAGCGCGTGGCCTCCTTGCCACTGGCAGCATTTAGTTAATCCAAAGACTTACGGGCTAAATCCCCTGCATTACCATGATGATGGCAGATCGCTCATAATGGCTGTAGAAACACGATGATTGATATCAATTACCTGGTTACCTCCCTCTGTCAGACATCGGTACTTCCTCCCTGCCGCCACCCATGGCTTGGAAAAGCTTAAAGAACTATTAATTAGAAATGCTGCTTATTCCTTGACAGGTTACAGGTATTTAGAAAATTTTCTTACATCAAAAGTATTCTTCATTTTATTTCCCGTGCTGTTGTATTTGAATTTATTCTCGGAGCCGCGAGCAATTAGGAACTCAACACTGATCTCTCTGTTTGGCAGATGCATCTCTATACAACCAGCCAACAAATAAAAAATAACATACTTTACACGCGCGCGCACACACACACACACACACACACGCACCCACCCACCCACGCACGCACGCACGCACACACACACACGCACGCACGCACCCACACACACGCACACACACACACACACACACACACACACACACACACACACACACACACACACACACACACACACACACACACAAAAGTGCGAGTAGAATACACATTACTAAAACTCTGGAAGTCTTTGTGGTCTGAAATAACCGCCGATCGAGTGAAGGAGATAAATGGTACAATTTACTTGACTACTAACTACAGGCGATGTGTTTGTCTTGAGCTAATCTGACCCGCTGCCTTCATCACGACATGACACGTCAGGCCGGTATCCAGACACCGTTTCAGGTTGCCTCCCTTGTTCTACGTCTACAAACGGTCACGAATTCTCACAGTTAAAGCATGCAGTTTCCCTGTAAGCAATCAACACTATTCACATTAAAATTGGCGTGTTATACTTCCTCAAGCTCTGTACAAAAGATCTAATATAAACTTTTAACGAACTGAAAGTTCTTTCAGTCTTTATGCACATTTTTCTCCATCTCCCCTCATACTGCCCGCTGTCAATTGTGTTGTTTCATGTTGTCGGGATGGTCAACTACCGCATAGATAAAGTCATCAATGTATTAAGAATAACTTTTAAGGCTATGGTTAGGATCTCACGCGTATGGATCTCTAGATGTGACACTGTGACTAGGACTGAAACTCCTGAGGGCTATTCTCCGGGCATTCCATAATATCACTCGATGGGAGAACTTTCCTATCGAACCAACTACTAACATACCGACCCGTCCAGCCACCCCTACCAAACAGATCAGCCAACCAACCACCCGGATTGTCGTGTGTTTTGTGTGGCTGTGTGAAGAGTTTTGTGTCGTGATTTGGTGTGGTGTGTACATGTGTGAACTATTTCTTTTTTCTTTTTCATCTTGTATTTTCATCCTGTATAAAATCCTTTAATGCTATTAAAACAAACAAATGAAAAAACGACTGTACCTTTACATTCACACATTTGCGCACACAAAAAGAGAGATAAAGAGAAACATAAATACGCATGTGTAAATACACATCCTCAAAGGGACACGGAGACAGTCACGTATACACCCTGTTCATCGCCAACAAACAACAAAAGTGAGAGAGGGAGGGATGAAAAGGAGAATGAATACCTTAATCTAAACAAGTCATCCGTCCCCTACCAAGTGAATAGTAACTAAACTGAGAGAGAGACTTGTATGTCTTTATTCACAACATTGTGCACTGATTCAGTTGAGGTTAGTCGGAAGTCGCCATCACGGAGAAAACTTCTTAACCCGGTCTTTCAATCAAGAAGTTATTGCTGCATGCCGGAAGGAGCAAGGACGCTTGACAAAAGCTTGTTTCTCTGCTAATTAGCACCTTTCATTGTGCGGCAGCCAGGTATGTCCATTCCTTTGGAGTGTAGATTATAACTGCTCTCGACAGCCAGTGAAATAAAAAAAACACAAAGAAAGCTCCTGGGCCTGCCATTGCATCACCGCGCCTGCCGGTCGCCCGGCCCCTGTTTCAGCAGCGCTGACCGGCCCAGCATCCCTCACGATTAATCGATGTGGAGCTGCAGCCAGCGCGCGGCACATTCTCAGGTCGCTAGCATTAGACAGCTTCCATATTATGTCCCTTGTTTTGCAAATGATGAAGCAAATGTGAAAATAGCGCATAATTTCTTGCAAAACACGCCGAGTGAAAATCGCAAGTTATCTTTACTTTGTTGACTTTGACGTTCTGCTAAAACAAATACGGTTACAATTGAGCAGTTCTTAATACAACATCGATTTTATTCAGTCATGTAGTGTAAATCCAGTTTTCCATCATCGTCGTTTGATGAAAATCTGCAGTCTCGCGTTCCTCCCCTTTACCACCAAACCAAACCACCATTACCATTTCAAATGCTACGGCATTTGGTGTAAATGGCACTTTTTGTGGGCATCTCATGCCACCTTTTTTAAGCAAATGATTACATTTCGTGAAGCTAGTTTATTGAATATTAACTGTTGTTTAATTTTTTTTGCAGAGAGTCGTTAAAGGCCTTCAGTGACGTATCACTTAACGTTTGCCGTCTGTGCTTCACTAATGAACGTCAGTTTTGAACTGAAGAAAAACGTTTACTCGTCCGTTCAAGCTGAAAAAAAAATTCTAGTCACTCCTAGGTTTCATGAAAAACTACATTATGATGTGTATTCTCATATACATACAACTGTAGAGTACAATACAACTTTATTTATCCCCAAGGGCCATTACAGTGGAAACGGAAAAAACCCGAAATCCATGACGAGTTATTAAAAATGTTATTTTGACTTCAGCGTCAGCAACATCCCGCCAGGATCTCGCTGACCAGATTTGCTCTTTTAAACACATTTTCCACCTGGGCTGTTAGTTGTGAAACGAGGGCAAGTCGTTGCTTTGGGGAAACATGGGGAACTCAAGGACAAGCGTCTTGTCTCCAACATTTTAAAGTGGTGTCCCCCGGAGTCATAGTTATAAAGTGGTGGACACGGTGACTTAAGGTAAAGAAGTAGTGTCCGAGGGCCCTGGACACCGGTTTATAACAATAAGTTTTCCCTTGAGTCCCCAATTTGCTATAGGGAGACGACTTGCTCTCGCTCCATAACTGCACCCCTGGGTGCTGGGAGGAAATCGCTTTTGTTTAAGGGGTTGTTTTCCATGTCTAACCTCTAATCTCACAGTTTGGCCAATGCAAGTCTATGCAACCAGTCGTTAAATTGGTCACTCACTCACTCACTCACTCACTCACTCACTCACTCACTCACTCACTCACTCACTCACTCACTCACTCACTCACTGCAAGGTTAAGGTTTTCTAGGAAGTCAAGACGAGCTAAAGAAGGTGGATGAAGAAGCAGACAAAAATGTTTTCTGATTTTTTTTCTTAATCATCACCAACAACAACATTAGAGAACCAATGATGGTAACGAAATTGAAGAAGGAGGACGAGCAGCAGCAGAACGAGTAGAGGAAGGATAAATAAAAGAACAAGAAGTGAACAGTGAACAGCGCACAAAGAACACTGCACAGTGTAGGTTACTAAAAGTTTACATCTAAAATGCACATCCATCCCTTGTGAAAGCAGGTGTGCTTGCTGTACTCTCTAAAGGTCAAAATCCAGAGATCAGGTCGAAGCCCGTTGACCTTTTACCTTGCAGATGAGGAGGGGACCTTAATCATGACCTACATTTCTGCACTTGTCAATAGCAAAGTAAACAGTTCAAAGATCGATGCTTCTGAGAATGCAGCAGCATCCATCGTACACTGTATGCTGAAGACAAGATAACAACCAGACACTCATGTTGCAAAAAATAAAATCAATTTTTGTGTCATTTTTTTTTCTTTCTACCCCGTTCAGAGGAATTTACCAACAATCCACGACTTTCTGTTGTTATCATTGGACTGACTATAGTATGGTTATTCTGACATCTCTATTATTCTAATAGTTATATTAGTTATTGGCATAATCAGGGCATTTAATAACAATCAAAGTCCTTCTGAGCTTAAATGCAATGTGTATAACGAATAAAAAAACGCCCAATAGTCTTAGAACAATAATAATTTTAATTGCTCAAGCTAGCAAACAAACATTTATTAAGAATAAAACAAATGTACAATTTTTAAAGATAAGATATGAATGAACGACTTGTTTACAAAGCTTCCTAGAAGCTGAAGCCCTTGTAAACAACTTTTAGTGTCACCACTGGCCCTAGTCGAAAACATGCATTTAGGAAAAATATGAAATTCCCAGTTTTATAAGTGCATTACTTTTTGTGGACTTCGAGCTTATTGGAGCGAAAAAGGCTAATGGAATAAGGATAGAAAACCGGGTCCCAGAAGATGTCAGGATGTAATTGCACACAGCAAACACAAATACTGCTCAGAGAAAAGGGCCTCAAGACTTGCCTGTAATGGGCATCTTTTAGAATTTAGAGCTTCTTTAATCTTGAAGAAGAGGAAGAAGAGGAAGATTAAAAGAGCAACAAAATTGAGATGATGATGATGATGATGATGATGATGATGATGATGATGATGATGATGATGATGATGATGATGATGATGATGATGATGCATAAAACACCATTTTGTTGTCAAGATCATGTTTATAAAGTGTTTTGGAAGGGGGTCCTGAATAATAGTACCATTCTCCTACATGTTCTTGCAATACTTCCGCAAAGAAGGTGTTAATATTCAAGAGTACTCCTTCCCTCAATCGTAATGTAATCAAGCAATCCCGCAATCAAGCTATCCACCCATCATGCCTGGAGTCATCATCCATCACCCTGCAGCAATTTACCTGGTGGCAACAGACAGCATGTGTCGTCACCAAGTCTTTCATCTGAAGAGTGAAAGGGTACCAGACAACAGGCAGAAACATGGCGACACGTGTAGTCAATCCATCAACAGGTGGCACTAAAAGCATGTTCTAAACTACGACGCCATGCAGCATTGATTCGCCTTGCACCTGATTTTCTGTGGAAGCGACAGGAAAACCAAGGCCTCACACATATATACATATATAGGGCTTCAACTCTCAAGGACAGATATCAGCTAGTGTAATGATATCAATCTTGGTAAATCATACAGAGTTTAATTTTGTATGCCAATCTTGTATCTAAAGAACTAAACAAATAGGAGCGACAAAAATTGATCTGAGAAGAATTACATAATTGACACAACTTTCCTGAATCATACTAAAAATTGTTTTATAGTAATGCTAAATGCTAAAACTCGTTTTCTTGCTCTCTTTAAAAGATGCTGATTATTCTGTCCTGTTTCTGCCGCAGTCTGATGAAGCACCGTTTGGTTTTGTTATCTAATCTTACAAGAATTCCACCTTGTGCCACAATAATCAGTTGTTTGTGCGGTGTAGATGTCTTTCTTTGCTTCTTCATGCTTAATCACAATCCACCACTCTCCTATGTCACCTGCAGTCTCACGGAGGAGACCCAAAACGTTTGGACTGTGATTTCTAGAAATTAATGATTGCAGCCACTGTGCTGTCAAATTGACAAACGTTGATCGTGTTATATACTTTAATATGGTGGCAATATTCAAAACCAGTAATAACATTAAATTGACTGTAAAAAATATTTTACGTCAAGAACGACCATAGGATGATGTGAACGAAATATAAGAAAAATGTTGACAGTGTGTGTACTGAGACAACACGACCCATGACTAATACTAATGACAAATACTAATGTCAGTTAAAGAAAAAGTATCTGTAGTTTTCCATCAGTGTTAAAGTAAAGCTAGTGTAAAGCTATGTACAGTAAATACATTCGCTGGTCCATGAAGGAATGATTGCATTATTAAAATAATACTTGAATTAAATTGATCCTTAGGATCTAGGGCCTATTCTGGATTTTTATTATGTGAAATATCTATTAATAGCGATTTTATTAAAACAGGCATAAAGACTGTGGAATTTACCTTGGCTTTGAACTTGACGGGAGATTTACTAACGACATGCTTAATCTATCAAATATCATGACCTTTAAAACACGTGAAAGTAAGGCAAATGTTATGTTGGTTGTACTTTGCATTATGAAAAGAAGCAATTATAAAAGTACACTTAGTTTATTAGTTTTTAAATTGTGCTCAGCTTCAATGAAAAGCAGCAAAAAGAGCTGAAACCCACTTTCTAGGATGATTTTTGTTGGCAGTAACCAGAAAAACTGACAAAGGGCGTTAAAACTCGTTGAGCCCCTACAGCTATTAAGTTAAAGACTTTAAAGTTATTGCATGTAGCACAGGACACGACGCAACGAAGGTCTAGTCAGCTGGTTCGTCTCTAATGTCTCCCAGTCTCCCTGTGACAGGGTACATCAAGGGAGATAAGCAGCTAAAAAGTGAAGACTTTCATCGTCTAATAACTGGATAAAGCCCAATGCAAGACACTTTCCCCCAAAATCCACGCTTTACCCACTCATAAGAAGAAAAATGTGCACACCACTAGATGTTGAAAAGTCACGTTTATGTCTTCTAATTAATCGTCAAATTTTAAAATGTAATATTTAAAGTATAACCATACAGAATATTTTGTGATGTTCTCTTGTATGCTTAGTTTGGGGAAGCTCTCGGAGTGAATGTGGTGCTTAAAGCACCCAAAGATCGAGAAGTCGACTGTTCAAGTCCAACTTAGGCCTGTACTTGGAACACTCATCACGCTCAACCAGCAGATGGTGAGCAGGGTAGGTAAAGGGGGCAGAAGGAAAGACTAGTCTTAGACACGGTGAACCACTTCCGTGTAGTGCCCCTACGGTCACAAAGCTAAGCCACTCTTTACCTTTAGTATGCCGAACTTAAGAGACAAGCAAACAACAATAGGGATCATAACTCACTAGACTAAAGCTTAAGACCTGCCCTTTAAGGTAACAACGTGAGCTTAAGCCATTTTGTTTTTAAAACGTACCACGTATATTATTATTATTATTATATGAAACCACAAAACACCACCAGACCAAACCACGATTGTCATTTCTTTGCGCTGGTATTTGTTATAAATGACACTTTTTGTAGAACCTGAGAAAATGCGCTGCAGTGGTGCGCACAAAGCACAATCGTGACCTTTTACGACTAGACTTGTGCAAACAGGCCGGGTAAGGATCAGGGTGAGGAGCTAGACAATTATGTCACTTGTCGATAAACTTAAACTCTGCAAATAAGCTGCGTTTGTCGAAAGACAAGCGCAGAAAGCCTCCATAAATTCAATGTCAACTGAACCAATTTAAGATTTGATCCGGAAAAGCCTGGACATTATTCAGATGTTACACCTGATCTCTAAAGAAGGAAGTTTGCAAAAAATAAGTGTGTGAAGCTGTGTGTATTATGTGTGTGTACTTACGCTACCAAAAACTAAAAGTAATGATACTCATTAACACAGTGTCTATGGCACAGGAACGACAATTAAAAGAAGAACAGGATGAAGAAGGCTTGAACAATGGTTTCGCAAAAAACTGCTTTCACGCTGTTTCATGGTATTTTCCTTTTTGGAATTCAGGTGCCTACCCAGCTAGAGAATTAAAATACCATGAACTAGAGGAAAAATGGGCAGAAGTTCTTCATCTCATTGTGAGAGCAAATTTAAGTAATACATGAATAACGTGACTATAACTTCAAAGGTATTATCCATAAGTAGGTCTGTCTGTTTATACTTATTTGAAAACATGACATCGAAACATGTTCGTACAAACTTTTTTGCTGAGAGACGAAATGGTATTAAATCTTATATGGGTTACAATTGCTATATTTTTCTTCGTTTTTAACTATGAACACTCAAAACAAACAAACAACTTTGGATGCACAGACATGACAGGTATCTCTGCACACCAAAGGAAAGACTGATCCCTAGAAACCCTAGTAATTATGCCCACAAAGGGACGTACGAGTAATGATCGCGTTGAATTCGCTAAAGACGCTTTCTTGGCCTAAGAGCCAACTAAAACCGCTTAACGCCTACGCCCGCCTTACGTACTGTACAGGGACACAGGTGGCGGAAGCGGGGGTGGATGGAAAACAGACGTTGGAGGTGGGGAACCACAGGAATAGGTGGAGCGAAAAGTTGAGCTCTTGGGTAATCAGCGAGTTACAGCAGATAATAAAAAAATGCACGCAGGGCAGTACCCAAGAGAGAAAAAAATCAGTCAACTTATTTTCGGAAGGTAGGAGCAGGGGTTCTGGGGGGTTAGAAATTATCAAACTGGTCTTACTGGTGTTTTGAATGATGATTTTCTTTATATCATCTCCTTTGATATCTGTAACTTTCTCCTTTTGAAGAGTTTAAAAAATGAGTATCGGAAAGTGAATGAATGAGAGCTGGAAGAGAAGAAAAAGCGAATGAAAGAGGAGGAAAAGGGAGGGGTAAAATAATAGAAGTGACAGAAGAGGGGGTTGTGGAAAAGAGGGGTGGAAGTTGAAGAGGGGAGGTAAGAGGCGGGGAGAGTGAGTGAGCGAGCGAGCGAGCGAGAGAGTGATAGACTACTTACCGTCGAGTCCCGTGACGTCACAGAGCGAGCTCCGCAGTGGTTGGGGTCTCCCATGCTGCTCGAGGCGGCGTGTGGCGAGGGGCCCGAAGACTGGGCGAGCGTTTGCTATGCTGGTGGTGCTCGCCTTCTCTTTCTGGCTCTGCAACAGTTTTGTAGAGCTGCCGTTTGTGGTAGTTGTAGCGAGCGCTGGTGGGGGTCGATGCTGCGGTGGAAAGGCGTGACGGTGGCGGCGGCTGTTGAGGGGGCTGGCCCTGCCCACTTGCGTGGCTGGCAGGCTTCCTCCTGCAGCCCGTACACTCCCAGAACCAATCGAAGTCCCCCGCTTCTCTAAGATGTGTTGACGCAGTAGAGAGTCTACCTGAACTGCAGGCTTGCCTAAAAAGTAGAAGTTTGGTATAATCGAAAAAGAGTGTCGCTAACACCGTATGTCGCACCATTGGTGACTTCGGGTGTTTGCTGGACCATTCTGACTAGAAAAATCGGACCATCTATGTTACCCGTAGAAGACTTTAAACAACGCCTATTTCTTATCTTGCTGTAATATTCTGACTAAAGTTGACAAATTACGAAGGCTATTTTTCCATCTGTCCTAAACATTTCTGTGGGGACAAAGAACTAGGGCAAGAATGCGTCAGACGAATTCAAGATTTCAAGGTAACCTTTAAATGACATCCTCTTTGACAGGTCCATCATCCCTAATGTTGATCTCAAACTACCATTTCCAACGCGCTTTCCGATTTCGCACAGACTCCACACTTTCTGATCACCCTGAACAAGAGATGGGAGTTCCTCTGCTTTTTAATATCGAACATAACAACGGTGTCCAATCTAGCTAACAAGGTATTGATAACTCCTCATTTGTAGGCGAGTTTGCTTTCTACAGTCGTTGGAAAAACTTAAACCACAAGCCCAGATCTGTGTGAACAGCGTCCAGGACTAGTCAGTCAACAAAGGCTTCAGAGTCTCACAAACCAAAATAGAATGCATTAATTTATACAAAAACGAGGTTCCTTTCCTGATCAAAAAGTTGCTGCTGACGGTTCCAAAATTCAAGTTTCAGAACAAGTCAGATTGATTGGAGTCATTTTGACCAATGACTCTTCTTCCTATCAAACATGAAAAACCTTGGTACAGTATGTCAAAAGATTGAACACTCTCAAGCATGTCAGCGCCACCTTTCTGGATGCTGACACTACAACAATGCTTATGGGTACATTGTGTAAGTTCTGCTCATCCATCTGAATTTTTAGGACTCCAAATCCACAATCATGAATTCTGCTTTGGTGCATTCCGTACCTATCTACCTCAAAGTGTAAACGCTACAGTAAGTGAACCTCCACTAGAAATCCCACGTATACTCACAAATTTAAAAGCAAACTAACTGACGTTCTTCTCTTATGTTCTTCGGCTCCAGTATCCTAAAAATACATCAGCAGCATCGACCTAATCATCCAACCCCTTCTTATCACCTTTTCCTTTGTAACTCTTCCATTCAAGACCTAAGTCAGTAGCCTAAGGACTCTACGGCACCTCTGACAATCATATTTAGAGCAACTCATGTCATACTGCAGTACGGAACTCCTTTCACCGATTGATCAAGTACACGAGAGAAACTGTACGCCATTCTTTACGCCTTACATTTCTCTATTTTTTCTCTCTCTTTCTCCTCCTTTCTTTTCTGTCTTCGATTTTAATTTCATGTGATTCCTTTTATAAACTTGAAACTATAGTAAAGCTAAAACTTATTTCCTTTTCCACCCTCTCTTTAAATATATTTACGACCTTCTGTCCAAACTGCGTTTAAACGAAAAATTCACCTCCTTTATGTAAATTCCTGGACACGAAGGTATACACGATAATAAATTAGCAGATAAAACCGCTTTAACGGTCATTTGCACATCAATATCTATAATCGCTACTTCTTTCATTTCTTACGAGGATCTTTGCCTAAAGTCTTTCGCTTCTTCCGATAAGCAACAAACGCTTTCCAGATTATTTTTAATCTCTCCTATTGCATACCCAAAATATCACACTGAAAAGACAGTTCTGATTCGACTTCACCTTAGACATACAAACTTTTTCCATATCTTTCTGGTGCAAATAAAAAGATTTCCACGATGCATTTTACGCACTGTTTTGAGTCTTAACTTGTCCTGTAAACAACTGAGTCGAATTAGAAAAAGAAATCGTTCAGCTACCTCATTACATAACCTGTTTTGAAACGTTTGGACATATCTCATTCTTCAATGCTTTTGAAAAAATCTTAGTAATTCTCAACATTGCATCAAACACTAACAATTCAATTAGAATACATGTCTGTAGCATCTGCCCTCCAGCTTCTTATCTCACCTATTGCGGTTAAACGGTCTCTTCAAGATCAAATCCATCCATTCATCTGAGCTTATTAGCAGCTTTGTCATGATTGAAGGAAAGATTCGAAGCTGATGCAGAATATCTTTCATTCAATCATGACAAAGTTGCTAATAAGCAATAACAGTCATTGGTGAAGAAATTGCCTGTGTCCTGTTTTGTCTTGTCCAGACTGTCGTGTTTATATGGGAAAACTGGGTTGCCGATGTGACTGGCCTGAAATTCTCCAAAGAGCACCTTCCACAAAAGGTGTTTATCGTCAGAATGGTGTTCTAAACATTTACTCTGTGATTTTTATTTCTTTTTAAAAATGTTTTTACATATTTTTGCTTGCCAAGCGTTCTGCGACTATTTTCAAGGGACTGATGACGCGAAATCAAGAATTTAAAAAGATTTGAGTATTTCATTATTTAGAATAGAGAAAGTTTTTGTTTGTTTTTACTTTATGTTTATTTATCGAGATAAAATGATTACAAATTGATTGAAGTCTTGGTTTCTTGACGTCAGATATTTCTCATGTCCCTGTCGATCACCTAATATTCTTTCTTTGTCAGATCGACATCGTGCAGTCGCTTCTCATTATCCTCCCAACGCAGAAGGGGATGGGTGTAGGAACTCACTGTGTATGATAGAGGTATGTCGCAATTGGCTCTGTGTAGTAGATTTTATGTCTACCTTTGTAACCTCCGTTGCCACCATTGAACGGAGAAAATAAAGTATAAACATGCTCCTGGGCACCGTGCATCAGCCAAATGTATTCTGTGTCCAAACTATAGTTAATATCAAAGACATGCGTTCATTAAAGTAAGAAAAATACGTGAAGACATACATTTACAAAAAACAGACATCTGATGCAAAACAAATCATGACTGCAATGGCGTAAGATTGGTATGACTGCAGTAACAGAAGAACTGAGAAATGTCCAGCGACGAAAGAGAAAGACGTGGCCAAGTCGACAGCTATTTCTGTCTGCAGTATCCCAGCCTGTCAGTAAGAGGGAGAAGAAGTAAGTCTTGCTAAACCAAACAACAAACGACTTTTATGTAGCACAGGTGATGTCACGGTAACCTCTGATTACGGCCCTCTGACTCCGAAAGATGCTTTGTGGCTCAACGATTCCAGCAATAGATTCCCTTTGCATATATTGTTGTGAAACATTTGCTTTATTACACAGATTTACGTCCTTGGTTAAGAGCTTTTATTATACGCAAAGCTAGAAACCCTAAAATCTTTTTGAAGATCGATGTTCTTGCATGCATGAAGCTTTATTAATAAGCACGTGCAGGATATAATAACCTGAAATTACGCTGGCTTGTTTGTGACGTCATTGACATCTGAGCCGGTGGTGCAAGGAAATTGCACTCAGTTCTTCTCGTTATGGAAATGTCACGTGACCGCGTCAAATAAGAAAATCATTTGGGTGACCATACCTGGTCACAACCATGTGCACAATAACTGCATCAAAGATTTCTTCTAGTTAATGATGTAATTTTCTTTAATGACAAAAAACATGGGTTTTTTTTCACTTCAACCTAACATTTGTGCGGTCACTATTATTTCGAGGCATTGTGAGGGTTAGAAACAGAAGAAAAGAATAAAAACAAGAAACAAGAAAAAGATATAGAAAAATAAAGAAATAAATGATAGACGAGAATTTATAAGGAAGAAAGGACAGATTCTCATAATTATCATTAGCAACAAGCACAGTTAAAGTTTTAATAGTTTTGGTAAATGTAATGACACTTTTCTATAAAAATTGAATTCACTAATGCAGTAGACGCAGTAATTTAAATTATATTTTTATAATGCATCGAGATCTACAAGTTTACTCTAAAGGGAGTCCCTCCTTTAACCTTTGCATAGACAGTAAAGACTGTTTATATGATTAGGCGATCATGACAGTTGATGGTTTTGTCAAGGACACGCTCTGTAAGATCACACAACTAAATTCTGACAGGCTTTAGATGGTTGGGGGGTCTGGGTCCGTCGAGGACAGCCCCTCCCTTCTCCCTCCAACTTTGCTTCACTGAGATTAAGACGAAAACCCAAAAAGCTTTTGTGAATGTGAGTGTGAGTGTCCATGCGTGTTTCCAATAGTGCGTGCATGTTCGCGTGCGTGTTCTTCTCTGTTGTCGAACGAGTCAGCTTGCACAGGACAAACATTCATCGCTATTACAGGTGTGACACTGTTACGACTACAGTAATTTTGACAGGAAAGAGTTTGGATCTGAAGAAGTTGCATTGAATTTCTTTCATTCAGTCAAGAATTTAGTATTGTGTGAAATATGACAAGAGTTCCGCGACTGTGATGCTGTCAGCAGTTAGTCATCTGGGACCACAGTTATGAACCAGTTTGCGTCCGGGTTAACTTTACCTCCGATCTGCAGCTGTAGCCGTAGAAAGTCTTCAGTGACAGTAGCTGTTGATCATAAAAAACGGTAACCGCTACATTATCTAGACTTCCTCGATCTGAGCATGTTTGATGTTATAGGACTCTGCAGCATCTGAAGGTCCAAAGCCTGACACTAGAATAACTTCACCTCTGCGTCCTAACTACGCCATCAAATGATGTGACCACAGTGCGTTACCCCCGGCTACTGACAGTCTTCTGGACGGTACTGAGTTTCAATCCCTTTCATATTTCATATGTCACATATGAACGTGCCTTTTGGGTCGCCGACCCTGGGAAATTTATGATAATTTTCATGCTGAGAAATGAAGTTAAAAAACAGGTTTTATCGACCCAGCCGTGGGGCAACAGACGTTAACCATTGTTACTTCCCACTGTCGTCTGATTACGGCCTTTCGCTTCTCTAAGATGGCGATGTATTCAACAACCCTAAGGCTTTTCGATCAGCAGAGTTGTATAAGACTCACACTTCAATCCTTATAATTCGTTAAATCGTGTCAGCACTTGAGATTTTTATTACTTTTTGTGTCCAGGTGTGTTCTTGCTATGGAAAGTAATTGTGCAAGCTGTTTCATGGACACTTACAGTGTCAGGCCATTGCACGAGCTTTATTTCCTACACAAGGTACAAGTACACGTACAATTGCAAACACGCTGGTTCATACACACAGTTCAAAACAAGCTGGTTACCATACTTTATTTTTTTTCTAATCGTTCAGCCCAGAGCCCAAGATCGATGGAAGATCGCAGGGTCACAGCGGTACCTATCAGTCTTGGTGTTTTTGAGTGCTCCTAGAAAACAAATATGTCTACAAGATTTCGCCAGATAGAAAAGAACACTGCAGACGATCCCGAAAATCGATCAGGAGATTGGTGTTGCCAAGGGAGACGGTCTTCGATATATTTACAGTTCTACATCGCATTGCTCTTGTCCCCCGGAGAAGCTTCTGGGTTGAAACTGTAATGGTCAGGAGAGAAATTTAATGATCATCATTGAGGCCTGCTGCTTCCAGACCAATGCGCCATCCACATCGTCTCGCTCGCTGAAAGTGAGGCTAGCCTGTGGTGCACTGCTCTGTCTGTATGTGCTGCATTTTACACCTAGTTATATATATATATATATTATGTATGAATGTGTAAGTGTGTGTGCGTGCAAAGTGTTGTCAGGAGCTAAGGATATTTGTGAATGCATTTGTAAGTGTTTACTGTGAAGACTTCGATAGTAACTCTACAATATTTCTCTAGATCCTAACAATTAACCTCTCTTTACGGGGCTATTTTTGCTTTTGTTTTTTTCTATTTGCGCACTTACCTTTTGCAAATGTTCACAGCTAAGTGTTAGTTAGAGTTAAACTAAATTATTTTCAACTATATTTACCCCAAATCAAACTGTTGCAATGAACTTCATGACGTCTTTGATGAAGCTTTAAAATATTAGTCACCATCTGAATTGGCTGTTTTTTTCCCTGGCAACAAAGAGCTTGCGTGTACGTGTATTCGTGTAGACTATGGCGATCAACGTGCAAAGAAGACTATGTATCTTTCTTATAACGATCAGGCCATGCATTGGACTGCCCTGTAACTGATTGCCTTCAGCAGCTATTGTGTTTATCAAAAAAAGGACCCAAGGATCAGACATAAAGGTGTAAAGAAGAAATATGCCCCACTTATCTGAAATGGTGGAGATAGATATTTTACTGAGGCCGTACTGCAAAGATGTATGCAGTGTTAATGATAAGAAAACTTCCTGTACTGTCTTCGGGGCACATGAATACAAAAAAGGCGATACGAGCTTGGGGTGAGACGAGAAGGGAAAAGTAAGAAAAAGAAGAACTGAAGCAAAGCTGTACACGAATCCCCCTCACTTGCAGATCGATCGGCGAGGGGTAATCAAGTTGCACGCAGTGCTAAGTGGCTGGTCGTCCGGCCGGCCGCGTCCCGCGGGACTGGGCAAGGGGCCAGGACGCCAGAGAGAAAGTGATTTCAAGTCGGCGGGAGAAAGTGAGAATTGATGAACCCTATAAATGATAAGTGAAATTTAAAGCCCGATCCCCAGCAATCCGTCATTTTCGCCCGTCGGACGAGATGCAAAGTGACATCAGCGTCCTCGGTACTGTCAGGTTCATCCGCAGCAAACCTGCAAATAGTTCAGGAATTGTCGTCTTCTTGCTAGGTCCTCAGTGTTGCAGTCTCCCTTACTCTAGTATTTAGCTAAAATATTTTTTTTTCTTTCTTCCTTTCTACATCTTTGTATATCAATCTATACATCGCTTTTTATTTATATTGTTACCGTTTATCTCTCACTCTCCGTTTGTTTATTCACATATTCCTATCATCAACTAAAACTTACTTTTTAAGACAGAAAATAAAAGCAGAACACAGCATTGTGAGATTAAGGAATGGATGGGGAATGACAAACTTTCAAAATGTAACAGAGAGATTTGTTGTTGTGCAATGCAGATAGTGATGTCAAATCTTTCACAGAGAATGGAAAGAGATAATAACTCAAATATTTAACGCAGAACAACATGCTAAACAGACAAGAACGGCACAAAAATCTCACGAGAAATCTTGAGTAGGGACGAGAATAATGCACTAATTAAGTAAACGTTGAATAAATTAACGCAGAACGTTTCATGGACGCGACAAGATAATTCATTATTCAATACAAAAAGTGCTGCAGGTCTGTTAAATACTTCACCAATTTACTTTTCTTTAATTTTTCGAGCGAACAAGTTTAGTTCATCACAAAATATGGATTAACCAAATCGTTTTGAAAGAGTTTGAGAACGAGTAGTTTCAAAACTTTTTATTCGATGTCGCAGATGTAGATTGTGTAAGCAACGGCTTATTACTCAAAGCGCTTAATTTAGCTGTCGTCTTTACTTATGTAAGTATTTAAATATTAAGTAAAGCTCCACCCCGCCACCCGAAGCTCCCGAACCACAACCCACGACGGTCTCGTTTAGGATAAGTAATATGGACGGTACGTTCCACGAGCCTGTCAAAAACTTTTGAGCTGAATTAGTTGTGAACCTGCACGATGGCGGACTTAAGGACTAATTTCGTTGACCACCACATCAAGCTCAGCATCCCTTGTTAGTCACGATCGCGTCGTGACGTCGTAGCGTCAGCCCCACACGCACCGTTACGAACCACTGTCAGGCACGTCACAACAGCACCGCCATTCAGCTACAAGGATTGAGGCTCATGGTCAGAGGAGGTTGAAAGAAGGAAGCAGGAGGAAAAAAAATCCTTCTTTTTTATTTTTCCCTTCGTTTGTGTCGTTATGGAATATGTTAGTTGTACAGGCAGGTTAATTTCCTAGTCGTTTGACAGCGATGTTGGTGATGTCAAGAATTGGAAAAAAATGGCATCGGAAGATGTAGCGTCTTTCGTTGAGTATTGTATGCTGACGGTTTTTTTTAAACTTCCCACCATTAGCTATAATGACTGTGCTGGTAAAAACCGTTGCGGAAATGCTCGTTTTGTGGCCCAGTGTAGAAAGCGCTTGGCTCTGACAAATCGAACACAATCTTGGCAGTCTGCCGTTGCAGGACGCGATGCTCTGGTGGAGATTTTCGCTTATTTTGCCCCTAATCAGGGTCTTTTCGAACAATTTAATCTGAGTTCATTCGTGCGCAAAAAACAAATAAGTGACCAGCCAGTTGCCTGGGAAAGGTTTCCAGATTTTTCAGTGTCAAGTGAAGCAGTTTGTTTTCTAAGCATGGCCAGGCTTTCCTAACTGCCGTCCAAGGAGAGGCCAGTTGCACAACACATTTGTAATTTTAAACATGTTTAGGTCTGTAATCCATTTAGATGACCAGTTTATAGAACCACAGCACACTGCGTAATATTGGAACTTTTAAAGCTAAAACTGTTTTAAAAGAGATAAAACTGTTGAGTCAGACTTTTGTTCCTCTAAGCGTAATTTTTCATATGCTTTGATGCAACAGTCTACGAGCGATATTTAAACGACTTTTTAAATTTTGTTTTTTAAGTTTAAGTTGTAGAAACGTGTTGTGCAACTAGCCCCAAGAATTCAAGACACGAGAAACAAAACCAAGTTTCTTTGTCAAGATGATTAAAAAATGTTCTCCAATACTTCTCCAGAATTTTGCAATCGGACTTTAAGACTTTTCGGAGGTTTGACTATCTATCTATCTATCTATCTATCTATCTATCTATCTATCTATCTATCTATCTATCTATCTATCTATCTATCTATCTATCTATCTATCTATCTATCTATCTATCTATCTATCTATCTATCTATCTATCTATCTATCTATCTATCTATCTATCTATCTATCTATCTATCTATCTATCTATCTATCTATCTATCTATCTATCTATCTATCTATCTATCTATCTATCTATCTATCTATCTATCTATCTATCTATCTATCTATCTATCTATCTATCTATCTATCTATCTATCTATCTATCTATCTATCTATCTATCTATCTATATCTATCTATCTATCTATCTATCTATCTATCTATCTATCTATCTATCTATCTATCTATCTATCTATCTATCTATCTATCTATCTATCTATCTATCTATCTATCTATCTATCTATCTATCTATCTATCTATCTAAAACAAAACAAAAAATCTGCAATTCCCGAAGACGTTCTTATTAATCACGAGTATGCAAGCAAGCAAGCAAGCAAGCAAGCAAATAAACAAACAAAAATAAAACAAAAGACAAGCTAACAAAGCTGCCAAGAGCTTAGGACTTTGATTGATTCTTGAATCATAAAATCTCAGAAAACGTCGCCTTTGTCCAATCTTGCGTACCGTATCTGCGCCAATAAAAGTCGACAGTCTTTCCTTAAGGACCACTTTAACTTGGCACACGGGTAAGAGACAAGTTAAGCAGCTTTGGGCGACTGTGGCGGGCAAGTGAGCTGGTCGTGTTTTCGAGTTCGGAAATGAAATCTGGAAAAGGCACCGGACAACAAATTGAAGTATTGATTTATGTTCTTATCGCTGTTAGCGCTGACTGTGAGCTCGTGCCCTGCCCGGGCAGATAGGCCGGCCAGGCGGGATGCGTGTAGTGAGCCGCTATATGACGTGGCCCAAACCCTCCCCTCTTCCTCCCAGCTCCCTACACCACCGTCCCACGCGCGAGGGGGAAGGGGACTGACAGAACTCTTATCAGCGTCTTGCCTCTCGTCCAAGATCGGAAATGGAAGAAAAGAAATCTGTGAAACAGGAAATTTTCAGCTGTAGCAAAACGTTCTCTTCCACCCTCCCCCTATTCTACTTCTCCCTCGCGATCTGTCTCAATTTCACAGACATGGCGTTGGTGGGGGAATCCAGCAACTGTAACCATTATTTTTTTCTTTTTTTTATGGAAGCAAGGACAGCCAAGGAGACGTAGTTTTGAGCTGACCGAACATGTGATGGGCCTGTTGTGCATTTAAAGATGGGGAAATATAGCTGGGAAGAGTTTGGTAGAATAGTGTAATCAATTTTACCATGCCTTCTAGGTTATATTGGTATATTTCTACACAGCCGCCATGAACACAATTTTCATTTGCATTCATTTTAATTTCAAGAATTGCAAGAGGGAAAACGGAATTCATTTTGTGCAAGGAATCGAAAAATGGCTAAAGAATTTGATACTGGGTACTGCACCGATATGTTTAACCCAAATGTGGTCTGAATGCTTTCTGACTGCAAAACCTCTGTCGCTACAGACTTTTTGGAAGACACTTCTTATGAATTTTTTTCATTGAATATGATTAAATTACAGACATTAACTCCTATGAAGACACCGTTAACTTTTTCTGCCTCGTTTAGCTCAAGCAGAAAATCTAATTTCTAAACGTCTACATTAAAACAGCTAAGAAAAAAATGAAAGCAGGCACAAGCTAAGGGAAGCAAGAGATCTCGGGTATAAAGGCAGACAAATCGAAATGCTTATGACGTCAAGTCCAGAAACTTCACTACGGGAAGGCTCCCAAACGACAAACGAAATGGGAATGAAATTTACACGCCATGCCTGCCACTAATTTCACTCCTGGCTGTTCATTCCCCTCCATTCCCATCGCAAACACGCCAGACCAAGTGGAAATCCAGCGTGGAGGACAGCGGCGGATAAGGTCGGACGTGGTAGATATTGTTTTTCAAAGCCTCTTGTCTCGGCAGGATAGGACTTACTAGTGCAAAGACATTGGACGTCTTCTATAGGACTGATTCTGTTTTACATTTCGCTGCTGCGTTTAAATTCCGCTCATTCTGGATCAAGAAAAGCGCTGCAGAAGATCAGGAAACTGGGTTTCTCGAGAACGCGGGAACAAGCCTACCATAAGCCTCCTTTTTGCGAAGCAGCGGACAAATTAGGCTCTGGAATTGAGTTGCTTTTCACGGTTTCTGTCCGTCGCCCAGAAACAAGGCTGTTCGCTTCCATGCACACTGTCGTCTGCGCAGGCCCGGTAGTCTGTGATTTTCCAGCGTGCAGGACCAAAAGCTATGGACACTTTGCTCCATCAAAGACAAAGAAAAGGTACCATTTGTCTTCAGCAGGACGTCGACTCACTCACTTGGGCCCCGTCTTTTGTGCCTGATTGTAATTTCCGCGACTAGCATCGCATCTCGTCTGAAGCTTGTTTGAAGCCGATTCTGCAACTGTAATTGCTGAAGATTGCTTGGATAACTTCCAGGAGTAGGTCATCAGGAACGCAGAAAGGAAACATACTTCTCGTCTAGATAGACTCCTCCTTTCCTACAAAATCACAACCAATGTAACGATTATTCAAAATGTCATTCTAAATTGAATTTACTCTTGGAGAAATGTTGTTGATGTACATTTGTAGGTGTATCAAAGGGTAATGCAACTGTAGTTTTGCAGTAAATGTGTCGTCAATGATATCCGTCAGTGTATAACCTGCACAACATACATGAAGATAAATTGCGCCTGTGACGCAAACCTGAGGACTTTGGTTCCACTTCTTTGTGTATCTAAGGGCAACCAGCAATAAACTAAGCATATCTACAGAAAGCTGGTATTACACTAGGGATGAAGAATGCGACAGAAAAATAAACAAAAAAAAAACTTCAGCGCAATAAACTGCACTGTCTGTGCTTTGTAGGTAATTTGCTCTGAAAGATTCTTGGGTGGAGCCGAAGACTCGTTGCTTGTATAGAACTCTAATTAGCAGCCGACCGACACGTGTACATCGCTGGTTCAAACTATCCTTGCGCTAAATGACCCCGCTGATCTTGACACAACCCTGGCATCTTATAGCTAATGAAAGGCGTTTTAAGGTCTGTGCTTTAAGGACTCACAGCTACTTCGTTATTCCAGCAAGGTATGTTTGTCTTATTGATGACAAGCACTTTTGGTATCGCTCGTCTGTTGTTGCCGTTGCTAATGTGCTCGCGGGGATCACGCCCTCATACTTTTATGACTCAACGTGGGCATTAACCCAGTGAAAAGAGTTGCTAGTTAACTTAAGATGTTAGAGTAAAAGGTCAGACCTAGGTCAACGACCCGGGATGGACAAGAAAGAAGGTTTGTCTTCAGCTTCAAACACGCTGTACAGTCATCGTCTTCTGACAGATGATTAACGCACGTTGACATATTGCTAACATTCTCCACCACTATGTCTTCCACATTTTTACATCTGAGTGTATGTTAGAGGACTAAAGCAATTCCTTATAAGGAAACTGGTCATAATTTCAAAAATCCCTCTCTACTTGATGTACAAGCACATTTGTAGAAACAGACACGAAAATTGAAGGATTTTGATGTTTGTGGTGATATACTTTATTTGCTGGCTACCTGTAAAACACATGTCTGTCTGTTCCGCTGCATGTGCAAAGAAGAGAGTACTGCTAACGCAACCCCGCACAGAATCTTGTAACCTGCACAGTCCCCCTCCGGACTCACACCCAACCCTTCTATCTCAGCAGGGCTTCGCTTCACTGTTTCACGGAAATATGGCAGTCTGTAACTCTCCCTGAGGTGCAGCTTCGGGTGAACATTAAATCAAACATCGTCTGTGTCTATGCAGGTCATTCCTCACGGACCCCTTCGACGTTAGCGTTCCTTCCGGACGTGCAGTCGCAGTCCACAGCTCGCGGGTGAGCAGACCGCACGTTGAAAGCCCGAACAACTTGCTTCGCCGATCAACGTGAACAGGAGACCTGTTTGGTCGCCTACAGCAGGAAAATGACATTACCTTCGGAAGATGGCAAACCCTTTATGCTATTTATAAATACCATTACTTGGATGGAGTATTCTATGGCGAATATCTACATCATTGCTTCAAGACTCATGCTCAGAATAGCAACTACTTCTATTGCTCGAACCACCAAGTCGAGATGGTATTGGAGGGAAAAACACGTCTAAGTGAATAATACCGACTGATATAGTAATATTGATAAAATGCGGGATAATCTTAGGAAGATGATTATCTTCATGTTCTGTGTAGGCAACAGGACAAACAGATTGATAAGCTGTATACTGGGACATAATTGTCATATTCATTGCAGGCTAGGAAATATCTTTGACAGCACAAGCTCGTGAAAATACAACCAGAAACTCATCATCCATTCGATGACAGTTCAAAATTACCATCGAACACATCTAGGGGACTTTATGCATATTTACTCTTCCCACTCAGTGACGTGACAGTGCACACCCTCTTCGTCCTCCAAAACACCTTGTGACAGTCTACACTTAACTAATCAGCCACCCTAAATTGCCTGACATTACACACCCGACTAACCATTCGGCCCAATTACGTGACAGTACACACCCAACTAATCATCCACCCCAGCTAGGTGACAGTCCCACCCAAACTCCAACTACGTGACAGAACACACCCACGTGAAATCTCACGTTTCTTTCCTTCCCCTTTAACCGTAGCTTCCCCTTCCCCTTCACCCGATTCACCAACCATATCTACCCCTTCCCACATCTCCTCCCTTGGGCAGGGTATCGATACCCCGGGATCCCCACGCACTTGTGGCCCTGTTGCAAGGCCGCTGTATCGATGGCACTCGCGAAGCGTGCGCGTGCTGGTGCCGCGTGTCTGCAATCAGTGATTGATTTCTGTCCACGCGCGCAGTGAAGCATGCTAACACACGTGTAGCGGCCTCCGCCTTCATTCCGCTACAGCGCCCCCTGGATGGTGGCGGGAGGGCTGCCCACAGCACCGCGGAAGGTTCGAACATGGCGTCTCCTCATGCTTCAGTAGCGTCAGCTACTTTATGACAGGAAGTGTCAAGCCGCATGCACTTTCTGAGCATTTTCCTTTGTTGTCCCCATTTTCTTCAGAATTGCATGATTGCGTATTATTTCGCATATATATATATATGTGTGTACAGGGTTGGTGTGTGTAGGGGTGTATGTGACAGTGTATGTGAGAGAGTATGTGTGTGTAGAAGTGTGTGCAACAGTGCGTAAGATAGTGTGTTCGCGCGTGTCTTCACTTTGTTTTTGAATCGATTTCTCTCTCTCTTTCTCCTTCTTCATTCACTATTTCTGTCTTTTGTCTCCTGTTTTTTTTATTTGTGATTTCCGTTTCTTTCGATCTTAAAGTCTCTGTCAGATTCTGTCTCTATTTCCACTCGTGCAGCACACACTCTCATTATATGTATGCAGTTGTGTATTTATATTATTTCTCTGTCTCGAACAGTCCCTCTACTTCAACCTCTACCACTCTGCTAGACCTACCCGAAGCTCAGATACACATATTTCTATATAAATAAGCTCCTGTATGAAACTAGAACAGAGAGAAGAAAGATTTGTTGGTTTCTCTTGCACTTTTCGTAGCGAACAGTTTCTCAAACAAGGAAACAAGTCTAGAATATTTTTTTTTGAAAGAGCTCTCTTAAAATTAACATTTGCAGCTGGCTGTACACTAATTTTTACGCAAACAGGAGATTTCCTCTAATAGAAGATGAAGGAGAACTTGAAGAAAGCAAATAAAGATTCCGATTTTCTGTTCTTCGAGTTCATATCTCCAGCACTGGCTCTATTGATCATCTAGACGAATTAAACGATGCTTGTGTCATAATGAAGGCAGAAGAGGAAGAAGAACATGTTCATGTACGTGTTTTCCTGTGTTAATTGAGGGCCACGGGGTTGAAGAATGGGTCATAGGAAAAGAAAAAAAAGAAACTGAACTCTGTTGCGTAGGCCATCGATTGATCACAGGGGTTTAAACACACTCGTCTATATACAGAAAGGTGAAGAACTACAAAACTAATTGACGACAAATCATAAAAATAAATAAATAAAATAAACAAATAAAGAAGCCAGAAAGCATTGTTCGTCAACTGACAATCTCAGTCTGGAAGTCACAAGTAAACATCGAATAAAAAACTGGAAGATTGTGACATTTGTGTTTCTGATTTCAAATGGGTTATTTCTAAAATTGTGGTTTATTTATGCTATCAAGTGGTCTATGTACAAAGATGACAAGGATTCTGATAAAACAATAGCAATATGAACGTTAAAAGGGATGGCTGGAAAATATACTTGAGAGGAATCATCCCAGTTTGTATGTACTTTAATTTGAAACAAATTAACAGAAGAGTCTTTTTCTGCGTCGAGCCAGAAGCAAAAGAATCAGCAAATGCCAATGGCCTAGGAAGATAATCGGCTTTTGGGGGGAAGGGGACAAACTTCATGCTGAGGATCTCCCTCGTCTCCAAATCTGGAATCAGTTTATTATGTCCACCTTAAAGTGCTTAGTTGAAGCAAATTTAGAAGTGGTACTTGAAACTAATTTTAAAGCGTTCACACACGTTGTATTAAGACTTAACTTATTTCAACTTAAGACCTAAAGGTTTTTAAAATTAGAAATATGTTTGCAGCTAACCATTCTAGGAGACAAAAATAAAGAAGCAGGTTCCTGTTTAAATACACTCCCAACCAAGTGTGTAACAGAAGAAAACGCAAACAACATTCGGAAGGGAAAATAGCAAAAGAAGTCAGTTGATTATAGTGCCAGCAATGACATCTGCTCTCAGACTGTGTCCCGTACATATCCCACTGTTACACTAAGAAGAAGAAGAAGAAGAAGAAGAAGAAGAAGAAGAAGAAGAAGAAGAAGAAGAAGAAGAAGTTCAGAATTTTCTTCTTGTAATGTAAATGTGTAAAAGTGTAAATGTTTTTTATTCCAAGCTAATGCAAACATACAAATGTTTGAATCTTGTGATCATGTTTAAATGAGTACGGAAATGCAGCAGATGAATAATGTTAAAGAAATGAAACAAACAAAGATTTTTAGTATAAGGTAAAAAATGGTGAAAGGAATGTTCCAAAAGTGTTCTAGCCCAGAAAGGCGTATTCATAATACAAACTCAATACAGTGTTATTATTCATAAGAATACAAACACTATCCAGAAAATGCATACAGAATGTGAGCCGCATAGCCCTATAAACAGCTTTGCTAAATAATGACATTAGTTAACTCATGGTATTGCGGCACAAACATTATTAATATCTTAGGCATCATTAGTATCGTTGTTACGCTTTCCTTTCTCATATAACACAGTTTTGTATTTCCTTTGATTTATCTTTTATCTGTGTACGTTTGTGCAAGCTTTGTATGGGTGAACTGTTGATTGTGTATAGTTAAAATTTCTCCATGCCCCTCATGGGGTGAATGAATAAAATAAATGTCAAAATAGACATGGGGGTGCCTTTCTTAAAAGCTCCCCCTGCCCACCAGAACAAACATGCACTCCTTTCCTTTTAGATGCACTGCCACTAAACCTGTATTGAGAAACTTTACTAAGTGCAGTTTCCTAAGGAACTGTGCTAACTGAGGAACACACAATATCTACAAAGCCCAGGGTTTGCTGGCCGATATCATAAATTTAGGTTTTACAAATGTACCAATGGTCTTCAACAATGGGGAACATAGGAGGCCAGGCATTTTCGCTAAAGTCAATATACCAGAAAGATTTTATGCACAAATGTGCTTTTAAAAGATAAATACTACAAGAGTGATAGTTGCACAGGGCACAGGGTGAGGCAAAGCAAACATTAATGCTTGGAATAGTTAGGGTGCTGAGGGAGACAGCTATTTTGGTGGAGCACACTGAGCACAGATTAGACAAAATGTGTTGGATATTCAGCTCCAGTGCTGATAAGGGCCAATAAGAGGCTAGGCTTTTTAGGCTGGGTGTGGTTAAAACACTGGTAAAGCTGTTCGTTTTAATGTTTCTATCTAATCCTGTCAGAATGGTACATATGTTAAAACTTATACTGCTGTCACCACTATACAGCTGCAATGGATGTTGATACAGTGCCCCCTTCCATTTCTGACAGTGACAAAGTGCAAGTTCAGACTTACAAATACACCGGAGTGCCCCCTTCCATTTCTGACAGTGACAAAGTGCAAGTTCAGACTTACAAATACACCGGTAAACTTAAATAATTTCCTGTGTTTATATATTCATACATTATATTTCTTGCTTTTGGTATGTAAATTACGTGATTTTTAAGTCTAAATAATTTTTTTGTTAATGTTGCCCAATACGTGTTATAAGTATAATGAATTATTATTAATTTCATGCAGTCCTGACGGTTTTTGTTCCCTGAACTCAAGTGAAAGTACTATAGTGCAGGATGTACAAGTTTGGACAAAGTATTACTGAAATATTAGTGAAATAGTTTCTTTCCCCTCTCTGAACTCACTGTAAACGCACTGTAGAGGATAAGCTTAAGCTGAGACGGTTAACTCAAATAAAATTGCTACAAATTTAAGTTTATAGCATCATTGCTAAAATCTTCTCAGAAACTGTACAAAGAATACCTGTCACAAGTCATCCGTGAAAAGCTGAACTTATCTAAGTGTAGTATTTCTAATGGTCAGTACTAGTTGGAAATGATCGCGCAGCTATTTTCCAATGCATATAGTCAATAATCGATCACAATTACTTCTAAAAGCGTTCAGAAAAATTTCATGTCTTTAATTTTTTATTTCTTTTTACAATTGGTTAAGATATTTCTCAACGAATGTTTCGTTTCTTTTACTTAATGTTCAGCTGAAGCTTACAAAATTTAACAAAATCGACTCGTGGTAACCATAACAGTGGTGGCGTCGTTCTTTGTCGTCTGCTTCGTCTGCAATCTGAACATCTTCATCTGGTATTTGCGGGTTTGAGTCCCCACACATTCCTCATAAGTATGGCTTAGTTCTTCAAGACTATGGAGTTTAACATTAAAGTTTGCTGCTGTAGCAAAACAATTTAATATCTTTTTAAGGAATTCGATACAATGCTCCGATCTCATTGTTTGCATGCTTAGCTTCGATTGACTCCGGATAAGACGTAGCAAGTAACTGTTGGGGGGAGGGGTAGAGATTTTGTAGTACTTGTTGATTACAGGTGCAAATGGCCAATTCTAAAATTAGATTTAAAATAAACAGTTGTGTTTGAGGGGCTGAAATTTGCAGACTGTATTTATATTGTCACTACCTACAAAAATATGAGTATAGCCTGGACAACTCTGGTCAGTCCCTTCATGTTTTACAAGATAGTCTAGAAAACCACAATGGTGCTGCATACTACGTATGTTGCAAGGTGGTATACATTCTGTCTCTAGCTCTATATTATATTTGCCAGTATTCAGGTGTCTCGTAGTTAGAAAGCTTGTGGTCAGAAATCATTTAAATTCCCAAAGATGGAACTTTCAATGCGCCCTTGACTGATAGACAACCCACAACTGGTAGACAACCCACAACTGGTAGAACACCCACAGATTTGGGAACCATTCGTGAAAACTGCTTGAATGAGGCTATTAAAAAGTTTGAAAAAAACCACCTTTGGTGAATATAACCCAGTAACCATAATAGTTTAATAGTCGCAGACAAGAAGCTGAAGAAATTTTGTTAATACAGTATCAGCAGCAAACACTTTCAGAAATAAACAAAATGTCTAAAGTATTGCCAGTCTGAGATTTCTCCTGTCTAATGATATGAATTGCCAAACTTTCAGAACCCCGAACGTCTCTTTAAGACACAGAGAGAGCTGAAGGAAGGGAGGGACAAAAAGAAGAGACTGGAAATAAAGAGAAGTAGGCAAAAGTGTCAGAAGAGGGAGAGTGTACGTACTTTACGAAGCCGTTCACTTTGAAAAGTACTGCGGGTTGGAGTGAAGACGCCGGGAGGAAGACATTGGACTGCAGATATTTCACAGACACGCTCACGCTGAATGCTTATGAATACGGCCCAAGGGCAGGCAACACTAGCCTGGCCCTCGTGATGCCGCGAGTGCCGTATCACCAGACGGGTTGTTCCAGAAGTCAATCTGCTCATCAATGCAAACGTGCGGTCATAGGAGGTCCACGTAGATGTCCCGATATCTCGCTTCCCCTTTCTCGAGACGTGGCGGTGTTGTGTGTCATCTCAAGGGAAAACATGAATTTCATTACCGCCTGTCGACTGGCGGAAGGGGTTTTTTTTTTGCTGACAAAGCTGTGTTCGTGCGAGCGTGCATGCGTGTGGGCATGTGGGTTTGAGTGCGCGCGGGTCGAGTGGTCTCCACAGATTTTCAGTGGGACCAAACCTTACACCCTTTCCCCGTCGTGGCGTGCAGCTCACGAGCCATCAAATACTATAGAGACAAGTGTAGATTTATTCTCCCTGTTACTTATATTGACAGTCTCTCTCAAACCGTCTGATAGGAAACAAGTGTCAAATTATTTACGTACCCGATTTTATTAGTCTTCTAAGTTGTCAAACACAGCCCTTACCACTTGGAAGGCGCCTTGAAAAAAGCCACCAAGTTCCCCGCCCGCCACAGTTGCAATCCAAGAAACTGCGACACGAAGAGACTAACGACTGTACGACATATTTTTTCCTTTGCATGTATGCGAATAAACAGAAAGAAAACAAAAAAAAAAAAAACTGAGTACTTGCGAGGGCGCGGGAGCGGTTTGATAGTTCGATCTTAAGGACAGGTAGGGTTTGTGTGTGATGTGAGTGAGGGCGTGCCAGATGTGTCAGGATGTAACGACATTGTGGATATGTAACGTGTGCTCCTTTTTAGGAAAAACAATTTAATTAGTATTCAACCTGAGGTCCATAAAGAAGCCTACAAAAGCAAGGGGTGAAGATTTTTCCTCTTTATTTGAGAAAGTAATGGTCGGGGGAAGGAAGATTTCGACGAAGCATTATCCGTGAAAAAAGGAGGTAAATACATCTTTCTTTCTTTCTTTCTTTCTTTCTTTCTTTCTTTCTTTCTTTCTTTCTTTCTTTCTTTCTTTCTTTCTTTCTTTCTTTCTTTCTTTCTTTCTCACTCACTCACTGAGAAAAACACCACCCACAACTATTACTTAGCATAGTCTGATTTCTGTATATTGCAATGAAAATTACAGATTATTCAGAAATTTCTAGTTTGCATTGATGTCTTACTTTTATGACTAGTGTTGCTTTAGTATGCTGTCATAATGGTTTGAGATGAAGAGTGCACCCTGATACCAGTAAACGTAATAAACCTTTTATAAATGGTTATTCTGCCAAAATATACTAGATGTTGGTCGTGAATATATTTGTACTTCTACATAGATATGTGCGCCAGCTTCAGCGAATAAAGAAGTATTGTCATTATCATTATCATTATCATTCTCTCTCTCCCCCATTCTCACTTTTCGACCTAACTAAATATTGAAAAAGTCAGTCGTCAATATAACAACATTCATAAATATAAAACAGGTGCTAAGTATGGAGCGTGCGTTTTGCGTTGTGTACAAGTTCACATGTGCGTGCAAAAGGTAGGTGATGTAGGGATATAAACAATATGCACGTTAATGTGCATACTACCCCATCTCTGGACAGGTCTTTGTGTCTGTGAACGTTCAAAAGTATGTCCGACTGTCAGTTTTATTAGTGTGTTCAGATGTGCAAGTTTGTTTTTGTTTGGGGGTGTATGTGTACTTGAGTGTGTGGTCGCTTGCTTATTCATTTATTTACTATGCATAAATATCAAACGTTTGAAAAACGTGTTCAAATTATCAAATTCCTGTTTTATTCGTCATAATGTGCATCTGCTTGTTTGTGGATTATTAAACAAAATTCCTACAAAATAAAATGTACAAACTGACATCTTCGGTTTCTCTAAAGACTCTGAGGAACAAATAATCAGATTTTTTCAGCTAATAGCTTTCAGTTTCTGTCTAAAACGCTTGGCAGTCTACCCAAGTAACAGAATAACAGAATTTATTCTTGCTTTTTATCAGCCAACTCAAAAACAGTGACCAGCAGGAAATTCATTAAACTATGAATAAGCAACTTGCAACCCCTGATCAGCTCTTCTAGTGTTTTTCACAATGAAGTGAAATGTTACCTCAATTATTTTATTACTTTTCTCTTATTTTTGAACAATTTTGAAAGAAAATCTGTCCCAAACTGAGAAACTGACAAGCGCATACATTTACGAACCAAACATTGTAATGTTAATTTATTTGGATGCAATGGTGGGACATTAAAGGTCTGCCCCAGACAATCTTCTGTGTTATTGACGTGTTAACCCACGCGAGAAGGTGTTCCTGTCTGAGAGAAGATTTGACACTCCTCCGCGACATTTTATCCCTCTGAGAAAAATTAGGCCACAGAAGGGGAAATTATAAATTATTGTGTTTTCCGATCATTTATGCCGTCTTGTGTTCCTTCGATCAACTTGCGAGCGGCCTGTCTTAACAAGATCATAGGGTAAACATGCAGTTACGCTTCGCGCAGTCTCGATCGTTATCGCTATCGCTGAAAATATCAGAGGTTGTATTTATTGTATTAAGGAGAATTTAAGACGTGACTGTGCATGCCTGCCAACGGCACAAATGTTGTGAGTGTACTACTCTCACCTTCTCTTATTTCTAAAAAAAAATCAAGCTAGTTATTAGAAACTACATATTGTTAAAAAATCTGGTTTGTGCACAGGATTTAAAACAAACGATCATCGCAGTGACAAATGTAGGGAGTGTGCGATGGGAATAAGTAAGAATTTGTTATGTTATAAACAAGGAGTTTCTTGGGCGATACCCGTGTCATAGAATATGATCATCTTTTACACACATCAACATAGTAAAGGAAGAACGGAAAAGTCAGAATCATCCTTTCAGATCGATGTTAGTAAAGGAGGAACGTGTACGGACTTAAAACACACCACTTTCTTTCTTTTTTTATTTTTGCCTTAATTTTTTTTCTTTCTTTCTTTGTGTTTATTTCTTTATCAATTTTTAGTCTTCCAATTTATGTTTCATTTACGGTTTCACTATCTACCCGTATCATTTATATTTAAAATGGAATATGGTAACCAGATGAAGGAACAGTTTTCCTAGAATCCGTGTTTGTGACGAGGTGATTGACGGTCAGACAAACAGACAAATCACGCGGTGTTGATCTCAGCACCAAAATGCAAATGCTCATTATGGCCTGTCACGCTCTCACAGAGAGAGAGAGAGGGAAAAAAATTAATGAATTTGGAGGAACATAATTGGCACAACAGTCTACAAACAGTGTTTGTTTCCAAAGCACGGGCAAACGCTTTTTTCTCAAACATCCATAGATCATCTGACTGCTGCAACTTGATTTTGTTGATTGATTTCTCACTGTCTACTTCTGTTCGATCTTCCGCTGCCTGCCAAACAGACCAGGATTAATTAATATCTGCAATGTCGTCACACACACACACACACACACACACACACACACACACACACACACACACACACACACACACACACACACACACACACACACACAGAGAACTTGAAAAGGCGTCACTGCAGGTATTGTGCACTTCTTGTCTAAAGACCCTTAAGATACGTTAAATCAGACCGTTGGTGTGATGCAAAGTTTATGTTAGTGTTATTACTATGTGGGCGTTGGCATAGTGTTAATCATGAACATCGTCATTTTACCTTCTGGGTAATTTGTTCAAACTTGTGAAGCAAACCCATAGAAAAATTTACCCCACAGACAAACAAACTTCTTTTTCTTTATATAATAAAAGACATTAAATAACCGACCGGCATTCTGGGAATTCTGGTAAAAAATTACAAATACGCATGCGTTGTTTAGTGAAGGTTAAAGTCCATAAACAAACGTGAAACAAAAAGCTCGAAAAAAAAAACCCAAGGAAAAGGATGTGGAAAGTCAATTTTATCCACTCCTATCAAATAATGTGCCTCGAGGAAATTTAAGATAACAAAAATATTATTGCATCTTTATTCGGAAAAAAGTAACGAAGGGGAAAAACGAGACGCAATGTTCATTTTCTTTTTATATGACGTCTGCTAGTCTCAGGTTCAATAAAAATGTCAGATACGAAAAAGTTCTGGCCATCATATTTTTCCAATACATTTATTAGGTTTTGAAAAATTTGTCTTTCTCTCGTCTTTTCCTTCGTTTTGTTGAATTAGATCAATCACGATCTGAATCTTATTTATACTACGTGAGAGAAATTAGAAGGGGGGCCCCCTCCGATAATATTCAGGCTGGAAAAACAGGTTTGGGTAGGTCCTCCCAAGGACCATGATACTGCGCTATAACCGATACCCACTGGTAGTAGATTTATCCAGCCTAGATAGGCTAATCCAGATGGGTACGCATGCTCTGTGAATACGAGTTCTGAAACCAGGGGCACAAAACAACCTAGATGGTGGCTGATTTCAGAGGCGGCCATTGTGGTGGCAGCTAGCGCGACCGCACCTGGCCCCGCGCCTGAGGGGCCCCGCGAAAGGAGATTCTTGTGGTACGGTATATACGTTATATAGCCTACACTTACGGGTCTTGGCCCCGCAAATGACATTCGCCCAGGGCCCCGCAGGGCCCTGCGTACTGCTAAGGCCGCTTCTGGCGGATCTCAACCACATTCAGTAAACAAATAAAGGAGAGAATAAAGTAAGGAAAAAAACTGAAAGTGTGAAACACAGAGGAAGATAGAAGAAAAGAAGGAGCGCAAGAAAATAAGAAGCACGTGGGGGAAGGAAAGAAAAATAGAAAGAAACGTGGATAAAGAAGAAAGGAAGAAAAGGAAACGAGAAGGGACGAAAGAAAAATAGAAGTACAGAGTGTGACGGAAATGAGGGAGTAGTGAAAAAAGGAGAGAAAAAGAGAAGCGAAGACGACCTCCAGAAAGAGAGTTGGGGGGAGGGGGTGAATGGTGGAGGGGAAGAGAAAGAGCAAACAGCAAACCGGCCCATCTTGTTTCACATTCTCGGATGCCCGGCCACCAAATTCATTCGGTGCAAACTAAAATAAACGTATTCTGTACGCACTGTTTTCACCGATTATTGCGCTTCCACACTCTGCTGTCTGTTCTTTCTCAACAGGCAAAAGGGGCCAGCTCGAAAAGCATTTGAAAATGTCACGTAGCACCAGAGAGGCCATTCACTTCCGGCGACTCGGCAAGCTCACACAGTAAGGCGAGCCTGCAGACGATCAAGACCATTCTTCGTGCTCATCTTCGATCTGCTGCACTTGCTCCTTTACAATCCATCTTCACCCCTTTCAGTCCATCCTCTTTCCCAAACCAGTAGGAAAGCATGAGGGAAGAACATGCAAGAATGTAACTCCTAAATATAAATCTTTGTTCCGTTGTGTTTCGTTCTCATAGTCGTCTTAAAGGGTTTCTTGCCTTGGGTAATAAGGATTTGGCGTATGTGCAAGAGCTTCTGAACAGAATACAGCTAATACCAAAGAAAATATAATACCAAAAAGACACTAAAATTTAAAAGCTTCTACAAAATCCAATAATAAAAGAAAATTCAGTGGTCAAGCTGACGATGTCGAAATAAGGTTTATGCTAGCATTAGAAGTCAGAAACCTATTTCAAACCACAAAAAATGGAACTGATTATAGTTTGGTTGTCTTGCATCAAACCTGGTTTAAAAATATTTTATAGCATTCTGTTTCATGCATTATTACCACATTTTAAATGTTATTCCTCCCACTTTCTGCATCAACAGCGATGCTGCTGCTTTGTTACCGTCACCACCACTACCACTGCTTTTCTTACTACTCCTCCAGCTCTTTTCTTACTGCTTCTACAGCTCATGTCTTACTACTTCTACAGCTCTTGTCTTACTGCTTCTACAGCTCTTCTCTTACTGCTTCTACAGTTCTTTATTTCCCACTAAATACACTGCTCTATAGGCTGTAGCCTATTATTATTTGTACAGCTAGGTCCAATAACTCAATTGACACCTATGTTTTGTCCTGTTATTACAAACTTAAAATTGCCATTAATTAGGGGCAACTACACATCAGATACCAGCGAATTCCCAAACAAGAAAGCAAAATACTATGGATCCTCTTCTTGGAGTGTGTGTGTGGGGGGGGGGGAGGGACGGGAGGTGTGTCAGATTCGTAGCATACGTCACCACTCTGGTCTCCTTTCAGGCTAGACTCTCTTGCCTCCCAGCGATTCAAACTGCCGCGCCTTCACCACTTGCCTGCACCACTTGCCAGCACCTGGGAAGTCGGCAGCTGCTCCTTTCGATGGCCATTGATCAGGTGCTGGGCACTGCTAATGGCCTGACCACCACCACCACCACCACCACTGCCAAACCGATACCATGGTCACCAGACAGACGGCATATCCGTGTACAGGCAAAAGAGGGAAGAGAGTCGCCTGACAAGTTCCTTTTTCACTTCCTCCCCATTCTCGTTTTCTTTGTCCCTCTCCCTCTTTCTCTCTCTCTATATAACTCTTGTCTCATTCTGTCTCTTCATAAAAATGGTAAAGATGACAAGAAAAAATAAAGAAGGAGAAACGTCTTCAACTTTTGCCCCTGGGTTGTAATGAGGCCTTAATGGATTTCAAATCTTGACGTGAAGCTTCACTCTTTCCCTTCATAATGGCAGTCGAATACGTCTCGGATGATTTTTAAAGCTCATTTTTAGCGCCTCTCTGCGAACTTTCAATTATGAGAGTTCTTTAAGCTTTAGGGGTAGGACGCAGGGATTAGTTTTTTGCCCCCAGTGCTGTTATGGTGCAACCTAACCTGTTAAGGTAGATGTGAAATCCTTATGCGGTTTTCGAGGTATCAACCTTCATGTTGTTTAAGGAAAACAACGAAGGAAGCTTGTTCAACAACAATGGACCTACAACCTGAGCATCTAACTGCTATGATTGATGATGACTCATGACGATTAATGATGACTAATGATGATTGATGACGGCTGAAGCTGATTAATGATGTGGTGAGAAAGTAGCGAATCGTGGTGGAAGTATTTGTGGTCAGGAAGATTTTGGAAACGTGAAGAGGTCTGCACAGGACAAAAAAGACCTTTAAATAAAAGGTGGCACGAATAAGGAGCTCAGAAAAATATCTCTTCCAGAAATGTATACAGTTGAGAAAATCTTCCATTTCATTCTTTCGCTCTCCTTCTCTTCTTGGACTCATCTTTGTCTCTGTTTTTAATGGAAAGCGTGTACGAGATTACAGAAATATGGCTGTACTTCCATTCTTAGAGTCATTAGTGCAGAGTGGAATACAACGTGTAGAAAAGCACTGATCACCCTCTGGCATATTGCCAAATCAAGTAATCCATGAGATTAGACGGCCTGACCTTTCTTCTTACCCTATGTCAGTAACCTCGTTCTTTGAGAATTGATTAATCTCTCGACCTCTATCCACACCCCTGAGTTGACTTTGATGCCAATCAACCACCGTCTGGGGTATCGACAACCTCCATAGCTGATGACGTCATCTCACACGCATTCTTCTCCCCCTAAGAACTGTTGAAAGAACACGAGGGTAATTTGCATGATACTACCTAACGCATTTCTTTTAAAAAATGGGTTGAATCCCGGGACAAAAGGTCAGCATCTTCGTGTATGTTAGCAAGTAAATTGTAATAAAGCTGATAAAAATGCTTACTGAAGGTACTTTCTTATCACGCCTGTATAAAACTACGTAAAACAATATAAAGTTTTTTATCAATCATAAACGTTTGATCAAAAATTCTCGTCATTGTGGTCACTACCATAGTCATCGCCAAACTTACCAGATAGAGCCACCACCAACATTGTGATCACTGTAATACAACATTTTACAGTCTTGAGTTCCATAACGGCAGCACCTTAATATTTTATGTACATTATACATTATGTTGTGTGTAAAACAAAAGATGCAATTTCGGTCGACAACAGCTGAGAAAGTTGAATTCGTGCGATAAGAGGTGTGCTATGCACGACGCACGTACAACCGATAAAATTGACAAGACATTCAAGATAACGACATTGGTCAGGATGATATGGAATAAACATTTATCACCTTGTTATCGCAGCTAGACAACGATCTTACTCCTTAAACCTAAAAATAAAAATGTATCGGATTTGTTGTTGTGCATACCCTATAGACATTTCAGATCATAGAGATTAGAAATTTATGTAGGTTCTTCGCCACTAGACCATGAGAGAAAATTGTACAGGATAGCAAGAAACAAGAAGCAGTAGCTCTTTGCCATTGCCTTGAACTTAGTTTGTATTAGTAGCAAAGTGTCTTGCAGTTTGTGCCTGAGGCTTTCCCGAAAAAAAAAGTTTACTACCTTTGTCTTTGTTTGTCCCTGTCCTGTCCTGGTCCTGCCCACTGTACACATTCTGACCACCTTGGAATTCTACGCGCGTTTTCTCAAGAAAGAAAATCATTTTGAGTTCTCCAGTCGCTTTCTAGGCTGGATGCTTGATCTAGTGCCATTCATTCTCGTTTATGGTGAGGAGAAGGTGATAAATCTCTGCCAGCAGGCTGCTTTCCAGCCGATAAATTTGAATAAATGATTCCGAATGCCTTCGCCAGCAGCAGATCACACAGGTTTCTCTTTCCCAGCATTTGCGAGAAGTCATCAACCACCTTATTGTTTTTTCCGAGTGTGAGTTTTATTTTCCTAACAACAGACTTGGTGATCTCGACAAGCCGGGGCCTGGTTCCCTTCCCTTTTTTAATGATGCAGTGGCTGCAAATACGGGGATATAGACTCACCATCATCCCACATGTCTGTCATTCTGGAGGAAATGGGATTTCGATATAGATCCCAGAGGGAAACTGAACAATGTTGAAAGACTGGGCCCCATATGGGATCCATCGGATAATGGCATATGGGACTCATTTTATATGACTCCAGTTGATTCTCGAATTAGTTCTACAGGTTTTCATGTGTAATATATATGTAATTACTGTTTACACATGCAACTTTTCCAGCATGGTTTGTTGGATAATAATGTTAACTTATCTTACGATATTGAAATTTTACACTATCAACATAAAAATTATTTGAAATTGATATTAATAACTTAAAAAAAATTTCAGTACACACACACGCGCCACACATCTTTGATAACGGTTTTCACTTTCCAACTAATACGTGACTGCCATATTGGACGGTGTCTGTTAATAAAATATAATCAATTATTATTAATACACTTCACATGCTACAAATTACATGGTTGCTTCTAAATAGGAATGATATATAACAAAACCAGGTATCTCCAGAGGAATATCGCCATACCGTATGAAGGGTATGTCTCAAAGATAACTCAGATATGCAGGCCAGTCATAACAAAATAATTTTTATTTAAATTTGTTTTTAAATTCTTGGCTCGGATATTTGATATTAAGCCTATCCTTGTGATGCTTTTAATGTTGCTAGGGTAGACTAGAGTAACCACTTGTAGCGGGAAAGGAGTTGGGTCGACCATCAGGCCACTGAAATACTTTTTTAATCACCTAGTTTTGACTAAATAAAGGAGACTAAATTTCAAACTGAAATTTGAAAACCGTTAGAAAGGACATTTTTGTAAAGGCTCAATATGTTTTGCAAAGTAAGTTCCTATCATGTCTTCATAACTTCCTACTCTGCACACACTCCAGCAGTGTCAGAAGACTATATCTTGCCTTGACTGCACCACAGAGTGAGCGTTTAAAAATATTGGCCTGTTGCACTCTCAGCTTTAATAATCGTTGAATAACAATAAAAATTTCGGCATATTAGCTGAAGAGAGCTTGTTTACCTGAGACCAAGACAGATCTTAGCAAAGATGGAATGTAATTTCAATAAAGACTTGAGTAAAAGATAGGAGGGTCTTTAAAGTCAATCTTTTTTTTCAGTAAAACTCGAATTATCTTTGAAAAAAAAATTCTGTCAAAGCTGAGAAAATAGAGTGGATGGTAAACAATTAAATATTTAATATACTTGGCATCCATGGTCAATCTGTCAACGGCCACCTTTTTAGGTGAAAGATGAAGTAGTTTTTGTTAGGAAGCCATTTTTGGCTGGTATTCTCACAATCTTTATGACCTGGGGGTGTGACACGTATAATGCATGACTTTAATGATTTTTGTATTAGTCTCAGGCTTATATTCCCTGGCAATGCTGAGTGTGTCTTGTACTTTAAACATACCTAGATCAAGCTGCTAATTTTTCAAGTAAAATGGAAACTTGTCCTAGCAGCTGAATGAAGGCAAATCAAACATCAGTGAACTGCAGTTCGTACATTTTAAACAAAGCACGTTAAGATAAAATTGTCCAACTGGAAATCGTCTGAGCGGCTGAAAATGTAGAGTGACAGGCCTGCGTCCACACTTGCGTGCACAGACACGCATGCGCGAAAGGACGGCGGAGAACAAGGAGCAGATAAAACCAAAGCTTTTGATGGTAGCTTGTCGTCGTTATTGACGCAAGACAGTGCTTCTTCAGTAATCAGCTTGCAAAGTTTCAGTCTGCGCATTATAGAGAACAGATTCCTCACATACTATTGCAAGCTAAATTCTGTGCAGACATCATGTCATTGAAAGTACACGAGCGTTTCAACAACTGCAAAAAAATAGAAGAAGATAGTGACAGACAGAGAAAGGGAGAGAAAAGGGAAAAAGTATACAAAACGCAGTGAACAGAGAAGAAGAAGACGAAGACGAAGAAAAAGACGAAGACGACGACCTTTTATGCTGAAGAAGAAAACGAGGAAGCTAAGGCTAAAGTTTCGTTAAAAATGAGGCTCTAATTGACACAATGATTCTGTAAGAGTCGCACGCCTTGGACAGGTCTTTGTTGGCGCTAGGTGTCTCTGCAATGCTGTACTCCCGATTGACGAAGACGATGACGACGAAGAAGAAAAAGAAGAAGCATTTCATGCTGAGGAAGAAAACGAGGAAGCTAAGGCTAAAGTTTTGTTAAAAATGAGGCTCCAATTGACACAATGATTCTGTAAGAGTCGTATGCCTTGGACATGTCTGTGCTGGCGCTAGGTGTCTCTGCAATGCTGTAGTCCCGATTGCAGCTTGAGTCCTGTCAATGTTCACCTAGCCAAACATCGCTTCACGTACTAAAGAAAGCATTTAAACTCCCTAGTGTCTTATCCTAGTGTCAAATCCCTACAGACATCCTCAAAAAAGTAAGTGCGCTTGTGTAATCGCACTTTCGTTGAATGTAATGAAGAGGTCAGCAAGCTTGTCTTTTTAAGGATGAATGCTTCCTTTCTGGGTGTGGGTCGAGTGCCATCACAGTTAAAACCTTCTGTGATTATTCCTCTGCACTTGCCTGAATAGAAATCACAAATCACACCGTGTCTATATGTCTTTTAGATTCCTATTACTATTTTGGGAACTGAGCTCTCAGGACCGCAGTTTGATGAACGTTTCGACACTAAATCTTCTTCTTCTGATGGAAGAGCTCCACCCATACTTGCTTGGCATTTAATCTTGCGTAACTTTGCTCTTCGTTAATTTTATGGTACACATTCTTTGTTGGAAAAGGGGGAATGAAAATATGTGACCTGAAAAAGTCCCTTACAAATATTTTAAAAGGATCATTTTGAGAACATTTAATGGTATGCCCTACTACTTGGTATGCTGTCACGAATCCAACAGCAAGAGAGAAGCTAAGCTGACAGTATGATTGACTCTTTGTTGAATTTTGACAGCAAGTATCAAGACAGTGACCACGAACTGAACCGATGCAGTTTCTACACTCACCTACAAGAACTGTCCGAGTTCTGTGTTGTCAAGATAGCAAGACTAGCCTTAGTAGATCGCGTAAATCAACACTTTTGAACACGTTCTAGTTTTGTAAAGGGACATGTAAACATCTAAGCCTGACAATTAGATTTTGTTCGAAATACTCAGAAAGCTCTCATTTTTGGGAAAACACCGGGTGTGTGAAAAACAGCGGTTGATATCAGGTGGCCACTCCAACAGCAGGCTATATTGCTGTCAGTATAGACGGGGTCAAGTCCTCCCTTGAGCAACGAGTCCTAGGTGGTTATGTAATCGAAGGTCATGTGGATGCGCCCTATGAGAAGCCACCTATGGTCTATATTTCCTGGGTATAGGTTGTAGAAATGTATGAAATAACTGACAGTCCCATACACGGTGTTTTGTATGAAAAAGCTAGAAGTAAGAAAAATACAAACAAACCTAAAAGGGAACAGAGAGGGTTAGGTAACGCCTCGAGAATGACATTAGACTGATAAGCCACACCTGAATTAATGAGCCACACCTGCAGCCAGACAACAAGAAAGCACAGGCTAGAGAAGAAGAGGGAGATATATCTGGTGAGAACCTGTCAGCGGCCCATGGCCTCAGAAAAGGGTGGACACCAGAAATAAGTGTCAAACATATTGTGTCTATCTCGTACGGTCTGGCCTGTATATTTCTCTCTATGTCCGACCATTAGATTGTCCGATTTCTTGTCAAATGATCTACTGTAGAATTGACCCTTATTCTCTCCTGGTATTAAAGTTTGTGTTCATGCGTTCATATGTACGTGCCTATGTTTGCGCGTGCTTCAGCTCGCGCACATGTATATGATGCGTGCGTGCGTGCGTGCGTGTGTGTGTGTGTGTGTGTGTGCACACGCGCGTCTACTCATTACTCTGTACACGCATGCGTGTTAATGAAGAAGCGTCTGCGTATGTTAGTAATGAATGTGTTTGTATCCTTACGTGTGATTGGTACTGAATCTATGCACTTTGCATGAGGAGGGAGATAGAGAAGGAAAGAACGACAGAAAGACGAAGAGAGAGAGAGAGAGAGAAGTATCGATTTTATCTGACCGATCGCTCCTTAGTTCTTCTGGGAAAAAATCTACAAGAGTTTTACTGATCACACCACCAGATGTGATACAGAAAAAGGTTCAGTGAACTAATTTCTTTTACACCTTATACATTAAATACTTCCTTTTTTTAATAAATGAAGAGTGATCATTTGGTAGCAAAAAGATATGAACACGTAATTATTAACACTGACAACAAATTATGTGTCAAATGTCCTACCACTGTCTCCGTCTGTCAGTCCTGAAGTACCCAAACTCAAAGTCAGCACGGGGATCCACCTTTGTCCAGTTTCCGATGCAGATAAAATACCTTTCATGTGGAGGACAGGACAGAATAAAATATAATGGACATTTTATACGAGTTCTGACGAACACCTGTGCTTAGATCAAACGCCCGCTGTGTCTCCGTCAATACTCCTCTCTTTGCAAAAGTGTGTACAGTGCAATTTTCCATTGACTTTTTTTTTTCTTTTAAGACCTACTGAACCACTAGCGATCGCCATCGTAGGCACAATTAGAGGCACGAGATGCTTCCGTTCGCTATGGTTTTCTTGTGTCGTAATATCGACCATGCCTTATCAAAAGGTTTCTTCCAGTATCATCAAAACAATTATCTTTTTTTTATCTTGAAAAGTGCTGTGTTGTTTGGCGGTTTGTTCACAAGACTTATTCGTGCGTGCAGGCCAGGGTCTTCTTTGGGGACAGTGCCGGAAGCTATTTTTGGAAAGAGCAACCATTAGCCGCATCTGGTATCAAGATTTTTCAGGTCAGGTGTCGCAGAAAAGGGTTTCAGTTGACTCTTAATGATAACCACCGTTGCATTTGTCTCTCGTTTCGTTCGTAGTATCAGGACTTGTAAGCTAGGTGTGTGAACAAATCAATATATGAATGTTTTCGAAGTACGGTGTATAAATCTACGTTCTCCGTATGTAGCCTGATGTAGATATATAGATGGTTTTTAGAAACATAAACTGAATCTTGCAATCAATGCCAAAAACTATTTTTGCGTAAAATATTTTGAGGGCAATGTTTTCCTTCCCAAGTAACGATATTCAGAATGCAAAAAAAAGTTGTTTTCTTTTCCTTTCTGCGTTTTTGTGCTTAGCCGACGTGTTTGAAGCAAGAGTGATCTGCAATGCAATGCTCTCATTGAGTTTTATTGTTTAGTTTTATTTCCCGTGGACAAAACAAGTTTTCGAGAAAATAAAAAGTGGAGACGTGCAAGATAAATTTTGTTTAATGTAAATAGGTGGGCGGCACGCATTATGTTGAGACTTAAAGGGCTTCTATGACATATCTTACTATAGAATGTGAATGAAGAATGTGTACAAAAGACCAGAGAGAGCAGAGTGTACAGAAAAAGAGAGAGACTGAGAAACAGAGTGGTAAGAAGGGAAATTAGGTAAGGGTTTCGAGAACTTGTCAGCTAGAGAGCTAACTTCAAGGGGAGGAGAAAAAGGTCAAAATAACTACACAAAAACAGCATCACAAGTCTCTTGTTATACAAAAGAGCAGGGTCACCTGCTCAACACCACAAATAAGAAAGAAAGAGAGAAGGTAAGGAAACAGAAATGAAAAAAGAAAAAGAACAACAATTGAATGGGGCATTAAAGGGAGTGAGAAATCGAAAATAAATATACAGCTAAAGTTTTGTGCAAAATCTTTTATCTGAAAGCAATTTTAATGAAATTTGTACTGCGTGATGTCATTCTGTGGCTGTGATGTATCCGACATGTTTTATATCTTAATAATACACATTGATAACCAACGTGATGCGTTTTCTTATTATTGACGAACAAGAACAACAGAAGAAAGTATTCTTATTTTTTTTATCCATAACAATCATTTATCAAAACAAAGCTTGGTTGTAGCATGGGTTTTAGTGACAAATCGGCTTCCTCTGACGAAACCCGGTAAAAGCTGTTAAAGCTATGACAAATCAGATGTAACTATTATACATTTCTACAATTCTGATCACTCAGTACACACCGCTTTTAAGACAAAAGCGTTCAAGGGGAAGAGTACAGAGGGACGGAGTGGAAGGTCTAGAAGTAAGTGAGGCTAATGCAAGTGCAAAAAGGTGAGAAGAGCTCCATCAAGGGCGGTAAGTCGTGTGCTTGAAAGGAGCTTCTGGAGAGACTAGAGTCACTGAAGGTGGCATCTGCCCGAGGAAAAACAATCTACTGACGTTTGCCGCCCTCAACTTGGAGTTTACAGTATAAAAGATTTCACACACACACACACACACACACACACACACACACACACACACACACACACACACACACACATATTCATACAAAGGTACACGTGGAGTACACATCTGCTTCTGACATTCTGATCATCACATCACAAAGCAGCAGTCTAGCGGAAGTAACCATGCAAACACTTACACTTACGTCTATAGCTGTCACATGTAACACATATGCTTAACACACCTACAGTTGTAACAGGTAACACTCATGTGCCTACACTTGTTTACAAGCAACTCTAACCATTCTACTTATGGACAACTTTATAAGGAACTATATATATATATATATCAAAGGAAGGAATCAAACGTTACGACTTAACACTAACTGTAGATAAGCTGTACGTTAAAATGGAATCACAGTTCTTAAATGGCTTTTGCTCACATCTCCGCAAGGCATTAAATCACAGACAACTTCAGACTGCAAATGTCCTTGACTTCAGATGTAATCCTTAACAGTTTTTAGAAGAATAACCACTATCTTGCCAGTCTGACTTAGCAAGGATCTTAATTTAAAAATTAATCATTTCGGCTACAAAAGTGTTTCTCCCCATTCAGCTACCAATGGTGAAAGACATATCATCACAAAAAAATTGGAATGCAAAACGTGTTTTATGCACAGAGTGGAATGTACTGTTCAACAGTTATCGAGTCATTTGACTGTTCATCAACAGGAAAAACAAACTGTTGGACAGGCAGCCATTTTCTGATAACTAAAAAATAACACGTTTACATTTAATCAAACATAATTGTTATGGAAAGAAGGAAACATAAACGTATTTTCATCGTAAAGTGTCCTAACCACAGAGAAAAAGAAGAAATGGACAAATAAACAAAGAAAGAAACAGAAAATACTGTAGTTTTGCTATAGTTGTTGTTTTCGTTGACCTCGTGCTGTATCTTTGTCAATACGATTGATGATGCATGATTGATTAAAGGTAACGTACGTGCCTACAAATAACAAAGCTCTTTTTAATGGCAGTTGTTAAAAGATTCAAACGCAGTGGCTCTGGAGTTTTACACTTGCCTGATGATACGAATAAACAAAAAGCATTCTACTTCGTTCATGTTCTTTCGACTCAGGGAAATCATCCACATCGTATTAAAAAAAGACTAAAAGACGAACAGAAGAAAAGACCTTTCTAACACTATGTTTGAAAATGGACACTTGTTTTGCAAGAACCGTGATGTACAAAATATCCGAATACTTTCTGTTGAATCGCGTCACTAGGGTAAGCATTCGATTCTGATTAATTCCCCAACAAAGATTTCCTTACGTTTATATTGAAACGGGGTTGTCAGAACAAGTAAGAGAAAATGTACTAATGATTATTTTGGCAATTAAAAGTTTATGCATTCGAGGTCTTAAGAGACACTTTTTAGTTGGGAAAGTTACATTGTTGCTTTAAAGCATTCTTCTGAGTAATTAGATCTCAATTCGTGCATTTCTTAGAAAAAAAATTGCCAGTCTGTATAAATTCACTCATTCATTCGAGTCGTCGTCACGTAAGGTGTTAACGTGGCAGAGAGAAAGAGAGTCGATGTCAAACTCACTTCAATCGCGTAGACCTTGTCCAAGGTCGTGTGGTCCACCTGAAGGCTAAAATACTGTGCGGTCTGCATCTTTTGATCGTGTTCCAGTAAATGTCACTGGCTTCGTGTGAGATGTCCTCGGTATAGTCAGCCTCGAACTGGTGCCGCCTTCGCATCGTCTCTAGCGAGGGATCATTCGCACATGACTAACGTTGATAAAAAGAATAGGGTTCCTTGCCGTAGGCATAGTCCACATCGCCCGATGGCGGATAGCAGTCAATTTCACCGCTGTACATAGGTCGTTGGTTGCTGATCTTGAGATGGTTGGCAAAGTTGTCTTCTCCGTTCAGGGGTTCGGGTTTTCCGCTGACGCCCCCGTTCTGAACATACGTCTTATAGCTGGGTTGACCAAGCTCGCTATGCTCGCTAACCAGCACATCGTCCTCATTGTCAAACCGCTTGTACTTGTACACATGCCGCAGCATCAGCAGCACGGGCGCGTAGCCCACGTTGGTGAGAAAGATGAAGACGTTCAGCCACAGGAAACCGATGGCGTGCACGACGTTGCCAGCGACGACAGGACCGAAGGCGTAGGCCAGTGAGTAGGAGATGTCCGCGATGGCGTACACAGAACCGTAGACAGAGACGTGACGCACATCCACCAGGTAGCCCAGCATGGGCAGCAGGGCCGTGTCCACCAGCGCGATGCCGAAGCAAATACCCATGATGGGGAAGATGAGGACGAAGTAGGCCTTGGCGAAGGGGACGAAGAAGCAGCAGATACCCTCCAGCGAGACACCAATCGCTGCCATCAGCCACTGGTACTGCGGGTAGGTCTTGGCTAACTTGACCGTCAGGTACACACCGCAGATGTGCGGGATGAAGGCTGGAAGCCACACGAAGCCGATCTCCCACTCGTCGGCGCCCATGCGGTCTTTCATCCAAAGCGAGATGGTTGGCTCCAGGAATGCAAGCGAGACGTTGGACATGGCCAGGGCCCCGGCGCATACGGCGATGTAAGGGTCCATCAGCAGTCGGTAGATGGGCGTGCCTTTGGGTCGCTCTTCGGGAGCCAACATGCTGCGCTGCTGCCGCACGGGCTTCATCACCATCAGGCACAGGAAGCCGTCAAAAAGAGAGATGAAAGCCAGTAGCAGGAAGGGGACCACCTTACCGGCGAACTCGTACAGGATGCCGCCAAGTGGTGGCGCGAAAAGGCAGCCAAAGGAGATAAAGGCCTGCGCAATGCCCAACGACTTCGTCCGCTCAGACTCTTCCGTGAACCGATCGGCGATCATGGCCAGTCCTGAAGTGTCGGCAAAAGCGGATCCCAACCCTTGCATGGAGCGTGCCAGGAAGAGCACAGCGTAGCTCTCACCGAAAGCAAAGACTGAGGTGGAGAGGAACATGATGACTAATCCTATCATCAGCGGAATATCGTAGCCGATCCGGTCCATCAACGTGCCGGTAAACGGGTTGACGCAAAGCTGGATGATCGCCTTCGAGGCAAAAAGAACCCCAATAGCACCTCCCTCGTTGCCGTAGCTCACTGGAGGTGGAGGCAGCTTCCCCAGCGTGGGTGTCACTGCCCTGTAGCGAGTCCTGTTTTGTAGCCCATCCTCATACCAGCTGGAGTTCCAGGTGGCCAGTTCCACGTACATTTCCGTGACCGTTCCGTCCAGGACGAGCTCGGCTTCCACAGGGACGACTTCTTCCGGTATGCCGTTGATGGTTCGTAGGAAATTAGGGATGATTGGCACGATGACCATGTAAAGCATGTTGTCGAGGAGGAGAGCGATGCAGACGATGATAAGCACCAGGCGGCGCTGCGATTTCGGGTTCTTGATCTTGTCCTGGAAGCGATCCCAGACCAGGCTCAGTTTTGTTGTGAAGGTCGGCGTGTACCCCATGATGCAATGCTCCTGCGCTTCCGTTGACGTTAATCACTACAAACAAAGAAAATATCGCACTACACACCAAGGATCCGCATCAGTCTGCGCTTTAAATCACTTCACTGATATCTGAATATCAACCTTTCCTCTCGTATCTCAGCGGTGTATTACACACTTCTCAAAGTTTGAAAGCAGAGTCACTCGTGGTGGCAGCCGTCAGTTATTCTCTGCATTGTTCACTGTCTTTGAAAATCCAACTATCGGATTCTGTGGTAATCAACAATTTAAGTACGTTTCTCATACAACGTCAAAAACTAATTGTCCAAGGGTTTCCCACTTTCCAAGGTAATTTTTTTAAAGATATGATCTCTATTTTCTTGTTACGCATAGGCGTTTTCTAATTTTAGTATAAGCGTAATAAAATGGCAAATAGCAAAACAAACAAAAAGACTGCACAGCGTCTGAGGAAAGGTGAATCCTTCCAGACTGGTGTTAACGAAGTAAGCATGTAATTATCTGCTAACGCTGAGCTCGTATGTTACCGAAGACCTCTGTTAAAAGGTCCTAGATTTAACTTTGCGTATCTTTTGGCAATGTTCCCTGTGAAAATTTGACCAGCCTGAGGATTTTGCAACTAGATGACAATTATTAAAACTACCCTAACGTGAGTACAATGCAAGTTAGGCTATTTATATATTAATTATCTATTATTTCTTAAAGGTGAATAATGACAACAACAAAAATTGAATTATAAAACGATAAAAACATCATGTGAGATACAAACACAAAAAAGACTTAGCTTACCTCTCTGATTCTTGGATGAATAACAGAAGACTCCTAAACGACTACTGAAAACGATGGTCGATGACTAAGTAGAAGTTTTTTTTAAGCACAAGCCGTTTCAGTTCTTTCACTGTCTGTGCACTCTGCCAAATTTCAATGTACTTTTCACTATGAAGGGTGCACTGTCCGAGAGTGTCGATACTCTTGAAAAGTTAAAAAAGCCTTACCGAACTGCAAAACAGCAAAACAAGTATTTGCTTCACTTTCAGTCACTTTTCTGGGCTCTTTAGACTGCGACTTTCATTAAAGTTTTCCTATTATATGGTTTGTTAAAACCTCCAAATAGCGTTGGAAACGTTACCCTCTTGTCCTGCACTGCAGGAGATGAGCGCTAAATATATCGTTGTAAGACAAGGATTTTTTTTGCCGTCAAAGAAAGCAATTTGTGCCACATAATGTGCGTTGCCTTTTTTGCTTACAGTTGAATCCCATTGAAGGATAACGGTTTTCTCATGGCCAGTCCAAAGAGTTTCGTTGGATTTGGTAGAGAGTAGTTTTCTGAGATATACTTGGCAGCCTAAGACTTTGCCGCGCGCCTGTGCACAGAGCCTGACGCACGCCACAAACGCCTGCAGTCGCCTACCTCCCGCCTCTCTCTCTCACACACACTCTCGCTCTTTCTCTCTACGCACTGCTTCCCCAGCACAACCAGAGCAGCCGTTCTATTACTGCCACACAGCGCTGCAGCCTCTCTTGTAGCAGCGTCGCCTCGCCCTCGCGTTGCTGTGCGTTGCTGTCTGCGTGGGTTCCATGCAGGAAAGCAAGGATTTCAATGCGCGCTATCGCGGTCCCAAACTCCCACCCGTTGCCCTCTCCTCTTCCCCCTCGCACCTCATCCTCACCCCCCTTTCCCAATGTAGCGTCCCTCATCGCCAAAATCGATCAGAGTATGAAGAGGGGCTTGCCTCGCCTCCCACCTTCTTTGCTGTTGCCGTCCCGAAGCCAACTTCCTTAAACTTTCCCAACAGACATTTGTGTCAGGAGAAAACTCCAAAGCAATCCCTTCTTTTGAAATAGGCTTAGATACGACACAGATGTACACACAATTACTTTGTAGAATGAAACAAAATCCTTGAACACTGTATTTGAATTTGCCAGTTATCGTCAAAACCTCGTGCGAAGATTTTCAGTAACAGAGAGAAGTGTGTGTGTGTGGGGGGGGGGGGGTGAGGCCGAAGAGACAGATTTTTGACGGCAACCTATGACATATCGAAGACTTGACTTTGTGAGCCAATTTGATCATGTCAAAACTCGCCCAAATCTATGTACATATTCTACAAAATGTCTCTGGTACCTAATATCCTAACGGACAAGATGTCTTCTTTTATCCGACTTTTAACCTCGCCTTTGTTGCTGCCGTGCGCTAGTACTAGCACATGTTTTTAAAGGACTAGTGGGGTGAAATTTTTTTAATGATAAAGCTAAGTACATGATACTAGCTCCTCAAATCAAGGTGAATTCACCACTTTCCTGCTTGAGATATCCTCTTACAACGATCACTACGCATATCCAACAACAGTGGTAAACAACAAAGATGTCAAGATTATACATGGATACGTTTACGTTGTCAAGGTCTCAGTCAATGGAAGAAATGGGAACGAAAGAGGAAACACATATCCAGAAATGTTTTTAAAAAGTATTTTGCACTGAGCTTAACCCGTCATTAAAAATGATTTTCATTTCAGTAGTCTTTTAAGTTGCTCCTAAACTGTTTATTATCATCGTGTCCTTTTAATTTGTTCCACGAGTCTCTATTTCTGTCAATAAAGGTGCTCACAATGGCAGGTCTTCCTGAGCAATCTATGGTTACTTTTACGTACGAGAAAGAAATTCTACCATTTTTATGCAGCCTAGTTCTGAAGTCATTAGCAATGTGATTACACATGAAAGCTTTGAGTGAAGAGTTTCTCATGGACCTTTTCATCTAATGCATTCAAAATTCAATGACCTTGGTATTATGGTATTTCTTGAACTTCTGAGAATGACATTTGCGTGTGTCACTCCAGACTTTTTAGTCTCCCATTAACCATTGCGTCTTCGAGGTATTCTAGTGCAAACACACTTGTGCGTTCCGTGACCAAGAGAAGACAATTTGCATGTTGGGGGGGAAGGCCATGCACGCACGTGGGCTAGCTCAAGTTTAGACCGCAGTCGGCACGATAGTTATCCCACAGGACCCCATAGAACCACACAGGACCATGGGAATAGTCAGGCCTACTACAGCAGACACAAAAACAATACGCTTTCTTAACCAGACACATTTTCCAATATTGTTTGAATATGACGATCAAGTAAGTATTTTCCAAATGTAGTCACATGTTTGATAAATTATGTCGGGTTGCTTAAAGAAATGCCAATATTCGACAAAGATGTGACACGGTGCTAGTGAAAAAAATGAAGAAGAAAGAGTGGAAAACAAAAAGAAAGAATGGAAAAATCACGGAAAGAAAAACAAAAATAATGAAAGTAAGTACTCTTTATCATTCGAAAAATAAAGAACGAATGAATAAAAAACAAGAAAATATAATAAATGAAAGACAAGGAGTAGACATGACTGCAGACAGAAAACCAAGAAAGAAGAAGTAAAAAACTACAGTAGGATAAGAAACGTGATCATCACGTAGTGAGTAATCTAATGCAGTGAAAAGACAGGTGTTCACAAGTTCGATTAGTGCAGGCAAATGTGAGCCAGGGCGAAACAGCGAAGCGTGGAGGTCCCGCCGAGAAAATAAAAAGTACCACTGCATCCACGAATTAAACGACACGACCACAAGTATTTCTACGCGTGTTGGTTAAATGGGTGCTTGTTGCTAAAAAGCATGCATTGTTCTTTTTGTGTTTCGTCTAATTCTTCGTCCCGCCATAGACAGATGCAGAACCGAATTTGCTTATCGATCCTGTTATTACTCCTTGACAGATTCATGACTGTCATTAGACCATTCCGCTTGCGCTGCCTTTGCTTGATGATGAAGTAACAAAGTACTGCAGTTAAGGTGTTTGTGCCCGTACAGGCACATCACACACTCACTCCCCCGAAAGTCTACACAGACAGGTCCACACACAGTTTCCAGAGACATAGTGCAAGAGTTTCGTTTTCAAACGAAGCTGGATTTACCCGGACATTGGCACCGTACTTTCGAGATCTGGAAGAAAGCCAGGGACAGTGAAAAAGATGTTTGCTTCAAGCCACATGCGCACCTCCCAGTGAATGGGCGTGAAATGGCGGGAGGAGGAGACTAAAGGAGGATCAAGCAGACTGCGCCCATAATCATTACAACGCTATGCCTGTAAGGGGGTTGCTGTGATAAACGGTGGTGGGGATTAAAGAACAGCAAATATGATGGACAAGGAAAAAAGTAATGTTAATGTTTTATGGCATGCATTTTAGGGGACCTAAGACCATCGATCTTCAAAGTGTTATGGAAGCGTTCAAAATCATTCCAGTTTTCGCAAAGTTGTTTTAAAACACAAAGAGAAAACAGAAAACCGCGTGGACTTGAACAAATCTTAGGAACTTGGCTTAAGACTAGAAAATGTTTTTTCTAAAGTCGGAGGAAAATATGAACCGCAAGTACATAATAAAATTAGACAAATGCACAAGTTCACGCAAACAAAGAATACGGATTATGTGTTCAGCTCGGTAATTGCCTTCAATGCTTACACTGAAGGGGAACAACATCAAGTCACAGCAACGTTAGGTTGTGTTGACGGTTATTTCTAAGTAGTCAAGTTAGCTAACTGCTTGGTGGTGCCTAATCGAGTGTTGCCCACTTGTAAACAGAGGCTACATGCTGAGAAAGAACAGTGCGCCTGAGACGAGATCTGAACCCAGAACATCCAATCTTTACTGTACTAGTGACAGGCGCTAGCCGCTGCGCCACCGGACCACCAACACCAAGTTGAGGGACTGTGCAGTTAATGTCATATCCATTAAAAGTGTTTAAATCCTGTTTTGTGCACTTTATGATTCTATCCAGATTCAACTCGTGACCTACCTAGGAACAATGACAAGTCTTCTGTGTCCACGAGAAATGCTGTCCCGTAAATAATCCCAGCTGCAGGGTCTTCTAACTCCTCTTAGTTCTCAGCTCAGGGCTCATGAAATGTTCACGAAGCTAACACGATTTTTTTTTATCCTTTAACTTTAAACGGTACGAGCAGTATTTGTCTTCCTGAAATTAAGCATTTTCATATTTGCAGGCATGAAAGCATTTTTTCTGAAGTAGACACGTACATAGTTAATCTCAGTTAATGTGTATGATATCCACAGAATAGCAATCAAAAGAATATTAAATGACCATGGAGGAAGCGAGAGAAGGATGAATGGCATCCCCAGCACGTTCACTTACAATTAATTATATGGCGTTAGTGCAGCTGGTATTGGCGGGATCAGTTTGGAGATAATCCTCAGCCAATCCCGGCTCTGGTTAAGAGTATATACGGCTTTGCTGGCAGTGAGCATTTCCTCAACAAAATCCCAGAATTTCTGCATCAGAGAAAAACTGTTGGAGATAATGGCGTATCTGCACTTATAATACTTGGAGAAATGCTGCTTTTTCTTCAGATTGCTTTTTTCTCTGCCTAATGGCGAGTGTTATTAACGTGTGCTTTTGTATTCTAATCGCTGCTTCCACTCATTGACAGCCAGAAGGCGGGAGCTGTATGCATGAAGCGAAGGTAAAACATCGTTCCGGATAAATCGAAGGTAAGCGAAGTGCCTTTGTAGTTATAAAGCGGCGTCCAGACTCACCTGATGTTGCTCTACCTGTGGGACTGTAGTTATAAATGAATGGCTAAAATACTCTGAGACAAAGTAATATAAAGCATTATCTGCGGGTTCTAATCAGTGCGTGCTAACTACGGAGACGATATGTGTTTCCTTGACTTTCTCTTATCCTCCAGAGTAACCACTTAAACTCACCTGATGAACACGTTGCTAATAAGATTGCTGCATGGGATCTAGTTCAGTATATGTTTTCTGTATTTTAGCTTAAAAATGGTATTGTTGCTCTGTATTTGTTCTCAGTTTTAAATGTACCCAGGAATGGTCGTAACGCGATATTGTTTTGTTGCTTTTTATTTTTATCTTGAATTTACATCTCTTTCTTGAGACAACCAACCAACCAACCAACCAACCAACCAACCAACCAACCAACCAACCAACCAACCAACCAACCAACCAACCAACCAACCAACCAACCAACCAACCAACCAACCAACCAACCAACCAACCAACCAACCAACCAACCAACTTACTACCCAAACTAATATTTTTTTCATCTCTCTGATATGTTTTGCTTCATATCACTTTCTGGTCCTATTAAGTAGTCTTACATTTGACACGAAGAGTTGTCGTTTATTAGCTTTTACGTTTCGGTTACACAGGAATCCGAGAGAAGACTTTTATCTGATCCTCCAACGCAAGCCCGGTGGTGTGACCAAATGGCTATATTGGCCATATTTCCTGGCAGTGTCAGTCAACATAATTTTGACTTGTTAGTGATTGATTTTGAGTGGGCGACGTGTGGCGCGAAGGGGGGCAGCAAACAAGATAATTTTACAGATTTGCTTTTCGTCCTTTTTTTTTTCCTTCGTCTTTAAGGGCAAAAGATGATAGGCATTAACTGGTGAAATCAAATCGGCTTCTTTTGTCCCGTGGACTGAACAAACATCCGAGACAGGTATTCTTAGCCTTTGTTGGGTTTGGAAAAGATTTTTCGTACGATCAGGGGTTTTGGTGCAGGACTTCAGACACGCAACCACACCCCCTCTCGCCCCCACACGCACATGAAGGCAAGCATGAACGAAATCTGACTCATTCTCCCGTAATCAGTACTTTGATATACAAATGTTAGCATACAACACACCTGCTACACGAAGCCATATACAAAACATATATTTTCAAAATTTTAATATCTGTATTTTTTAACTTTCCGTATTTTTGAATTCGTTTTTTACACATTATGGTAAGAGTCGCGTAAGTCTGTATTACTGAAAATATGATATTATTTTAAAATGTTGGGGTGAGGGGATAAGCTGAAGGAGGAGCTATACGTTTCCAAAGGAGGCCGTTTGTATGTATGGCAGTCTTTAGACATCATCGATACCTGGCTATCGATCTACCCCTACATTAGAAGATAGCTGGGCTCTGGTATCGACATTTATCTTAAGGTGGCTCTCAGAGAAGAAGGAGGATTATTAACGGATATCATTCGCGCCGCCTTAGCCATTAGCATTACTGTTTCTTTTACACATTTGTTAGACTGTTTCCTGGTGAAAAAGGAGTATCTTTCTGCCTTTCCTTGCTCGAGCTTATCGTAGAGCTAAAACCTTCAATGTTTGTGGAATACAGGAAGGTCTTTCCTTCTTCCAGCAGAGCTAAAAGTTTCAACGTTTGTAAATACAGAAGGGTTGGTAATCAACCACACAGAACGACTGACTTTTATTTTTTTGGCAAAAAAATGGAAACAGGAGAAAATATTAAAGCCTTGTTTTTCCTTTCTGCGTTTTCCCGTCACGATTTGTCGTAAACTTTGAACAAATAAAGCGAGTATACTTATTCACAGATACATATAAAAGAATTATAAAAACATAAACATTATTTTATAATTGTGAAAGTTATCGATAAAAGAATAAGAGATGATAAGAAGACAGCACACTAGATAAATTGATTACTATAGCTATCTGAGTGTAACACAGTGTAACATTTACAACTGTAATATGTGAGCTTCTAAATACTGACTCATACCTGGGCGTCGTAATGTAACACACGTGACTGGAAGTCGCAATAGAACACAACTTACTGTAATATTAAAGAACTCGTTGTAGCGATGACCACTCACTGTCACCAGGCCTGAAATAGTGTTCTTTACAATGCAGAACGATGCCATGTAAGGAGGGGATTTCTAGCTCTGTTGTCGCAGCTTCAGTGACTACATCAGTATAATTAGTGATGAGGGTACCTGTCTTGTCTCTTATTGTGCCTACGTAAGGTGCAGTCTGATGGCGCAGTGGTATGCGCCTGGTACAAATACAGTTAGAATTGGCTGTCCAAGTTCAGATCTCGTCTCGGGCACGATGTTCTTTCTCTGAATGTGACACCTGTTTACAAGGCCGGCTGCTTTACCGCTATACAGTAATCCCCCAACCACTTGCGCCTTCTTAACACACTCCTGGTTACTTGAAATACTGTTGTTCACTTAACTGATTGCTGATTACTTAAAATATTAGCGTCTTTACTTGTACTCGTATTTACAATTTCAGTACTTTCCTAACACAACTTTGGATATTATCTAATAAACATACTTAACAGTCTGCAGGTTTTTTAAAATACTCCAGGTAACTTAACAGACTTCTTAAAATACTAGTACCTTCTTACCATATTGCTGGGCACTTAAAATATGTGTGTTTTACACATAATTCTGTTATCTTCTTGACAGACTTCAAAGGATCTAGAATAATGCTGCTCGCCTCATTTGCAGATCATCTAAATATTAACATCTACCCCCTTTTATTTGCTCTCTTTACCGGCTGCCAGTAGTGGACCGTATAACCTACAAACTTTTCCCTTTGATTTACTCTGCCGTTTCTGGCACTGGTCCTCGGTATCTCTCAGAACTCGCTCTCATCTATAAGCCTGCACGACTTCGTCGCTCATCTTCTGACACCAAGTTTGTGCTAGTCCCACTAAGACAAAGACGTATGGACTGAGGTCTTTCTCTTACCAAACCTCATGAACTTGGAACGAATTACCCATCAGCCTTCGACACTATGATTCTTTTTCCACCTTTAAGTCGAAACTAAAGACGCATCCTTTCAGAACAACTTCACTTCACTGTCACCCTGTCCTGACCATCAGCGCGGATAATGTGTGTCTGTAATTTTTGTTTGTGTATGAATGAGTATATGTTGTAGAAGTGAGTGTGTTTGTTATATGTGAATATGGGTGCGTGGTCTTTTGTGATTCAGTCTGTATATTATTTACGTCTGAGCAAATCAGTAGAAGCGCGCTATATATAAATCCTTACTATTATTACTGCTAAAAATACTTGTGCCTCTTAGCAGACAGCTGTGTATTTAAATTTCAGGATAAATTCTTAACGTAGCTGAAAGGGTAGGCAACTCCAATACCACCTCCAGCAAATTAAACAGGACAAATGTGCGATGCCTACATCTCCCTAAGTTTCTAACCCTTCTTACAAAACCCCCACCTTTATCAACCACCCATGATTTGAGAAATAATATAAAAGAAGAAAAATAAACGGTTTGTAGATCCGGAGAAAGAAAAAGATGAAAGAAAAGATAGGGATTTATTGTAGAAATAAAAATGAAAACTGTCTTGAGGTTGGCATCCGAAATCCCACCGAGTCCTAAATACGCTTCCAAAGTTTAGATTGCACGAAGTTCCGCTTGAGCTTCCGTTTCACGGCGAAAAGAAAGCTGTAGTCAAATGACGTTTTGTTTGAAAATTTCTCGGCTAAAACCTCCAAATCATACTCAGCTTCTTCCCGGGTCTTGAGTTTTATCTCTCTTTGAAACAGCGATCCTTCCTCCCAGACAGCGTGAAAGATTGAGGAAAAAACACCACATCAAAGCAATTTAGAGAAAAGTGTGCAATGCCTTTAAACTCAAATGACAAAAAAGACAACGTTCCAAAAGCTATGTAGATAATGACCAAAGAGACCAGAGAGAAGAAAAATGGATAGGACCGGATGAAACGAAGAAATGAGTGGATGAAAATCAGGAAAGAAAGAACAAAAAACCCCGGGAGGATATAAAGACAGGGAACCCCCCCCCAAAAAAAAAGACTGAGACCAGAAAGAAATGAAGGCAAGAAAGAAAGAAGGGTAAGAAAAACAAACGAAAGAAAGACAAACTAAGCGGTGTATGTCAGCGAGGGAGCAATGACAAAGATTGGAGAGGGAAACTTTACGCCTAAGCCGAAGAGTCTTAAGATTTTTGGCACAGCTGTGATTAAGACATGCCACAGCTGTGATTAAGACAGGCCACAGCTGTGATTAAGACAGGCCACAGCTGTGATTAAGACAGGCCACAGCCGCGCAGGCCATTGGTTAAGTTGTTCTATCAATCCATGACGCAAGGTTCTTTGCACAGAGAATAATTGACGGCTTTCCTGTCTAATCAGCCAAATCAATACCGTCGTGTTTATCCTGCAGCGGCGGCGACAAAGATTCTGTCAAAGGTAACCGAAATGACAGGTGAATAATTCATGCTGGTGCCAGTGTCGGCAATTGTTGCTGGCCGCTATAATTTGGCCACCAGTCCGTTCTATGTCGGCACGCCACTGCGCACGCCGCATGAACTAGCGGACACTGCATGCTGGGATAGACATGGCGGAAGACAAGCAAAGTCGGGGGTGCCTGGCGCGATATCATGCGTGCCGGAAAAAAAAGAGATTAAGACAAAAAGAAAAGGAAATGAAATGAATGACAGTAGGAAGCGCTAAAACGGAAGAAAAAAAGAAAGAAAAAAATGTTAGAGAAGCGGACTCCAAAATGTCAGCAAAAACAACAGAATATAAAATGTGGTGGGATATGAGAACTGGGATGTAGCGCTTACATTCAAACATAAGCAATGAATTTTTTTGTAGAAGGAGCGGATGTAGAAATCGACGGTTATGTTTAAAAATTAAATTCTTCAGCAGAGACCTCCTAATACATCCTTTTTTATTGTTTTCTTATACACAATAGTTTCCATTGATCATTTGTCTGATTGAGTAATTAATTGATTTTGTGTCTTTGTTTCATTGTAAAATATTTTCGTCATTTTTTTAAATTTTTTTTCCTATTTTCTAGAACTTTTTCTCTTGTATGGTGTACTATACATCAAGGGGCAGCTTTTAAGGAGGTCGCTTCAAGATCAACAAGGGAATAAAGTGTTGAAAATCTGTAGACATTGATAGTGCTTCCTCACAAGCAATAAAAACAAGAAATCTACGAATCAGAAAAAAAATTAATGTGGAAACACACTAAGCTAGAGGCACACCGTTTACACGAACCACTGTCCCACACCGTGGAGTCGGGTTAAGGCTGATCGATTCCCAGACAGGTTTGCCACGTAATTACGTAATTTTCTCCCGAGACCATTGTTTTCTACGTGTAACGTGCATAATTACCGACATGTATACGAAGAGGATTGATAGCAGTCCGCCATGTGACCTCTTAGTTGCTGGTCCAGGGCCTGACCCTCGCAATTTGGCGTATGGATCTTCGCGGTTCCGGCTGCACTTATCTATTCATGCACCCACCCACACACTTCTTCCTCCCCTTGCTGTTCTGTAGACCGCTTTTCTGTCATTTTCTCGTCGTTTCGGGTAGTACCTTATGACGTCATAGATAGCTAACAACGTTTTTTCAAATTTAAATTTGGGTCAGGTCGTGCGTGTTGTATCTTTTGTTGTTGTTGGAGGAGGGCTGCATAACAATCGCGACACTTTTGTCAAACGAATTTCTTCGTCAGGTGTCAGGGATCTTTGTCGCAAGGGTCTCGTTCTAGCGGCGCAAGATCAAGAGTTGCACGCGCAGTCGAGTAATCTCATTAGACTCTTTCAAGTGCCGCGCATCGACAAATCGTCATGTCAGGCGGGACCTCGTCTTTGTGTCAGACGACCAAACGGCTACACACCAGTGACTCATCAAGGCAGCGCGCCGTAGCCCCTGCGGTCAAGCGTGCTGAATCACGTGATGTCCTTCAGTAACCAGAACCAGCGACTGTCTGACGCTGCTATTCCGTGTATTTGCGAATGCCACTGGGCTTTTTTTCTTATCTCTTCTTTCGTCTTCGTCTTAATCTAACATATAAAACGCGGTTCTGATAAAGACAGATTTTGACCTGACCATTCAACTCTTATGCTGGTTCCACGCCTAAATACCGATCTACGAGACTTGGTAAGCGACATTTGTAGAAAACACATTGACAATCTTGTTGAAGATGATGTCAGTATACGAACTATAGGCATATGGACTACAGGTCTTCGACCTCCACAAAAACCTTCCTAATGAGATGTAAGAGTGCTAGACAAGTTGTCAAAACCCATAACAACCTTTTTTTATAGTATTAGCATCTTGTGCATTTTTCTGTATACCAGATACTGGTCTAAAAATAATAGTCATGGGATATGGGATGTTTTCTAGAGAAAACCAAAACAAAAAAAAAGATTTATAGCGTTGACCACTTGGGGCAAAACCTTTGTGCGGCAATCTAGAGAAGAAGAAGAAGAAAGGCAGCCACTCCCTGCCCATGGCATTTCTCCTTCCTTCCCGAGATGCAACGCTCTCGTGGCTAGGGGAGACAAGCAAAGGTTAGGAAGAGAGGAGTCCGCTGCCCCTTATCTGTTTCTGGAAATAGTCCCGCCATACGTGTCGTCTGCTGCTGTTGATGCTGCTGCCTCTCGCACCAGTGTCTTGCTGAAGATGATGAGCGGCCTTAACAAAGTTTTCGACAAGAAAGGAACGAATTGGGTATGTTGAGCGTGATGGCGGTGCTAGTGGTCGACCTGTCATCTTTGGTGACACTAATGTTGAAGACCCTTATTCATGCAGCCATCACCCTCGTGCCCAGCACAGAGTAACAGACGAGCTTTGTCCAAAGGGGATTTGTGCTGTGGTTACTGTGTGCTGCTTGTTACTAGCAAGCCATTTTCTGCATCTTGTATAGTCTCCACTGAACTAGAGCCTTAAAACCTGAAAGCATTTGCAGCAAGCCGAAATGACTCATCACAACCTACAAGTGCAGCGCCAGACAAAAGCTTGGCTTGGACATCAAAGCCAACATTTCAGAAATCTGGATCTGCACTGTACCGCGCCTAGACTAATGATTATAGACTACATTGATGTTTTTCCCACAAAATATATTTTCCGTCTGTGTTGCAGGTCTTTGTGGGATCACCACTGAAACAAGTTATGAACAGGAGGAGAATTAGGTGGAGGTCGAGGGAGGATAGAAAAAAAACTAAATATAATGCCTGGTGACGAAAGCAAATTAATAGCTTTGCAATAAAAAAAAGCACAGGCTCAAATGAAAAGTCTGACCTGGTACACTCTTTTCAATATAATTTTGTGGGGACCGCGTCTTTGAGAAACAGCCGTACAAAGTTTTTCTGTGTACGCCACACAAGGGGATTTTATGGCAAACTATTCGTTAATAAATTATTGCAAGTTACTGAAAATAACATTCTTTTTCATTGCTTTGGTCTGTTTTTATTCTTATTTATTTTATTTCCTTGTCGGGGTGGACGGATGGTAGCTGTCGTAGTAATGGTATATTACCAGTGTTCATGTTTAAGAATCTTAAAAGCGTGAAAACGAAAGACACATCAAAGAAGGAAATTATGAACAATATTCCAAAGTCATGCAATCATGTTGTCAGACATTCCTTATCATAGGATGTCTTACTCCACCTACCGTCATAATGAATAGGAAAATCAGTCCTATTTCGGAAAGGGTGAGGAAAAGTGATATACATTAAAACTCGGCAAGAATTACGAATTCTGAATTACAGCAAGTATTCCGTTCAGCGTGACAGATGTACTATAAATAAAACGGACATCACTTTCTCTCTATCTCGCTCCCCATCTCTGTCTTTTTTAATTAGTCAATTAATTTATTGTATGAACCCTCTATAAGATACCGCTCAATAATTGTTCCGCCCCATCGCGTCTTGTCACAAGTGATTGACGCTAACTCTTGATCACGGCCATATGAAGCGTATCATCATGTTCTTTATAAAAGGGAAATTATTCTAAATTACACGTGCATCTTAATTCAGAGATGAAAGAACGAGAAAGGAAGTGCAAAATGATGCCATTCCCACTGTCCGTTTTTGTCCCCACAAAAAGAAGAGAGACCTGAAACTTCTTTCATTGTTCCAAAGGTCAGAGGAAAAGGCTTAGGAAAAGATTTTTTTCTTTTTCCCCCGTGTTTGCAAGGTCTGCTGTTCGATGTAGAGGTTTGTGTGTTTTAAAGCTTTTTCCTTTTAATAGAATTTTCTGAAAACTGTTTGCGTTTAGATTAATTATTATACACACGGTTATTTTGATTTCCGTCACGTGAAATATCGTTTGTGAAGTAAGACACGTTGATCCTTGCCTTGCACCCACACATATAACTGATTTGATCAGACTAGTGATTATCTGTCATCATGAAGCAGAGAAAAACAGAGCGTCCAAGAACATTAAATTGTTAGTTAGAAACATGGTTTGCACTAAAACGTTGCTGTTGAGAATGTTAAAAATGCTCTTATAAAAGACATTTGTTTCTTTTACATTTAGAAATTGTTTTCACATAAAATGCGGACGTACATCGGAAAACTGCTTATGATGGGACAAGTAGTTAAATTATATTTTCTTAAATAATAATTTCTGTCTTTGAACAAGGAAATGATGAAGCCCCATGCACTGTCGATGGCTCTGACCACCTTTTTAAACGACGACGCCGGTCTTTCAACCTCTTGGCCTTTGTGTTCCCCACAAGTTATCGAGAATGCGTCTCGCGGCGAAGACAAAGACTACAGTGCGCATGTCTGTGCACGTGGCGACACTAGGTGCACCCACGCGACTGTCAGCGTGCATGGAGAGACTTTACGATAGACTGATTTCACTACAGACAGTCTGTACCGCACGAGTAGCTGTTAGAACTATAAAAACGTCTACATAAAGCGTAAATTTGTTTTCGAAAATCAAAAATGTTTCTTTAAATGACAGGCCTAATTAATAATAACGAATTTGTGTCTAACAGAAGACACAATAAGTTTCACTAACGCCATGCCTGTACCATTGAAGTTATATATTATGAAGTGTGATAGATAATCTTCGAGGGAAAAGCAGTGGCTTTACTCAACATAATTGAAGAACCTTAAAAAATCAAGTATACACTTCACGTTTTGAAGAAAAAGATGTTACGGATGTAATTTGAATGCTATCACAGAACGGCTGGTAAAGGAAAATACACAGCTGCAATGCACATTTCTGAGCAGATAACCTGTTGTTTAAGAGAATACAAGCTAGCATTGTTTTCATGAGTACATACTAACCTAACAATAAGTTAAGTTTGAAAGCCTTCAGAATCAGACTTGGTCATTAAATCATATGCTACGCATGATTGAAAGTGAAATAATAAATCACAATCACCCATTTTCCTAAGAAGATTATATCTCTGTCCATGACCCTGAATTTTAAGTGGCCCCACTTAAGTGGCTGTTTCATCACTTCTTCGTAGACATGAACTATTTTTAAAAACCCTTGTTCCTTAGCCACGAACTACACAATAAAGACCCGCAGTCGACCTCCCTACTGAGCCTGCAGCTGCGCAGTGCTCCCAGTATGGCGGGGAACGACTGCCCTCGCTCTTGGGTGCGCCTTTCTGCACTGTATGGCGGCAAAAACTACCAGCTAAAATCTTAAGACCCAAGATTCTGAGATCAGGCATGAGTCGGGCATTGATTTTTGTTGTTTTTTTTTATTTTTTATTTTTTTTTCCTCACGCCTGCCTGCTTTCCTTTGGTGTGTTCAAATAAATCTCTTCCCCTGCTTCTCATTTGCTCCAAACTATCCTAGAAACTTTGCCCAGCAGTACGAAATCGATGTTATAACGAGTCAAGCAGGGGTCAAGAACTTATCCGATACTTCTTTCTTCTGTACCTGCATCGAGTTTTGCCACCCTAACTGTCAGCGGCAGCTCTGTTCGAACAATTCCTTCTGCGGGCGTGACGAAGGTAGCAGAAAACATATTGAATGACTTGTTCTTAGCGCAACAAAAGCACACCTGTTACCTTGTCAATCTTCATAAGATGTCAGCGTTCCAGGTTTGACCTCCCTTCAAAGTGGATCTCAGAAGAAGAATGGAATTCTTGGAAATAGGAAAGGCTAATGTCTTTAAAATGTCGTTTCACTGCAAAAACGTCCCAGCTACGACTTACAGAAAATCACACACCTATGTGTGTCTGCAAATAATTCACCAATGTTGAGAAACATACAGAGGAATGTGTACAGATTGATTGGTCTTATATCAATCTAAATTGTCACACGATCTTAAAAAAAATACTACTGTCTCGAGATATGCGTCATGAAGCTATTTTTTTTCCTTTTAAGAAACCTCCTAAAAAAATCTCCTTTTCCTGACAGGATCATGCATATGTGGATTGATTTTCCTATCAAGGCTGGGTCTTAAGAGTACATAATTATGTTTGCTGCTGCGACAACCGCGACTATCTCTGCGTAGCTGCGAGAACAAACACACCAATATTTCTTCTTTGGCACCTGGCAAAGAGCTGGCAAAGAAAGAATTTCTCTCGACACAAGAACGAGACGAGAAATGTACACAGCATCGAGCGCCGGCGAGCAGCAGATGCAGTTTTCGCACGCTTGCCTGGGAAAGCAAAACTTACAAGCAGCGGACAAGCTGACAGCCAAAAATCAAAGGTGCCTCTGAAGCAAAAGAATAATGGGTGTGCGTGGCCTACGCATGAACAGCGACCTGTGTCGGTAAATGCGGTGTAAATTGAAGCTATTCTGCAAGACTTGCTTAATGACTGTCCTGTGTTACTGGTCACCGATGAAGGACGAGGTCTGGAGCTTTCTTTTTTTCCTGCAGAAATTAAGACCGCGAAAATGTCATGGAGGGGCAATTTTCTGCGAAAAAGCAACGGTTTTGAAGTCTCTCATGAACGCGTGAAGAGCTTTTGCTTTTGATGGAATATTCTTATCGCTGGAGTTGAAGCTCACTTGTCTTTTTTTTATTTCTTTTTCTTTTTTTTCTTTTTTCTTCTCATCTCAGCGTCTTTCTGTCTCCTTTTTCATAATCTTTTCCGTGTTTGTCGCATATTTCATGACTGTATTATGTAACTCTCAAATATAACAGAAAATGAATGTTACCAAATTGAGCACATTGTCTTTACGGAGCATTCTAGCAAGTCTTTATATTTTAAGACAAGCTTTCAAGCGCCCAAAGGCTAATAATCTTCTGTACTAAAGTTTTCATTTCTTAAAATTATATATATATATATATTAAAATTTATATATCTGCGTGAGTGCGTGCGTGCGTGCACGGGCGTGCATTCACGCACGAGTGTGTAAATGAGTGAGATAGCGATTGACATAATGATGCACACTGTGGCCAAAAAGAAGGCCCGTTAAATGTGATTTTCCTGAACATATGCATTGGATTTACACAATACTCTGTGATTGGACACTCTCTTAACATCACATCCTCCAGGGCCACGCAGCACCTCTTGTAACAGCGGCACGTGACCTCCCTTAGGGGAGCTTACTCTCCCGTCATTTTTGCAGCCTCCGAAGAGAATGATCCAATATTCTTCCGGGAGCCCGAAAGCACGCTAGTACGAACTCAAAACCATCGACAGAGGCTGCAGAAGCTGCCCACTATTTACAGTGACAAATTGAATTGAATATCTGTTTACTCGCAGCCCCTCAATGGCAGACATCCCGGGCGCTCTACCAAACGTGTTGGTTCGTCAAACAGGGTGCGGTGGTTGCGCAAACAGCGCTCTTTTCTGACAAACTCGGTGAGATGCCCGACAGCTCAGCCACTTCCACGTAGAGAAGAATTGTCAGACGCGAAAAGGCGGCTGAGCCGACCGCTGAGAGCGGAAGGAGTAAGTAGATTGGGGTGGGGGTGATCTGTCAAGCATGGGGTAAAGGGGCAAAGAACTTGGAGAGTTTGGTCCCCTCCCCGAGTGACGACAAACAAACTAGATTAGAGCACTTGAAGGCGACTGTTGAGCCTAACGGGACGTTTGGCTGCAGGCCGTTCCCTGATTTCCCTCTGGACGTGGTGGCCATTTTATCGCCGGGACAACTGCCGGTTCCAGACTGTTTGATCATGGGGCCAACTAGGATCTCTTTTAATTTTCGTCTCAATGAGCCTGAAATCGTTCTTCTTTTCAAGTCGGCGATGCTGTTGTGAACAAATCAAGGATGTTGCAGGTGTAGGAAAGGCTGCACAATCTTTCTATCCCTTTTTTTCTTTTCTTTATATGTTTTGTTGTGTTTCATGATTCTCTGTCTGTTTATTTGCATTTATCTCTCTTTCGCCTTTCTTCTCTCCTTCCTCTTTAGGGACAGCGTGTAGTGTCATTTTGCTCCCGGAGATCAAAGTCTTGTTCACTGGTGCCTCAGACAACCCCCTCTCTCATCCATTGCGTCGTCCGGTCTGTCATTTCAGCCAATCCACTTCATTAACACGTGATGCAGTGCACATCAATCTGCTAAACACAAATTAATTTGCGTTTTATCGGCTTGTTCGCTTCTGTTTTACTGCAGCAGAGACAAGAAGTTAGATCCTTTCCGGCGAAAAAAAACGGAAAATGTGAGGTCAAGGGGATATAAGCTAAGCTGAATTTATGGTGCATGTTAATTCTCCGCTGGGAGTCGCGGTCTGTCTCCCGCCATCGCGGTGCTGCGAGGTATAACCACGTGCATTGCCTGATCAGCATGTGGAGGGTTAATGGCCAATCATAGGGCCCCGACCGTCTAGAGGATCTGCCATTTGTCTACATGAAATGTGTCTGTTTGTATCTGGCTACATAAGCTATCGGTCGGTCAGTCTGGAGACAAATGCAGTGTGTGTGTGTATAAGAATACACTGTCTGTCTGTCTGTCTGTCTGTCTGTCTGTCTGTCTGTCTGTCTGTCTGTCTGTCTGTCTGTCTGTCTGTCTGTCTGTCTGTCTGTCTGTCTGTCATAAATAGTCGTCTGCTTTCCATCGAGTCTCCATATCCTCTATTCACGCCGAAGATTCCTTTTAAAATGTTCCATGTCTTCATTCACTGGTTTATTCCTCTTTGATCAAGAAAGATGCTGCAGCTGAAGGTTTAAATCCTTCTCGCAAACACCAAAGGTTAAACAGACAATGACTGACTAGCGCTTGGAACTGACGCCTTGGAAAATACGGACTTCTGTTCAGTTAAAAACCTGTTTTTTCCCCTGACAGTCACATCCTTCGGTCACTGACTCGACCGGACTTTAATACCGGGTTGTCAAAAGAACCTCTTGTTGTGTCTGTAAGTTGCGTCCCAAGATTGTAAAGTAAGAGGAAGAGATGATAAGGACGAAAAGGATGTTCGCATGAGAAAACAGAGAGATGTTTACTGACTACGCCAAAGACGAGACGTATCCTGTTCAAAGCCCCTCCAACCGGGTGTGCTTCTTTGTTCTAGGCCGAGCGTCGTGTACATTGATTACACCCTAGTATTGATACAGCTGGCCATTGTCTGGATTCGGTCCCGCTTTATTCCGCAGAAAATCCAGAGATGAATTGGTGAGGTCCTCCGAAGGCCTCCGGCAGGAAATCATTTAGCGGCATACAATATTGGACTTGTCAGAGCAAAATAGTAAAGACACTCATCACTGCACCAACAGTGCTGTGAACCGGTCTGGGACCCAAGATTCGTGCCTAATAGAATAATCGTAGCCAACGCTTGGCTTTTTCTGACAGTATCTTGCGCCTGTTCGTGTTCGTGCATGCGCTATCAGAAAATTCACAAATTTTCAATAAGAATAAAATCATGAATTTATTTTTTTTTCGCATTCTTTCTTTCATTTTATCTAACGGTTCAAAACTAATCTGTCATAACTGTAGTCAGTTTCTTTCCTCCCTAATTTGCATAAATTGTTGTGTTATCTCCCTCCCGTTGTCAATCACAATCGCTGGCTCTTTTTATCCTCGAACACAGGATTTGAGAATCTTTACGGAATCGAAGTTTCGTCTTGTCAGTTTCGATGATAGGCTTCGCTGCTAAGTTTTCGAATAAAATAGGCTCATCCCATTAAGCAAGTGGCAACTGTCACACTGCTCACAAAAAATCACCTTCAGCAAGTGTCTTTTACACATTTTAACTGTTTTCTTCACAGAGTGCGGTCTCTCCAAGCTCACGAAGACTGACAGACTTACGGGGTAGGATTAGAATACTCCAGTAAAACACTACTGATCCTATAAAGTACTGGTAGGGAGGAATGATTTTGTAATGATTTGTTATAATTTCTGGGAAAATTTTTTTAGCTTGTTTGAAATGTTATTTTCTGTTTTAATTATGGTACAACTCGATACATATCAATAGCTTCTGTTTAATTTTACTTTGCCTTAAAGACACAGGAAAAAAGTCTACTTTGTTTTCTGACATGCAGTTTGTTTGAACTTAAACCTCCAGACATCTTTTTAACATGTAACCTCTACAAATACTCATCAGCAAGACACCAAGCTTAGTGTTGATCCCGCCCGTTACTAACTTACCTCTCAAAGCTTTGACTATACTCGAAGAGCCTCAGAGGAGCAAAGGACTTTTTAGTCAAGGCCCCGAAATGGCATTCAGGCGACCACCGACTGTTAATCATGGCTTCACAGATTGCACAGCCTGGCAGATGCCAAACAGGACTTTTTTCTCTCTCTCTCTCTCTCGGGCACTACGCGCAAGAACGAAAAGTGATTTATTGCAGTAGTGTTGCCTCAGGCTGGACCATGTTTCAATGGTTATCTCGCTCTTTCTCAGCGTGTAAACGTGAAGTGAGCGATTAGTGACTATCGAAAACGCAAATAACACCGAGCCGATGACTTTTAGTTCCTCGAAATGCTGTTGCCTGCAAGTAGCTCTGCCCAGCAGATGGTGATAGTTTTATCAGGTAAACTCCGCCCTTTGAACAGCTTCACACTGGATCTGCTCACCGTAGGTTACCTTTAGTGGTGACTCAAAAACAGTTTGTTGATGAATTCGTGTAAGTGTTTGTGAGTGTGTGTGTGTATGTATGTATGTATGTATGTATGTATGTATGTATGTATGTATGTATGTACGTGCGTGCGTGCGTGCGTGTGTGTTAGTGCAAGTAAGCTCAATCTCTGTTTGTGAGCATGCACTGCACATTGTTCTGCTAATGTTAGTACGTTTCCATGCCTGAGTCACGTGTTTGCAAACTCTCTAACCCTTGGCATTATGCCCACGCAAAAAACTACATTTGAAAATACTAAATCTGAGTTATCAGAAGAGTTGTACACTTCTGTACACACTCAAGAAAACCAAAGGTTCCGGGGAAACAAAAATCAAACTCGTGAGGCACCGTATACAGCCAGAGGTCAGCACGACGATCCCCTCAACCCCCACTTCCAACCCACCCGACAAACTCTCTCCATCCCTGCTAGCTAGGCGGGCGGAGCTGTACCAAAGATCTAAATAAAGACTGCACACTCTGAGCCGCAGTCTCCTGCCACCATCGATCGGGTGGCTCCGTCCCGGGATGCAATTTTGGGGGGCGAGGGACAAGGGGCGCCGGGCAGTCGCCTAGCCGCAGCCTCTACTCTGGCACTTCCTATTTGGCTGCCAAGACACTGCGCCGTTTATCGTCTTCTCTGCCCTGCTTTCTGGCGCCCCAGCCACTGGGCAAATATCAAAGTGCAGTGCCTTCAAAACTTTTTATAAAGGAAGCAAAAAATGAGAAAAGAGGAAAAAAAATAAAAGTAGCTTCGTTAGCCCACTGGTGAACAGGAATTCTAGGGGGTTTTGGTTTGAGGTGGGGTGGGGTGAGAAACCTTAAAAGGGATTTTTTTTTAAAGAAATGGCAAATCCATATAATCGACAATTTTGTTGTACCGACTGAGTAGTACTGCGCCAAGCTCATTCAGCTACATGTACAAGATAGAAAGAATAACTCAGACGGTAGATGCAACGAAAAGGGATGTTATGTAGGATAAGTCGGATATCACCTCTTCCTTTGTTGTTATGCTTAATCCTGTGTTTCTATTTCTGCTTCAGTGCTGTAAGACCTATTGGTTAACAGTGTATAACATGTGCGACAACAAACATGACATAAACAATTCTCTAGAACTATCAGGTTTATTTTCCCCGTTCTTAAGGAATTCTTGTATGTTTCGAGCAAGTGTAGTAATGATTGTCGTTCTTGTACACAGATGAGACAACTGTTACAGAAATAGGAGTCAGAGACAGACACGGGCTCTCCCTTCCCCCATCTCATTTTAGAATTCTCCCCTTAAATAAGCCAAAAGATTGGCCCAATAAACGAGTCTGTCCCTCTTTCTCACATTTCTCTCTCTCTCTGTCTCTGTCTCTCTCTCTCACACACACACACACACACGCACACACACACACACACACACACACACACACACACACACACACACACACTCACAGAGAGAGAGAGAGAGGATGGGAAAAGATAATCTGAGAGCGGGATAACTAAGAAATGACTATGTGTATAAATAGTACCTTTTCTGTACATTTTGTGCTCGTGTTACCATTCCTGTTCACATCTAACCTAAGTGTTACTTTTCCTAGATATGCTAACCTACGTGTTACCATTCACTGTTACATTTATGTTTATTTATAACCTGTTACAATTCCCCTACAGGGTGTACCGACCTGACAAGAAGAGAAGCATGGTGCAAGGGCACATAGTCCGGACGTGGCTGTGTTTCGTGACTTTCTGAGCAACAGCTGTAAACCTGCTTCACTCTGCACCCAAGTCGACCAGACTCTTCGTGACATTATCACCAACGACCGTCTGGTGCATACAAGCTGGCGTGCTCTGTAGGCGTGAGACACGTGCACAGAGATAGTTAAGAAGACTGAGCTGGCATTTTAAGATTTTAGTGGGGAAAATAACAAAGAAAGAGCATGAACTTTATTCTTAACCTTTTCCCGACTCGAGGGGGAAAGAAACTCTCAAGGACGCACCTTCACATCCAGTATAGATCTTGTCGGAATTTCCCCATAGTATCCCTTAGTGACAGTTGAAAAGACATCGTGGCCCATTATCTTAAATCCTTTCGGACTCCACACCACCGTGACAGAGTCGATACATGTTTTCCTAGATACTGTCTTGACCAGTGTTCTGCACCTTTTGCGTCTCCGTGGTGTCTTTCTTGTTCTTTCAGGGCTTGGCCAAGGGAAGAAGCCACAGTATCCTGTGAGCGCCTTTGTGCGCTGCAGTCTCTTTCACAGTCAGAATAATTCTCTTGACCTGCTGCTGTATCTGTCACGGAGATAATGCAGTTTCTGTGTCCTGTTCTGTTTATTTGTGCTGCCGGCTTCCTTTTGTACCAGAGAATTCGGAAGTATGGCATAAATGCCCTTTGGTACAGAGAAACCCGGAAAAGTAGACAGGAAATAGACAGGAGGCGCGGACTAGATGCTAGCATGCACACTGTACTCACATACACGAACACACACACACACACACACACACACACACACACACACACACACACACACACACTATCTCTGTGACAAACGCACATATACATACATGTGTATGCACACATGAAGCGGCTAACAAATGACATTTACCTCAGTGAAAATTTCAATGTGTCCTTTTTCGAAACGAGCAGTGCTTTTTTGTTATTAAGTTACTTCACTTTTATTTCTTCCTTTTCTTCTTGTTCGTCTCCTGTTCCTTTAAAAGAAACTACTTCTGCCGCGACGTAAATTCCTGTAATTGACTTGTCTGGCGCGGTGAAACAGTAGACAAACTTCCAAGATCCTAAAGGTGCAACCCATAGCTGAAGATGAGATGACCAAACACTGCACGGCCTGCAGGAAATAAGGCTAGGGAGACAGGCTGCATTACAGAGCGAGACTTTTTGAAAAAAGATATATGGCAAGGAGTCCCTGTGACAGGTGTTAAAAGCTGTTTGTGAATTGCATGTCGAAAGGTGTATCTTACAGCACCGCAGAAAACTGTCTTTCATTTAATAGCCACTGAACGCCTTTTATGGCTTCCTTCATTATGGAACCATCTCCCCGAGGGAACTGTTAAATATATCATTTTCTCTCCTTCTCTTTTTTCTCCTATTCCTCTTCTCTCTCTTTGTTTGAGTGTGTGTGTGTGTGTGTGCTTTTTATATTGTTTCTTTTTGTAATTTGTAAATGTCATCTTTTATATAACATCAGACAGTAAGCAAGTGTTAAATACGCATAGAATCTTAAATCCTTAGCAAATCGGGATGAAGGAAATCGAATTTCTTTATGAATGACCTTTATGACTTTTTACAAACTGCAAACCTTTAAGCACATTTCTCCGCCAGTACAAGGCGAAGCCTAGCTTGATAGTTCACTACTTGTAACAGCAAAACGAATAACAGTGAATCGAATAAAACGAAAGTCTTCTTTTCAAAAGTTGCAAATTCTCCTTAGGCTCTCTTAAGGAGGCTTTACCGCCACACCCTCCATTTTTAACTCCGCCATTGTAGCAGATGTGAATGCATGGATAGACACTCATGCATGCACACACACAGTGACGTAACGCAGTCCGACCGACTGACAGAAAGAATTTCTTTCTTATTTGAAAATTCCTGCGTATACAGCAGGCAAACAGGGCTGGTGTTCGAAGCGCATGCGCAAGGTTCCTTGTGCACTAAATATCCGGGTTATGGACTGCGCATGCGCCCACGTCTCGGGGTCGCTGCAGGCCCGGGGTATGCAGTGCGCAAGACATGAAGCAGCCTGGCCATTATTGGCCACTGCTTCTCGGCAACCGAGAAAAATTGGCTGCCTTTACAAGCTCCCGACAACTCCAAGCTGGCGATTCGCGTCATATAATAGGTCACAAACAAGGGTGGCGATTTGTGGTATTCGCTGGCAAGGAGCGTAAATTATTCTAAAGCGATTACAACTCACAATCTCCTTTGGGAGAGGATATGTTTCAACGTACTCACTCGGGCTGGACCCCGGCAAAAAAAGGGAAAAATAGAAAATAAATAAAAATGGGAGGGATCCGAGAGAGGCAACGGGTTCTGCTTTTCTATCTAATCTGGGGCTTGGCAATATTCGTCTTGCGAGGACTCGTAATATTCTGAACCTGGGAATATTGCAAAATCTGGGTCACTGTAATGGGCGGCTGCTGATGAGCGAGTTTCCAAAGTAGCCAGTCTTTTGATGACGCTGTTCTCCTTAAATTAAGAATCAGCTTTATTAATTTGCAATGGTCCTTCATTTTCGTATTTATGGCATTAAATAATATCCGCGATAGAACACTATTACAACACTATCGACGCCTCGAGTGTTCTTAGCTTGCCTGGCTGTCGACGCGAACAGCTGTAAAGAACTGGAAAACAAACCCTCAGCTTTCGCTGCACTTCAGGATTTTTCATGCTCCTTGTACCCTAGCAACTGCCCCAAGAGACTAAACACTCCCTCGCCCAGCCTGTGTTCCCTCAAAGTCTGAATGCACTTGACGCTAAGTTGCCGTACTTTATTTTCAGTCACATAAATCGTGTTGTGAGCCTCATCAGAGATTACTTAAAATGATGATATGATTAAAGGGGTGATCGAGCTATTGGCAGACAGGTTCCGTGATTTAAAAAAAATATCTTTATAATGTTTCTATCCAGTCTGTAGTAGCGGCACTGGTAATCAAATAAATGATGAGTATTTTTTTAATATTTTACATGAAGACTGTAGCGTCGACGCCTTTAATTATTATAGTTAAAAAATGGTGTTTCTTCAATCTGTAAGCTGATCGTTCGTTGGTAGGTCCATCACTTAGGTGTGTTGCATCTATGATAATAATGATAGATAGATAGATAGTGCTCTAGCAAAACACTGATGTTCTCTGAGCGCTGCTTATATCAATAAACAGACTATTATAAAGACTACAAACTGCACAACAAATGATCACAATGATCACAAGACGATAGATGATATGGAACAGGATCCAGGCTAAACAATGAGCTCTAAAACTCTAGATATTTAACAAAGTTGTTTAAAGGGTGCATGGGAAGGAAATTTCAACATGTTGATGTCAACAGACAAAAATGCGTTTACCAAACGTTGTCTTCCTGGCTCTGGGAACAAAAAAGGAGGCGATTATTTGTATAAGTACGGTGTGATGCCCGTTAGGTGTGTAGTGGGTTAAGAAAAACGTAAGATAAAGCGGAACCAGCACAAAACCTGAACCAGGCTGTTGCAAGTTCATATTGTATGCGAGCCTGGGCAGGAAGCCAGATAAGAATACGAAAAAGCTATTTTGCTACAAAGTTCTGGAGCTTTTTTGAGTTTGAGATGCGATGCAGTAGAAGGCCGGACAAAGACCACCACAGTAGACAAGTTTTGTTACAACAAAAGCCCGGACGTAGGCAGTTCAGATGGAAACATGCTGATTGACAGTGCCTACATTTTTCTCGCAAAATATGCAGCTCTGCAGATGTTAAAAAAAACTGGCATGCCGAGAGACATATCAGACAACACAGGACGATCAAAGTTCCTGGTGGAAGAAGAGAATAGAGCTTCCATCAAGGCTCACTGTCAGGTAGCATGGCTTACTTTTTATGACTCCGTAGAACGTAGATTTAACTTATGAGATACAGGACTAAGATGAGGTAGAATTTAAAGTTGTCGTTATAGTCCGTCAGAAGTTTCTACTTACCATCAGTACATCAACAAGCCACGTGTCATTGGGTCACAAACTGTCTCAAGTTTTCGCGTAGTTTACGTTTCTAATTAATTTCTTTGTATTGAAAGGAGTAAGAAACACACACACACACACACACACACACACACACACACACACACACACACACACACACACACACACACACACATATATATATATATATAAATAAATAAAATAACTGTCCTTATTATAGAAAACAATATTTGAATAAAAGTTTCGTGTGGCTATAAAATAATAGTGACCACATTTTTAAGTTTTGCGCTTCTTTTACAGTCATTTGTTTTTAATTCTTAATACCCTTTTTATTTCCTACACTAAGTCCTCATAGTGTCATCTTTAGTAGGAGTGTGTCATTGCCAGTGCACATTATTATTATTATTATTATTATTATTATTATTATTATTATTATTACTGCTACTACAAATGGACATTCATTTTGGTACTAATCTGCGTAAAGTCGTGTTAAACAGTTTTTAATTTGGAAGAAATTACCTGCAGTTGATGGATTACTGGAAATTATAAAGCCACTCCAAATGCAGGGTGGATAGCGTGGCCCTAGACGACTACACGTCACAATGTACGTACTCACCAATGAGTGCAGTCTCTCCAACAGACGCCCACTATAACGGTAACTCCCATACAGAGACAGATGCACGACCTGCAAAACTTTAAAGCCACAATCACGTCCAACAGCAACGTGTGGCAGGTATCTTAGCGCTAGGGCTCTAAAGCAAGAAGCAATAAATGACAGTCATTATAATTAGAAGCCTCATTGGTCGATAAGGTTTGTTACAGTGTGAAATGTGACATTTTGATTAAGGGAGGACGCAGAATATATAATGTGCGTCAACGAAAACAAGAACACGCTAATTTTATTTAGTTTCATTTTAATTGTCTGAGAGCATAAAAACCCTTTTTTGCTTGGCTGCTATCAGCAGTTCTATTATCTTGATAAGATCTTATGTGTATCGTCAGTGGTGTGGCCCCTAGTCCCTGCTCTTCGGATGCAAATGCATTTATTCCAAAAATCAATGAGTGCTGCATTTTTCACTTAATTTTATATCGGTAGAATTTCGTCATTGTGTTATCACCTGAGAGCATGAAGGCGTATGTCTTTGTATACCAAAAGGTGTCAAAACCCGAGATTCACAAAATGCTAAAAATATCGTTATGGTTGTTCATATTCAGACGGGGTACATAATGAGTGAAAGGTGTCATAACCCGAGAATTACAAAATGCTAATTATATCGTTATGGCTGTGTATGTTGAGACTGTATGGCATGCCCCCATGCAGTACAGCTCCTCCATCACCAGTGTTACCAGTCCCTCCTGTTTTGGGTATCTTCGTGTAAAGGAGCGGGGACTCTGGAACTCTAATTATATTATGTCTTGCATCTAGTTGTGAGCAAGGACTACTTCGTTTTGTTGTTAAGGATATGTGCTGGATCAATGCTTGTGTAAAAGCCAATGCTGGTTTCTGATGACAAATTTTGCAATTTTCTACATCAGGGCCCACTGTGTCTCCACGTTTATGTCATTTCCCTCCCGATAAAACATAATCTAAGCATCAGGAAAGGCGTCGCAATTAAGCTGCTTTTGTGAAGCAATCCTTCTTAAGATAAATGTAGCAGGTAGCCCTCGGCGCCGACGATGACAACAAAGACGACGACGACGACGATGATGATGATGATGATGATGATGATGATGATGATGATGATGATGATCATGATGAGTGACCGTGTATTCTCTCTCTCTCTCTTGATCTCTCATTTACTCTCTCTCTCTCACACACACACACACACACACACACACACACACACATTATCTTCAGGCTCCGGTTCCAGACGGGCGCTGGGTGCGGTTCTGCTCCGTCGGTCCACACTCCGCCATAAAGTCGATTCCGGAAGTGTGTGCCACATCACCAGGGCTGGCAAGAACGATAATTTACAGCAGTTATTACTGTCGAAACTAATCCTGCCGTTCAGCTTTGTTGTGCGAAGGAGGTGCAGCGCTGTAAGTGCCGCAATGCGCATGCCCGGAGAAGTTGGCTTACTAACCATCAAGCTTACGCTGTAAATGACCCGCCTGCTATCGATGTCATCGTCACACAATCAAATTACTGACTGAAGAAGAAGAAAACGACGACACGCGTACACACACACACACACACACACACACACACACACACACACACACACACACACACGCATATACACACACATAATGCATACACATAGTATGCACACATAAAACAAATGCACGTAAGCGCGCACATACAGATGCATTCACAGAATTAGATCGCGCACCTCCCCATCAACACCCCGGTCACCCCACTACCCCCACTTTTTCTCCGCAGCTACCACATTTTTTCTGTCCCTATCGTCACCATCATAAACACCCAGGAACAGGCAGCTTTTGTTTCTTTTGTTTATTCCTGCAATTCCTATCTCACAGCCTAATCAGCAGCTGCACCACGAAGATCTGTCGCCTCTCAGGGAAGGTGAGTTTTTCAAAAAGACAGGTTGACACACATCGTGCATGTGCATGATAGTATGTTATTCTGACATAGGACGTAAGGATGTGCATGACAGTGTGTCATCAAGACAGTCGACGTAAGACTGCGATGAGGGGGGTGTGGGCTTTGTGTTTTAGGCCGAGCCAGCGACTAAGGCTATATGATGGCAAAGCAGCCGGCGATGTAAACAGATGCCACATGCAGAGAGAAAAAAAACAGCGTGCCCGAAACGAGATCTGAACCCAGGACAGCCAAGTTTCACTGTGGTGGTGACAGGCGCCTTACAGTGTATGATAACAAGCCATTGCAACATAATAGGTAAGACTGTACATGACAAAATATCACTACGACATACCACGTAAATTGTGCATGACAGTAAGTGACAGCAACATGGGACGCAAAAGTGGGCATGACAGTAAGTCAGTGCAACATACGACATAAGACTGTGCGTTACAGCAAGTAACCTCGACATAATACGTAACAGTGTGTATGACATGTCATATGAAGCCCGATCAAACAATGGATTCAACCCAGACATAAGAAGAGTCAGTCAGTCAGTCAGTCAGTCAGTCAGTCAGTCAGTCAGTCAGTCAGTCAGTCAGTCAGAAGATAAGTTACTATTCTTCCGGGCTGTGCCAAGCGGGTAGTAGACATCTTTCCATCGCTTGAACAGTTCTTACGAAGAACATAAAACAGATGTTCAAAGACTCTAAGCCCGGGCGTGAGACACTCTATCGGCGGGCTGGAGGGCGGGAATGGACATCAGTGGTGGTGCAAGATCCACAAAAGCGCAGCAAAGGGAGGACAGCGGCGGGATAAGTCGTCCCCCAATGTGGCAGCGGCTGACAGCGGATTTGCAGCCACAAAGCAGTTCCGGCCTCCTTTCTTGCCATGCTTTCGTCGCAGCGATCTGCCGCAAAGCCCTTGCAGCAACGTCTTTTCACGCTTGCGACCAGACTCATGTGCTTGGGCACATGCTTGAGAAATGCTGCACCGCCTCCGTCTGACCAACCCCCCCCCCGCCGCACGCACGCACGCCCACACACAGTCACAGTCACACACACCCACACCCACACCCAGATCCACACACACACACACACCACTTTATCGCACGTGGGTTTGTTCTCAGGCTTTTGTGCCAGCGAGAGCTCTCCGTTCAGGAGGTATTATTTGTCGCCGGGCGCGCCAGAGTTGAAGAACCATTTTGTTCCAGAGATTTAATGGCGGCCTTTGCTGCACATTTGCAGAAACGCAGTTCACTGTTCCGCCAACATATGACCGTCCTGAGAATAAATTTCACTGCTCTCGGTGTTATAAAGTATGAATTTACTAGCCTATCTTCTGACACCCGGCTTAATTTTTCCTGTTGCGTGGGACGCCAAATTGTTCCTTTTCAAATCCCAGAGCGTAAATTGATTTAAAGCGAGAATATTAGATTTCATTCGATCAGCTCTCTTTAGCTCCCGTTCGTCCTCAATCCTATTTGCTAGTTTTTATCTTCATTACAATCCTGTTTGCCCTGTTCCGAGCATTAAAGTTTACATGGATACTGCAAATATCCCAAACCGATTAGTGATTTGTTTTTAGATATGCCATTTTATCGGAAGAGTTCTACATCTCTTCGTTCGGTCCACTCAAGTTCCTTTACCCGCATTCGCCTTCGCTTCTTATTGGACTCTCGAAGAACCTTTTGTTTGCTGAGCTGGTGATATTTCCTCTCGATATCAAGTACACAGTTTGTGAAACGTCGGCCTTACATTGGTCTGTTTTTCCTGTATTATGCTGATCTAAGTTCTGTTTTGAAATGTGGTATTGTTTGTCCAATTCAATCATGTATAAATCAATTAACTGTTTTAATACTTTCGATGGTTTTGCATCTACTCGAATAGTATGAAAAAATGAATGTACTGTTTCCGAGACTGCTGTTAAATGATAATTTTATGTTTGGTTTTCATTTGTAGAAATCAATTCTTCACTTAGATAACGTCAATTAGACTAGACCACCCAAACGAGAACTATAAGGTTCACGGAAAGAAAAATAGCACAAAAAAGAAGAAGCAGCCAAAATCCAAGGTACATGTCATGCGTGACCACCAAATACAGAGTTCAAGCGTTGCTCGGTCATCGATGCTGTTTTTTTTTTTCTCTCTCTCTCCCTTGGATGTGGGATGGCAGTGGCAATGGCCGGAGACGGTCTCCGTCCAGCATTGTGTCTCTGCTGGCTCCACGGAGGTGGACGGAGGGAGCCAGATCATAAGCATCGACCGACGTGGGGTTATTATCGATAATTAACATGCTCGCCCAGCTTCGCTCCTACAATGGTTCCACTGTTGTGCACGTGTCACGATGTCCGGTGAACAGGTCGTGAAAGGATTCCTACGACACCACACACACACACACACACACACACACACACACACACACACACACACACACACACACACACACACACACACACACACACACACACACACACACATGCCTCATAATTTTAGAGCTCACTTGAGAGTTTCGTTCCACGGTCATCAACGTGCCCGCATTGATCTCTGAACTGCTCGCTCTGTGCTGTCAGCCTGGTGAGTCGATAGTCGTGTCCATTCACCCCATGCCTCTCCCCCCTTCTTTCCTGACCCCCCATACCCCCGCAGTGGCCGGCCTTGCTTGTCCAGTGACCTGGGGGTGAACACGCAAACTGAAGTGTTCAGGCAAAGCGATTTTTTTTCCTCTCTCTCTCCCTCCCCCCCCCCCAACTTCCCTCACGCTGGTAAACTGTTTGTTCGACAGAGAAGTCTGGTACACCCTGGCGACTGTAGAGGGTAACATCGTACACCCATTTCCCATTTAACAAAAAGAAAAAAAAAGTTAACTTAAAACCTATGCAGATTAAGAAATACTGTCACAAAACTCCTGTTGAAAACCTAATAATCCTTTGATCTGTCTTGGATGCATTATACTGTGTAGCACGTCTTTTTTACAAATGATTTGTCGTGTTGCTTTGGCGATTTGTAAGTTCATTGTTGTTTCTACCTCTTGGTGTTCTCTGACAATCTTTCAGTGCATCTTCAGTGCAAAGACTTGTCGTACGTTGGAAATGTAACCACCCTCAAAGTTACTATCAATACCCATCAGCTTAAATCAATACAGCTTAGGCTGCTTATCATGAAAAGTAACTCAAAACCTGTTTAATTTTTTCTAATTTAGGCCTTTTTATAGTTGATGTTTCTTATATTGATTTTCTGATCAGCGGAAGATATATTTTTCAACGTGCTGCAATTTGTAATTTACTGCTCCCGCAACACCAAATCATGACAACAGCAGCACAGTCAAATGAATGTATACTGTGACTGTGTTTTAATTCTTTGAGAAAGTGGCACATTATGCTTTGGAGACGACAAAAAGAACACCTTCTACAAATTCATGAGCCCCTGTGATGGCCACTTGACTGCTTCCGTTGCAGGCGTTAAAGGGAAGGAACTCGTCCGAGGCTATTTTTTTCTCCCCCGCCAAGAAGCCCCTACAGCAGCGACTCTGTAGCCTTGCTTGCAGCAGTTCATGCTTCAAATACAACAGCTCTGGTTTGGGGATGAAGCAGAAAGAGAATTTAATCTGGCAGAAATACAGTCAGACCAAGCGCGCTAAATTCGGCCTTCAGAGTTACCGTTACATGGGAGCTATTGTATGGCGTGTCGCTGGCAAAAAACGGCCAGGAAGAAAATTAGGGAACCCCCTTCCAGCAAGAGTGATCCACTTCGCTCTGCAGTTGGGATTCATCTTTGTCGGCATTGATTAGGGCGCGGTGAAGATCAAACGGCTGGTGGCTAAATCTGAAGTCGAGAACTTGTTTGTGTTAAACAACATTGTGCGAAGCATGTTTGCCCACTGCCCGTGTTAACAATGTTTTAAGCGTGAGAGAAATAAAGAAAAGAGTGTTAAAACAATCGTAATTGCAATCAGGCACTCCAACTTGTACGCTTATGACAGTCTTCTTAGGCAGAAAATTGTGGTCTTGGACAGTATACTGCTGTCATGGACATCATCACACTTTTGTCCCGGACACTACACTGTTGTCCCGTTTACTGCTGTCCTGGAGATTACACTAGTGTCCTGGACATTACATTGCTGTCCTGGACATTACATTGCTGTCCTAGTAAAACGCTGTCATGGAGTCAGCAACTAACACACATAACTCCTGGTTTATGGAAGCAAACGGGAACAAACCACTTTCCAGTCTGGACGTAGCCATGATTCTCCTGCTTACTGAAGTAGTGTCAGTTTGCACGCACACTTCAATTTTATTTTTTTAAATTGAATCTAAGCGTGCGATTTTAAACGGCGGCACTGAACTTAGAAATTACTTAACAACTAAATATCATAGAGATAAAAGGGAAAAAAAATCACTTCATGAGCCCCTGAAGTGACTTCAAGGACTGTTTTGTAAAAAGAGGAAGAATAATCCCGAACAAATTTAACAGCTCATTAAAACTATTTATACAGTTCACCGAAATAATTTTACTGCTGCTGAAACATTTATACGGCTCACTGAATATCGACATCTCAAGAAGGTTCTACTGACATTAATTTAATGAAGTCAGTCGATATGACTGTGTAGAAATGTTGTGAGTACATAAGCGGAACATGATAACAATCTTTACATGCACACTCACAGAAACTTATTACATAATTATACACACTACCCACACATAGCCGTTACATACTCATACACTACACTACACTCACACAGCCGCATTAACTACTCATACACTACACTATACTCACACAGCCGTATTCCATACTCATACACTACACTATACTCACACAGCCGTATTCCATACTCATACACTACACTATACTCACACAGCCGTATTACATACTCATACACTACACTACACTCACACAGCCGTATTACATACTCATACACTACACTACACTCACACAGCCGTATTACATACTCATACACTACACTACACTCACACAGCCGTATTACATACTCATACACTACACTACACTCACACAGCCGTATTACATACTCATACACTACACTACACTCACACAGCCGTATTACATACTCATACACTACACTACACTCACACAGCCGTATTACATACTCATACACTACACTACACTCACACAGCCGTATTACATACTCATACACTACACTACACTACACTCACACAGCCGTATTACATACTTATACACTACACTACACTCACACAGCCGTATTACATACTCATACACTACACTACACTACACTCACACAGCCGTATTACATACTTATACACTACACTACACTCACACAGCCGTATTACATACTCATACACTACACTACACTACACTCACACAGCCGTATTACATACTTATACACTACACTACACTCACACAGCTGTATTAAATATTCATACAATACACTACACTTACGCAGATTACACACACACTTTCATACTCTCTCAGACTCACTAAGCATTCTGCGATATATTATAGACCCCTGAAAAGTTTTCAGAACTTAAGTTATTCCTAGGTATCTGACCAAGGTTTAGGCTCTATAACAGCTGTAGAATTCTGACTAAGATATACGTTCTTGAACAGCTGCGAGAAATGTGTGTGAAATGAAAGAACATTTCTGTAATCTTTATCACAAAATGATATACATGCACAAATTAATTATTTTACCTTACCCCAGGTGTTCAATATATTTTATAAAATTCTGTTTCATCTATTGGACCACAATCTCTTTAATATTTACAGGTAAACGTTTGAAAGCGGGCCAAGAAATCCACAAAAGTAGATTTATACTCGGACTTTAAAAAATAGACCTTTGGCGAGAACATCTGTCGCAGTCAAGTACCCCGAGGCCGTTTAAAAGAATCAGTTGTGCAGGATTGTGAAAATAACGTTTTTAAAAACTCTTTCATCCCACATCTATCTTCGTCACTAAGGACATCCAGGACAAAAAGAAGATAATCTCGATTATCGTGCGTAGACACAGAAACTCGGCATAAACACACGTGTAGGACCATAAATACACTGCTTCGTACTCATAGTGAATTTAGTGCATAGTGTACAAATAGTGTATTGAGTGCGTGTAATGCATTTAGTGCCTGTAGTTAATTTCAGTCAAATGTCCACGAGGTTCTCCCTGTGCCACGAGCCATTTTCAGCTGTGGAGACCAGCAAGTCTACACCGACAGCTAAATCTCATTTTTCTTCTATTACCTCGTTAACGTCAAGGCTGCACCACGTGACTTTTCATGGCAGTTGGGGTCATGCGCGTTCTTGCGTCTTTTTACTCCCTGAACATATTTGTCAGGGTTTTCTCTGAATCCTCGCTCTAGCTTTTTCCCCCGTTCTTTTTCTAATACGGCTACGAAGTTATTATAACGATGTATAGTCTACAAAATGTGACTACGTTCCTTGGGTCCTCGCCACAGGAAGCCTCTCCTCCACCACATCATGATACTAGATGACGGTCAGTGACAAGCACGACTTAAAGAGTTACAGCCTGAAAAATAAACAACATGTGGAAAATAGGTCTAGTTACTGATCATCTTTCCTCTCTTCGTCTAGTGATAAAAGAGTTCTTTCATTTGTGTCTGTTGCTACAGTATGTCCTTCTCAAAATATTTCTGTATGTTCTGCGGTCAATATTCAGTACTGGTTCATTTCTCAGTTCAAGACAAGTCTGTGTGTTCTGCGGTCAGTTCTCAGTACTGGTTTGTTAATTTTAGTATAGAATATGGAGCAAAACAATTGGCCTTTTGGCTCTCTCCTTGAAATTTTAAATATTTGACTATTTTCATAAAAACCTATTAGCGTCTATTCACGTGTTTTTCGGTTCATCTTTTTTTCTGGCAGCCCTGTACTACTGTCATTTTACCGTTAGAAATAAACAAGCAAAGAAGCAACCAAACACACGTACAGAACTAGTCCTATTTACATCTAAAGCTATATGTTTCTAACCATAACATTGATGTCACTCTGCGATGTATTAATTTTCCTGAAAATTTCAATTTGATGTAGAACAATGTTTAGAATGTGGGGCTGTAACGATTTAAATATTTAATGACATATTTTGACATATTTTAATATCCATCATTGTTATGAAATGTTGACTTACATTAATACAGGGTATACTTTATGGATGAATTAGTCGGGGTGTATGGGGTAAGGAGATAAAATGGACCGGTTAAGCATTTTTCAGAGCTGGCAAACATGCTTAACTACGTAGAGGGTCAAGTTCTGAGTGCTTTGCATTATTGTGACTGTGTATTTCTTACTTTATGAGAAATAAGAAAACAAGAATCTGTTCAAGTATTACCTGCATATTACCTTGATACCTTGAAGGGATGTATCACTGGTGATTTTTAATATGTATTAGATTCAAGTTATCATCTACGACAGACATGTTTTACTTATTTCATCTGAGTCACCTAACATGGCAATACAATAATATTAAACTATCTCTACCTACGTTTAAGAGTCAACAATATTTCTAGTCTCAAAACAGGTAAACCTGCTTCGCTTAAAAGCTTGGCGGCTTATTTCTGTAATGTCCTGTGTGGACAACCTTTAGAAAAAAAAGTAAAGACAAATAAAGATGTAATTTACCACTCCTTAAGCATGAAGGACAAACGTCGCTTCTGTGAATGCAAGACACAACAGGTCTCAGCATCACCACCTGCACCAGGTGCGCCCGGTCAAAGACAGTTTACTCTGCATTCGCGGTCTCGATATGAGGACATCTCAAATACACCGCCGTGTCGATCACCATAGCTCAGGGTCACCGGCACATCGATATGTTCCATTCTCATTTTTTAGCGGTACATGCCGCTGGTCAGCTAACTGGTCAAGTTAAAGACTGAAAAAGCATATGTGACTGCTTAGTCACGACCAGCTGTGTTTAATTTTAATGGTGCAGTGTGGAGTTCATAAGCGTTAAATACAAAGTGAATAACAACAGCTGCTATGACAAGGTCACCTGCAGTGAATATGTTCTGTATACAGTCGTTATCGGAATTATTTTACGACCCATAGACTTGACATAATCACAAGGTGAAATTTGCATCCACATGCTTCTCATTCTCTCTCTCTCTCACACACACACACACACACACACACACACACACACACACACACACACACACACACACACACACACACACACACACACACACACACCTCATTCGTATCCGATGCATACCTGTCAATTCATACAACGTATACAGCGTAAACTTTAAAAAACACCCTCAGATAAGATACACCAATTATGCTGGTGTGTATTAATGCATACAAATACGTATCATAACACTATAATCCAGGGGCCTTTTCCACCAAATGTACTTTATGCATTTTCCTATAACAGCAGTTGGATGAAAAACTTATGTTCACTATACTTTTAAGGAAATCACAGCATTGGATGGACATCGTTATATCGAGGGCCGTGAAAGAAGTTGTTTTACGGTGTCTATAAAAGATAATTGTATGCATGGAAACGGTACCCGAAACTCTTACAAATACCAGTTTCGTTTTCCTCCAGGGTGTGCAGAAGATACCGTTGAATTTTCTCTCTCACACCCACCCTCCCGCCTCTCATTTCCCCCTTCTCTTTCATCTTCTCTTATTTCTGCTTCACTCTGTCTCTTGCTAGCTACAGTCGATATTTTTTTATAAACGCAAAGAAAATTATCACAAATTAAAAGCGTACCCTGGAGCACTCTGCTCGGGATTTTAGGGATCCTGCATCGAGCTGTGTTGGACATGCTTGCCCCTGGCCAGTATTAAATGGACTGTCATTTCGCCGTACTACGAGAAGGCTTTTTATTGTAGTGGGATTAAATGATGTCGTGTGCACAGGAACACAGTAATGTCCTAACTTCTGTCACATGCGAAAAGCAGAGTGACTTTCCACAATAAAAAATGACCCAGGCCAATGGTACATCGTTCTCGAAAACAACCTTTCGATACCGAACGAATAACTTCAACTCATTTAAAAAAAAAGGCGTAGGAACACACAGGACGTGCTCCAGAGTTGACTCCCGCTGGAATGATTAAACAAACATGTCTAAACTGTGTCTTGCTGCACCAGTAATTTTTAGATTAACGGAAAAAAAAATCAGTGGCACAAAAGTGATGGTGAATGAGAGCAGTAGACTGTCATTTGCTCGTTTGCAGTGATGAGTATTTGACAGAGTAATGCCCGCACAAAATTTGACTCATTATGTCCACTCTTCTGGCAAATCAAATAAAAATCATGCCTTCAAGCAAATCACGACGATTTCTGATGCTATTGTGGGGTTTTTTTTTTCCTTTTTCTCTTCTTCTAGCTCTCCAGAATTGAAGTCGCTGTTTTGATTTGGCAGAAGCAAGGTTTGCTGAGAACACTGCAGCGATCTATCCACTCTGATGCATTCTTGCTTCCCCGGAAATGCACAACTACCTCTGCAGATTACGACACGAACTGAGATCTGGCTCAGGCATAAGTCGGGACAGCCTGTACAGATTACGTGGCTGCACGTAACTCAGCTTAGAGTATGAGCCTGCCAAGGCCTCCGAGATCCGTTTCTTCTCACTTCAGAAACACGAGCTGGGAAATTTTGATCCAGCGGACTCCTAGAGATTGATTACTGCGGACCGGTCTCTAAAACCTTAGTTCCGAACTAAACTTGCAGAGCATTTTCGTGTCTTAAGAAGAGTAACTCTGTGACACGGTTAGTTCCCCTTGTTTATGTTTGCTTTATGCGAAACGTAAAACACCAACGCTAATTGTCGCGCTCGTTGTCCGACAGTATTTTATTGATCTGCCCGGGTTGCCCTCGAGTGGTGATGCCGACCAATTCACCGCCATTTCCCGTACGCCTCACGTGACATGCACAAAAAAAGCAGGAGCGGAAAAGGGCCGGCAAAGTGGACAATTTCCCTCTCGTTATGACACAGCGACCCCAAGGCGGCGAGGTCCTGCGGCTGCTAGACCAGCGAACCAAAGGGGAGGAGAGACTGACGTGAGCTGGGGTCACTGCGGCAACTACGATCAATGTATTAGGACAGGTAGTACATCTCCTGCTCTCGGCCGCCTGATTGTTGGGCGCGACGTTGAAGGGTTATCGAAGGGACATGGAGGGCTCTTTTAACCCCATTTGTGTGTCTGCAGGGTTCAACGACCATGTGAAGAGAGAGAGAGCGGAGGAGAGTGGTAGCAGAAAAGTAGGTGTTTAAATGTCCCTGAGTGAACCGTTTCCGGTATTATGTATCCTCTTTCCTGCTTTGAACCACATTCTTTGTTTCGAGATTGTTCGCGTAGGTGAATGGCTTGACATTTTATGTGCGTCTGATACGACGAATAATAAAATCGGATGAAATATGCTTGTTATTAAGCTATGCTACTGGATTATTTTTAGAATGATTGTGTGAACAGTGTCTTTCTTTGTTTCCGCTCTTGACTCCTACCCCTTCTCTCTCTTTCTCTGTGCGTGTCTGTGACACATATCGCTAGGTTTAGGTGTGCGCATGCACACCTGCAAACGTGGACGCGAAGTTAAGTGTGATCCTTTTAATCACAGCAAACTGCATCACAATTCTCAGCATAATGGCGTGAGCATAGCATAAACAACATAAACAAGTCGATATTGGACACAACTGCAGATAAGATTTGTCGAAAGACTATTCTTAGCTCAAAACCCATGCTATCCAGCAGACATAACCTGCTTTTTATCTCAGCTTCTGACAATCTTCTGAACACCAGACAAACCTCTTTCCGCATATGCGAATTGTCGAAATCCATTAGTTATTAACTATACCTTCACTTGTCGATTATTTCCTTAGTTTAAAATCATGCCTATCTTCAGCATTACGTCTACATATGTTTCTAGTCCAAATGTAAGACCAAACTGTATGTCAGACCTGCACCAAGATCAGGAGTCTGCACCCACCCCACCCCTAGAGCTTTTTCTGCCTTGCCTCCTAGGAAACAGCGAAAGTTATTGTTACCGTATGTTACAGGCAGCTTCAACATGCCCCGACAAGAGTCTTATCTTTTCTTACCTTCACGATCCTTGAGTATCGATCTAAGTTAGGTTGGATAGGGGGAGATGTTTTGTTGTGGGAGGCGTTAAGGTGGTGGCATTCTATGTCTTCTAACAGAAGGGTCGCATCTTAAAACTTGATAGATAGATAGATAGATAGATAGATAGATAGATAGATAGATAGATAGATAGATAGATAGATAGATAGATAGATAGATAGATAGATAGATAGATAGATAGATAGATAGATAGATAGAATCAAGAATTTTATTCAGCGTAGGCCATAGCCCTTTACTGAAGGGGGGGATATACAAACGTAGAAAACATGAGAAACATCTTTACATAGGTGTAAATAGTAAATGTATCCATATTGTAATGTAATCAAGCCGGTAATTCGTTTACACATTTTGTAAATATTCAGGTCTCTACCTGTATCTATTGTAACCCACATCAGTACATGCAAAAAAATAAGGTCTAGTCCGTGTAGTCATACATACGTAAAGTATCCATAAAGTACTATCCTTACTACATGCTTAGAACATACTTAATGGATTAAAACATGTTAAACAAGGTAATGTTACTATAAGACAGACTTTTATAATTTGTCGATGGAGTTTCTCAAATTCATTGCATTATATATGTAGCTTGCTAGGTAGTTTGTAATACTGCGTTGTTGATAGATAGATAGATAGATAGATAGATAGATAGATAGATAGATAGATAGATAGATAGATAGATAGATAGATAGATAGATAGATAGATAGATAGATAGTAATATCTGTACGATCAGACGCTGTGTTGTCAAGAATATGACTTGTTTGTGTGTTTTTGACATCATTGCATTTCCGTCATCTTCAGAAAACGCATTTTTAAAATCTCAATTTGAACACATAATTACTTCCTAATATGGTCTGTTCTCCATCCTATGTTTCTAAAACGGGACTTCTCTGCAAGAACTCACACGTCCACCATTCAAACTTGTACACTCGAAGGGACAATTCTAACATTCTAGGGGCCAGTTGCAGGACACATTTCTAATTTCTAAACACTTTTAGGCGTTAACTCTTTTTTCAGAAAGACACAACGCATTTTCAGAACTTTTTAAAGATAAGAAAACGCTTTTTAAACCAGATTTTCGTTTCCGTCAGCATATTTTTGTGCAGCGCGTCTAATTGGCATTTGAGCGATTTTTGAAGAATAAAAAGTTTATAGATTTCCTTCTTTAAAACAGTTTTAAGGTGTAGAAACATGTTGTGCAACTAGCCCCTGGTTTCTATGTTTAAACGTAAAGTCTGAGGCCCTCACGTAGGTTTAACAAACCAAGATACAGCAGACGCGTAGGAACCAGGGGACAAGGAGGGCAGCCCCTCCCCCTCAAAAAAAGATTCTGAGGGAACAAAAATATCTTATCATCCCCTCCCTTGGCCCAATGCTTGAAATGTGATTCTTCACAAACTACAAAAAAGGTAGAGGAACCGAGGAAGAGAGAGAGAGAGAGAGAGAAATGACGAATCTTTATTAACGAGGGTAACAGAATAAGCAAAGGTTATACTTTTTTACATTTACCGCTTGATCGAACAAAAGGGAAAAACAATACTAATGCAAAAGGCATTAATCAAAGAATACAGGGATGTGTTTTTTTTATTGGCGCACTGACTTGGAAACCTTAAATGTGATTACTATAATTATAAAGTTGATCTTATTATGGATACTACATAATTTCTTGTGATTGTAATAACCAGCTAGATCATTTTTCAATGAGTTGTGTTTTGTTAAGAGTTGCTTTGTCGTTTAACACTGAAAGCAGCATATATTGTGATGCTACCACCGTGTACACGCCTGTGTACATGGCTGCACTCACGCATCCCCTCCTTTTCTTTTGTAATGTGCGAGTGTGAGCGTCCCTGTTACCATGGAGTTTTTCCATGAAAAGCCGAGCATCTTCTTACACCACTATACAGTTTAGATATGTTCTAATACTTTGTCATTTTGTCTGCTTTCAGACATCCACAGACTTTTTAATTAAATGATTATCTTAGAGTGTGAGTGAGGTGGGGTGAGGTGTGTGTGTGTGTGTGTGTGAGAGAGAGAGAGAGAGAGATTTAATGTACCATGAATCTGAAGGAATTTTTCTTGTAGGTCGACTAGCAAAGGTGAGGTCACAATCAGTATGGATTTAAATGCAGCAGGATAAAAATACAGCGATGGAGATCATATAATGTTTTCTTTTTCATTTACTGCGAAAATATGGAGGATAAAAGAATAAAAAGACTGAGAAAACGGACATAAAATATACCGCTCACACTGTTTGGACAAGACTAGTACCAAAGCTCAGACACCGGTGCTCCGCCATTGTGAGAAAAGCACGCCTTGGAGAAGTCAGGTGTGACCTGGTACAAGTCGGGATGCGAGCCGCAGGGATAGAAACTGATCTGAAGGCCGAAGCTGAAACAGAACGTGCGCTAGCACGTGCTGCACACAATGCCAAACGAGCTGTCATTGGGCGCTAATCTGGCACTGCAGCGATTTGGTGTCGGGACGTGTTACAGGGCATTACACCGGGGCCCGGGCCCGCTTTGCCTGGGCCGGCCGCTGCTAATCCTGACACTGGGAGGATCGACCCAGTCGCGGCGGCAGTAGCTTTACAGGGGCTTGGCGGGAAGAGAAGGCCAGTCTCGACAGACTTGCGGGATTTACGGTTCCATGCCAATGCTAGTCATGCCTTTTGCTGGGTCAGAGATGGCCGACTGGAGTGTAGAATTTGTTTGGCGCATGACTCACGGCTTTTTACCCACCCACCCCCCCATTCCCTGCTCTTTCTCTCTTTTTCTCCTTTCCTTCTCACTCCCTTAGACTATTCCGTTCCAGCCTCTGTGTGTATGTTATGTGTGTGTGTGTGTGTGTGTGAGAGAGAGAGAGAGAGAGAAAGGGGCGGTGGTGGTAATCTGCGCGTAGGTTTATGCTGTAAGTGTAGTAATGCGCAACTGATACGAAGTAAGATCAAAGGGGTTTTTGATAAGAAATATTTTTCACTTCTAATCTAGTGTATCGAAGAACCGTTTCTTCAACAGTACATTGCCACGTCTTTTTTGTTTTTGTTTATTTGCTAGTTTTTATATCCTTTTCTAAATATATAACAGACTTTAGGTATTTTGTACACACAGACCTGAATTTCCCTCAAGTTTCCAAATCTGTTCTTTGCTGGTGTATCTATTGACTTTCGCCCTCCGCCTCATTCTCCTATCTGTATATCTTTTGAAAGTAAGAAAGAAAGAAATGATGCATAGAAAAACACTCTATTCCTCTAAATTGCCAGCTAGACTCTTGGGACATAAACAAGTCCTACTAACGCACCATGAATCTGCGGGAATTTTCTATAGGGGGACTGGCGAAGGCACGGTCAGAATCAGTGTGGTTGTAAAGACAGCAACCGTATCTTAAGCACGGTGACATCTATCACCTGGTTTACAGGGAATTTATGGCGTGCCCAGCCCTGGTCATTTTTGTCGGTTGTCTCTAGTCTTCCATGGCTAGTTTTAAGAGTAGGTTAAAATTACACACCCTGATGCCCCCGACACCTACGGCGTGCGATGGGACTTCGGTAACTAGGATTTAAATCAATGACTATTGGAAGGTTAGATGTTAGCGAGAGGGTCTTCCCCTTACAGTTGAAGTAAACTAATACAGATGTAACTGCGACCAAGACCGTCGAGTTGCCATGTCATGGCTGTCACATCACTTTAATAATAATAATTTAAAAGAGCCATTGATCAATTCAACTTATTCTTGTTAAATTGGTTTGAAATTGTAAGGTGCTTCTTCTACACATTTGTCACAGTCTGATCTGCTGGACATCGATGAAGAGAAATCTTCCATTCTACAATCATGCCACCACTGTTGAGACATACACATCAGTAGTGTGTTTGTTTGTTTGTTTGTTTGTTTGTTTGTTTGTTTGTTTGTTTGGTTGGTTGGTTGGTTGGCTGGTTGGTTGGTTGGTTGGTTGGTTGGTTGGTTGGTTGGTTGGTTGGTTGGTTGGTTGGTTGGTTGGTTGGTTGGTTGGTTGGTTGGTTGGTTGGTTGGTTGGTTGGTTGGTTTCATTCATCTTTCCAGAGAACGTCAACTCGCCTAGAAGTTGCAAACAAATCTCCACGCACAAAATATGAACAGGGGCTCTCACTGCGTCAAACTAGAACCGTATATAATATTCTAAGATATTGATCTACAAGCAGGAACGGTTCTACTATTAGGCGAACTAGGTAGTCTCTTAGAGCGCAATCACGAGAGGGGCGCAAAGATGGTCTGCTGTTTGTTTTTGATGTTTTTTTAAGTGATGAATGATGTCATCGAAAAATATCATCTCCATAGTATGACATTTGCAGGAAATCTTTCCTCTGCTTGTAGGTTGACGTTACCGCTCGAAGTTCTCAGTACATGTATAACAGAAACGTACCATCATCGGGGGGCGTGTAAGCGGTGTTAAGGTGGTACATTTGAAGTGACAAACTAACCAGCGGGTAAAGTGTAGGACGGGGAGTTCGAACTGAAGAAGATCGGGGGAGGGGCGGCGCTGCGGGGGTGGTCGGGGAGGACCCGTAGGATGGACAAAAACACCTGCCACCTTCACCTCTTGCAGTTGTCTCCTTTCTACATCATCTCTCCCTCTCACACATCCCCTTTTGACTTTGCAGTTTGCAGTCGTGTTACTGTATTTTTTTTTAGCGCTGAGGTTATGTTTGAACTCACAGCAAAATGGGGAAAATACGCTATAAAACGTGATTTAAAGTCACTTGCTCAGACAATAATGAGACAAGGTTGAAGAGGAAAAAGTGAAATGCCTAAACGAGTGCTTTAAGTGCCTTCTGATACACCCCCCCCCCTTTTAAAGACTCACACCATTACAATACAACCCCCGATCTTTATTACAATTTTTTTTAAAGTTAACTGCTACGGACAATAGAACACACCAATTATCTTTTTTTAATCAATTTACAAAGCAAATGAGAAAAACGCGCAGAAAAATCAAAAGCTGGAACTCGAAACTCAGTAAAGAATAGGAGATTTTTTTATTCATATCAACATTAATTTGTATTAAGTGAATAATAATAATAATAATAATAATAATAAAGTGAATTTTAAGGGACACACAAGGAACGTCCACCAAGACAAAGTTCATTATCTCTCTGTACATCATCTGCACAATAAAACAATCTGTGGGCGACAATTTACGTGCGTATGCTTATCAAGTTTTGCTGGCAGTGAAGACACTTGACAAGGACTAAATGAGCGTTATCGAGACGAGACGCAAACAGATGTAAAAGGTATGTCATCTTCACAATAAAACAAGCTGTGGACAAAAATTCATATGCGTATGGCGATCAGGTTTTGCTGGCAGTGAAGAGACTGAACACGGATTAAACGAGCGCTGTCTACTCTCTTCATTCCAAGCAAAACCTGATTGCAACAAGCATGTGAATTGTCGTCCACAGCTTGTTTTATTGTGTCGGTGATATACAGAGCAGTAATGAACGTTGTCTTCCCCCGCATGCACAGACCATACCAAAACGGTCATTCCATCCCAGACATTGGGGCACGTGACACCTTCGGCCCGTTAACCTGTATTGCGGTGACTCAGAGGACAGTCAGTGGCAGGGAAGCTGGGATTGTACAAGTTCCAAAAATGTTAACATACTTTATCTACGCTAAGGCTTTACTAAATACTAAAGGCTTATTTTGAAGTTGATAATTTTTGTACGGTCCGCGGAGAAGGCCATCATTAGGCATCGGGGAATTTTTCACCCTCCACCTGCTCTATCTTTCACTGACACTACCATGAAAAAAGTATGAGTCTCACTGTTTGCGCCACAGTAGTTGTGAAATGTTCTTGTAATAAATCTCTCTATTTCATCGGGTGATTTATTAGTGTGATACTGGTGCTAATACTGTAACATGATGCTTTGTAGACTGGTGTAGCTGTATGTTTGGTGACGAAGAAGTAGGAGGAGAAAAAGTATCCCTATGACCTTATAAGTAAGGAAACAAAATCAAACATTTTTGACACTCGACTGCATGCAGGCATGAGAGGGAAGGGCAGGCATTGATGGTGTACCCGGGCCCGCGGATAAAGAGGGGGGGGGGCAATTCCTTGGTCAGTAATTTTTTTACGCATCTTTATTTAACTTACTATGTATGTATCTATGTATGTTTTCAGTCAAATTTTGAAATCGATTTTTGACCCACTTACCATCATCCTAGAGACCTGAAATTTTCACCATTTATTCACTTCCGGTGACAATGCAATATTAAATCATTTTCAACAGTCCACATGTAGTAAAATATTTTGTTTTAAGTTTCAGTCATAAAGCTAATTAGGGAAGATATGTATATAACTGCTGCTCTAGGACTAGTAAACTATAGGGTATCTCCCCTAATTCGGTCTCTAAGAAGGGAATAAAGTCACAAAGTGAAACGAAAGAAATGGATAAACCCTAACATGCAGAAAGCGGTTAGAAATCAAATGCTGCGACTCAGTCAGTCAGATTGTCCGATGCTACATTAGCAACCGTCACATGTCGACGACACTCGACCCTCTGGCGAGACAGAAAACACAGATGCCTACAAAAGTAGAGGCAAAAGCATCAGGAGAAATTATATCGTCGGAGACTGAAGCCGAGAAGCGTTTGCGAGTGGAAGAACGCCGTGATAAAGACCGACAGCAAATAAATAAATAAATAAATAAATAAATAAAAAAGACTAAAAAGTTTAAAATAAAGGAAGTATCTTTTTAACACACATTTATTTGAAATGTACTAAAAAAAGGTAAAAAAAATTTGCCTTTGGTCTCGCGATTTTAAAAAAAAATTATTTACCTTAAAATTTTAAACTCTTGGAACTTGGAACACTCTGGGGCTCCTCACACTTTTATATTTTATATTTTACCCTGTTTAGTACATTTTAAATGAAAGTGTTTTAAAAAATTACTTATTTCATTTCGTTTTTGTTTCCTTTTAAGCAAAAGTGAAAGAAGCGGCATTATGAGGAAAAAGTAAGTAAATCTAGGCTTCAAAGAGCGCTGTCAAGTGTAGGCTTCACGACTACTAGAGTAACTGCTATCTCCAATAACTGTACTCAAATCTGTGACTATTGCATGCATTAGAGTGGAGGGTACAAACCTTATATTGAATCGTCCTTTCTTTAATCTGTCGAGTTTTTCACCTCCAGAAATAGTTTGATCTTTTTCCGTCATTTTCCATCATTTACTGACCACTCATGCGTACACTCTAAAATGTTCATCTCATGCAGTGTTGTAGATCCTGGTTGTGTGCACTTTCTCATAAGGTTTGAGGTCTATATTATGTTAATAAACAAAATTTAGATATTGCCAGTTGAATGATAACTTGTAAGCATACTGTTACATACAGGAACAATAATATATGATTACAACTGATTAATGCAAGGGGCCCTGGAAAGGTCGTCTCCCGCATGGACTATATGCTGGCTTTCCATGTTTACAGGCTGCTGCACCAGGGGTGGACGCCTCTTGCACAAACATACTTCTAGATGACCAAGCAAATCGGTGTCCTGCGACCTTCAAACACAAAGCGTGTCCAGCTTGAAGTAAATATGATAGCGCTGACTATAGTGACCACACCACTCTCCCCATCCCTCTACCCTGCCGCCCCACCTCACTACTCCATTAGGCCTGCAAATAGTAAAATGCAAACTTAAAAACTTTCCATGCATAATTCGTAGGTATTCTTTTCCCAGACATTTGTTTATAGGAAAAAGAAACGAACAATAAATTACTGACCAGGGCAGGGCCCCCTCCACAGCCTCGGGCCCGGGTACACCAGCTCTCCCTTCCCCCCCCCCCACGCCCCTCTATGTTCTCGCTAAGCCTGTCTGTGAATTGAACTAAGTTGTTCTGTAAACATATATCTGTGGACTAGACTATGCGTAAACAAATATATTTGTCGACTAAACTGTGTCCGAAAGAGAAAAGTGTGAACCAATCTAGATTCTTCAGTGGATATACACGACCTACAACCACGACGTCATGCGAGTTTGTAAAGATTAGTTTGCATGATTTTTATACACTATAAGTCATAGCTGTATATATATATATATATGTTATATATATATATAATTACTAACATGATTAGTCTCTTTACATAATTATATTTCCTTATTTCTTACAGTACCTTTCTTGTTGAATTGAAGCAAATGGTCTTTCAAAGCTTAACAAAACATTCCATTGCGCGAACAGATCCGTTACAGTCCTATCTCTAGTCTTTATCACGTTACAATCTGGCTTAGTGTGGACTAGTTAAGAAAATAAGAGTTAAGTATAAACGTATAATATTCTAATATTTTTGATTATAAATGGTTCACCTTTGGGGGGCGGGGGAGCAGTAATTGTCTTTCGCCGTGCGCCGCCCCTGTCTACAAGTATACACGTCTGTGCACTAAAGCAGTTTTTATCAAGTGTAAAGAACTAAAATTATCAGCTCCAGTATTTTCATTTTCAGAAAAGGATAACGATCATCGAAACGCAGTCAGGATCTGCTAGAATCTGCAAAGATGACATGGAGTGTACGCTGTGAGACAAGGGAAATAGAAAAGACACTATGCTATTATCCAGCCCTTGAAGTTACCTCCCTTTGTTCGTTGTCAAAATAAATTGATAAATAAAAAGTAAATAAACTTGGGATGAAAATACATTGCATTTTATAGTTGTGATCGAACAAAATGATTAACGAGACTGTTTAAGTAGACTAAGTAGTTATTTCAACATTTTATCTTGACAATAAGGGCAACTGAACTTTCCATCTTGTTTTAGCGAGCTGTGTTAAAGATGCTCTCATCACACTGTTATTGTTAACAGTTTTGATACATTGAATTGGAAGGATTATTTTGTTATTGATTTACAAATAACTGTTAACTGTGTCTACTAACTTAGTAGAATAACAATTTAAAAGGTCTCGATAGCTCAGGGACTTATATTATTATTTTATTTTTGTCCTTCAGATGTCTCTGTGGCGCAATCGGTTAGCGCGTTCGGCTGTTAACCGAAAGGTTGGTGGTTCGAGCCCACCCAGGGACGAGTACCTTTTGTCGCCCCTCTTTTCTTTAAAAAAAACAACTTATTTCGATCTAATAGCTTATTTGAAGTCATGATTAACCTACATCAAATTTGTCGGTACACCCACTCGTAGAAAATCGAGTCTTTCAGTGTGATTTTGTTGTTCGTTTTGTTGTTTAATCGGTCTTGGAACCAACCAACACCTTTGACGCTCGACCTTTTTGCGACTTGCTCTTAATTTAGGTCAAGCTTGTAAATAAAAATGCCTGCTGCTAAAGTTGGGGGCGAGATAATGCTCTCGCCTGGAAACTGGCACAGTCTACAACTGTTGAGGCAGTGTATGTTGCCCCTGGAAATGCGGGAACTAATGATGGGAGAAAAATGACAAATGCTGATTTAAATCTGAAAGACTTATATGCAGTGTATAGTTGTCCGTTATCCGTTTAAGAACAACGATACTATTAATTACTCGAGCGAGTAATTTAGTTTCAGCAAACATCTTTGTAATCCAATGAAAACGCATTTCCTTCAGATGACGTCACATCCCTATCTCTCTCTCTTTCTCTGTGGTCACCTTTCAGGGTGGTGACCGGAGATCTTGATTTTTTGCGAACGATAAAAATTTTAACCGATTCTGTTTTGCTTGAGCAGAGCCTGTTCTCATGATCTAATGTGTCAGACATTTAAAATGCTGGTCAGTGATTTACGTTTTTGCTACGGTCCGACGTCTGAGTCACCAGCCGAAAAATTAAGAGCGTTTTCACACAAATAAAACACACGTTAATTAGGTTTTTCAGCTTTATCATTCATTAATGCCCACTTTCAGACAATTTCTTCACTTAAACACGTGTATGAAAAAACCCATCAAAATAGTATTTAGTAGACTTCGCGTCTCTTTCACATTTCTTCATCATCATCATCATCATCATCATCATCGTCGTCGTCGTCGTCGTCATCATCATCATCATCATCATCATCATCATCGTTGTCGTCGTCACCATCTTCATAGTCTGTTATCTCATATTACCATTGTTTTGACTGAGGGGAAGTGTGCAAAGCAGGAATGATTACAACTTTGATAAAACAAGATTGGAATACTTTCCTGGAAAAAAATTATACAAAAAAATGTGTTAAAAATAAGAAGTAAACATGGCAGTATATATTTCCACTGTTTCCCTTATTTACAGTCACACGTCTGATCAAATAGGTGTACCAGCATTTAGTACTCTATACTCGTACGATAGAATACTGCGTCGAATGGTGAAACGCGACCATGTTACAAACTGGATCATGCCCAGAAGTACAGGATAGAAGCAGACGACCTTAAACATGACGTCTTTGATTACCTCCAATTCATCCCCTGAAAGCAAACCATCCTGCAAAACAACCAAAAGTTATAAGCTTCTATCACACGCACTTCCTTCCTATCCTTCCTCTATCATCTCACCACTCGCAGATTTTTATTTTGTATGGTCAAGAAATTTCTCATTACAGTTAAACCCTTCAATATTCAGTCAAATACACAGACTGTTTCCAGAGCCTTAACAAACAACAGTGGGCTATACAATGTATAAGGATTACAAAAGAGTTAAATAATTATATTATATGCCAGATTACATCTAATAATTACTAATATTTTTTGGACGGGTTGATTAACAGAACTCTCCTTTCTGCAGCGTTTGCGGACAAGAGGTAAGATAGCAACCATGTGCTCACCTTGAGCTTTTCGTAGCCGAAATGATTGAGGATTGCGACAACCAGCATGGGAGACAGGGAGTTAGCCGGCTTCACGACCAGAGCGTTAGCCCCGTAAACCGTAGAGGAAATAGGGTGTCTGTGAAGATAAATAATGAGTCAGCGATATGTTATTGTTACAGATAAACACACTTCTGTTTGGAGGAGAAACAAATATTGCTCACGGGTTTGGCAATACCATCTACCAAAACTGAACGCCCAACAACAAGCAGGCATTTGTTTATTGTATCAAATATCGTCACGATGACTACAAGAGACTTTCTCTGGATGACCATCAAACCTGATCGATCAGGTGGGTCTGACTGTCATCTTTCAGTCTACAGACAGTTCGGAAACACTATTTGTGTTCAATGAAAATTAGTCACCGGTACCACACTTCCCTGCTAGGGCCTAGGTTAAGCTAAATTGCATACTTACTATTTGCAGGGCATTGTATAATCAAATTTGAATTTTTTTGCAGCTAAAATTTCAGAAAAGGTAGAAATAAAACTCACTTGCGATTGTACTTTTCCCGATCGTGGTCAGAAATATCAGACAGCGGCATATTGAACAGCGAATAGGAAGCACCTGTGACACTTCTGTAAAAATAGAGATGACGACAGAAATAAATCATTGTTGTTGTTGTCTCCGAGTAATCATCGTTGTATCTAAACAAATTATAGTTCCGGATCCCGTGTGCATGGCACAATACGATATTATACAATGTAAACCTACGGATCTGCAGAGAAGTATGAATGGATAGCTAGTATGTTAAATGCTTCGAGCAAACCTGCCGACGCGCTTATTTGGAGTGTGCGCATTACAGATGGTGAAACATCCTTTTTCAAGAGAAAAGTTATATCTAGAAAATAATTACACTGGCTGAGATAAAGGTTTCGTATTTACATCGATGATTCGATCGAATTTGGAAAGGTCATTTATTACCTCGTACCAACGGTGGGACTTAACGGGTCACATGAGCAAAGCCAGTGATCTACTCTGTGTAGATCCCCACATAAAACATTATATAAAGTGACTCACGTATCGAGAAGGATGAAGACCATCAGAAGCCAGGGGTTGGATGGGCCAATCAGAAACATGATAAGTCCACTGCAGATCTTATACACAAAGCTGCACCGAATGATGCGGAAATAACCAAAACGTCCAACAATGGGAGCGCCAAATATGACCATGAACTGCGCAAATAAATAAATAATATCTAAATGATTTTTTTTAAACACGGAAACAGTCAAATTATGCTTCCTCCACTAATGTAACAGTGTGTGAACCTGTGAATAACTGCATTAGGACACTTAGGTGATACGGACATAAGAACAGTATAAGTGATTAACTCTTTCAAGTCTAATAAGTAAAAACACATCAACAACGATTTTCGAGAGGGTGGAAACAAGAAGCCTGTGAAAGCTTACCCCTCCAAGGGTACCCGTAAACCCGTAGAACGTGCTGCGAACCGTAAGCGGTACCCGTGTGGTGGGAATAAGAAAGTCGCAGAGGATTGCCGTGAAGTTGGACAAGTATGTCTTGTGAAATTCCTGAAAGAAGTTGGTCAGCACGAAGGCTATGAAGTTCTGCTCCGACAGAATCTGTTGAGCGAAGACAAACAGCTCATAATATTCCAACATTATTGCATTTGAAAGTATTTAATCTGTTTTTTAAAATGGCAGCAGGTCATTATTTTGTATTGTTAGATCAAAGGAAATTATTTTAAATCAATAACAGTCATTTATAAAATGTAAACAGTAACACCACCACCACAACCACTACCACAACCACAAAATCATCACCTACACCCTCCACTAACATTTCCATCATTGAATTCATTAAGCATATGACTTCACTCTCAGATTTAGAATGAAAAAGAGAAACACACTTTCTTGAAAAAAGAGACACGGTCAAATAACCTACCTGCCACGTCTTTAACCAGAAAGGCTCCTTGGCCTCTGGATGATTCTGCTCTTTGTCCTTATTTATTTCCGGAGGCATTTCTACATTTTCATCCTGGGCCTTGTGTTCGCGAATGTCCCACACTGTGTGAGCGTTAAGCCCAGTGTAGATCATGAGGGACATACCGCACAGCGCCACAAAGAAGGCTGTAATCTGGAACGCGAGGAAGTCTTGTAGACTACTAGAAGTGTATTCAAACACCAGAATGGAGCAATGCCCTAACATGCTCGCCATCTGAGCGTACTTGATTAGTAAAAGTCTGTCCTTTTGCTCTGTAGAAATTTCAGTGAACAGACAGCAAAGAGCTAAACCAATGAAGGTGAACATTGTGTCGTAAAGGCTCAGAGCGATGATGAGATGCAGTCCCGTGGCCCAGTCGCTGGATCCAAATTGAAACCAGGGTATCATGTATGACAGGGCCAGGAAAGGAGCTGTGTACAGAATGCTCTCCCTTCTCGTCCTAGTAATTGTAAATTTAGCATTGTCCTGAAAAAGAGCGAACAAGGGATCGTTAATGGCGTTCCAGATGAGGAACAGAAACTGAGCAAAATGAAACCATGACTCCTGGATGTGGTAGCGGTTGAGGAAAACTTTCACGTAGTAGAAGTAGAAGGAATGATGGATCATCGTCATACCCAGGCTGGAGGCACAGTAAGCCAGCATCCGTCGTTTTAGGGTCATTGTGTTGTGATTTCAGCTGTAAAAAGGAATTGTAACACTTCTACTTTTCGCTGTCGCTGTTTTCTCAGTTCTCTTTTGACTGTATGTGATTTCGTTTAAGCTGTTGTTTAGTCCTGAGCGGCTTTATCCGAACGTCTTAGGCCACTGACCCCGAACAGTAAATTGGTGACATTTTACACAGCATTCCAGACGTGGAGAACATCAGGACCAGGACGAGAGGACTAAAAGTACTGCAGCTCCTGGTAATGACTTGCTTTTCATTGTTCCAGCGTTCAAGCACAGGTGTGCATTCAATAGAGACGTGTAGAGAGACTAAAAACGATTCGACAGGATGAGATAATCCTGTTTAAAAAAGAAAAAAGGCTATTAAAATTAAGAATACTGAGTTTAAAATTTTACAAAAGAATACGAAAAGTGTTTTAGAAAAAGGAAAGGATCAGTTAAAAAATAAGGCTCCTAATCAATCCAGATCATTCTCACTCAGATTCCAACAGCGTAAATTTAGATAAATATCATTATTATTGGAATCACTAAGCAATAAACATAACAATAATATTATTATTTCTATAGCGTCTTTATCATCCACAAAAGTGGGCTCAAAAGCGCTTTCCAAAAAAGATATAACAACAACAACGGTACCCTGCTGGGAACTTTAGCAGTTAGAGATCCAGCAACACAGCAAGACAGCAGGTTAATACTAATAATAATAAGTGAAAATTTATATAACGCAATATCTCAGCCAAAGGCCAACTCATTGCACTGAACAAGATCATGAAATAGTCACGAAGATGTATAACAAAGAACAATGCGAAAACTCCGTGGGTTCCGGCAGTAAAGGGAGATCACTGCAGATTTAACTGTAACGATTCCAGAGAATACGGGTTACAGACATCAGCAGAATACTGAGAATATATTGAGAAATCTTGAGAATATTAAGAAATGTTATCATATGAAACTGCAAAAAGGTGATCGTCAACTTGAAGCCGTTGCCGAAGCGAGTGAAGCACGGCGGAGTGGAATACAGCCAATTGATCCAAACAGTTCGCATTTCAAAATGACATTATATACAATCCAGCCGCAAAACAGAAAAGAGAAGAAAACGAAGCAGAATCACGTGTAAACATGAAGATCCAACACTTTTATCCAAATCGAAGCATGATCACAATAGACTAACAAAATCAAGAAGAGACGGTTCCCTCAGAGGGACAGAGCTTTCTGAGTTTAAGCAAAGTATCTCTCAGAGTAAGTAAACGACATCAGCAACAGGATGACAGGTTAAAATCGGACAGCTCGGGATAATAACCAAGATGCGATCAAAACGTCAATATAAAGTGTTTGTCTTCAGTGTTTGAAAGCCCTCTAAATATTACTATCAGCACAATCATTAAGCACGATGATGAATTAACATGTCACAGCCGCTTGTGTATATATACATCCTTTACATCCTTCTACTTCTACTACCTCAAATGACCTAGAAGAAAACCACAGTCCTCGGATCTGCAACACATTCGCCAACTGCTTCACTGAACAGCATTTATAAATCTCAAGAGGACTGAATGACTAGACTGATCAGTGACAGTAAGAGCTCACGCAAGGTCAACAAAAGTGACTCACGGTAAGTAAACTACAAGCGATTACAATAATCGTATTTTTGTTGTTTCATTTTTCCTTTTACGCTTTTCTTTTTTGTTTATTCCTTTGTACGGCAGTCCATTCATTACGTTTTTTTTTCAGATTGTTTCATTCTTTTCGCCTTTCTTTTCTTCTTTCTTTCATTCTTTTTTTCTTTTTTTTTCCTTTCTTAATTTACTTCACTATTTTAAAGCACGTGCAGTTTAGAACATAAGCTTTCTTTCTTTCACAATATAATAAAGCATATAAAATTTGGTACGAGATCACTTTTAAACACACACGCACAAACAAGCACATACACGCACGTGAAACATAGGTACACACGTATACAAGCGCGCGCGCGCGCACACACACACATACACACTATCGTACCCCTAGCATCCCAATAATGCCGATGAGACAGAGAAGATTATGTCAGCACCAGCTGTGACACTAAGCAACATGTTTGATCCAACTGACTGTTGTGAACAGTGTTTCATCCACCCTTCTACATCTGGAATGATAACCGCCTTATTTTCATGTTAACTGATGAGTCTTAAGCACATATAAATTCGGAAGAATTCAATATTCCGGAATCTTTAGTGGATTTAATTTAGGACGGCTTTACATCTAAGTACATAAAACTACATCAAATGTCAGGTTTGACAGATCCCAAGACGTGGTGCCACGAGGATTTTCGAGATTTCAAGTTTTAGAACTCCCTGGGAACCTGAGGAGGAATCGTCGGCAGATACATTGCGTGGAAACCAGAATTTGATAATCGCATATCAGTTCTCGCCGATTTCTAGACAGCGAAACCTATCACTTCAAATGAATATGGACACGTACAATGAATGGTCGAGAGGAGACAGTACACGCGCACAAACAGACCTGCACCTCTTTTATTAGCGTTTGTCGATAGTATTCACCTGGCTACCTACCTATTTAGTCATTGCCGGGTCATCGGACGGTCTGCGCAGTACTACAGAACCGAGCACTGTACTACAGATGTTTACGTTCGGTCCAGGTGATGCATGGTTACCGAGCTTGAAAGAAACTGGTCACGTGGTGTGTGATGCCACACGTGTAGCCTCCCGGTCAATACATGTGCTTCACTGGAGGTGGGGGTGGGGGTGAGCAGCTGTGTGACTGACTTCATTGCCACAGAAGTGAGAGATGACTCAAGCCCGTATCCTTACCTGCCGATCATCGTCTGCTCGCTGTTTATACTGTTCAAGATAAGTAAGCGCCATGTGTTTGCCTTTCTCTCGATTTCAACTGTCTAGTGGTTCTGCCTGTCTGTATATCTGGTTTATGTTTCTTTTCCTGACAAATTGTCTTTTGGTGGAAAACCTTGTCAACTTCTGCATCCGTCCGGTCATTCCCTTTTTCCCCCGCCCCAAAGACGTCTTGTCAGGGTAAGGAGTATCAGTCTATTCGCCTGACGGATGCTAAGTAGCATGGGGAAAAGGGGTGGAAGAGGTCTGACAGCCTGTCTCGTTACAGTTACATGTATCCTGTCTGTCTTTCCCAATCATATTAGTGGAGTTATAAGAGAGTCCGCCGTGTGTTCAAGTACGAGGACCCTACGAAAGATCGCAACTCGTTTTCAAAAATACCGTTGGCAGAGCGAAAACAAAGGTGCACGCGCTACATCACGATTTCATTTTTAAGAAGCAGGAAAACTGGCTCCCTTTATTAAGAAAATTTCCATAAGTGTTGAACGTATGGTGCCTAGAAATACTCTTAATTAAGCTCCAAGTCGACACTTCACGAGCACACAAGTGAATCGTTACAAATATTTTGTGCATATAAATCTTTCTAACAAGCATCCAGTTCTTGCTGTAAAGAAAAAAACGACTACCTCACCTGAAACTGAGGACCTTTGTTGCCCTGCGTACACGCGTTGCTAGTTGCTCCTGAAGGTCAGATACGTATCCCTATCGACTTTGCGAACGAAACTTGCCTCAAGTCGGACAACTTGTTATATACTTCAAGTCGTCGCCTTTTTAAGGTACGTTTGCGATCAGCGCACACATATTAAAAGCTCATGCGACATGTGACGCATGACTCTATCAGTCAATCGTTTCCCCCTCACCTCCCCACTTTTTTGTGGATGTAGCCAATAAGCGCTGTGAGATCAGCATCTGGGATGAGGTCAGAGACGGTTGACGCTATACTTCTTTGGAGGGCAGACAGTGTGATACAACTAAAATTACCTAATTTAATGGGCTTGGTTTATTTTAATTAATACTATCTTGTGACGAAGCAAACGTTTATAGGAGTTGACATTAAATAGACCTGTTCATGCTGCAAGACTCGATGAAGATTGTGTTTTGTCGATCGTTATGTGCTTGTGACCAGTGGGTTGTTCACGATGTCGTCAGTAGGCTGGCGACACGTGTCCCGCTGAGTCATTAGAAGAAGCTGCGGGTCCCCGGAGTGGTGGCGTGGGCGGGGCAGATGGGAGAGGTAACACTAAAATATCGAACTGGGGAACCTTTTTAAGTTCGGCAGCATGTGTAGATAAACATGCGTTGTACGCTGTCTCACCTAGGACACGCTAGACCTAAAAAAAGAGCGAGGTTACTCGTCACATCATCTGTTTGAAAGGATGCAGATATTGGTCTCGGTGTTTTTGGGGCCCAGCCCTACTCGTGTGCATGTACCCAATTCAGATGCACAGTGGGCTATGTAAGCAGTGTGATTAACGCGAACAATCATATTTATGGAACAGTAGAGCTGACTGCTGCAGTCATGTTTTGCGTGACAATGTAGCTGACACCTTGCCTTGCGTGGCGCTTACCATGCAGTTACTGCGCCTGCCTTATTTAGCTTGTTAGGTATACCTGTCTCAGATCTCCTGACCACATAATAACAATAACAAAGATGATAATTGACAATAACATACTAAATAAGTTAAAATTGGTATAGTGTATAACCCAACTCATATATATGTATATGCACTCAGCGCTTAATACAAAAACTAGGTTAATCTGATGGACATGGAGGGATAGAAAGATAGGAAACGATGTGGATGAAATACAAAAGACACATAACTTACGCTGAGGAGGACATTTATTTAAAAATGTGGGTTTTTTTTTTCTCTCGTACATGACGTGCCACATTACTTGGAACAGCGTCCGTTTTTTATTTGATACAATGGCTGCTGACTCACACGAGATTAATTTGTCTTGAAAATAACGTAGCTGTGTTTACATACAACGAGCAACGACCGTGCCCATTAGCTGTGTAATTACAGTAATTTCTCTACTCGGTAATTGAATCAACTGAGGCCAGAGGTCGAATCGACTAAGGGTCGTGGTCTTATCGACCCGTGGTTGGTCGAATCGGTAAATAGTCGAATCAACCGGCGACCAGTGGGATATATAATAACACTCAACAACAATTACATTTAGCTCACGGGACTACCTTTACTTAGAAGGCTTTGTGGCCATGAACGCAATGACCATGCGTGATACGTTAATATGTTTCGACAGATAATAATAAAATTATCCGGAAGAAAGAACTAGAGCTCTCTTATTATTACTTATATTAGGTATTCAGGAATGCATGCAGTTCGTTGAATGTCACACGGCCAGTCGGCCACGAGGTAATTTTAAGTTGCCCTTCTCGACTGAAGCACTGACACAAGAAAAAGCACGAGAAACGAAAAGAATATCTTCTACAAATTTAACTGCATACATTAACTGTTCCGTGTAGTTAAAGTTAAACACAGTCACGATCATTCCTCCCAAAAAATCTGAAACGAAGCGAGGCACACCCGCGTCGACGAGAACCCACGAGTTGCTCCCCTTGTATTGTCAACCGCCGTAACCTCTCACCTGACAGGTGTGTGCCCTGTAGGTGTCGCCCGCTTCAGATCGTCTTCCGCTTCTCGCGAGTGTGATCACACGAAGACAACACAGAAGTTCAGCTTATTTGTCTTGAAGATTCCTTCATCAACTTGGGAATAACGAGGATGCCGAGACAAAGCTGGTTTTTTGTCGTCGTTGTCCTGGTTGTCTGTTCGACAGGTTCAGGTAAGATTGCAGTACACACGTTAACAACACCGGAAACATTCTTCGTAGCTGGGTCATGGCAGTCACTGAAATTTGAAATCAGTTAAAAGCAAGGAGAAAAGAATAATAAATCCACAAATGGCCTAGATTCCGTTAGATAAATGACGTTTAATTTATAAACATGTAAAATGTAGTCGTACGTTTACACATGTGTTCTGTAAGCAACAACTGAACACAGGTAGATATCATAGACTTGCTTTCATTTCCGCATCGTGCTTGGCACTAACATAAGTAAGATAAAGAAGCAGGAGATGCAGCTGATCGAACTTGAGTGTTGTTTTAATCAAACTTAATGTTTTTTTAAAAGTCGCACAGTCTTCACTGTGACGACACAATTTTGTGATTAGAAATGTAGGCCTATGTAGATGTAGTTAACAAGGTCAACAAATGTCTGAATTTCATTGCATTTTGTGTAAGAAATGGATGAATCACAAAGAAAGACATACGATAACAACGCAAAGTAAAGAAGCTTAGTAAATAAAAATGTTGAAATAAATTGTCATTTTTTAAAAATTGGAATTAGTTCATCATTTATGCATTCGAGTTATTCATTTATCTATATAAGTTTACCCCCATAATATTTAGCGTAAAGTTTGGTATAAAGGATCAGTTGATTTTTACTGTTATACTAAAGTGAAAAATACTGTAATTATGTTTTATAAATTATATATTTTATGTTTCTTTAATGTTAAAATATTTGTCCTTGTGTGGATGTCAGCTTCTAATTTAAACAATAAATAAAGCAGTAAAGTCCAGTGCTTATACTATCATTGTTATTACGATTGGAATTTAATATTGATGCATGTTAATATACTGTCAGTAACTAGCGATGATTGATGTTGTCACGTGTCTTGTGCATGTTACTTTACAAGCCTTTCCATTTTTCTGTTCAGTCAAGGCATATAACTGTTACCAGTGTAATTCAACTCTGGACAACAACTGCCAAGAAAAGTGGGATGACTCGCTGAGCACAAACAGTGAAAAATACAAACCCTGCAGTCTTTGGGATACTAAATACTGCATCAAGGTCACAGGGTTATGGGGAGGTATGCAAATTGTCCCCAAAATAGACTGCTTTTGCAGTGTTGTGATTGTTGTTTAAGTTTATAATAGCAACAAAAATAACCTGCTTGTGTGTGTTTCTGACGTCTGCTGCCTTTGACAGTCATTTGTCTGGCATAACTTTATTTCAGCTGAGTGAACGACAAGTATGTGTCATGCTGTTTTAATATATGTGTAAACTGGTAGACAAGGTGATTTTGGAATACCCTTACTCCATAATTCATTGAATGCAATAGCAGGTGGTAGTTAAAAGTAAGATGAGTCATAATGACATAATTAATGACCAAAATTCTGACTTAAATAAGATTGTCCTAATTCCCAGATAATAGTGATGGTAATACCGAACGCTTTGGTTATATTTTAAGTAACATCTTTGCAATGGTTGTGACAGAATATCAATGTGTGTTTCAGGGGTTGTAGGCACTCATCGCTTCTGTAGTTCCCGGGATATGGGTGACCAGTGCCAGGACATCTGGTTCCCTGACCATGACCGCATGTACCGTGCCTGTGTTTATACCTGTTCCAGGGAAGGATGTAACTCAGCATCAGGATTATCTGCCTTTCCTGCTGTTCTTGGTGCTTCTGTCTGGTTGGCATTGCATGTCCTGAGAAAGTTTTGATTTGTGAGTGCCTTTGATTTGAGAATGGACATGCATGCATATTCGAATGCAGATTATGGACTAAAGATAGAAGACAGAGAAAAACTAGAATAGCTTGTTTTTTTTATTTTACATTATTTTGTGTGTGCATAAATGTGTGCATGTGCCTATGCATGCATAATGTGTTAGAGAGAGAGAGAGAAGTGGTTATATTGTTGCATGTTTTCAAAATGTGCAGACCATTTATGACCATTTGTTTAGACTGGTACAAAATTCTGATTAATCTTTATTTTATAAATTTTTTTTGTTGTTGTAGATTTGTGTTGTAATCATAATGACATCTTGACAGCATGCTAAATTTAGCTGTTTGGAAAAAATGAAAAATATAGTTGGCCTTAGCTTAAAACACACAAAGTAGTGATTTAATTCATTAACATTTGGTTAGGAAAATATGAAAATAGGCCAAATGTTTAAGGTCATGCACATATGCCTTTTTTCTTAAGTGCTATGTGTACATACGGATCTGGTTTTTAGTATGTTTAAATGTCTCATCGCAGACAGTTCTTTGTTTTTTTATTATGCTGGCTTTTCATTAATACAACATTGTAAATACAGGATGGGATGCCAGCCAAATTTATTACATTTAAAATATTGTTTTGCTTCCTTAGCACAATGCCCAGGTGGCTTCCACATGTGCATGCACCCATAGAAAAACATTCATCTTTTAAGGAGCATCAACAATTTAGCAGCTCTTTAGATAAAAGTTTGTTCTTTTGATCCTATGTTCTTTAAGATAGAATGAATGATGGATGTTTTGAACTGATTCTCAGATAATTGTCACTTAAAATGTTTACAAGTTCTAAAACGAATCTTATTCACTGGCAATTAATTCAAATCCATGTATTTTTATACGTAGTTCAAGCAAGGATGTGAATGAATGTGTGCCTTGTCACATGAACAATTGAGTGTGAGAGAAAAAAAGATATTGTTCATTTGATGTATTTCACAGCTTAAATAATTTCTTCTCACACAGTGACTCCAGTTTATATGTATAAATAAATGTAAATAATGTACAGCATTGTATAAAGCATTTTTATTTTAGTCTTGGTATATCATATTATACATCATTCTACATACTATAGAGAGTCTGCTTACATTTAAAACATATATTTTTTATCACATAATAAGCAATATTCATGGTGTTAAAGTATTTCTACAACGTTAACTAAGTAAATCCCTAAATCACGCGCTATCGTTGTGAATTTATGATTAGCACTCGAAGCATCACTAAGGATGTGGTAGAGTGCTATACAAGTGTACATTTTTTATATTACCATTGCCTGTTAACCCTCTTGGTTTGAAAGACCACGATCATGGCTTTGCCGGGTAGCACGGGAAAGGCGATTTTCATTACTTTTTATTGCAAAGTTCAACTTTTCTCTTTTCCAAAAATGTGTAGGTTTCTTGGTCTAATGTTTAATGAGCAGCAATAATAAAAAAAACAAACTTCACCACTGTCGTCTTCGCAGTCTTCAGTTATAAGCCAGTCATTGTAATTTTCATTTTTATCTTGAACCAAGAGGGTTAACTACCCTTTACACTAGCTCATTTCCAGTTTGACAGATATGTTCAGAACACATAACATTTTATTTGCTTGTGAAAAAGAAAATTGAGAAAAAAGAGACTGCACAAGATTGGTCTTTTCAATTATCTACCTCCTAACATCTTTTGGCCACTTCCAAATTCTAATAGCATGCAATTATTAGGAATGTAACATTTGTTCTTAAACAGATGAAGTAATAGTTGTTATATAACCTGAATGTAAGATGAATATTCTGTTATGTGCACACACACACACACACAGACAATGATCAAGTTTTAACTTTAATGCATAACATAAAGTGACCCCTTATAAAATATTACAGGTTTCATGTTAATATCCATGGTAACTAGAGGGTTTAGCATGTACTCTATATAAATATGGATTTGCTGTTAATGTTTTCAAAAAGTAATTCATTGATGAACTGTTGGACATGTTTTTAGTTCAGAAAGTATAAAAATGAAATAGATGTCTAATTGCATTATTTTAGAGGTACAAGGTAAGCAAGGGAACATTTTTACTGTAATGAGACAAAATATAAATGTAAAATTTAAAAGAGTTTTTATAATGCTATGGCATAGTTGTCTCCCTTGAATTGACAGGCCAATTGAAGTGTTTTTGAGAGAGTGGATCCAGAGTGATGGTACTCCAACAATGAATCAAATACAAAATGTTTTTTGATTGCTGGCACATTTTTTCTTATGCTGTAAGATCAGCCAGTTTGACTCTTAGATGAATAGTCTTAAGTCTGTGTGTGTGGTGTACAACTATCATTATAGTTAAACAAGTGGGAATAAAGCTGTCTTAAAATTTTTTATGGTCAAGTCAAAATCACCTTTTCCCTAATCTTGGGAAACTAGTTTTCCATTATAATAAGGCTTCTCACTCGTCTCTGCATGTCTTTTTATGGACTTGGTTGATTCCTCCATATTCAAATCACTGAACTTGTGACTATCAACACACACAATTAAGGGAAGTATTTAGTAGGTCAAATGAATAAACATTCAAATTTTATTGCTACATTTTTTTTTATTAACATTGCACAGGGAATATTTTGATCTGAATGGCTTGAGGCTACAGGGATTGACTTGACAAATGTAGTTTTCAGTTTGTTTTAGCAAATTTATGTTGTTTTTTTAACTGCTAAGGTGGTTCAGATTGATTTGGCATCAGTATATGGCATAAGTGAAGGTCCTTAAAATGTTTGCTACTTTTCTCAGAACATTTGTACATAGCTACGAGTCATATTTTGAAAAATTTATTTTGACAGCAACTGATTACGTACCTTTTAAGTTGTTACTTCATTTTTGTAACGGACTCAAATTTCAGTAATAAAAAAAAAACTAAATGCATCCGTGGGTGTTGTTTTGTCTCTAGTCCTGACTACAGTGAAAAATAAAAAATAACTAGAATATACAACCTCATGGTCAAGCACAATACTAAATAAAACTGAATGTGCAGAACAATTCCTTGTTATGTTATGAAGAATTTTTGCATCATGAGCTGAATAACTTTTGTAATTACGATATTAATTATGATGCTCTCCGGATGAAAAAAGGTACCTCTGCGTGCCTTCCCTTAGCGACTAATACTGATATGAGAAAATGATCGCCTTCGCGCCCTCCTTGTCAGCACATCAGGTTGAGAACCGCGGGACTATGCATTGCATGTCTTGGGCAGCATTATCATTTTATAAGTAAAGCAGAGTGATGATATGTGTAGTTGGGTGGAACTGAAACCTGTGCAAATCTGCACTATTTATTTGATCCTCACCAAATTTGGCAGAAGTATTCCCGTCAGGGGATTGATCATGGACTATTGTTGGTGTACATTGTCCCAGACCCTGTCTCTTTTTCATATTTATTTTACCTATTCTAAGATGATACTGATGGGTCTAAATGACAAATTACGATGCATAAGACTTGCATTTACTATGCTGTACAAATTTCTCCAATATCATAATTTAAGAGAATATCTTATAAAAGAGGGAAACTAGAGGCGGGGAGGGAAGAAAAAAAAGAGCATGAGTGAGTTGCATGTTTTATTGCTGAACATAAGCTGTCAACCTTTCAAGTTAGGATATGGAATTAAGAGTAAAATCTTTCACTACTCTGAAGCCTGGAAGGAATAAGTTAACAACAAAGTCTTTCTTTATCGTTCAAGTGATAAGGAATAGAAATATATAGTGATAGAGCATTTTGTAGTTGAACAAACAGTGCACATTGTAGAATCATTGCAGATGCCACTTACTATTAGTTCTTCACACTTATACTTTAAAACAATTTCAAAGCAAATCATAATATCCATGCTTTATGATGCTAATTTTGTGTATGAGTTTTATCTTATGTGTTCTTAGATGTCCTTAGCTGCTTGTTCATTATAATAATCTTACTCCTTACACAAGAGATACAACAGTGAATGAATATACAATACAATGCATCTTTACTGTCTACTTCTGTTTATTAAAGGGATAAAAATGTTTCTTTGTTGGGAGCTCACATAAGCAACAAACTTAACAACATACACATGCATCCCAAACACTCGTACAATTACTATTTGTTTTTAAACTACCCCCTCCTAGCAATAATTATCAGGCATGGCTGCACGTGCACACACAAAAACAGGGTACATTAGTTCTATTCAAGAGTGATCTTGCAGTTAGTATAAAGGACTTGGTAAAAGCACTCTTCTTAGCAACCAGTTGTTTCCATCTACGGGCTTAGGGTTGCATTTGGAAATGGTAATGCAGTGGGTGAGAGGGGTCTGTAATAATGCTGACAGAAAGCTTTTAACCTCAAAGCCCTGGGGCCAGTTGCACATTTCTAATTTTAAACACTTTTAGGCCTTAACTCTATTTAGTTTAAAGTGCACGCCACAATTTTAGAATTTTTTAAACTAAAACTGCTTTAAGTAAGATAAAGTTGTTTAAGTCTGACTTTCCGTCCTGTCAGTACAATTTTGTGTATGTTTTTCTGCAATGCATCAAAATGGCTAAGAAGAGATTTTGCTTCTTTAGAACAGTTTTAAGGTTTAGAAATGTGTTGTGCAACTGGCCCCAGGTGTATAAGTCACTTAGTGGTCTTTGTATAAAGCCAATGACCTTGCTAGCAATCTTGACCACTCTCATCAAGTAAGCCTTATCTTTGATGGATAGAATGCCAAATCTTGATTTTGATGTATGTGGACACTTTATTAGTATTAGTCAGATACTCAGGCCTGACGAGAGGGGGGGACAGGGGGGTCTGGTGTACCCGGGCCCGCGGCTGTGAAGGAAGCCCGGCCTTGGTCAGTGGATTTTTTTCTTCTCCTTTTCTTTTTCTTTTAAAGAAAGGTCTGAGGACAGAACACCCAAGCATTACACATGCAGAAGTTGAGTTTCAAGTCTGTAGTATACAATTTCGGGGTAGTGGGGCCTGTCGTGAGAAGTGTAGTCAGAGGTATCACATTCTCGCTGGACAAGCCTGGAGGCGGAAGGCCGCGGACACCAAAGATTTTATCGCGTGTAACCGTCTCTTGTGGGGTTTATGTGCCACTATGGGGGGGGGGGGAATGAGGGGGCGCCGGTGTCGCGACATCATGGCGCTCTTGATGACTGACCGTGAGAAGATGGTTTGGGTAGGTACCTTGGGTATTTTAGTCGAAGGTTGATAGGTCAGAAGTAAGCAGATTGGTTTAGATGGGTCACGTGGTTTAGTAACATTAGGCTTGGACAGAGTTGTGTTCGAAGCCTTTCCTCAATTTTCAGCAGAGACGTCGCACTCTGAGTGATCGTTAGGCACATGCAGCAAGTCTGGGAAAGGAGGATCCGTTCTGTTAGGATGTACAACATCACTACTTGCTGGTACTTGTGGTCTGGGTTGTAGAGAGAGAGAGAGAGTGTTGGATAATCAAGAGATTGGGTTCGCCGACGACGAGAGAAGCAGACGACAGGCTGGGAGTGAGAGGCGTGAGACAACGACAAGAAGAGTTTGTGCCACCGAACCCGCTTGAACCGTCTGCTGAATCAAGGGATTATCACCGCGGTTCGACTGTGCACCGCTGTTGTTCAGTACCTGGTGCAGTGGGACGCAGCAGCGGTAGAGCGAACCATCCGTACCACCCGAGGAGATAGGGTGCTGTGGAAGTAAACGTGCCTGTGGTGTATTGTAGGACCCAGAGCGGGTAGCAGAGGACACTGCAATACTCCAGCGCGGGGCTAAGTGACCACAACTAGGAGCTGTACCAGAGCAGCAGTCTGAGAGTAGTTTTGCGGACGGTGGTCAGGGACGGACTGTGTCCTCTGGTATGTATACCATATCCATATGTTATCTTAGAAGGTGTACACTTGCATATTGTACCAGCCTTTTGATTGGCCACTGCGTAGGCATTGAGTAGTATTGTATAAGCTGATGGGGAAGCGGATGGCCGAGTGGTTAGAGCGCTGACGTCCGAACCGAGAGCGCGCTGGATCAATTCCCGATAAGCGCAGCAAACTTCCCCCAGTCGACCCAGCTGACGGGAATGGGTACCTGACTCCACAGAGGGTTGGGGAAGGTAAGGCAGCGAGGGAGAGGAGATTGGCACTACCCCCATGTAAATGCTGGCCCCGAGAAAAGTGGGGTCTCTAACACCTCACTCCCCCACGACCAGAAATGGTTATGGGATTACCTTTACCTTTACCTTTTTTACCTATAAGCTGATGTCTATGTGTTCAACGTAACCTTACCTTTTCTGATTAATTACAGTTTTATATGTTGTACGACTGTGTGTCGGTTTTGTTTGCACACGCGGGTGAACGCGATTACCAGTGTGTACGCGTGTGAAGTGAGAATTAGCGGGTGACTGGGTGTGAGAGGCCGAAAGTGGATGAGACGAGCCAACAGAGTTCCCCTTTCCCCCTCAGGCCGATTAGACCAGCCATTTCCCCGTTATAATTTTTCACATACAGATATAAAAATATTTTAATTTTGTTCGGTCCAGTTATTTGCTAATTCTTACAACACCTCAGTTGTCATGTTTCATCACAAGTCTGGAGCGCAAAAGAGAAAAGAAAGGGCAGCACGAGAAAAAAGCAAAGTTACACGTCAGTCAAAGAACACTACAGAGTGTAGGCTTCACCTCTAGAGTTACCGCTACATCTCGTAACTGTAATCAGCCCAGTGATGACTGTGACCAAGCAGGCGAAGCAGCACCAAAATCCACTGATGTTAATCAGGAAGCTCGAAACAGCGACTGTCTACCAGAGCTCGCTTGCTCAGTAATTAAAGATGACTTAATGACTTGTCCTACTGCGTCTTTGTAATGGCTTTGATGTCGGACTACTAGAGACAGAAACGACTTCTGCCTATCATATTGAAGAAGCTATTCGACGAGGTGCCGCAAATTTACCAGCATGTTTTCCGGATGATTCTTCGGGACGCTCATTTCCAGTTTCGCTGCTTCAAATTAAATTGAAAAATGGCGAAACTGTATGACGCGACTGGCTAGTTTGGAGTAAAGGTAAACAAGCATTGTTTTGTTTTCCCTGTTACACCTGTTGCGGTCAACGATGTGCCAAGATCGGTGAAGCAGCTTAGGACTCCTGGTAGTGGAGTCTCGGCTCGCAAGAACAATCATGTCGATTGTATTATCGAACTTTTTGCGAGTCGTAAAGCCCGCAAAGCACCACTGGTGTCATTTGAAGGCAGTGGGTGCACCCGGTATTGCATGGACCTCTACAAGCACCACTGGTGTACTTTTATTAAGGCAGTGGGTGCACCCGGTATTGTATGGACCTCTATTACTCGAGCGGACAGTGTTGTGTTTGTGTAATGCCCGACACCGGTCCTTGTCTATACGGCGAATAGCTATCTTTATCACACCTGCAATAGGCTGTTGGAAATGATTGTTGTACTGTCTTTAGGCTCTAGCCGTTTTTCTAATCTGTCGAGGTTTTGACATCGCTCGTGACCTAATAGTCCTTACTCGAGGGTTTTTTTTTCTATGGAGCGGGGTGCTACAAGTCTAATCCTTTTACATAATTTTTCCTCAGTTACTAACCACTCACGTGTAAACAACTTTATGTTCAAGTAGTGATGTAGATAATAGTTCACTTGTCCTAATGTTTGCAGTCTATATTTCGTTACTGAATGAAATGTAGATATTGAGAATCGAATTGTAAACATACATTATATACTGCGAAAATAATTTACGATTACAATCACAAGGGGCCCGGACAGGTCGTCTGTCCCGGGGCCCTGGCTCTCGGTGGCCCTGCAGATACTTAACATTTGGTTGATTTCTATTTAACAATGAAACAATATGTAACCAAGAATCCTCACTTTATGAATCATGTTTAATGTTATGATGAAATTTTGTTAGTTCAAGAATGTAGCATGATGAGTTGAATGTACTCATCACACTGGAAGTATGCTCACCAACAGTGAATGAATACCTTCATGTATATGAACGCCTTTTTGATATTATTTAGATAACTTGAATGTGTTTTGATTTTATTTTACAATGAAACAATAACCTGTATATTCATGAATCCTAACAAAGAATTATAATGCAGGTGTTCTCACCATACATGTAACAGCTCCTGATCTGACTAACAAAGTAAGACATAAGTCTAAAATTGCAAGAAAATGGATGTTAAGCAACAAAAACTCTACATAAGCTAACTAAATAAAAGTCAAAGAAAAACTATATATATATATATATACACAATCATCTGAAATACAAATAAAGGGTGGAAAATATGCATGTAACAGCTTCTGATTTGACTTAAGAGGTAAGATATAAGGCTAATATAGCAACAGAATTCAACATGACACTGCAATATAAAATTACATCACCTAGGTAACGAAAAAAAAGCCAAAAACAAAAACATATTCAGGTGGTATTTTATGACAAAGAGGCATGAGAGATTTTATATTAATATTTTTCTCTTATGCACACCTGGATTTGTCGAGAAAACAGGAAGTGACGAAACGAACGTATTTCTAAAAATAGCCCCGTCTGCACTACCATAAGTCGAAGAGAAAAGATGTAATCCTCGGTAAAAGAAAACTGACCAGGACACATTGTGTTGTTGCTGAATGTTCTCTTTGACACTCAGATGGAGTTAGTTTGTACTCATGAAGGAAATACTAAAGATAATGGCAGCAAACGCCAGTGGATTAACTTTGTTCAAACGTGCCGTGCGAACTTGGTCCCCACACCGTACTCATGAATTTGCTCAAAACGTTTCAAAATCGATTGTTATCCAGTCACTTATACAGTATTAGCAAGTCTTAGACTTTCAGTAAATCGAAGAAATCTTATTCCTACAGCAGTGCCTGCTATACAGAAGCACGAGATGTTAAAACCAACTACGACTGCTGGTAGATCAAGCATCAGATATGCAACATCGACGGTTTCTACACCGTCTGGTCTACAAGTAACATCGTGTGACAGTCACAAACACATCATCATCTTAATCCAGCATAATGCTCAAAACAACTGACAGGGTGAGGGCACCATTGATGTGCGTGATCGAAACAGCTAAAAAATAAAAAGGCAAAACAATTGAGGGTGATAAACATATTATAAGGAGCTTAAACGGGAACAGGTGCGATTGAGTATCAGTAAGTAAATAGAAAATTTTGCATGCAGCTAAATGAGGAAGAAATAAGTTTTTACATCGATAAACATGTTTCAAACTATCATATTTTTAATTGTAAAAAAAAATTATCAGCAGTCAGTTTTAATTATTGTTGCCCATTAAAATTTGATCTGACTGACTTACCAGTCTGTTGAATGAATTCAGTTTGGACCATTTAATTATTTTTTAACTTCATTCAAAGCTTCTAAATAAAGTTCCAATCTGTAGGGCTGTATTCCAGATTCAGCTGTTTCATTTTTTGGTCGAACAAAATCGCTTCTTGAACACGACAACCTGAGGGATGTTTCTTCATTTGACATGAAGACATGCACGCTAAATATAATGTTACAAATACTTCGATCGCGTAAGAGCTCTTTAGTACAGGAGAGTATTTTTTCCCGCCTTCCTAGTCGCGGGTGAGAATTCCGATGTTTGAAAGCTTATATCTTTAAAATTAAGGATCATTATGTACTCATATTTTGGGAATTATTATTTTAAAACGAACTTAACCCGATCATAAAGAAATAATGTTGGGAGCGAGTTGACCTTCAACAGTGACGTGTGTGAATAAACGTAAAAAAATCTGTACTGTAGAAAGGGGAAAAGAGTGAAACTTTCTGGAACTGAATGCTGCACGTAGCTTCAGACGGTCTCTTCTCTGAGTTCTGCAGTGAACTGAGTAGGAAACATTTTCTACCACATGCTCATGAAAGTAAGTACATGAAAAGAACAATTGCACTAACAGTGATTGACGTAATATTAATAATTAAGTCTTGACAATGTATTTTTCGGATGGAAAAAGGAAACATCAGGCACCACAAAAACAGCAACCCTTTCCCTACATCCCCCGATACCCTCACCCACCTCCCCAATACCCACACTCCCCAAAGACCACAAACCCCACAGTGCGAAATCACCAAGAGGTGGAAGCACTTTCCCTTTCAAAGTCAACAACAACAACAACAACAACAAAATACTCGTGGCCTTTCCCATCGATCAAGTAGGGACTACCGTCTCTGAGTCCGTGGCAGCTGCAGGCAGTTAGTGTGTCAAAGGGAGGCCCGTTCCCCGTGAACGTGACGTGCTACTTATACTGGGACTTGCAGTCTGGAACCGGTGAAGTGTAAGGCAGGGTCTCTGCCTCGCAGACGGCAAGAAGGGGATATACTGAAAGGTTCGGTACCTGCGCACCACCACCCGTTGCCTGGGGCAACCGTCGTGGAAGCAACCAGCAGGATACCTCATCTGTGATTCCCTGGATTTCTCGGGCGTCTGGAGTCGTGCCGGACAACCGTCGCCTAGCAGCTACTGACCGTTGCCTGGGGCAACCGGTGTGAGCAGCAGTGCAAGCGGGCTAGTGACTGTGTCAGAGAGCCCACCTTCATCGTCAACGTCGTTGTTGCCTGGGGCAACCGTAAGCGACTAGCAGGGACTTCACCAAGGGTGCCAGTGTGTCAGTACGATTCTGTGGCTGTCGAAGGAGCAGTCAGTCTCGAGGCTGGGTGAGTGTCCCGGTGTATCAACGTGAGAGGAAATTCAGTCCTCCTGGATTGAACTCAGTTGTCGCAACAACACCAGTGCGTGAGAAAACTGCCTTTTGTATACATATCTTAAATATGATGGTTTTAGTCTTGTTTTAATCATTATCATGTGCAGGCCCTTTTGTCAGGCCACTTTATTCACATCAGAGTTTAACTGACTTCTATTTTCTTATCTTTGTGTTTATTGTATTAATAATAATTTGTTTTGTTTTGTGCTGTACAACGGTGTTGTCAGTGTGTTGGCACGCCTGAGCGGAGACAGTGGTCTGTGTTTGCTTGTGCGTGAACGTGCGAACAGCGAGTGAGAGGGTGGAGCAGGGTGAAAGTCGGAGTAAGGCGAGCCATAGCTAAGTGTCCCCTTTCCCCTCGGGCGTTTAGTCCGGCCTTCTCCCCGCAGTTTCGTCACAGACACAGTGAGGAGATTATTGTTTTTCCCTAGCCCCTGTTCGTGATCATAGTTTACACAAGCAAAGAAAATATTTTCTAAATTTGAGAGAGTTAAAAGCACTGTTCGTACAGATAAAACTGGAGGGCTGCAATCAAAAGCAGGAGCAGGTATACATCGGTAAGTCCGCCCCGAACAGTAACTCCATTGCCTACAGTTCAACTACAGTCTGCCGACGACAGTCAACAATTTACAACAATCTAAGAGGGAGTCTTATGTAGGACCGTTGTGGTATGCAGCAAGCAGAGGGCATGTATTAGGTCTGTTATTCGTGTAGCAGAGGGGTTAAGACATGATGACGTTTGCGTTATGCTTAGCGACCGGAGGGCGTAATAGCGGTCTGACAGTCGGGTACTTCAAGTGCATATTAAGAGGGGCGAGGACATGTTGACAGGTCATACTCGCGAGCAGCCACGAGACGCATGATCTTTTCTTCTCCAGGTAATTGCTGAAGATAAAAGCAAACTCGAGCATGAGATTCTGTTATCTTGTCAGTAAAGTAATTTTTTTTTTACTTTTTCACCTTTCCTTGAGGACTGAATTGTTATGTATTATAAGAACAGGAAACCACGTGACGTTGACGTGAACCATAGCTCTGCTACCAAGGACGGACGAGCTGCACTCGACTTTTTCAACGTACAACGGTTTTTCTAGTCACCTTCGCCGAGAGAAGGTAAAGAATCCCTTTACGTCGTGTTCACTCTTGTATCTTTAAATAGAGTTTGCGCATTTAGGGTGCAGCCACTCAAAACCTCGAAATACACATACGAGTTCTCGTCATATGAACTTTGAACTAGTGACTTGGCCAGTTAATCGTCATCACTAGAAGTATCCTCTATGCGTTAAAACCAATTAGAATCGCTGCTTCCACACACAGAGGGGCTACCGTAGCAGAACGAGAATCACGCGTGACGTCAGCATCAGCAGTACAAAACGTTTTCTTTCATTGCATCCTTCGAGTCATTAAGCGAGTAATCGACTGAACTTCATGTTTTAAACCAAGGAAACTAAACCAGCACATTAGATTACAGCTTAGTAAGTACGTTTCTTCATATCTGTAATGTATGTCTTCATTTTTGAACATAAGCTGTCAAACTGTCAGGTTAAGGAAGAGACACGAAGAGTACAGTGTTGAGCTATTTTTGACACAGAAGCTGGGCATAAATAAGTTAAAAAAAATAAATAGCACGTTGACAATAAAATCCCTGCAAAAAATAATCGGTAGTCAAACAATTTTCCAGGATATAGTTAAAGAGGCCCGTTTACTTTGAGGTCTGATGGCAATGTAGAAGACACGGATCCTGACCAGAGGTACTTTTTGTGACAATTTCATATCTTAACACAATTTTAAAGTATATTATAACACATGCTCTTGCCATTTTAAGTTTTATCTCTGATTATGGCTCTTGGTGTATATGAACGTCTTATTAACATTATTTAGAGAACTAGAATATGTTTCGTTTTATTTTACAACGAAATAATGATCCAAGAACCCTGAGAGAATGAATTTTTTACCATTTAAATAAAACTGGGCTTATTTAAGAACATCATAAGATGAGTTATATATTGCAGCAACACAATTATAATACGTCTAATAAAGCAATAAAAATGGATGCTAGACAAAAAAACTGTACATGAGCTAACTAAATAAAAGTAAAAAAAACCGATATATTTATATACGAACAATAATTAAAAATACAAATTAAGGGTAGAAAAATACAAGCAACACCACCTGAACTGAATATAAAAGTAAGATAGAGGTCTAATATAGCTAAAAAAAAACCAGTCTTCATCAGGTAGGTAACTAAATATAAGTCAACAAAAAACGATATAAAAAATATATGAAAACAATAATCATAAATACAAATAAAAGGAGGAAAAATATTCAGTCATTCGTTAGAACGAATGTGCATTCCTAATGTGTAACATTAGTGAATATATCAAGGCACGTACTCCAATAGCCTAAAATTGAACCAAATATGTTGCAACTTACAACAGTAACGTGTGAATAAACGTACAAAATCTGTACTGGAGAAAGGGGGAAAGAGTGAAATTTTCCAAAGACAGTTAAAGAGACTTGTTTACTTTTAGTGCTGATGGCAATGTAGAAGACACACGTCATGCCCAGAGGTACTGTTTGTGAGAATTTCATAGCTTAATACAATTTTAAAGTATATTGCAATGCATGCTCTTGCCATTTTTTATTGCTTTTTAAAGTTTTTTTTATCTGATTATGGTTCTTGTTGTATATAAACACCTCATTAATATTATTTAGACAACTAGAATATGTTCCGTTTAACTTTACCATTAAATAATGATATAAATGTCCAAGAATCCTCACACAAACAATATTTTTTTACCGTTTTAATGAAAACTTTGTTTGTTTGAGAACATCCTTAAGATGAGTTATATATTGTAGCAACACACTAAGTCTAATATAACAATAAAAAGGTTGTTAGACGACAAAAAAACCTCTACATGAGCTAACTAAATAAAAGTAAAAATAATATACATATATACGAACAATAATTAGGAAACAAATTATGGGTAGAAAATTAGACGCAACAGCACCTGAACTGAATTTTTAAAATAAGTCTAATATAGCAATAAATTGGATGTTAGACGACAAAAATCTATATCAGGTAGGTAACTAATTGTAAGTCAAACAAAAGAAACGATATATATATATGAAAACAATAATTATAAATACAAATAAAGAGTGGACAAGAATTTTGTCACTTGTTTTTGGACTTTTGCCTTAACAGACTAGCAACATTTTTCAAGGTCCCTTCATAAACAAATCATAAAATTTCACAGAGAGATTACACATTAGCGTCACTGTCAAACAACATTGCTGTTTATGCAAAGTTTGTTATTACAGAATTTAATAAGTTCATGAAATTTTAGAACGAATGTGCATTCCAAATGCGTAATATCAGTAAATGTATCAAGTCATGTACTGGAATAGACCAAAACTGAGCCAAATATGACAAATGCCCACAAGAGATGGACACTGTAATTTTGATTTTGCTACTTACAACAGTAACGTGTGAATAAACGTAAAAGACTCTGTACTGTAGAGAGGGGAAATGTGTTAAATTTTCTGGAATCGAATGTTGCACGTGGCTTCAGGCGGTCTCTTCTCTGAGTTCTGCCGTGAGGAAGAGCGGTCGCTCCAGTGTACTCAGGAATGATCCGGGTTTTATTTCAGGTGTTTTCTGAAGACGTTTGAATTTGAACGTTAAATGACGGGTTAGTTGTACATCGCATGATCGTGTTACAAAGTTGGCAACTTATTTTTATAGGAGGAGACAGAATGAACTTGAAGATACACACTTCACTCAGGCTTCTTTAATTTGGGATGGATATCTGTAGATGGGTGAGCTGTTTGTGTAGGTATGGATAGACGGATGCTATTTGGATGGTTAAGTGAGATGTTTGTGTATATTTGAGTGGGGTGAGTGAGCTGTTTGTGTAGGTATGAATAGATTAGTTTGATGTTTAAGTTACATGTGTATACACTGCTGACCAGCATGAGATTCTCTCTTATGATTCTTCTCCTATCATGCTTTTTGCCATCAGAACAGTTATAGCCAATAGTCACACATCAACATTTTCGTTTTATTTTATTTATTTATTTGTTTCACAAGCTCACATGTAAAGACTCGTTTTCCACACACAGGCTATGTCATTCTTATTTTTTAGCTTATGTCTGTTTGGTCGTTTCTATGATCCGATTAAATGGCCTATAGTTTTTAAAATTTACTAACATGCACATTACCTTCAAGTCATCTGTCTTGATAAATTTCACCTTCCGGAGCACGTGCACCATGGCCGTCTTGATCTGCAGCAGCGCCAGACGCATGCCGATACACTGGCGTGGTCCGAACCCGAAGACAAGGTAAGAAAGAGGGTGAACGATCCCATCAGCGCCTTCAGTGAACCTGAGTGAGCATGGAGAGACATTCATAAACATGTAAAGTACAGACGTCCCTGACTCTGCTGTAGTAGGGATAGGGGGGGGGTAAGAGAGGGTAGATAATGTGTGAGCGGTTTCCGTTATGGAAGGGTGTGGGGGTGACGATGAGGTAAAGCCCCTGTAACCAAGAAAATAATGGAGCTGGTTCAAATCTTTTCTGCCACATGAACAAGATATCCATCTGAGACTAGAATAGAGGCAGCCAGAATTTTTTCTCGTCTTTAGAGACAACAAAATATCGTTTCTGGCTAGACTTAAATCCATCTTTATCAATCTTAATGTGTATTGTTGTGCACACCATTTATGGTTTAAACTGTACAGGGTCTTTCAGTATGATATGCGTAAATCTCTTGATTTTGTGATTTAAATTTCTGGCAATTCTCTTCACCTGTCAGGTTTGAACTCGTCAGGATCAGGGAAATACTCTGGGTCCCTCAGAACATTGGCGATAGGAATGACAACACCCGCACCCTTAGGGATAGTAACTCCTTTGATAGTCACCGTTTCCGACGCTTCTCTGTTAACGCTGAAATGTTCAGAAACAGTTGCAAATTATTATTCATGAAAGTAAAGTTCGATTTTTATTCACTATGAGCTGAACCAGTAAAATAAACGTCATTTGACTACATGGATCGAAAACCGTTACAACCACACCTAATCACATGTACAGCAATGTAGAACATTGCAATCGGATTTACCTAAAGAAACTAAAGAAAGCTTGAGAAGAGTATACTAGTAAGAGAAGATTCTTTGTTTCCATCTGTACAAAGAAGGTTTTTACGAGTTTAGAGAAGGGAACATCCTCAGTGTTTCGTGCACCACGCTGTCTAAATATTTCAGTTTTGCCACACCCTCGTAAGTAGGTTTGTCCTGAAAACGGAGAATAAAAGAGGTTAATTTGCGAGAGATAACAAATTATAAACTTTCGTTAATTTAATTTTTTTTAACTCATAACCACTTCCTCTGTTTCTCGATCTTCTTTTTTATGATTTCTGTTTCACTATTTCGTGAAAACATAAATGAGATAAGTTTATGTAATTTTCTTATTGTGATTAGTATCTGTATGTTTACAGCAGCACTCACATCTCCAATGAGGTTTTTGATCTCCTGTACAACCTTTTCTTGTATGTCTGGGTAACAAGCCAAGTTATAGGCCAGGAACTGAAGGGCGGTGGAGGTAGTGTCATATCCAGCAACGAAGAAGACGACAGCTTGAGCAATGACCTCCGTCCTAGACAAGGCTGTTGCCAGCGACAAACCTCATCAGAATAATCAACGTCTAATTGTAAGCACATGTAAATTAGGAGGAAAATTAGGCTATTCTGCCATTTTTCGACGACTGTAATAGATTGAAGTGCAGTAGGTCAACCAGATTAAGATCTGTCAAGATTAAGTAGCAATTTACGCGTGAAAGAAAGGTGGAAAACATTCTAACACTCGCTGCCTAATCCTCTCCAATTCCCAAATGGACAATAGACACTCTACTAAAAAATACTTACACTTCATTTGCTCTTTTTCGGAGCCTTCGAGTTTCTCATAGTTTATAATCATCTGAAGAAAGTCCGTTTGTGTCTGTAAGATATAATAATAATAAATGCAAAATTTATAAAGCGCATGCTCACACTCCTAAGGACCATGCTCTTAGCGCTTAAGAACAAGTATGAGACATGGGCAACATACGAGAGACAGAAGAACAAGTGAACAGCATTTAAACGAACGGATGACGAATAAAGGACAAATTTAAACACCTAAAGAGGATTCAAATAACAAGGACTGAAAGTATCATGATTTAGCAAAAGGAAGACGAGCAGGGATATAGCAATAAGTAGCAATAATGAGGTTGAACATGGACTGACGGTACAAATCTCGCGTCAGAAACGTATCAATTTTCTTTAGATGAAACGGCTGAGCAGAAATCAACTATCAGCATTCATGTCTATTTGTGTTTTATCTACATGGTAGGACAAATACAAATCTTGTCACGGAAACAGGAGTTTTTCCCCTTTGCTTGCTTATCGAAGTGTCCCGCAGGCTTCTAATCGTTGTGAACGTTTACTTACAATTACTCCTCTATTGTACTTACGTTTCTTGTTCTTTCCTGTTTTCTCTCATCTATTATACGGTTGATGCTTCTCACAAACGAATTCCATCGCGTTAGTGGAAATAAATGGATCGCCAGCAGCCTTATAAATGGAACAAGAAACTGAACCGACGCTGAAACAAAAGAATGGAAATTTCTTCGTTAACCGTTTGTTCAATAAGTAATATTCCCTTTAGCATGATAATACAAATACTTAGTTGATGTAATAGTGTTCGCCCCTAATGGCTTAGTACCCCACATGACCTGCAGAATGACAATAACAATGTATATTTCATGTAACAGGTTTAGTCTCCCACAAACTAGTGACCGAATGGCCCAAAAACTAAAACAAGTTCATCATGTCTAAGGCACGATTTGTTGGGGAAGGTGTAGGAATGTGAAGCGTCTGTGACCAAGAAATTAGTCTGGTTCAAAACTCTTCGGTGGAACTCAGCTCTTTGCCTCCCCTGAAAATTAAGGCACCCATTTCTTCCGAACAGATGTTGAGGTAAGTAGGGTAAATTTTCCACCACAGGACCGAGCGGGTCGCTAAACAGCCACATTCTGCTTCTCAGTCGAGTGTACTTTTCATCTAGACAAGGAGTCTCGTCATTTTATACTCTAACCATTTTGTAGTTTGTAGTCTGTTTTAAACAAAAATCTATATAAATCAATTTATATTGTGGAAAAAGTGACAATTAGAACGAAACCAAAATTGTCTATGCTGATTACGTATTTAACTTCTGAAAGTAATTATATGCAAGAATACGAACGATTTTATTAATTAAATGCTTGACGTAATAATAATCACAGTCTTGACTATATATTTTTGGGATGGACGCATTCCTGTCATGTATGTATGTGGATAGGAGTATACGGGTGTAGTAGGAGCCATCAACCAAAAGGAATGCGAAATCTTTTACCTGCGAGAACTGTTAAGAATCCGTCACTGCTGGTGGCTTCGTTCATAACACTGGACACATCCTTCACGAAGGGGTCGTCGAGATCTTTCTGTGAATTGACTTGAATTCCGAATGCTGTGCTCGATATCACGTCCAGGGTGTAGGCTCCAAAGTATCTGGTAAACAAATATTACGAGCCTTATAAGCCTGCTTCATTAACAACACAGAGATCAAGGTTGTCGTTTGTGAGTTAGGGCTAATGTTACGCGTTTGACGAAAACCACAGAACATTTGTAACAGAGATCTAGGACCATATATTAAAGAGGTGCATCTTTGTACAAACGGGACCTCACAATTCTGACCTCTTTCTGTGCATAGTTACGTTTGCAAGCGTGTATCTCGAGAACAACAGTTAGTATTCACAACATTTTTTAAATTGTCAATTGATTCAAATATATACAAGTTTTTAGGAAGAGTATATACCCAACAGTCATAAAATACCGGTTACTGCTTTATCGATGGAAAAAGATAATGACGAAAACATGCCTTGATAAAACGTGTTGGATGTTCCTTCTTGTTGCATTAGTAAGATAAAAAAAAATGGAGAGGAAGAAAAAGAATAAAAAGACGACTTCAATTAACGGTAATCCGGGCTCACTTTTTAGCTTCGATTCTTTCACCCTTCCGAATGGCCTCCTGAATATTTTCAGTGAGATTGACACCACACCTGTCGATATAGTTCTCCATCTGTGACAGTACAGGCGCATTTGATTGGCCGATGTAATTAACAAAAGAACTGTATTTTAGACTATTATAAAAGTGATTGATGGTTGTGTGCTAGTAAAAACGGTTAGATGACGATTAAAGTAAGTTTTTTCACATGAAAGCACAGCCAGTGAGTTATTTAAAAAGAAACAGTATTTTATCGATAGCGAAATGACACAAACTGCACTCACCAGTTTCAGTTTGCCTGAGCTAAATGTAGGTGTCAGTAAGGTTCTAACCCTTTTCCAGTCTGCGCCTCCAATAATGAAAAGGTTAGCTCGAACTTCCTTAGGCAACAGTTCAAACTTGTCCTAGAAGTTAAAGAATCTCTCTCGTCATAATGAAGCAAAACATAAAAGTGCTGAATAGTATCACGCGTGAGATTTCGACTTATTTTCAGACATTTGGTAGTCAAGACTTTTAAAAGTCGTTAATTGAATCAACATCGCGAAATTACCTGGAAACAAGAAGCATCTTGTTTGGTATTTCTATGGTTTTAGAAATGTCCAAATCTTTAGATGTATTGTTTCCCATTATCCGTATCCCTAAGTTAAATTTGTTTGCTTTAATAAAAATAAAGTGAGGAGATCCGATGATCTGTTTTGGCAAACGGCAACAATATGTTTATATTGGTAGTCAAGATGTTTAGAACATCTCCATCTGATATGATTTTACGCCACAAAGAGTTTGCAAGTCATGATTAAGCTACAGTTTTTCAGTTTTATACTACGACAATTTAATTTTTAAATTGGCTCCTAAATTCCCTAGATTTACATCCAAGTCAAACTACTCTGCTTTTTGTCTTACCACGTTCCCTATTTCTGTTTCCAAATAAGCCAAATAGGCTCCGTTTTTTTAGTTACTTTTTAGTTATTTTGATTGCCGTAAAGCAGAGGAACTGTCTTCCATTCTTTATCCGCCTTTCACCCACCATCGAATCCGTTAAACGCGCACTAATAGCGAACATTTTCTCTTACATCAGTCAACATTGTTGTCAATAGCTGTGATTATAGTCAGCTGATTAGTCTAACTGTTTGTCATCCTCTGCAGAACTTATGACACTCTCCATCCTTACTGTTTCTCTGACTACTCTGTGTTTTCCCGTCACTTCCGATGACAAGGCCATGCAAACTGTTAAAAATCTGATCATCACTAATTTCAAAATTATCTATCTATTGATAGAAGAAGTTAATTATAAAACATTTGTAAGAGTGTCCCTCACACTTTTATATTTTAAGTTATGTGTATTTTTAAAAACATCCCTAGACATAAGGAAAAATTATTTTACTCTTTTCAATATATTTCAACTTAAAGTGTTTTTTAAAAAGTGACATTTTATTTCGACGAATTAGGCAGCAAGCTAATAAATTTATCATGTGAGTTTGAAGACTTGGAAATATTGCGGCCTTAAAGTGTCTTAAAGTATGCACTTTAAAATACCCTGTGTAAATCAGTAACACTTTGTAGAAAACTTACAAATCTGTCTGTAAATCTGTTGAAATCTTTAACGAGTACATCCCTTAAGATATCAAGGTCAGTGGTCACCAGCAGTGGCTGACGCCCAGAGTAAATTCTAAAACGAAATAATAAAAAAATTGCATTGTATCATATTTAAAAAGAGTACAAAAAGGAGGAAAATTCAAATGTCAACATTTAAACCGAATAAATTGTACTTTGACTCTAAACATTTTACGGATAAGGTACCATTCAGACTTCGCTATTTTTAACGTCAATGTAGATTTTTTGGAAGAGTAAAAAATGTGATGGTAGTTTGGAAGAACCCTGATAACATACCCAAATGTGCGACCATAAGTCTGTGACCATTTCCGAATGCAGTTTTCATTTCCCTGAAAAATAGTTAACGTATCAATAATTTCAATGAGAAAGCAAGCTTTTACAATAATGCTTAAATTTAAAATAATGACTTAGATTTTTCATGGCAATGTTATATGCGTGAATACAAACGTTTGCAAATCGAGAAATAAACATAAAACTCGAAATACCTTTTTATTTAGCTCACACTGGTTTCCAACGAACGGCAGAGGTTTTGGTCCATCCACTCCCAGAGACTTCCAAATTCCAAAAGACCAAGTCCCATAGCTGAACGACCGCAGTAAAGTGAAAAGTTAATGTCTGAAAATACTAACAATTTCAAAAAAAAATCCTTTCCTTCTCCTTATGAATTAGAAACTTGTAGAACCAAGAGGAAAAAAATCATATTAAAAGCGTTGTGATCGAAAACATGCATGTAGGACTCAGTGAGAAAACTTTAACAGAAACAAATAGACTACAAGCTCTCAACTCTCTGCTATGGTTTCTTCGAAGGTCACTCCCCCAGCTACTTTAATGAAATCTTGTCTGTCAAAACTCCTGCCCGAAACCTTCGCTCCTCATCAGACTCCCGCATTTTATCCCTCCCTCTCACTAAGACAGTCACATATGGACAACGGATGTTCTCCCTTTGTGCTGCTCAGCAGTGGAACTCTCTACCACATCACGTTCGCACTCAGCCTCCAGGGCTGCATTCAAACGCTCTCTTAAAACATATCTTTTTACAAAGTACTATTCCTGACATGTACCTCATCTTTATGTTGTTCAGTGTCCCTATGTGTACCTCACTGTCTATTGGTTGTTATGTTTCTTTCTATCAAATTGTACTGCCCACAGAGTGCGATCTATCTTATTCGTGATTCTGCGCATTATAAGTTCGCAGTATTATTATTCAACATAACTTTTTGCGCTGTTGTAAAGAGACAGTTTTAGTGCGCTGAGGGGAGGCCTACAGGAATTACAAATGTAAAGAAAACGCGTGTCATAGTTTTATTTGTCTACAATAACCATCAAGAATGTGACCTTCTGACCTGCAAATGGACTATGTTCCGTCTCATGCCCTTCTCGTTCCTTAGTTAGAGAGATTATTGAACGTGACCTCTTGACTTTTTCTTGTTATCTACTTTACAGACGTATTTAGAAACAATTTATCCGTACTACTAAGCACCTTGGCATCATACAGCAGCGCACGTAACCTGAGGTAACATTCCATCGTGACATTACTTAACGGGAAAACTAAACAAACAAGAAAAACCATCAGTTGCAACTTTGCAAGCCAGGGAAGTCCATGTGGAAAAAGTCGAGAATCTAATTTTTTTTTACAGTGTGTGTTTCACACTTGTGAAAGAGGAACGTACACGGTGAGGATATTATCGTTTTCCCTAGTACATTTTTGTCCACAATTAACACATGCAAGAAAAATGTTTTCTAAATTTGAGAGTTAAAAGCACAGTTCTTACAGATAAAGCAGGACGACTGCAATCAAAAGCAAGAGCAGGTATATCGGCAAGTCCGCCCCGAACAGTAACTCCATTGCACCCCAGTTCAAGTACAGTCTGCCGACGACAGCTGGTCATCAATATCCAACACTTTCTAAGGCGGAGTCTTATGTAGGACTGTCGTTGTACTACGCAGCAAGCAGACGGCATATATTACGGTCTGTTATTCGTGTAGCAAAGGGGTTAAGACATGCTGACGTCTGCATAATGCTTAGCGGGTACTTTGAGTGCATCATAAGAGGGGTGAGGACATGCTGACACAGGTCATGCTCGCGAGCAGCCACGAGTCGCATGATCTTTTCTTCCCAAGCTGTTTGCTGAAGATAAAGCAAACTCGAGCATGCGATCCTGTTATCTTGTCAGTAAAGTAATTATTCTTATTATTTTTGTTTAACTTTTATTGAAAACTGATTGGTTATATATTATAATGACAGGAAACCACGTGACGTTTGTCGAATGAGCACTTTTCTGCTACCAAGGTCGGGTGTGCTGCTGCACTCGACTTTCTGGAGGGACAACAATATTTTCGTGTAAGCAATTCCCTTTTGCCCTGTGCATTCTTGTATTTTTAAATAGATTTAGGGTGCAGAAACACCCCGCCTCCAATGTAAAATCGTCTTTTTCTCTGGCTTAACCTCAAAATACAAAGACCATTTACTTTATCGTCATCACTAGAAGTATCTTTCATGCGTTAAAACGAAGTTGAATCGATGCTTCCACACACACACACACAGAGGCTCTACCGTAAGTACAGCTTCGATATTGAGTATAACTCGAGACGACCATAACAAAAAGTGCGTAAATGTAGGCGGAGCTATGCACAACAGTGACGTCACTATGACCTATGCCGCCTGCACGCTGCACTTGCCAGCTGTCGTCTGCTCGGTCTTCGTCGCCTGCTCACTGCAGTCGATTGGCGACATGTACTTAATACCCTTACCCTAACCCTCAACCCTTAACCTAACCCTAACTGTTAAATAACTGCATGGTCTTTGGTTGATTGACCGTTATTAGCTCGTTCGGGTCCAGGAAATCTGGCGGTGTCAACTTCTCAAGAAAACACGGGAGAGCGGCAGTCCAAAACGATAAACAATTCTTTACTTTCAGTTTGATGCAAATCAAACACAACACACTCCTGCACTAATTTCCAACCCTACTAGCGGCGACACAGTCAGTCAGTCAGTCGTCCCTTGCCTGGCACCTGGCGTTGGGGGGGGAGCACATGGATAGACGCGGCAGCTGATAGGGCCCGCCACTCTTGCCTGTTTTGGGCAATAGTCAGCAGGTCCTGTACAGGACGACCAGTCCAGTCTTTGACGTTCGTAAGCCAGTTCTTTCTCTGACCACCGCGGCGTCGGCTACCCTCCAAGGTGCCTTGAAGGATAGTCTTCGACAAGGTGTCGTGCCGGGTTACATGGCCAAAGAAGACCAGCTTACGTCGCTTGACTGTTGATAGTAGAGGTTCCTGGTGTCCTACCAGTGTGGCAATCTTGTTTCTTACAAAGTCGTTGGTTTTGTGTTCTTTGTATGAGATCCGGAAACAATTCTTTACTTTCAGTTTGATGCAAATCAAACACAACACACTCCTGCACTAATTTCCAACCCTACTAGCGGCGACACACGCCCGCTTCAACTTTAAAAACTTTACGGCGACACACGCCTACAATACCCTAAAACCTAACCACTAGCAGCGATACACACCCGCTTCAACTTTAAAACTTAATGGCGACACACGCCTACAGTACTATAAACTACTATAGTGGCGACACACGCCCGTCCTAAACCATGAAACTCAACGGCGACACACGCTTACAACACTCTTCACCTACTCGCTTCTTCTTTCTCAACGCTCACTCAAACGGTACGCATGCGCTCTCTTGCTCGAACATTTTTTTTGTTGTTGACATAACAGCTTGCGTCATTCATCAAGACTTGCGTCATTCACCGAGGCTCACGTCATTCACACTTGCTCACGCGCTTGCTAGGATTGACCTAAATCCACTAAAACATTTCATTTGTAACACCATGAACCTTCATCTAATGGATGAGTGTCTCTCATTCGTTGCCTCTTTGCGCTATCATAGGAGTGACCAATTGTAACCAACCCTACAAACGTCAGGTTTTCACTTCCGTTTCTGATTTCAAAATGGCGGGTTTTCTTAACGTCGAAGAAATTTTAGTAATTAAGCATTTCTGTCATAAGAACCTTGTTAAAGAAGACTGATTGCAAAATCAACAGTAATATTTTCTGTAAAATGTATTTTGTTGTTTATAGAAAACGCATGTGAGTTTATCGTCAATTTTATCATATAAAAACATCGTCATAACAGATGCCATTGACTTGCTCTACCACTAACAATTTTTTTAAGCATTGTTTTTGATTTTTTTGGAAACAATTATATAAATTATTCTGTTACAAAAAGCCTATACTTTAAGAATTAATTTTAATAAATGCCATAGATGAAGGTCCGTGGTAGCACTGAGTTCACGACAACGCCATTTATTAACAGACGACAATAGGGAAGTCCCTCGTTGCTATTGTAAGCTATGATGGCGACGAGCATAGATGTTTACTTTTTCTTGAGGATAACGACATCTCGCTTTATTGGTATGACATTCAACAATGCAACAGTTTGCACCTGTCCATTTTTTTCGAATCCATTTACGTCTGCAAACCACTGACCTTTACATCCACGTACTTTCCTTACCCTGACCTTCTGTCCTACCCTCTTCCCTTTCCACCTCTCATTCTCTTCCACCACTTCTACATCCCCTATAAGCTACCACCTCATCTTTTCCCATTTCCTTCCTGCCAAATCCCTCGCCATCACACCCAAACAACCCTTCCTCACCCCCTTTCAATCCCTTTCCTGTCATGACCCCTTCCCTTTCCACCCTTCATAATCTTTCATCACTTTTACACCTTTTTACCCCTTACCACCCAGCTTGTCCCATTCCTTGTATTCCTGCCTAACCCCTCGCCATGATATCTCTCCAACCCATTCTCAGCCCCCCCCCCCCCCCCACCGAATCCATTAACCTACCTCCTCTTCTGTATCCCCCTTTACCTCCCCATAGGGATGAGAAATGCAAGGGTTGAAGGGAAGGGATGAGAAAAGTGAGGGTGGAAAGGGAAGGAAAATGATAAAGCTAGGAATCCCTTTCTCACTTTTTTTGCTTCCCACTGCACAGGTTTCACCAATCCTTCCTTTTCTCTTCATCCCCACTCCTTCATTCCATTTAACACTACCTTCACTCTTTCCCACCTTTCCCTCCTCTACCAAGTCTCTTTCCGCCAGTTCCTACCACTCTCTTCCCTTCCAACCTCTTTTTTTCCCACCCTTTTCCTCCCCACTCTGTTTTTTGCCTTCCAGTAAGCCAGCTTTGTCTGGGGACAGCTTTGGTGCATTAAGTATCCATTGATCCAATTCCATATCCTCTACCTCCTTACAAAAAATTGATATACTTCATTTGATATCTCTTTCTGATTAGATATGGTAATGCCATCCCTTTTTCTAGAAAACTCATTGTTTTGCTTATAAAATTCCTGTTTTCCAAGTTACAGAAATACTGTTACACACCACACACGGACACGCATTATTTCCAAAACCAAAGTAGCATCACTTTAGCATATGGTGTCCCTTCCCAGAGGCACACATAATTATTGTAAAAACACTGCAGTAGCAATATTATGACACTTCATACAGGTAAGTTTCCAATAGACACAGGTACCAATATCCGTATGCAAACATGCACAGTGAACCTCAAAAATATAGAAAATTGTTATTACAGAAATGCACTAAAATAAAAGTGGTGAGACCATTAACGTCACTTTTTCACAAACTGTCATGTGGCACTGTGCACTAACCACTAACATTGATTAAGCAGAAAATGATCAGTTACAATTGATATGACACCGGAGCTCTGCACAATGTTTCTCACCAACACACACAGCAGAAGAGAGAAAAACAACACAAACAGTTCATCGTGCTCCCTCCTGTAGAGACTAAGTGTATCAAACAGAGAGATCAAAACTAGCCCCCTTCCCCACTTAACCTTCTACCAAGATGGAAAAGTCTTACTCTCCGATTTTATCCTTAGGTAGTCGGTCCCATGACAGCTTATGCATCTGCCCAACGTCGGTGGTCCTTGAGACGAAACGGTTAACGACTGAAAGTGATAACCACACCAACTGGCCGTTAGTCCCTGCAGCGACAGTCCCTCCCCTCGGTTTGAAGGTAGGTGGCCGTTTTCCTCCGTGGCTGCTAGCAAGTAGGCAGGTAAGCCCTTTTGCTTGACTCCCGTCTTGCTTGTTCCGGGTCGCCTGCTTCAGGTGTGCTGCGCCTCAGCTTCAGTCTCAGCCTCCCTTGAGCATGGCTCTCACCACACAGCAACAGAGCCCTACCTGTGGCTGTGCAAACATTGTACCGGAGTGTTGCGGAAGGCACCCAAACAGATTCAGAGCCCTTGATGGTGAATAGGACCAAGAATTTTGAGGTAGGGCTCTTGAGCAGAGCCATAGATGATGGATCCATTGTCTAGTTTGAAGCAGACCAGGCCACAATACAGGCAAAGCAGGACTGTGTGGTCCACCCCCGAGCTGACATGGCCACTACTCGAATGTCCAAGGCTTTCTGACATGATAGGCATAAAGATTTGATTTGGGGAAGAAAAGATAGTTTTCGGTCAAAGATGACCCCCAAGAAATTTTACTTCCTGGACCACTTTGAGTATCGTGCCATTGACAGAAATAAATGGGTTTGGAAACGTGCCTCTTAATTTACAAAAGTGGATACATACTGACTTTGTAGGAGAAAATTTGAAGCCATTTTCTGTTGCCCACGTCTGCACACCAATTACACACAGCTGAAGCCGGCGTTCGAGACATGGTATAGGGATCGACCTCGGATGCAGAGAGCAAACTCATCTACATACGAGGCTGCCAAACATTGGCAGACAGTTTTTAAGATGGAATCTATTTTAATGTTAAAAAGAGTAGGTGATAGCATACTGTCCTGTGGGACGTCCATTTTCTGTTCCTGAGGATCAGATAGGATAGACCCTATACAAACTTGAAAGAGGCGTTAAGAAATAAAGTTCTTGATATGGAGGATAAGGGTTTAATCATAAGATTTAAGTTTATTCCTTAATCGTTTTTAGTTTTTTGTTTTGTTAGTGACCTTCTTGGGCACAACACTCCTTTTTACATCTTACCCACTCTCTTATGTTATTCTTGCCTCTAGTGTTGGTTTTTTATTGTTTAAGATGTTATGATTATATCACTTGGGGGTTCTTGTCCCTAAGCATTTTAAAGTAAGATTATCTTTTCTCACTGTGCAATAGCTTTAGTTGCTGGCACGGCGTTAAACACAACCAACCAACCAGGGTAGTCCTAAGTTTAGCTGCATTTTATATGCCTGGTGTGAAAATCTTGACTTTAACTATTTCTTCTGGCTGCATGCAGCAGCACAGTTGCCCTCCACCATGCCACTGTTTTATCACTGAGGCACCAGAAGTAGCATAAACTGATGCAAAGCGATGTCAGTGATAACATCGAGATCAAGGTCATGATCCACACAAGTGGGGTCATAAATCTGTAGAAAGAAAGGTAACTCTCAACAACTCGATAGATGTACACATTACATCATGATGGTACTTTTTTGTCAAGGATCTCAAATACATTAATACTTTTGTTGAGCTTAACTCTTGACCCAGTCTGCAAAAGTTCATTGGCCCCATATCAACCCTACTTGGGATTAATATGGGCCCCACAAAGTGAAGCACCTTGTTGGCCCCCAGTGTGTTTTGTAAGTAGGCCATATGAGCTGCCTGTAACAAGGCCGTCAAACTACAGCCCTCTCTCACCATATTTATATTGGTAAGTATGTCATGGCATTGCTTCATTACCACCAGCAAGCAGGCTGCTTACCCATCCACCACTTTCTACCCATTAAGATCCCACTCCCTTAACCACATTTATGTGGGCCTGCACACCATGACACCACTGTACCATCAGCATGTGAATGACTTACCCATCCACCACTTTTTTCCATTGAAATCCAACTTTTTTGCCATATTATGGGCTTCACCACCACAGCTTCAATGATGTTCCAATGCATAAATACCACCAGCATCTTAGCAGGCTGTCCAGGCACCAGTTTTATCATTCAAACATCAAAACTCAACATATCAGTCTCTGTTACACTCACATAACTAATGCCAAGAAGCAAATTACAATGCAAAATGATTTATTCAGAGATGACAAAATAGGACACACACTGCCTGTTAAGATGAGGCAGTTCAATAGAAAAGTTGTGGATAAAAGAAAATATAGTTAAGACAAATATTGTAATGGTCAATGCAAGAAAACTTGTACAAACTGCAAAATTTCTTTTAAATGTCATTTGAGATCATTCAAAAACACAGATCTTAAGACCAGGGCAGCCCTACCCTAATAGTCTTATAAGCACATGTTAACCCAACTGGAGATCTTGTCTTGAAACTTGTTGGGCTGTGTTGGGGGAATCCAAAGCTGAAGAAATTGTAGGTACAAATAAATTCTTATGTAGTGTAAGCCAATTTATAATCTGACAAATGGCCAGTGTCAGTGTACTCATGTTAAAATATCCTTCTGGATATAAATTTTTCAAAAACACTTAAATGTGTTTTGATATCAACATTGAGGTCAAGGTCAATAGCCAACAATTTAAGTCCCCAAACTTTCAAAAGATGTTAGTTACAACCATAAATGATCGGCAGTGGTCTTCAGTTGCTGATGACTCTCACCATCTGTCCTTTGTACTAATAAAACTTGCATGCACCAGAATTAATGTCAGCTGTGGCGTTTGGAAATGTTCTCTTGGCGTAAGCTGTGCATTTAGAAAAAAAGTACCCACTTTTCATGCAAAAACTGTTGAATAAAGTTCTATCCCTCAAAGAAATGAAAAACAGTCCCAGTATAAGCTACTTTAACCCTTGTCTATATCTTTGCAAAAAAATACACTACAATAACACTCCACTCAACTGCCCAAATGTACCTAATAAACTAACCCCAAACCTCAAAATAACATAGACCAGCCTATGACGTCACAAGTTCCCCCATATCAAAGTGCTGCCGATCAGTGTGAATCAGACAGTGACACTTCCCACAGTACTAAAATGTATATACTGTAAATCTTGTTCAAGTATGTGTAGTGCAAGGGCTTATACCTTATAGATTGTAATGAGCACTAAAATGTACCATGGTATGGTGTGTTTAACACCTGCATTTGCATTATCAGTGCAAATATGCTGTGCACATACATAGTTTATTTATGCTTGTGTAGCACTCTAGAAGTGTACGTACGAGATAATTTTATTTTTGTAAAGGTCGGACGGCCACCACACTGTCCACGCCGGCTGCGTGTGTAATAACCAGCCCCTGACCTGTCCGCGGCCTGTAACTGTTATTGCGTGTCGCAAAGTGACCCACTTAGAAAGGCCCTGACCAGACGGTGAACCATGACGTCTGGCCTTGGACCCTGGGAACGGGTGAGGGGAACAATGCCCGACATGGTTCATGGTCGAAGCCGGGGGGAGAGAAAGGGATGGTTGCTGGAAAGTTCGACGTTGTTTCGAGTTGTTGCGGCCTGTCTGTAACTAGAAGTGAGAGAGGAGAGACGGCAGGGCCAGCCGCCGAGTGACATGAAATAAAATCTACAGTATGCGATCTTGTGTTTTCGTGAGCAACAGCTAGCCCACCCCTTATGTAGCCATCAGGTACAGATGTGTTGGTTACACTTGGTTTATACATTTCTATTCTGTTACTAGTGGTAATTTTGTAAAGGCTATAATTTTTAATGATGCTGGTCTCATTAAAAGTTTACATCAGGTTAGGTGGTATTTCTATGAGAAAAATCTGGATGTGCTTGATAATTGTCACCTGCACTCTACAGTGCCTTTCAGACGAGTCAGTAACTATTAAAACAACAACCACAATTTCAATTTAAAGACAAATATAATTGCAAAGAAGAATTAATAATTAACTAAAACAAATCTAAATTTAAAATAACACCTAAACACAGTCAAGAATTCAATGTTCACCCTTAGTTCCTTCGAACTCAATATTCCCTCCACTCCTGAAGGCGCAGTCCTCCCAAACACAGTCTTCAGAAAATAAAATCCCAACACAAATCACACAACACAGTCTCCGGTCCTGGGCTGTCTCTTCCGAATCAGGCACCTCCCAGTCACGACCTCCAACGAATGCACAGTCAATTTTCCAGATGAATGAAATAAAATAATAGTAAACCTAGACAGAAAATAACCATATTTAACCCACAATATATCAATATCTAAATATTTCCCTCCCCCACAACAATAACATACATTCATCTATTTATCTCATACAAAAATTATATTAATCACTCTCTCAAACTCCACCATTTAAAACAGTAAGTAACATAGACATACACTCACCTCAACAGGTTTAAATGACCAATTTTACTCAAGTCCGGTCAAGACTTGCTAAATAACCACAAGTCTGGTCAGGACTTGGTACATAAAGTCTGGTCAAGACTTTCCCAACGCCCGAGGAGACCGTCAAGTTTCCCCGCTCCCGTCAAGGAGAACCAGCATACGAATAAAATCAAAGTACACCAAAACACTCTTCTCATTCTTTCCATCCCATCCTCTCAACAACAGACTTTATCACCATAAATCAATGGAAACAAAAGAAACAATGAACCCCCAACACTCTCTCCTTTCGTCACTAGTTTTCTCAAAACAACTTGTCAACACGAGTTAATTAAGCGGCCGGCCGGCCGGCCATCACGGCCCGGCACTGACTCACCCGCTCAGACCTCACACCGATAAAGACATTAACTCTTCCGCTCACACCTCCCCCTTCCAGCCCCGTTACCTGTCCCCTTTCAGGATAAAAATAAAAAATATTTTAAAACAGCAGGTTTGTGACAATAATGATTGCTAAAGATGTTTTGTTTGATAAATTCTATATAACAGTGATGTGTGTGGAGAGATAGGCTTTGAATGTTTAGATTCAAATGCCTATAAGCTGCATGAGTTTTTTTTCTGCAGATGGCCTTATTCCATGTGGGGGAGTTCCTGGAGGAGGTAGAAAAAGGGTTGAAGGGGCCAGTAGCTGTCGTTCCAGACAGCTGGCCGCTGTGGCTGCTGGCATTTAAAGGTGCCAGCGGCCACTGTTTTCGCAACTGGCCCCCATCATCTGCGAAACCAGATGCCAGCTTTATTTTACAGGCCAAAAAGCCGGATATATACAGTTTGCCTCCCCAAGACATTAAGAAAGTGAAATTTCTTTTGTGATTCATAATTGTGCAGAAAGATTTATGACACATGTTAGCATTAATGATCAAAATGACTATGCCGTTATGTGCTACAGGAGAAAGGTAGGAGATTAGTACTTGGACTGTTTGAATATTAAAACATTTCTTTAACCTGTGGCTGATTGTGTTAACATACCATGCTATTGTTAGCCTGTAGATGTTTGAAATGTCATTAGTGTAGATAGTGTGACTTTGGTTGTTATGCTGTACTATGAAAGCGTATTATTATTATTAAAGAAAAATTTATTCTGTACTTTTGGTCTTGATTTGTGAAATCTAATTTGGTTGCATTTTAATATTCATTTCCATGCAGATAATTACCAAGATGCTAGTCGTCTCTGTGAGAGACTAAAGGATACATCAGAGGTGGAGACTGATGACCCAAATAGCCCACCAAAAGAATGCGAATAGCTCCAAGTAGATTTCGGTCCGTTTTTATTTTCTCTACTTAATTATATGGATTTTTTGTGTACGTCATGTAAGCACACAAAGCTGCATCATCTTCCTGATAAAATGGCATACTTCCAGGAATAGCAAATTTTTACAATAAAAATAAAAGTTCTTAACAACATAATTACAACTTGAAATTTTAAAGTTGGTGAGGTGAATAAGTTGATTCAAAGGTTTTCATCTGACTCAGGGATGCACAGCAAACAGACAGCAAAGAAGAGGAGGATGCTGAGGCATCACCACCATGTGATGGCCATTTGGATATTCAACAGTCTGCACAACCATTGCCATACACTTTGCCTCCAGTGGTTGGCACCAGCTCTAGCATGTCGTCCCCAAGTATAGCAGCTCTCAGAAAAGCAGTTTCCCCTTTGCCTTCACGCCTTCAGCGTCTTCCCATTCCATTGTCTGGTTTTCGTGCCAACATAGAGATTCGTTACCCCTTGGAAGGTGATTTGAAATTATTTTGTTTATTATCATTTTTGGCATTTTTTTCATCTTAATTCAGCCAAGAGCTATAAACAGGGTTTTAGTGAGATATAACAATACGTGAAAAAACCCAGCCTTCTTGGGCCATAGTGAAAAACTTGAAATAAGTATGGGTCACAAATCAAATAGATATAACAAATGTGAAAGTAATCAAAATTAGTGATATTTTCTAAGCATCGTAAACTACAGCAAAGATCCCTATTTTACACGCTTTCTGCTATTGTGTTCTTCACATTTTAAAGAAGTTCTGCCATGTGCCTTTGGTTCCAGCTAGACAAGGGAAAAGTTTGCCAGACCTAGTCTCCTCTTGTAGAAGTAAGGAACTTTGTAAAAGACATGCATAGAAGGATGAAAGGAAGAGAAGAACTAGAATGGGGAGAACTGCCAGCAGGGTATCAGTTTCCCATACAAGTTGCAGAGGAAGTAGAGCACCTCGATTGGGATCTGCATGTAGGCCCAAGGACACGCTTGGTAAATGTTTTATTCTCATTTGTTAGGATGCCAATCTATTGCATTATTCTCTTTAATGGTTCCCATACCATTTTATCATACAAAGCAAGTGACATGCCATATGTCAAATGACATACTAAAAAATAATAAAGCTATTGTTATGGTGGCATTGATTGCAGCCGATAAAAGCTCAAAAGAAAGCACATGGAAACCGGGGGAATTACTTCCCCTGTCCTCTCACAGGTCCGAGACCAAGGACTTTTTTTTTAATTTCTGAGACAAACACTCAAATTAATACATACCAAAATAACATTACACAAATAAAAATGCAAATTTTGGTTAAAAACAAGTTTCACCTGTTTTAATACTGGAAAAAAGGAACATACACACATATGTGGAGATGTTTGTGTACATCAATCTGCACTCAATGTAACATTTCAGACCAGCTGTTGGGAAACTGAAATTAATAAACATCAAATTCCTGGCACTGTTTTCAACCATTGTTTTAATACAAGAGATCGAGTGTGTGTGTGTGTGTGTGTGTGTGTGTGTGTGTGTGTGTGTGTGTGTGTGTGTGTGTGTGTGTGTGTGTGTGTGTGTGTGTGTGTGTGCATATTTTGTGTTGCGGTTTAGAAAAGATCTTATAAAATTCCCCCCCCCTCCACCTCAAATTTTGTTCATTATAGTTACACATTAATGTGGGGATTATCTCTCTTTCGAACTCCCATCCCCCTCAATATTGATCAGTCTGTTGAGCTCAGTTTAGAAGCATTACAGCTCGGACACAAAAAGAAGGGCTAGCAATGTCATGACCTTTTGTATATTGTTTTGGATGTAAGCAGTTATGGTGTTAATATAATTTCCAAGCAAATGGTATAGTACAGTCCTCTAGCAACATATATTTTGGCTGTAAAGCAATCTAATGTGGTATCTTCCCACCAAATGTGCATCCCTGTCAGAATCGAGTAAAAGAGTAAGCTGTTCTTCCACGTTATAGTACCTTCCACATCCTGCAATCATAATTAATGGATTAAATCAAGAACACAATTTAATGCAAAGGAATGTTCCCGACAAACATTGCTGTGTTTAGCATGATGACTCCTACTACAGACAGGAGCCTGATTACTTTGTGGCATGGTGTGACGATAATTTTTAGAATTAAACGTGAAGAAAACTAAATGATTGTTGAAATATGTATTAAAGGATTAGTAGCAATAAGAGCGGACAGTTATAATCACGTGTAGTTATCGATGATGATAAGTTGATAACGTGAGCTTTCCAAGGAAGTGCGTATAGTCGCCTCAGTGCAGGGTCGCTATTATCTAACAGTGAAAGACAGTCATTCAGTGCAGAAATACTATTTGACAGAGCAAAGGGAGTTTGACAGTGCAAAGATATGTTATCGGTCTTACATTGCAATTACTTGGTCTGACCAGGCAAACACACACTGGATTTGACAGTGCCAATTGTCAAGCAGCGTACGAGGTGCATGTCTTCTGCGTGACAGTCGACAGAAACACTGTTGAGAGATAAGAAGGCTTCGTGGATCTTTGTCTCACTCGTCGATGCCGATGATAATGAAAACTGACGATGTAATAATACGCTTACAGCCTTACAGTTATGTTTGGACTAGATCCAAAACACCACTAAAGATCTAAATTTAGGATATCAATATATATATATAATATTAGGTAAATAAAGAATATAATGAACTGAATTCACCATACATTAAAACATAAACAGTAATTCCCCTTTCCCCCGCTTTTTTTTTAACAATTAATGTCTTAAAGTTCGCTGTGTCGTAAGTCTGCTTTTGAAGCCTCCTGTGTCGGGATGCGGGGCTTTGCGCAAATACAGTTCTGGGGCCTTTCCAAACCGGCATAACATCGCGCGGTAATAACATAGTGTTGTAATAATGTAAATACTATAAAGGCTTCCGAATAATAATAAACAAAATCGGACAACAGAAAATGTTTGTAATTTTAGGTAATGCACCGTATTAAGCATGTCATGTACAGCTTTCTGATATGAGGAAAGAGTAATGGGAAATGAAACAGAGTTAACTGTTACTCCAACGAAAGGGAAGGCGACTTGCATGAGGTCTTGGAATTTCAAAGATTGTGAAAACTATATATGGATTATCTCCATCTCCCGAAGTACCATCCCACCATGCAGGTGCTACGCGCGGGCGCACCAGCTAGCCAACGATGAATACAGATAAAGGGTAAAAGTTACATTCCTTAAAGTCTAAAAATCAGTTCAGCTCACACCCACCCACTCACACGCCAAACACTCGCCTTGCGCTTACACTCCCATCTCATTCAAACAAAATAATAATAAAAGAAAATAAACAGGAGGTTTGTGACAGACAGGGCCGGCGCAAGGCTGTGTTGCGCCCTAGGCGAAAGACAAATACTGCGCCCCCCTCCTCCCTCCAAAAAATGAACCAGTTATCAATATATATATATACGTTTAGGCTTAACTCTGTTTTTTTAACTGAAATTTTAAACAACTATCCCACATTTGGTGGGAAGATACCATATGATACATACGTGAAAATAAGTGTAAATGCAGTTGAAAAGAGTTAAAGCGGTCATTATATATTATTCCCACACAGGTAATGGGTCATATATACGGGTGTCATTTCACATTATAGATTGCTTTACAGCCAAAATATATGTTGCTAGAGGATTGTAATATACCATTTGCTTGAAAATTATATTAACACCCATAACTGCTTACGTCCAAAACAATATACAATATGTGCAAGAGTGAAAGTGGTGTAGCATTTACATGTGCATGTATATATGTTTGCTTTATTTTCCTTTTTTCCAGTATTAAAACAGATGAAAGTTGTTTTTTAACCAAAATTTTAATAAAATTTCAGCTTTACACAAAAACGATATAAACACCGGCAGTCCAAACATTATTTGCAATTCTATGTACACAAAGTATTAAAATAATGAAACAGACCATGCAGTATGCACATACACTCACATTTGCACCATTTTCACTTTAGTGAAAATAACCGTAATATAATAATTTGCATATTGATCTTCAAATTATGAAGTCATGTGCATATTTACTCATTAGTCTTGTGATTGGTAGTAGTAGAAATGGTTATGATGAAGGATTCCTTAAAACGTTTGTTTCTTTAGTGTGTAACACCTGTAACAAAATAGTAAACTTTATTTGTCATATATTTACACATTTTGTTCTACCATTTCTCGTTTAGCAGCTTTGCTTTATTACTTTATGTAATTTTATTTTGTATGTATTAATCTGAGTGATTGTCTCGGACATAGAAAAAAGTCCGTGGTCTCGGACCTGCGAGACGACAGGGTAAGGGAAGTAACTCCCCCGGTTTCCATGTGGTTTCTTTTGAACAAGAGACGGCGACCAGGTGGGACGAGAGTTCAAGTCCTAAATTGATTGCCCTAACTAAGGTTAGTGGGAAATATTCCTGTCTTTTAATATTTAAGACCATGCTCTGAAAGGGTATTGTATTTTCGTTAGGGTTACAATAAGTATGTGCAAGATAACTGCGGATTTTGTATGAGGGGATGGGACATTTTTCCTCGTGTAGCACCTTCATAGGGAAAAGATGGTGTGAAGAGATGTAGAAACTGTGTTCAATGTCATTGTTTTAACGTATTCTTTCTGTGTAATCTTTTATTTGCGATATAACGTATTTGAGGAAAATGTCGATGTTGTAATATCATGTATTTTGTAAAGATGCACTAACGGGGATATGTGTTGTTACACGTGCAATAGGAGTAGAGATGTTGTTTAATGTATAAATTTGAGGTACATGTACTATAGGAGACGTTTGAGGTACATGTACTGTAGGAGACAATTTGCGGACGACACATCCCTCCTAGGAAAAGTAGAAATGCGTCAAACAAATATCCCCAACAGGCACAAAATCATAGGAATAGATAAGATACAGGAGTATCTGCATGAAATAGCAAAATGGCTTAAATATAATGGCTATAAACTTTCAGCCACCAAAACCCAGGTATTAATATTCCAAGTACCAAACCGGAAGGCAGAATACCCCAAATTAACACTAAGCGAAACAACCCTTGACTACAGTCTACAGATAGAATTTTTTAGGTGTAAAGTCCAAATCACTGCGGAAACAAAGCTCAAGCTAAGCACCACATACAGAGACCAAGCGCAGATTTATACTGACTGATCCCATGACCCAGAGACAAACATAACCGGATTAGGAATATACCAATCCGGTAACATTACCATCTCCAGTAGACTCCCAAAGCACACATAAATTTTTACAGCTGAGCTGACTGCCACACTGACAGCTCTTCAAACACTCCATCTCAGAATGAAGGGCACAAAGCAACAACAATAGTTAGTTTCAGATTCACTGTCAACACTTCTTTAAAATACAAATCCTCAAGCAGAATAGACATAGTATACGAGATAATGTCTGTCATAAATAAAATCAAACAGGAACATGGAGATATTAAGTTCCTTTGGCTTCCCTCCCATATAGGAATAAATAGGAAATGCAGAGGCAAACTAGCAGTAAAACAAGAAGCAAACCCTAAAGTCACCACCCTGCATATCTCTATTTCGCCAGCAGAGAGAAAATTAGATATAAAACCTGCAATAAAAATTAGGTGGCAAAAGAAATACAAAAATAAGGGTAAAGGTACTAGGAAACTGGATGACCAGCCTAGTCACACTTTGATGTACCTGAAGTCAAATAGGTCTGACCAAACTAAAATAGCCAGAATGAGGCTTAGTAGAGAATACCTAACAAGATATAAAGACAACCCCCCCCCCTTTATGTGCTTGTGGGGATAGACTTAGCACCCCGCACATACTATTGGAATGCAACAACAAACTAGAGAGAGAGAAGAACTGAAACATTTCCTAGACGAATATAGACTGGGGTTACACCATGGCAAGTGCGTCAACCCACCTAAAGAAATATGGAATAGTATTCTGTCACTAGTAGCAACAATAGTAACTGGCCACCCGAACTCTAGTTTAATGTAACATAGGCATAGGGGTAAAACAGGATAACACAGCCATCTACATAGATAAAACCCAAAAAGCTGAAGAAAAATTAAGGTAGAGTACGCACATGGAACCCAATACAATACACCACCACGGCAGATGTGCTAGGACCCCTAATCACTGATAACAAGCAGTTGCAGCATCGTAACCACCCAGGCAATCTTGGCAGGCCAACAACGGATAAAGAGAGCAGAAAGACAGTACACCACCCACGCAGACTTGAAAACCTAAACACCAACAAAAATAGAGGGCATATGCAAATAACACATCTGGCACCACATAACACCAGCCCTTCCCCCAACACCCAAACTCCCTGAAAACACCATCCCCCACAGTGCGAAATCACAGACAGGTGGAAGCACTTTCCCTTTCAAAGTCAACAACAAATATAGGAGACATTATGCAGAATGTTTCTGCATGGCACAGTAGCGTAGTTCATTTTAACCACGTTATGTGTCGGGCAGTTGAGATGTAATGGGATACGTCTGGAATATCGAGATTTTTGAATTTGCATCGTATGTAATTCATGCTATAAGTTTCTTTTTTATTTGCTTTCAGGGAAACTGTTTTTTCGAAGGCAGTCGTAGTTCACATAATGGCAGATTATTGGAAATCTCAACCAAAGAAGTTCTGTGAATTTTGCAAATGTTGGATTGCAGACAATAAACCAAGTGTTGAATTTCATGAGAAAGGCAAAAGGCATAGGGAGAATGTACAGAAGAAAATTGATGAGATGCGAAAGAGAAGTGCAGAAAAAGCAAAGGAACAGGCAGAACTGGATGAAGGAATGGCACAAATGGAAAAAGCAGCATTAGAAGCCTTCAAGAAAGACCTTGCAAATGACAGTTCCCTTGCAGAACGGTATGGAGTTAAATTGAAATCTGCTGAGGACAAAGAAAAAACAGAAGACTTTACAAAGGGATCTTCTAAAGGGGAGCTAGACAATGCTGAAATAGCTACAGTGCCAGCCAAAGTGAGGGAGTGGTTTGAAGCCAAGTTGCCAGAAGGATATTCATATTATTGGAATGTCGGCACAAATGAAACCAAATTGGAGGAATGCAGCAAAGAATCTCCACAAGAATTAGAAGATGGCGACTCCTGTGAACCTCCACAGAAAACCCTGCGTGTGGATATTGGGTCTAGATCAGCATACGGTGCATGGGAGACTGTTGAAAAAGAACTTGATTTACCTGGTGTAGAATTACCAGTTGAGGATATTCCTCTTCCTGGAGAGATTCATAGCATTGTTGAAAAGCCAGCAACAAAAAAAGATAAATTTAAAGAAAAAGTGGCACCTTCTCTTGGAGGTACATCAGGTGGAGCAGTTGGCTTTAAAAAATGGAAAATCTCAGGTGCTCGAAATATCAGGAAGAGAGAGTTGATTGATGTAGCGAATATTACACCATTTTGCTAATATGGTCATTTTGCTGATAGGTATAGGACAGAAATGCAAGTATGGTTAAACTGTGATCACAATCAGTGTGACACTCAGCATGTTCACTGAGCTTAAGTATGTATGTTTTTTATGAAACAAACGGGAAAAAGTAACCACTATTTCCTATTATAATGACTTTAACAAAGCAGCATACCTTTATTTATTTTCTCCATACTACACAAGCGCCTTGTATTGTGGTTGACGCCTCCATGTCTGCTTAAAAACTTTGGTGCAAAAGAGGTCCACATCAGAGTTGCTTCTCCTCCACTTTATTATCCTTGTTACATGGGAATTAACAGCCCTACGCACGAGGAACTCATCACCAATAATATGAGCATTGCTGAAATTGTAGCGTTCATAGGGGCGAAAAGTGTTGCGTACTTGTCCATTGAAAGTCTGGTTGGAGCTGTGAGAGGAAGAATAGAAAAAAGAACACGGACACTGTATAGCTTGTTTGTCAGGACAATATCCTGTGAATCCAGACTGGTAGAGGGCACTGTTAGTGTATCCTAAGAACATGTTGATATTAATGGGAAAGTAATGGAAGAGTGAAAGTTTTGATGAGTAAATTTTTTAACCTTGTCACGCTTATATAAAGACTAGAGCAGATCATGTTACATGTTGGTAAATTTTCAAAGGAACAGCAATATCAGAAAAATGTCTCCACTCTGTTGTGATGCCTGGTGTCTCTTTCAATAATTATACTTTGTTCACGACTAGAACTAAACTTTAGTTTGTTCCGTTTTGCCCCATATGGGATGGCAGCAAAGTGGCTTGTTTGTATATTGAAAGAGATGTATCAAGAGATGCTTCAACACATGTTCAAAAGATACATAAAGATCTTGTCTTAAAAACTTGTTCATGATTTGCATATCATCCCCTTTCTTCCTTATGTAGCTTATTTATCCTTTTGTTGATGTGTTCACTTGAAAACTAAATTGATGACTTGAAGAGTAGCAAAAGCTGCAAGGTTGTTTTTTCCTTAGTTTTTTTCTTGCTTTCATGATATTCATTTTTGTATTAAGACTGCTGTGCACATAAAACTGGAGACTTCTTAAGTTTGTTTAAATTATGTTGTCCAGAATTGCTGCAGGAGTAAAACTTACTTGGATTTCAGATCATAAACACACAAAAAGGGATCTGTCAGGAAAAAAATCGTAAGAATCCAATAAAATTTTAATGGACCAAAAGAGAAATAATCCGCGGGGGACAGGAGTACACTTAATGTTGGTGGTTAGTGCACAGTGCCATGTGACAGAAAGAGGTTAGAAGGGAAGACAGTGGTAGGAACTGGCGGAAAGAGGCGACTTGGTAGAGGAGGGCTGGAGGGAAACGTGGGAAAGAGTGAACATGTTAAATAGAATGAAGAGATGGTTGAAGAGAAAGGGAAGGTGAAATGCGTGGTGGGAAGCAAAAAAGTGGGAAAAGGATTCCTTGCTTCATTTTTCTTTCGTTGCCACCCTTACTTTTCCCATCCCTTCCCTTCAACCCTGGCATTTATCGTCTCTAAGGGGAGGTAAAGGGGGATGCAGAAGAGGTTAATGGATTTGGGGGGGGGGTTGGGATTAGGCAGGAATGGAAGGAAGGGGACAAGCTGGGTGGGAATGGGTTGAAGGGAGTAGAAGTGATGAAAGATCATGAAGGGTGGAAAGGAAAGGGGGGTGTGATGGCGAGGGATTTGGCAGGAAGATGGGGGTATGTAGAAGTGGTGGAAGAGAATGAGAGGTGGATGTTTAAATTCCATTTGAGCTGACTGTCAAAAATAGTTTAGGTATTTGGGAACTATTTTTGACAGTCAGCTCAAATGGAATTTAAACACTGAACACATTGTTAAACGTGGCCAACAAAGAATGAATCATTGCATAAGTTAAATGGTTTATCTGTTAGCCAAGTGATCTTAGGCCGTTTTTACCAGTCATTTATTGAGAGTCTTCTATCTTTCTCATTTGTATGCTGGTTCCGCAATCTCTCTGTCCATGATAGGAATAGTCTGAACAGTGTTGTGAACATCTGTTCAAAGATAATTGGTACCAAACAGAGGGATTTAGCTTCTTTTTGTGACAAGCAAATAGTACGGAAAGCTTCATGCATTTTATCATTACCTGAACATGTACTAAAAAAAGAATTTGTATTATAAAGCTCAGGTAAATGCTATGCCATGCCTATATGTAAGAGTAACAGATACCTGCCTTGCGTACCGCAACGCGGGCGCCCGCTTGCGCTCACGGGCGCCCACCCACGTTTTGCCTATTTTAGAGGTAGTACGCCACGGGCCTTGCCAAAATCAAAGATGGCCGCCTTAGTTTAAGATTTAGGTTTGCACACAACACTTCACGGCAAATCGAATAAATAAGTATTTTGCGATAGATAGATACATACGACGACATAGAAGTGTATCACATGTTCAGATTTCATCGTCATGGCTCTCTAGAGATGGTAGATTAATTTGCCTTCGACCTCGAAACTTCGAATCGGGGACCACAACGACATAAAGTCTACTTGTCTTTTGTGTTTACGTGATGTGCTTATAGAGTGTGAGTATCGACATTGCAAGCGTTTCACAGCAGACAGGTTGTTGGATCAATTAAAATGGGACAAATTACACTGCATCATATGAAAAACTGGTGGATAAATTTTCAAGCCAACAGACAGCAGTTTCTTTTTGTGGATTTTCCAATGGCCGCATCAGTGAAATGCATGTAAGAATACAGCTTGCTCCAAGAAACAACTGACGCGAATATCTTTACAGGAAAACAATTATCCTTCTGCTAATGGTCAGGTAAAATATTTTTTGATCGCTTTATATACACAAAGAATTTTTAAAAAGTAACACTGACATCAATGTTTACAGATGTATACAGTCTTAATTTAAAGAGAATGATTTATAATAGAAGTACTGTAGATAGACAATATTCGATTGTTAGTCTCTTGGCTGCATCATCATAATTCTGAAAGCATTTGTTACCCTAATTGCTTTTTAGACTGTTCTCAAATGGTCAAAAACTATGATTGATAATGCTGATCACTGGAATAAATTTGGTTTACTTAGCTGAAAAGAAAACTTTTGCAGTTCATAGCCCTTTACTGCAGCCTAATTTTTCTTTAGTTTTATTAGTTAAGCAAAACATATGTTTATAAGTTCTTCTAACTCAATAACTAATAAGAGAAAAGTATATTTATACATTTCCATTTATTTCAACAGGCTGTCTGGAGCGCTGATCTGCAATTCATTGAAGTAGCTGCATGATGGCCTGGAAGTGTGCAAAATGTTCAGATTTTGCTGCACTCTTGTCAATCAGCTGCTTTAAAACTAACGCATTGAAAGAAGTAATGCTTAGACACAGAGGATATGTGATAAGAATTAAGAAAGTGGCTGGTGATATCCTTTCTAAATCCAGCCACTAGACCAGAGAGACAGTGTACAATGCAGCACACAGTTTTACATTCTTCTGATAATTGAAAGAGCTAGGATAATGAACATCATGATGAATAATAATGACCAAAAATACATGCTTAATTACAAAGTGCTTGTTGTGTGCTAATTTTCTTTTTTAACTCAGTGTTATAATTGTGTTTTTAGGTCTGTCATTAAAACATCAACTCTTTGCTTGAGAACAGTGAGTGTTTTGGGTTGGATGTTTAGATTTAAGGTAAATGTTTAAAATACAGCTTCCCTAAATAGACCACACTATGGTACACTACAGTAGTTACAAGCTGGCATTATGCAAGAGAATCCTCACTGAACAATTTATAAAACAGAAGGAACATGTTACTTTTCAATTTAGAATGTATAATGAACATAGAAGATCCTGATGATGAAGACCACAAAAAAGTTGTGCTACATGCTATGTGTTTTTGGTGCATTCTAGTTTTCTCTGTCTCTGCTTTAGAATATTGAGTGTTTGTGTTTTTTCATTTTGGTCAAGTCAACAAATAAGGGCAAATCATGCAAAATGGCAAACCCAAGTAGCCAAAATCATGGTATACAAAAGTGTATCAACTGATAAGCTGGCCATATTTGTGTATTGTAGTAGTAGCAGCAGTAATTTATTCCTGTTGAATTGATTTTAATTCAGTGTATATTTTTAATTAAATAGTTTTAATTCACTCTGGTTCTCTCACCACTTTCAAGTCTAAACTTAAGATGCAAATTTTCAAAACAACTTCACTGTAACCCTGTCCTGACCATGAGCATGCATAACGTGTGTCTGTAATTTACTTTGTGTATGTTGAATACATCTGTTATATACGATAATGGGTGCATGGTTATTGATGATTTAGTCAGTGTATGATTTATGTAACATGCTCTGAGCAAATCTTTTGAATGGCGCTGTGTTATTATTATTATAAACAGAATTTTGATGGTGATGAAATCATAAATCTGAGGTTTGGGTAAAATTTTGTCCATACCTACAAGTGCCAAGTAATTAAAGTCTATAGAAAGCATGGGTATTTCCAATTTACACATGGAGGGTTATTTAATGTTTCTTGTGCACAGTAATCAAAGCTAATGGATCACAAACCTTTTCAAATGTGTAACACTTCATCCTCAACCAAACCAAATGGCTTTCCAATAAAATAAAGGGTGACTGTAATGTCTGCATAACTGGCAAAATCTAAAGCAAGAAACATCACTTCAGACTTCTGCTGCCAAAGTACATGAAATCCCACCATTCAGCATCCAGATCCCCAAATGTTGCAAATTTTTTTCAAATGTTTTATTTGCAGTTCATTGACAATACATTATGCGGTAGCTATTCTAGCAGCAAAGTACAAAGTTACTATTGCTGCATATTGTGTACATTCATTTTTCTTTAAATAAAATATATATATATATATATATTATCTGTTCATCTCTGTGTGTGTGTGAGTGAGAGGTGGGGTTTTCTTAAAGCAAATTAATTTAAAAATTAACAGTTAAAAAAGGTAGAACCAGAAAAATATGGTCTGTCAACACCACTGCCCGAAACCTTGGCTCCTCATCAGACTCAAGCATTCTTTACCTCCCTCCCACAATCACATACGGACAACAAATGTTTTCCCACTGTGCTGCAGTGGAATTCACTTCCACATCAATTTCACCACTCGGACTACAAGCTACATTCAAACGCTCTCTGAAAACACAAATTATGATGATGATGTCCATTTGTAATGCGCAGGTATCCATTCAGAAGAATGCTCATTGCGGAGCAAAAACAAAATAAATAAAAGAAATAAGAAAAAAGGAAGTAAATAAATAGATAAAACACCAGGAAAGTAAAAAACAATTCTTACTATTCTTAACTCCCTTGTAATAGTCTGTCATGCTAAACATCATGTAATGACTCCATCTTACACTGTTTACAGTACCTATATCCCTTCATACCTCCATCCATTGCTTTACGTTCTACTCTTGTACCTCATCTTTATGTTGATCAGTGTGCCTATAGGTATCTCACCGTCCACTGTTACCTTTATCATTATTGGCCTGCGCAGAGTGTAATCTATCTTGGTAGTGAAGTTCACATCATTATTATTAATTTATGGCTATTTTGTCATATGATATGTCACTTGATAAAAATAATTTTTTAAGAATGTCTTATGAACTTCTAGAAGATGTGTCTGTGTTCATTATTGATGCTATCTATGAGAACTGAATCATTCCTGCTCAATCTTAGATGAGCTGTCAATGGTGTGTGTGTGCATGTGTGATGTTGTATAGGTGCATACCTAATTTTCTTGTAAGTTTTTTTTTTAATCTATATTTATATGATACATGTTACTTGCCCACTTCCTTTTCCTCATGTTTTCAATTTTTTCATTCAGTGTTGAACTCAAGCACATTCCCATATTCAAATTGCCCGATGGGACAAATAAAGTTGGTCATTGTCATCAGTGCCAATTACAGACTATATTTAGCGACCGGAAGCGATCTACATGTGCGCATCGCGTGCCCGCCATTTGTAAATTTTGGATTCTTTCACCTGTACACGTGCTCGACTCTTCGACAACAGCTATAGAAGGTATAATTATATACACTTTAAAGTAGCAATTTAATTATTTAGATTTTATAGTTTCAGCAATGTCCAAATTTAATGCAGAATATTATGCTAAGAGAAGAAAGATTAACGCAATGAATGCTGCAGAAGTCAGGCTGAGCAATATTGTAATTGAACGCTTGCAATCTGTAAATTCTGTAGCTGTTGACAGCTCATACATTATTTATGCTTGCTTTACACATTTCTATTCTTAATATTTAGAGCTATATTTTTTAGTGATGCTGGTCTCATCAAAAATTGGCATTAGGTTAGGTCCGTGGTTCTCAACCTGGGGGGCGCGGCCCCCAAGGGGGGCGCAAGCTGCTGAAAAGGTGGCCGCAAAGGCGGTCATTTTCTCATATAGGTATTAGTAGCTAAGTGGGGCGCGCGGACGTACCTTTATTCGTCTGGGGGGGCGTCACAAGTAAAAGGTTGAGAAACGCTAGGTTAGGTGATATTTCTGTGAGCTAAATCCGTATGTACTTGATTATAATTGCTTAAGATGCTATTTGTTTGATGAATTCTATATAATAATGATGTGCATGGAGAGGCTTTGAATATTTATGCATGGGAGACTGCTGAAAACGAACCATTGCCAGAACTTGATTTACCTGGTGAAGAATTACCAGTGGAAGAATTACCAGCTGAAGAATTACCTGTTGAAGATATTCCTCTTCCTAGAGAGATTCCTGATATTAGGGAGTTTGAGATTCACGACGCGTAGGGAGACGTGTGCGGCAACGAGAACGGCGAGCCTCTAAGCGTACCCGTTTTGAGAAAGCGATTGGTGGAGCAGTTGAATTTAAAAAACAAAATAACCTCAGGTGCTCGAAATATGAGGCAGAGATGATTAATGTAGCGAGTATTAGCAAAATGACACCATTTTGCTGATAGGTTGAGGAAAGAAATGCAGGAAAGCTGCATGAGTTTTTTCTGCAGATGGCCTTATTCCAAGTTGTGGCATTTTTTTAAGAAGCAGGTAAAGGTTTTAAAGGGCCAGTGTCTAATTCCAGACAGCTGGCTGCTGGCAATTTAAGACAACTATGGGTGCAGCATGGCCACCTGAGTCAAACCAGATGCAAGCTTCGTTAAAACTAAAAAGCCAGATTCTTCATGGCCTGCGCATCCAGTTCAGCTGCACAAGTCATTAAGTGAGTGCAATTTCTTTTTTGATTCATAATAAATTCAGGTGCAGAAAGAATTTATGAAGCATGGAGCATAAATGGTCAAAATGACTGTTATGCCATTATGTGCTGCAGGAGAAAGGAAGGACATAAAAAGATAATACCTGGACTGTTTGAACATCATACCTTTCTTTAACCTGTGGCTGATTGTGTTAACATACCATATTATTATTAGCATGTAAATGTTTGCAATGTCATTACAGTGCAGATAGTACGACTTTGTGATACTGCACTAGAAAAGATTATTAAAAGCGAAATTTAAGCTGTACTAAAATTTGGTCTTCTTTGGCACAAGAGAGGTGATATGTGTACAATTTTTAATTGTTTTGTGTTTTTTTTTACAATTTTTAATTATCATCTTTCACATATGACTGCCAGCTAATGTTGCAGGGTGACTAGACCTTTCAACTCATTGACCTCAACAACACCTGGCTAGCCAACGACAGTGACTAAGCTGACCAACACATAGTCGGCTTATTGCGCTCAGTGACCATGCCGAGTAAAACAGCAGAAGCTACCAAAACAGATAATTAAAAGGATGCATCAGCAATAGTATTTTTCAAAACAAAAATTGTATTTCTCTCAACTTGATAATCTTGACATCGAGAGACTCGCCGATGTTTTAACTGCTTTGGGTGTGGACACATAGCAAGAGAGTATCCTACAAACCAGCTGTGAAGTAACACCAGAGACAGTCCCAGCACTGATAACAAACCGTCGACTGCAAGCGCTACCATCATGTGTTTGGCCTCCAAGGAGGAGCAACTGGGCAAATTACATTTATACCCAGGAAGAGTTAGAAGGCACCACATCCAAGTGTTAAGGGATTCAGGAGCAACCATAGCTGGAATCTGGGAATCCCTAGTTCAGGTTGGTGACTACCTTCCCATGAACCAGTCTTGTATTACTTTCAGAGGGAGAATTGAGACTTTTTCCCTCGCCAAAGTCCCAGCTGAGACACCATTCTATAGTGGGATTTTAAAATGCTGTGTGATTAAGAACCCGATCGCTGATCTCACGATAGGGAATTTTAAAGAAGCCTGCCATGTTACCATGTTACCTTTTATCTTCAACATAAAACATAATTAAGATTTAACAAGTCAACATGATGAAGAAAAATGTGAAGGAATGGAATATATTACTCACAGGTTACAATGTAAATATGTAGACATGAAAGAGAAGGTGTCTACACTGACAACAAACCTTAAAATTGAGATCAGACAACAATGACTTGAGAGAATCATTGAAAAACAATATTGATGCAATATGTCACATGATTACTACAACCACCTTAAAGCCAAATAAAATAAGCAAGCTGAAACAACTCGGCATTAAGATTATAGCAGTAAAGTTTGGTAGTCAATCCTTTATCATATTTATTGCTATTTTTGATTACTTGTACTCACATCGTAAGGTTGAACAATTGGCATTATCTGTATGCTACTCTAAAAGTGAAAGAATAAATCCAAAATCAACGCCAACTTTTTCAGACACTAGTAAAGCATAATTATGCCCATAATTATGCCCATATATCAGGCCAAGAATGTTTAGAGCCAAAGTGAATTTGGACAGGGGAGTGGAGGAGGGGTAGAACTGCAGTGTGGGAAGAAGGCTGAGTGTAACAATATACTATGTGTGGGATTGTGATCAGGAATGTTTCTTGCAGTGAACAGGGGCCAACATGCTTTGTACGCCATTTGACGTAATTTGCTGAACATGACAAATCTCTGCCAGCGGAAGGTCTGTTTTGTTATAGGCTAGCACTGCTTTTCTAATGTGAATATGGTGCAGAAGACATGTTTTTGGTGAATTTTGTGTAGTACCTGTCAACGCCTTGCTAGCATTGTGTGATAAAATCCATCCCAGTGACGTCTTTCTGAAGGAGGTATTATTGGACTGTTAAGCTAAGCCATTGTTTTTTGTTTTTTTTTGTATGGATCGCAATACCTGCTTTCAAATTAAATGTTGGGCTGATGTTAAAAATAGCCAAAGCTTTGTATAAAAGTATAACGGTTCTCAAAACTCTGGTGATTTACACTTTTTATTCTGATGTTTTCAAGCAGTCGCATCTAGACTTCTTAGCATGGGGATCACTGCCCTTGTTTCTTTTTGGAAGACAGAATGATCTTGAAATGAATGAACCCTAGCCTTCTGTTTTATTTATGAGTGGCAAGGTTGAAATACAGTAAACATGTGCAAACTGGAAAAAAATTTCCTTTTCAATCAATAATATAGTGTATAAGAAAGCACACTTGAAATGTTTATTATTCAACATCATGAATAACAATCCCTAACTCCAGTTTTAGTTTTAGTTTCTCAGCCAAATTAGTTTCTCCACATCTCAGAACTCCTTTGATGCTCAAGTAAACTTTGTGCCTGCCTGTGTGTGCATTTGTTTGTGATGGTTTTGTCCAATAATAATAATGATTCCTATAGTACATTTCTCCACCATTAGGGTGAACTCAGTGGTTTACACAAAGAACACACACAAATGATAATTGCTGGCAGCATACAGTTATCAATTCTGGAATAGAGGAAGTATAAAAGCAAGTGTTTTTCTTTTTAGTCTGACCATGATCAATTATACACTGAAAACATCGATACTAGCTTCATATATGAGGCCACCCACCAATGACATGGATGAGTTTACAGTTGTGTAGTTTTAGAATCACTGAAAACTAGCCAAATTCTTTTAGTAAGATCATCATGACTGTGGAGAGAGAGTTGTGGAAGCCAGTGAGACACACCTGTCGCTAGCTGATATTAGAACATTGCTAGCCTTCACACCCCTGTGTACGACACCTCTGTGATGCAAGTATTCCAGAACATGCAGTACATCCCCCAAGATATGTGACCAGCAGCTCTGGAACATTTTTTTTTTTTTTTTTTTTACTTTCGTGGTGTTTTATCTATTTACTTTTTTATTATATATATATATATATATTTTGTTTTTGCTGCACAATGAGCATTTTTCTGAATGGATACCTGCGCATTAAAAATGGACATCATCATCATCATCATCATCATCATCAGATCGCTGTGAAACAGGCATGCAGCAGGTCATGGCAAGAACCACAGCCCATAACAGGCACGACTGTCCACAGTTCATGGCAATGACAGAAACTAAGTTTAGATAAATCCATTTAACAGTCAGCTGCAGTCCTATTGGCAAGTGGTGAGCACTGTGGTTGTATCTTTGTGACATTTTCCTATTCCTGTATATAGCTGATAGACACAGGCCACACTGTCAAACAGAATGATGACCACTTCTGGTGATTCATTACCGTCAAAAGTGACCATGTTTTCTGCTAGTGATAGGGAGGTGATGTTGTCAGGCTGAGTAGCTGGTGGTGGAGGAGACTGAAGAAATTCAGTCAATGTATATTGCACATGAGATTATGATTATTTTACTGTCCTATTGTCTTTATCATGTCACAGTCATGCTTGATGTGGTCTGTAGGTGGATAAGCTTACCACTATTATTATGTGGAAGTAAGGAATATCACACATGATGCAAACTCAGCTAGGTTGTATGTACTGTCACCAAAAAATCGTTCTTTACAAATTGACTGGCATTGTCGCTTGACTAGTTGAATGACTGCTAAATGTTTTGACTGCATGTGTGGTCTCAAATACAAATCTGAAAAGTCCTGAGACAGACCACAACAATCATGAATGGAAATATGTAAGCCTAAATAAGTTGTTTAAATTTTCAGTTAAGAAAATAGAGTTAAGCCTAAACATATAATTATTTTTGTTGATAAATATTTCACTTTTGGTATTTGTCTTTTACCAAGGACGCAGCACAGCCATGTGTCATGGCCCTGATAACCACTTTGCTTATTTGCTCAAAATTGTGTGCTCAGATACCTTCCAATTATACAGTATGGATCAGAAATATGGGGATTAGACAAAGCACAGCAGTGTGAAAGAGTTCACTTATCTGCACTAACAAAATTTCTTTGCCGTACATATTTATACACCAAATGGTCTGGTATGTACAGACCAATCACGATAACTTCAACTGAACTGCATCTGATACTGGCTGAGGGTGTTGCAGATGAATAACCAAAGACTGCCCCCAAAAAAAGTTGTTCCCCCTTGAGTTAAGGGGGAAAGTTAGCAAATGTTCGGGTGTGCTTATGTCAGCATGGATTCAGGTTTTTTTGGCAGGTTTGCTTTGATGTATGCTTTTGCAGAAAAGCTTAAAGTGAAACCTTTATACATTTAAAACTATTTAAAATGTCTGTATATTCAAAACTTACAAGCAAAATATATACACACACCCACCTCCACCCATGCCGAGTCATGGCATATGGAGAAATCTTCCCAGGATGACCTCACTCGGAAGACAGTTCCAGAACTCTTAGACATGGCATGCTTCAACGAAAATCTGGTGCTGCAGTTCTCACTTATGGAATACAGTCTTCCCTTCATCTGGTAACAAGACGTGACACTCTTAGTGGTCTTCTACAGATGCCACCCACATCAACAGTTACACGAAAGCCACTGAAAGGATGAGAGATTCAAGAGATGTCACAGCAAACTCTACTCAACAGCACCCAGCATCGAATGACCGTCAAGATGGATGATTTTAGTATTTACTCCTCTTCAGTAACCATTCTCCACAAGGACATCTGTGTACAATGCCAGTCTCCTCTTCTCCACAACTACCTTCCTAGTTTTTGTACCAGAATGAGAGCAAAGAGCACAGCAATCGCTCCTACTTTGCCTGAAGATCCACCCCTTCCAGCACATGACACCTTTCTGTCAGCCCCTGGTCCAACATGGTAGATTTATCATTTCTCTATGATGTCATGGTCTTTTGACACCAGTGATAATGTGACCCAGATCACCTTTGACTTTGCTCTGAAAACATTAACAAAAATGCGGTAACTAAGTAGCCTTATCTGAATATTTCTGGAATTTAGAATCTGACCAATTCTGAAAGCTATAACAGATGCAGCAGCAATCCACACTTGTATACAGGTGTGTTCTTTTATGTTGATCTTTATCTTACGAAGAGTAGGTGGCCCCTTACTCCAGATATCCCAAATCCAATTGGGAACTTCCCTCTACCTCATATACCAAAGAGAAGAATTCTTCTGCCCTGACAAAGAATTGTTAATTTTGTATATATTTACTTACTTAGTCCTCTTCGCACCTAGGTGGTACATAAGGCATCCACTAGAGACCTCCACTTTTGTCTGTCAGTAGCAAGTTTGGTTATGTCGTTCCAGGTTAGTTTCTGGTCTTTGAGTTCAAATTGGGAACGTCCTTGTGGCTTTGGTCCCCAACTGTCATAGATCCAGTCACTGGCACCATTAGTTAAATTGTCTCAGTTTCTGTTCCATAACAGGTTTTTTTTTTTACAGGAATGAATTGTTAGTCTATTGCCCAACCCCCTGTAACCCGGGGGACCAGTGGACCACTTTGTCTGGTCTATATCCTTCGACCTGTCCGACATGGGTGACCCTTCTAGGAGCTAATGCTCCTGTCGGCATAGCTCATAGGGTCATCGAGACACGCAAGCCCCCCGACCACAACAAGGTGGTGATCCAACAGGGGACTAATTTCGTATATGGTGTAAAATAATTACCCAAATAACAGAAAAACAGTTGAGTCGGTTCTAAAATCGACAAAACACTTACAAAATTTATAGACTCTGCAGCTTGAGGTGTAAAACGAAAGTATTTATTGACGTGTACTCACAAGGTATCCGCTGTTGCTCTGCTGACTACTTGAAGACGTTTGTTGCAGTCACGCCTAAAAGCTTTCACGTCGCCGCTGTAGCATTGACGTGCTATGAATCACACACATTGTAAGACAGAAAAAAACTGGACACGCCGTATCTGCGGACTGACGTTTGAAGCTGCTTTACACAGCAGGCACAGCTGTCGCAGCTTTGAGCCTCCCGCTCTCCTCGACGTAACTGTACCTAAGCAGCAAAAGTACCAAAAATTATTATGAATCACAATATCGCTTACAAGTTTTTTGAATTATCAGTTATCAAAAATGTTCCAATCTACCAAACATGCAAAGGTCACAACTTTCATACCGAGCTTGGCAGACAGCTTCCATTTCCACGCACGTGCCTTCACGTGGCGGCTGCTACGTCTCATCGGGAACTGAAAACTCGCCGTCACTTCACGACTTAAGGCTCACCCTGCCACTTCTAGAACGTTCTAAAACCTCTCGTGCCTTTGCTCTGTCTTATCCCGCACGAGCAGCCCGAGATGTTCGTTGTCCGCAAGCTTAAAATGCAGACACGCGCACACTTCGCCTCAAAGAATATCGCTCCTGACCTTGACCCCCAAATGACCCCCCACACTTTTTTTTAAACATCAACTCGTTGATCACTTGTGCTACTCGACAATTCATCGGCCATGCAGTCAGTTATTGGAGTTCAATACAGAAACATTATTCTTGAAGAGCTAGTGCCCATGCAATTTGTAATCCTCTCTGTTTTGTCTTTTGATGATAATAGAAGTCCCCGATGTCCGGTCAGACTATTCCCTATGTATGACGTCAGCACTACCCCTCTCCTGTCCATGAACTGCACGTGCCAGGAACCAGTTTGACAGGTGAAAAATGAACGAGCGCCACGCTGCTATAAACACCAGAACATTTCACAGGACGTTATTTTTATATTTCATAAAGATAGAACGATATTGTTTTGTTCATACTTGAAGCAATTGTATTTACGTCAAATGTCAAAAGTTCAAGTGTACGACCGAATCTGAAAGATAGCAGATGTCAAGAGCTCGTAAACCACTTACCGCTCCTAATTTTTTTAATTTATGAAAAGACGAAAATATTAAATTAAGATCTTCCGCGTAAAATAAGTAAATAAGCACAAAGGGAGGCAATTGTGTCCATTGCGATACATTTACTTTTTGAACGAGCCCAATGCACAGTTTCACAGCGACCGGGACAAACACTAAGTATAAAATGAACACACACACACACACACACACACACACACACACACACACACACACACACACATGCAGTGAAACAGACTTGTTAAGAATAGAAAACAAACCATGCAGCTGATGTTCAGACACGAGAAGGGATAAAGAGAACGGATAGACACGAAAGTCTTGTGTTATTTCATAAGACATTCATTACTTCATTTAAACATTTTTTGTAAAGATGTTGACTAAAACGACTGGTTGAAAAGACTTGTGTACCACGTTAAGAGGACACTCGTTGCTAAAAGTGAAATGTGATGCTGACGATTACTGTATTTTGTATGGAAATAAACACACTTTACAAAGCTAGGAGAACGAAAGAAAAACTCACTAAAGTGCAGAACAAGTAAGACTAGATCGGCCTTAACAAGTAAAAGAGCTCAGGAGAAACTGAATATTATATCCCTTAGGGAAGCCTCTCTAGCTGCAGCACCGCTCACCTAATCTGTTTTCTGCAGCCACCATCGTATGGAGTATCGCTAGGAGTTCTTGTGCTGTGTTCGCCTGGCATGAAAACATCGTTGCCATCTCAATCCATTCACACTTTGGTCGTGCATAATTTAGTCATCAGATAAACGTTTTGAGAAGGAATCACATGCTCGGTCTGGGGACGAAGATGATGGAACGACGAGGAAAATGGCTCTTATTCCAAATTGCATCCAAAACATAAATCGCCTTCATCCATGAGTGTTAAATTCTCTTGTAATTTAAATCTCATTTTCTCATATTAAAATCTTGGTGTAAAGATAGACATCTCGATATTATTTAGTCGCAACTTTTTTTCCCAACGCTTACTTTGTTGCACAGATACATAACATATAAAATACAATATTTAAAACATAAAACAAACAACATATATACATAAGGTAACAGTCATTTTGTACATCCATCCGCCGACCAAGCTGTGCTGTCCAAAACAATATATACACAATCTCTTATCAGTTTGTATTCCAGTCACAGAGTTATCTAAAATATTATCCCCCAATTGTGTTCTTATCTTCTTTTATCTAAAAATGCTTCTAATACCCTCCACAAATTATTTACATATTTTTTTTAAATAACACGAGACATGAGAGTGAAACAGCACCTTTAGTCGCAACTTAATTAATGGCTGGTCTTCATGATACTTTTTCTTTCTTTTCCTCTGCTTATGTTTACAGTTCTATTAGAATTTTACATGGAACAGTGCTCTGGTACAGATTAGCATTGCTTGTTTGCTGAAGCTGGCATAATGAAGCAGGAATGTTTTTTGTATTTTCACAGATATGTCATCCTTCCTTTAAACTTGACAACTGAACGCAGCTGCACAACGATTTCATACCTAATTCAATTTGTAAAGGCAGAAAACTAATGAGAGACAGAGTATTCAATTAAATTCAATTCAATTCAACTTTATTATCTCAACAGGGAGAAATTACAAGACGTAGTGAAACAACTGGCTTATACTGAAAACTTGACCATGCTCACAACAATAAACAATCAATTCACACACACCCTAAAATTCACACATCACCAAAAACAATCTGCAAAAAAAATCACGCACACGCCCACCCACTAACAGGCCCCAGCATCACTTGTTAAAATTTATGATTTTGAAGACGATAGCGAAACTGCGGAGCCATGCTCGTGAAGCACGAGCCACGTTAGTGAGCATATCGTTGTCTGCCGGTAAGGCCACAATTGTGGCCCATCGTGCAAAGAGAGAATTACGATTGTGGAGCAGAGCGATCGTGGCTCTTCGCGCTCTGCCGGTAAAGCCACCTTCGTGGCTTTTCGCGCTGAAATGGTTAAGAAGGGCAACAGACTTACTTATAAAACTATTCTTTGAGCGGGCAGTGGACACTCTTGGGACATAATAATGTCTCTTGGACGGAAGAAGGTTATAGTACTGTGCTAACACATGTGTACTATCTTTCACAATCACTCTTGTCTTCCGTACTACTCGTCTTTCATACAACTTACTCAGACACTCCTATTTCTCCCCAATCACTCTCACACTCGCCCTCACCACTCCATGTAACACATCCCTATTTCTAACCCTCAATCCTCCATACCAACATAAAAATCCAAATGTCAACACAGACTCAATAAAACATCTATAAAAAGAACATAAAACCTTTTTGTTAACATTCAGGGAACGGAGTTTTATGTTTTATATGTGTGCGCGCACGTGTGTGTGTGTGTGGGGGGGGGTGCGGTGGTGGATGGGTGAGTGTGGGTGTGGTCGGTGTGAATGGGTGTGGTTAATGTAAAAGGGGAGATAATGATATGCCCAGCATGTTAAAACAGCTTGAGGAGAGACTCTTGAAGTGTTTCTTTAAAAAAAAAACCTCAGATGTAGAGAAGATTCTAAAATCTTTTACAATAACAAGGCTAACTGGAAGTAGAGACAGGCTACGGAAACAGGTTGTGCCCTGACACTCTCATCATGGGCGTCAGCACTCTGAACACATACCTCACAGTCCTCAGGTTCAGGAGACAGTCAGATCAGTGTAATGTGCAATACAGATTTTCCCATCAGCATAGAAATTGGATTTTCCTCCATTAGGCTTATCATGTCACATGTCACTGAGCATTTGCCACTTATTATTTTTCCTTAAAACTGTAAATAAACAACGATGGAGGCTGATCTAGAGACAGCTCACCTGAAGATGTGCGATATAGATGAACAGTTCCATCTTCACAGTCATTTTTTTTATTATTTATTATTTATTTCGGAGTGTAAGCGCAAGGAGAGTGTTTGGCGTGTGCGTGGGTGTGAGCGTCTCCTGACCATTTTCTCCAGCGCTGTGTGTAATTAAGTCTTAACCAGACTTGCTAAAAGTGTACATTATTCACATGTAACATGTTGAGCTGAGTCTGCCTCAGTTTTGAACTTGTTTAAATCTGTATAAAAATCTCTTAATCTGCAGGTTCTCCCCCGTCACAGACACACAACAGGCAGCAAAAATCACGCTCTTTTTCCTCAATTATTACCATTCCTACGAGTGTAGCCCGCCGTGGTATAGTCTTAGTTGCTGGCACGGCGTAAAACAACAGCACGAGTGAATTGTGACGTGAAGTCAAAGAAACGACGGCCGTGGATTTAGTGGATTTAGACCGATAGGCAATTTTGTCTCTAGGCCTATCCGCACCCTGATTATATACATACTCTTGTAATACCAATTTCTTTCTAGACTTCAAACGAGAACGAATTTTCCAGACTGCTAGAGTTCCATTATCATGTCTGACATAGCAAAACAGTAGCCGTGACATATTCGTAGTTTTTAAAAGAGTTACCCTTGAGTGTGCAGCTTCGTCTGCTTCCCCTACCTCTTCCTTCCTGCATATACAGGATCACGATCACCGTTTTGCACACACAAAACAAACTCTTTCTTTCTCTTTTTGTTTTCTATCTCTCTCACTCTTTCACACACACACACACACACACACACACACACACACACACACAAACACACACACACACACACACACACACACACACACACACACACACACACAGAAAACATAAGTAGTTTAGTTTTTTCTTGTCACTCCTGATAGTGTGAGAGTATCATTGATGTGCTTGCTGGAAAAAGTTAAACAAAATTGAATGTGACTAACGTAAGAAAAGGTGATCGATGATACTATTACATGTGTAATGCTGACTCGGCGAAACAGAAAAACCCGTTTATTAAAAAGGTGTTTGCAAATCTTATACTAACCAGCTGTGAGTGACGTCCCTTCGCCTGACCGGCTGGAGGGGACGAGTTCTCAGTATTTTTGTGGTTGTTTCTGTTGACCTGTTGTAAGTTTCGTGCCTATTATTTGACACATGCTTCATCGTCCTTCTGTAAACGATCTGCTCTTCGTCGATCTTTTTGGTTCCAGCTACGACCTTCTGGTGACCAATCGATTTGCGTCGTTCAAAAAGTATGAACACTGTACCCAAACCCAGATGTAGTATGAGTACCGTAAGTCGGTCACCAGTGGGAATGAAAAAAGTAAACGAAAAACGAGAGAAATAAAAAAAAGTTTAAAAAAATTAAGTTGCCTTTTTGTTTATATCGTTTGGGTTCTTCATCCTTGTCTCCTTTCTCGTTCTCTCTCTTTTTTCCAAAGGGAGAACACAAAAACAAAACCATGGGTGCTAAACTGGTCCTAACGTACGTCTTACCCTTTTGATCGTTCAAGCCTTCTCCCCGTCCAGTTCTGTTTTGTCGACTCGGGAAGAAGCAAGCACCGATGACCTCCACACGACAAAAAATTGTCGCGTTTGATAATCGAAAAAAGAACCGTGAGGGCGCTTTTGTAGATGAGCACCGTGTTGCAGGCGTGAATTGTTGCCTATTTGTAAAAGTAAGAACATTGAAATGTTAGATACTGTTATCCCCGCTTATGAGTAAAGAAAGATATAGAGATTTAGAGAAAAATAAAGACACGAAAGCAAACATCAATTGTTTTTAAATCCAGTTGTCTTCATGTTTTTCACTTCCACTTTACATCCTTCTCATCTTTATTTTTCTTTCTATTTATTTATAGAGAATACATTCAGTTGTCAGTCCTAACCTGTATGACAGTATGTTCAGATAGAAGCCGTTTCGCCTCACCTTTCTTGGACCCTACAGCAAGTACTAGTTGGCTGAGAAAGACATTTTATTGCTAGGGCAGTCGGCATGCAGTGTTTGTGTACCTTTTGCTCCGCCCAGCTGTCGATGTAGTGATTGGGGGAGACTGACCCCTACCCAGCCTGCAAAAACTCATCGGCCCTAACTCGGCCCTATATGGTCTTAAAATAGGCCCTGCATGGTGAAACGATCATGGGCCCGTGCGTGTTTTGCTCATGGGACCAACTCAGGCCCAAAGTGGGCAGCCCATCACAGAAGTGGGCAGCCCATCACAGAAGTGAGCAGCCTATCATAATACCACCTTCATCAGGTGGTTTGCCCACCTCTACACCACCAAACTCCCACCCTGAAGTAGGAAGCCCATCAGAATACCATCTTCATCAGGTGGTTTGCCCACCTGTACACTACCAAAATCCCACCCTGAAGTAGGCAGCCCACCTCCAGAGCACCTTCACCAGGTGGTTTGCCCACCTGTACACCGCCAAAATCCCACCCTGAAGTAGGCAGCCCACCTCCAAAGCACCTTCATCAGGTGGTTTGTCCACCTCCACACCATAATCATGTGGTCTGCCCACAGGTACACCACCAAAATTTCCTTGTACACGGGCTTCACTTCCACAGCATTAACGATCGAAGTTGGACTTCGATCACCACCAGCATTATCACATTTAAACAGCAACATACCAATGTCTAGCACACTTAAAATATCAATACCAAGAAGAAAATAACAATTCCAAATGATTTATTTTCCTTAACGGAGGTGCTGGAGACAATAGACAAATTCTTTATTTCAGTAGGCTCATGCCCATAACCGATGTTGGGGGAGTGTGTGTAGGGGGAATCAAAAATGAAAGTACAAAATACCTAAATACACTGTCCTTACTTCATTAAAAATACATTTTTAATGTGCTATTTAATAATATAATAATATAAGTAGTTCACAAATTATTGTTTTCTCTAATCTGCAGTGCTTTATACAGATAGTAGGCAACATTTTGGATTAAATTTAAACAGCTGCTTGCAAATAAAATAGATAAACGAAACTGAGAAGGATTCTAATACAGCTGTCGTAGATCTTTATATTTTGGGCACACGAACACAAAATGTAACTCTTCGCAGTCACAATTGGGGCATTTTAACGAAACAGTGTACACATTGGGGGTGCTGGAGAGATAGGAGGAGGGGTGTAAACTAAACTATTCCTTAATAGCTTGGTCAGATGACTCGGTATGCCTGCCAGAATCTGAAAAACAAATTGCAGACACAAATAAGCTTTTATGTTGTGCAATCAGAGGGATAAGGTAGTCATGCAATGGAACTTAAGGTACTCTTCTTTTCATGGATGTAGCTTTCCTTGTAAAATGGTGATATGAGGGCACACATCAAGACAGCAGGATTCTCATTATTTAGGAGGTATATCTATTTCACATTACCCCAAGTTGCTACTCATTATGTGGTAGATTACTTAGCATCCACTTTCATACCTAGATACTGAAGTGATTATATTTTGTGTAACCCTGTCTTAAACACTTTTTCTAAATACAGCTGCTGGTATATTTTTATGACAGATTCACTAATAAAGCTCTATGATGAGTTTCTTACTTTAAACCTGAAAATTACCATGGATATATCTAAATATTAGCAGCAAAAGGTCAAGGCCAATGACCAAAAGTTAAATATGACGAGGCAGCAAGAAAATTGGTTTCTATACTTTTCTATACTATGCAGAGGGAGAGCACTGTGTGAACCTGCAATAGCCTATCTATAAAATTACAGCCATTGCAACACCTAAGTTACTCTAGTCAGTTATGATCACCACCTACCAGCAGTCGTGAGAGAGCGTCGATGCCGACCACCATCCCGGTCCCTGGCGCTCACAAACCATTTGCGTGCGGCATTGTTGATATCTATTTCAGTTGCACTTGCAAATGTTTTCCATACTGCAGCTATAATATAAAGAAAAAACACTCCATATAAAAATAGAAAAAAAAATCGGCAAAGTTCTATCCTCTGAAGTAAATGTGAAAAAAGCCCAAACAACTACTGTGATTGTAAAGTAGTTTGTGAAGATTCTTTCACTTTCTGTTATTGCGTGTTTTTTACTATATTTTTTGTACTTATGAGACCAGCTTGAGGTACCCACTCACTGTAAGCCATTGTTCTTGCAAAGGCTAACACAAGCTACATCAGTTGATCAACGACTAAACATTCCTATTTCTTATCATATTTCATTATCTATATGCCTTTAGAATGGTAGTGATGATGTGCAAAACAATTACAATGTTAAATAAATGTTTACATCCTGGAAACATTTTCCACAAACACAGTAAGGCAAACTCACTCATCATCACTCCTCGTATTCGGAGCGTAGCAAATCCTTTCTTCCCCTTGGCTCCAGTGAAATTATACTGGAGCGCAAGGGGTGTCGAGAACAATCTTCTTAATATACTTCTCACCAGATTTGCAGTGCTGTCTCCTCTAATGGAAGAGAGATACCTGATCTGGAAAGTAAGTAAAATGCTACAATAATGAGGTATGTAAACAAAGCTCATGTCAAGGCACTGTATGAAAGAATTAAGATGCACTTAAAAGATAGTTATGCAACAATCTTGAAAAAAACAGCAACAAAAAATAAACTAATGAAAATAGCTGCTGCAAAACATACCATTTTCTTTTTAAAATCCCGATCTTCCAAATCCTCCTCCAGCCTCTTAAGGTTTTCGTCTGTCTTTAGAGGAAAGGAAAACCTTTCAGGAGCTGCCTCATCAACATTCTCATCCCTAGTCTTTTGTTGGAGCAGTAGTTGTATTATCTGCTTCTGCCCTTCCTTCAGCTCCTCCAGCAATGTTATTATCCTCTCATTTGATCTTTCTACACTCAAACAAAAAACAATTTCCTGTGCATGTAAGGCTCTGTAGGATAGGACAAAATCTTCAAAACACAACTTTTTGATTTGCCACAATTTAGTTTTTATTTTTTATCCACGAAGTTGTCAGCACCAACATACTCCAACTTACCTTCCCTCCCACGGGCGAAACCATTTTAAAAAACGTCCACCAGAACCTCGGCCTTGAAGGCCTAAAAGAGTTTAAAATTAGAAATGTGTTGTGCAACTGCATGGCCTCTGCACTACAACACTGGGGTCTATGGGGCGCCAAGAGGGGAATTTTCTCTACTTTCTCTCTCTCTAGCTACAGAACGCGCTCTGTAACTACAGAGCGCATTCTCTAGCTAGAGAGAGAAGAACTCGGTAAAACCAAATTATTTCATTTACACAATTCCATTCTGTAGCTACAGAAACCTTTCTGTACTTAGAGAAATCTCTCTGTAGTTAGAGAGCTTTCTCTAGCTACAGAGAAGATTTCTCTAGCGACAGTGGTGTCTGTACCAAACGAGGCTGGCTCATTTGCATATGGGACAAGAAGGTCAAAGATCAACCAATCAGAGGCCTCGAAAAATGGCCTCACGTTCTTTATGTGATGTGTACTTGCCGAGTGGAGTTCGTCTGGAATTCCCCTCTTGGCGCCCCATAAGGGTCTTGCCTTAATCCCAGATCATGTGTATTGCGCTGTACCTGGCTAAGGACTTTACACGACAGTCACAAACACTAATCCTCCACCGACTATGACCAGTCGCCGTCAGGTAGTAATACGTTCACTTCAACAACATCCACGGCGAAATAGACACAGCCAGGGGAGATAATAACACAAAACGCAGAATTTTATACAAGACCGAATAATGCTGGTTAGAATGTTATCTGCCAGACCTCTGAGTTTTATGCTGCAGGTCAGAATACACTATAATATAGTGCTACTGTGTTAAATTTAAAATAGTAAAAGATAGTTTCATAGCTTACCAGAGTGATCTTTCACACTTACTCTTTAAATTCAACTAATCAAAATATCTCTGCAAGCTTAACTATTCGAAGTCAAATTAAGCACCTGGCACAGTTGAGAAAGGTCCGAGACGAGACGTTTGTCCAAACGAGTGGTAGGTCAATGATATAAACCAAGTAGAATTAAAGAACCCGTTCCTGTCCACACAATCAACACAAATCCTTCAGTGCAGATACACGAACGGTCAGTAATCACCGAGTAATCCCTGAAGACAGGACGCTGTCGTGAAACGGGGCGCAGTTCAGTAATTCGGCCTACGCCACGAGGGTCGTCGATGCTCCTTGGGGCGCACAAGAAACATTAACACCACCCGGCAAGGAGAGCGTTTTGTTTGGGGGAGTGAAAGGGGTTTGACCCTCACACGCTCCCCAGGTAACGCTGCATATTGCGTCGTGCTGAACAAGTAACTGTGCTCTCTCCGGGTAAACCTGTAACTTTAAGTTTTTAGCTAACATACTCTTGTGTTTTCACATTCAGTCTCTGAATTCTACTAGCTAGTCAGTTCAAAAAGGGTTAATAAACACTGCACAACACTACGGCATGGACTGATCCGTGCCAATAAGCAAACATTCTCTCAATTCTGTTTACATCAAAGAAAAAGGGATCACCCTCTTTCTCATGCATTAAGCTATATTAGCAACCTAATGTTTAGAAAAAGTAGATGTTGAACCACTCGTGCAATGTATAAAAATTTCGTGAGATTTTAAAGACTGTAGCTAGTCAAGAAAGAATAGAGTCATGGTTTATATGACATATATAGATCACAGGCTTCATGAAAAGCAGCGCAGCGAAAAGTTTTGGAAAGGTCAGCATGGAGATATTTGAGAACTGGGTCACTGAAAAGGAGAGGAGAAGCACTCGCTGATGTGAGGCAACAATTGATGCTACTCCAAACAGACCCTGGTTTCAAGTGACTCCCCACCTCCTGTGCTTGCCACCCAAGATGAGGTCTCATTCTCATTTCAACGCTGTTGTAGTTAACGTGCTTGGTTTGATTTGTAAACAGGATAATTTGTAAATTTTTCCATTGAAGTCACTATGTTAAGAAATTTACATGTTCAATGCAGGATAAACGACTGCAAGAATACACATTGTATTATGAGTTGTTTCCGCCTATGACATTTTTCTTCGTTATCAGCAAAATACGAAAAATTAGCAGCATATCATGACTTCTCTTCGTAATCAATGTGCCATTCAGTGACCGGTGACATACAGACACCGACTTTTCCACTCATTTTCAACACCACACATTTCGTCGGTTGAGTAATACTGTTTAAAGCTTAGTAAACACTGATCCGCGGAAAATGATCAGAAACCAGATTTGTTTTGCAGAAATAAAATCTTTGACACAGCAATAGCTGTCTGATTTATGAAAAGTTACTTTACTATCTTTTGCATTTAAGAAGGCTTATCTTTCTTTGTCTGCTTCCCCCCTTCTCTCTCTCTCTTTCTGCACTTTCTGTGTGTGTGTGTGTGTGTGTGTGTGTGTGTGTGTGTGTGTGTGTGTTAGATCTTTAATCGGCTGCAGTCTGTTCATAACAATTATAATACAAGTAAGTGACTGAGGGAATGCAACTCCTACCTCACACTTGCGCCAGCATTAAAGAACTGTACACGTGTGCGGCCCTAATGTCAACACAAATAAGACCCACGTGACCTTCGGCGGATCCTCAGTTTTCCATGCCACTCGTACTGGTTGGGTGTAGGATCTGGGTGTATGAAGTAGGTTACAAAGGCTGAGCGGCTGAAAACGGATCTGTTATGGCCATACCCGTCAGAAGAGTTAGATGTCAATAGATAATTTTTTTTTCATTCCAGTATGTTAAATTGGTGTCTTTCTAATTCCAGTCGTCTGATGAATACTGCTTTTGGCAAGCCTTAGCCACGCAGTTCCTCAGGTGCACAAAGAACTTTGAGGACAGAAGTATGAAAAGAACCAAAAGCACTGCATATGCAGTTGTTTACACTGACAGAATAAAAAGGTAGAGTGGCGGACTTTTCCAGACAGTCTTATCGCACAGACTCGGTCCCTTCAGATGGAGATTCTCTTCGCCACACAGTTTTACCACCTTCTTCTCGTCCTTCCAGTCTTAGGCCTCTTGCTCTATTTGTAAGTATCGCAGCATGTTTTGTTTAACCGTTTTCTTATTGCTTCTTTACTGCTTGAAAAGTAGATCACGTTGTTGTAAAGCTTTTAGAACGAAAATTGCGAAAAGCACACTGTATTTGTGTATTACAGTCTACACTTTTTTCATTTTATATGGTTAGTGTTTACCTTTTTGTATAATTAATACACATTTGGATCATTTTGTAGATGTAGCCGATGTTGATGAGCCTATAATATTAATAGTAATACTATAACAGCAAATCCTTATTGATACTGCGCCTTTGCCCGACCAGCATAGGCGGGCTGTCTCTGTCAATGCGCGCACACGTATGCACGCACACACACAGAACACACAGAACGAACACACACACACACACACACACACACACACACTGACGTTAGGTCCAGATACAGGTATGTTGGAGCCAAGACACAGTCCCCCGACACTCGATTCCTATTCACGTGTAACAGTCGCTATAGCCATTTTGCATCCAACCGTCTCAATACAGAGATTGAAAAAAATACGACACTGGCGGAGCATTTCTTTATTTTATCATATTTATCACAAGGATTTTATTCTTAACAGATACGGCACCTGGTCCTTCGGTGTCTGGAAATCATTAGGCGTGGATGGACCCAAGCCAACCCCATTTTTCGGTAACCAGCAGGAGCTGAATAAACAAGTATGAAAATTCCAGATACATTTGTTCAAGTTTCTAAAGCATTTTAAATAATTTATACATTATAGAATTATAGAAGCTTAGATCACAGGAAAATGTTCACTAGTGTTTTTCGCTTGGTTTTTCTGTATTTGACGTCAAGACAGCAGTTTGTTAAAACGTTTCCTCCTCATTCACACGTTTTTAGTATTTAAACTCTAGAATAGATTATTATCTTTGATTTTCATGCATCAGTTATGGTATAATTTAAAATTTGTTATTAGTTTGCTTTCACGACTTTCTTTGTCTATTTTTTGGGTGAATTATACTCTTGTGATTTTCAGGGCAATGAGGTCACCATTCGCAAATGGTCACAGATCTATGGCCGAACATTTGGGTATGTTGTACTCAACCAAACCCTATAACCGTGGTTCAAACTTAAAACTATGATGTGATAATTTTTAGTATTGCATGAAAACTTACTAATGAATGTCTGTTCATCTTGAAAAAATGCTTTATTTCAAATGTGCTTTTTACTGTAACAAAAAAAAAAACTACTTTTTGCAGAAAACGAGAAATGAGTCTTAATGATAGCCGTAATTTAATGGAATAATACCAATCTCTAAAACACAAACAGAGAGAGAGAGAGTGTGTGTCCTAACTAATAACACAGTAGAGGTCAGAAAGGCTACCGCTTTAGCATAAATCCTTTTTCTCAGGCCCGGACATGTCTATATCTGACTCCAGAGGGCACGTGTAAAAATAAGATTTGCGCGGTGTGACATCTGTCACAGTCCTACGCATCCTGCACTAAATGCGCTGTGCATAGATTGTGCTTAAAGAGTGCAGGTCACAGCAAATAGTTCTGCTAGCTTCCCGCACCACGCGGTTGAACTTTCTGCTTCTGGGTGGTGCCACCTTACTAGACGGTGATGGAGCATGTCAGTACACAATCTCACTCTTTTTCTCTCTTTCTCTACCCTTTACTGTGACCAGCTGTGAGGGGGAGTGGGAGATATGATGAGACGCAGCAATGGTAAATGCCTGCCAATGGGGCCTGTTCTGCGCCAGTTTCAGTTGGTCTCCCCGTACACCCTTGATCACCGTCCGAAAACTGGACCACAGTGTCCCTCCTAAGACCGAGATTTACAGTTAGCGAAGAAAGTCCAGTCGTTGGTAGACCTTCTTGATTTCGGACGTTATTGTACCAGCTGAAGTAATTCGAGATTCCAACGAACATGACACCTGTTTTATGGCCTCACTGTTATTAGTAATAAAAAGCTCGACGGAGCCCCCTTTTTCTACGTAAGTCAACTGCCATCTCCTTGTCCTTAGTCTTAGACACATTCAAATGTAGACTATTTTCACTGTACCACGCCACCAGGTGATCCACCTCTTATCTTTATATTGCATTACTGCTATTATTATTGTTATTTTGTATCCTTTTATGTGTCATTTTTACACTCTACAAGTCACTGCACTGATATGAAACTGCTGGATGTCACATGTAAAGGGTAAAAAGTCTGTTATTTTTTGCATTTTTGTAATGTTCTGAGGAATTCACAAAATTCTTTCTTATTTACGACTGAGATTATGAAAATCTGGTTACTAGATTAGGAATCTGTTTTTATTTATTTATTTATTTATTTCTGATACAAAGTCTGTGAATTGTAGCATCTATTCAGGATCTCGCCCACTCTTGGTGACCACTGACCTTGACATTTTGAAGGAAGTGCTCGTGAAAGAATTTAACAAGTTTACAGACAGATTTGTAAGTTGCCCAGGGCTATTTATGTTATTTTTAGCAGTTATGTAGGTCAACTAATCTATCTCTAAGGAAGCTGTTGGGTTCTTGTATTTCTTACAAGATTTTATTTGTAATGTGAGTGCGGGTGGACAGTTCGAATTAAACGCGCGTGTGCGACATGAGTGGTTTTACGTGGACTAGACGATATAGCATACCCTCACCATATTATACTTTATGTATACTTTATGTTCACATGTAATGCACTTTTTCTTCCTTTCTTATTTTTTAAATAATAATAAATGAGCATGCCTAATAAGGTATGCACTCTTTACAGTAATATTTCAATTTCTATACCAAATTATGCCTCTTCTTTGATCCTCCTATGTTAATTATTTAATCCATATGGTTGAACAAAAAAAAATTGATTTTGTAAATTTCCATGACTTTATTACAGAAACAGCACTAACAGTAATACATTAAAGCAAAATACAGAGCTAGTAGTTTATTTAGGCAGATGTTAACTTGCTACCAAACACTAATAATGTGTTTTGTTGTTGGTTTTTTTTTTCAGGACTCGTTCGAGATTTTCCCAGAAGGACTTCGAAGCAACTTGTTTAGTGCAACAGGAGCACAGTGGCACAGAGTCAGACACCTCATGACCCCAACTTTCAGTAGTGGTAAACTGAAAATGGTTAGAGCTTGATAGTTCTCTTTCCTATACATTCATTTCATATTCTGTTCTAATAACAATAATAAGCGCGTGATTTAAACACGCTCGTAAGAAGTGCGCTCTTTGCGCTTGAGACAAGAACGAGACATAGAAAACATGCGAAGAAAGGAAGGACAAACAACAGTACCGAGGACTAATAAAAGATGACTAACAAAAGACGAATAAAGGAAACGCAAAGAGAAATCGGGTAACAAGAACTGATGGCATCGTGATTCTGAAGAGGAAGACATGTAGCGAATTTTGAAGATAGCACTGTGTGGACTTTTAAGGTATTAGCTTCTATTGAAATACATTTTATGGTGCTTTTCTGATCAATGAAAACTACAAAGTTTTTCGGGAAGAAATAGACAAGGTTTTCGACTTCCAGGGACAGAGTGTACAGTCACGAAAGCTCTACAATGTCAGATAAAATTCTGATCAAATAAAAACAGTTTAGCTGCAAGATACCACACAGCGTGACGATGCAGTCGGCCCGAGTTTACTACTGAGTCTGTAAACACATTGATACAACCATCAAACTTCCTATCGTCTTGGCTGCTAAGGTGAGGACGTAGGAATCAAGTTAGTATCCGAAATTAAAATAGGCATTTAAAATTGAGAGATTGAATAGATCTGTCTTGTCTTCTCTAGATGGACGGTCATATCAACACATGCAGTGCTCAGCTGACGGACAACATAAAAAAGGCGATCGACAACGGGGAAAGAATTGACGCCAAGAGGTAAGTGCAATGTTCACTGGTAAAAACGCAAGATGGTAATTAAGCCATCACCAAGATTAAATAGATAATTTTTTTTATTTTCGACTTTTTCAAAATCTTCCTCTTTGTTTCTCAGAGTTTACGGAGGCTTCACCATGGACGTGATCGTGCGAACAGCATTTGGAATAGAACTCAGCTCCCAAGACGATCTGAACCATCCTTTCGTCAGAGACGCGTCTCTTCTGGTGTCTTTCGTCGCCTCTAATGCTTGGTTCCGCGTGCTTCTGAGTGAGTAGTTTTGGTTTAAAATTCTGCCCCCACCCTTCCCCGGCTATTTGATGATCTTGAGAAACATCCGTGGGGAATGACAGGCCCGAAAAATCATTTGATCCGGGCCACCAAGACAACCGCATATTTCAGTAAATCTATAAGCTTTTTTCATAACAACATAATATTAAGTAAAAAATAATAATTACAAGATTTAAGAGGGAGTGAGAACAGTGATCGAAAGAACGAATGCAACAGAAAAAGGAGTGAAAGGAAGCAGAAAAACACAGCAGAGAAACTAGGATCTTAACATGATTTTTCCCGAGAGTTTAGCGGGTGAGATAATTTATTAGGTGGAGAACACAGAGGCTCCTTTGCTAACCGTGATTGATTCCTATTAAAATAGAGATAATTTTTTACAGCCTGGCATACGTAAGGAAGTTTTACAAGATGCGACCGTACTTCTCGAAAACGGTTTGGCTGTTTCATGAGACGTTTTGTGAGATATAGGTAGAAAAGAAGATCTGACACGGAGATGAGAGAGATAAAAATGGAAAGTGTACTAATTTACTTTCTTTCTTTCAGCGGCCATGCCGTGTCTCATGCCGGTTGTTAAGTTCCTGATAACCTACGTGTTTAAACAAAAAAGGTGGACGCCGTTCTTCAAAACTGTTCAGAGCATCATGCAGCAGAGAAAGTCACAGGGGAAATGTGTAAGGTCCAAGCGAAATGTTTTCATATATACGATGTTAGTGTCTGTGTCTGTGACACAGCCTCGTGCTAAAATACAAACATCACTTATAAGAACATAAACATCCAAGCCCCGCCACAACACACACACACACACACACACACACACACACACACACATGTCATGCTGTTTTGTAGAGTTACTTTATTTATTGTCTTCAGGCACAAAAGCACCACGATTTCCTTCAGATGATTGTTGATCATGAAGAAAATGAAAAGCCGGAAAATGAGCGACTGAAATGTAAGTGATTGTCTTCCAATTAACCTTGCTATATAATTCTGAAATTTCTCTAACCACAAGAAGATTTCAGAGTGGTACAGGCAAATTTTCTGAACAGGATTACCATGAAACCTTAGGGCACAAGGGCACAAGAACTCGAGCATAAAATGGTCGTCTCTACTTCTGCGAACTGCTTTACTTGCAGTAATAATATTCTTGACACCTATATTTCTATCTCTAAACACAGCGATTAGCTTTCACAGTTTGATTTTTTTTCTTGATTTTTTTTACAATGAAGTATTTTACAGATTTATCCACGAGTTTCCATTTTTTTATAGCCTTATCAGAAGCTGAAGTTTTGGGACAAGCCACTGTCATTTTGCTTGGTGGATATGAGACAACATCCACCACATTGCAGTTTCTGTCGTATAACCTGACACTTCATCCCGAAATACAGGAGAAGGTCGTGCAGGAGATCAGGGGTCAGCTTGGTGATGTAAGTCATGGGGAACTTCAGCTTTTTACTTTACATATATTTTCTTATCTCTGTCGTACCGTCAACTGTTCTATTCTTTCAGCGCAGTTTATGAGATGACAATTAAAGTTTTTTTTAATACAGTAAACCTACCTATTAAGTACTGAATGATGTCTAATTCTTATCCACATTGGAACAGGCTACATGCAGCTTTGAGTTTACTGGTTAGGCGTTATTCTTAAAACTACGACCCACAAATTTAAAAAGAATAAGAAAGATAACCCTTAAAGATTATAAATTGTTCGTGTATGTATATCTTAGTGGTTTTATACTTTTGAAACACTCTTTATAAGATCTCTTATTTGCACTTTCAAAGTCTAAGGCTTCACTTAATTTTTGCAAGAATAAGAATACAGAAACTAAACATGTAATTCGTTGTCACCGTGTAACAATTTTCAGGGTGATGTAACTTATGAAGGTGTGGCGAAGCTGAAGTATCTGGACAGCGTCATTAACGAGACACTCCGAATGTATCCGCCTTTAAACATGTAATTAAATTTTTTTTAAAGCTAGAAGTGTAGCGAATAAAACTACTTTTAAAAAAGTATTCCTTATTTTTTTAATTCTTCTTTCTTTTAGTTAAAAACACCGATTATCCTGCTAGCAATTAATGGATTTCACAAAGCAAGTAAGAAGAATAATACATGAGAAGAGCAATAACAGTTAAACAGTTAGCAGTGAACAAAACGGTTTTATAAGACTAAAAAAAAAAATGTTCGTTGTAATGGAGATCCCCATAAAATGAGTTTATTATTAAAGGCTGATGACCGATTATGTAAACCTCTCAGAGTAAACAGACTGGCCTCGGAAACAGTGACAATCAAAGGTGTGACAATCCCCAAAGGCGGTGGAGTGCTGGTTCCTATCGCCAACGTGCTGAATGATCCGGAATATTACCGGAACCTGAGAAGTTCATTCCTGAACGGTAAATGATTAAGAAGTTGGAGAAATACTTAAGGTAGGAAAAGGCTAGCTAAAACATTCTTGCAAGGAATAGAGAAAAGGAGGAAGTAAAAACGGAAGCTCAAATGGTAACAAATGTGGTAATAGTACAAAGGGTGGTGAGGTGGTGAAGTTATTGCTGATGTTTATGATAGCAAATGATAGTAAAAATCTGCTTTGAACAGGAGCTGATCATCAGATGAATCTAATCTGTTAAGCTTGTTAAGCGTGTTTACAAGATCAATAAGGATATTTTTTTTAAGTACAACAAACACACAGAAAGGGTGACGATTCCTAGGTGGAGCAGACGTAGATGTACTGTTCACAAGAATATCAAAAACACAGTGAAGAGTTTGCTTGACTTTGAGGCAGTACACATTAATTATTGAAGAAAAATGCGAAAGCATTTTACGTCTACATAAATTAGCTGACTAATTGCAGGAGTAGAAGGATAATTTTTGCAGTTTTTTTCTCATTTTCTCTACCCTCTATGCTAATAACATTGTATGATTTCTATCCTCAGAGTTCATTAAATGTGCTCTAGGTACATTGTCATGCACTTTAAAAAGACAGCCATCTTGGGTGTTTTAAGCTTGCTAAGTACATGACATGCGGCTGCCTGGTAGCTAGCGATAACCTCGCAAGGACGGGGTCAGACATGTTATCAAAGGTCGCCGTTTCACGTTTGTAAGTTGCGGTGAAAATGTCAAGACTGGGTCATCATAACCGAGGATGTGATTTTGTTGCCGTTGTTATTATTATCAAATACATAGCGTACCTTTTCCGTGTGGAAACAAGCTTAATGATCTGTACAGGAAGTAATACAAGCAAATTGTATTTACAAATAGCAAAATGTCGTTCTTCAAGGAAAGAGTCAATCTGTGCTTCAATGATAATATTGTCTTTACTCCAAAACGCAGTAACGTCGACACTATTTCCTTGATGATGTACTCGTTAAAACTATTTCCACGTCTGTTTTATAAATAGTCACTGAACACAAGGGAAATTTATCGTATTACATGATTAAAAGAATATTTTTTTAAATCAATTTGCAGCTATATCGTCTGCTCCACAAGCTCCATGGAGGTCAGAACAATGTTGATCACATTCTATTCCGAAAACGTAGACCGATCAAGTCACACCAGTTACGTGTGGTCTGCACATCGTGTTCAAGAACACCTTACTTTGCAATCGTGTTGTTCACAAGTAAGCCTCTGTCGCCCTACCAGTCTGGCAGGTCACTTTGCTCTCCCCGTGCTGGTTTTTTCATTTGTCCCACATAACAGACTGGAGATGTTACCGCTGTCGCTCATTCTTTTTCTCTGACTCTAATGTTTGTATGGCCCATTATCTCTCTCACTCTACCTACGGTGGGAAGCTAAATTTCTCCCGGTCCTCTTAAACCTCTTTCGAAAATACCTAAAATAATTGTTCTACCCTGATTTTGTTTCTTTCTCTATGAGCTCATTTATGGTTTTTGGCAATTTAAACTATAAATATAAGTGTGTGTGTGTGTGTGTGTGTGTGTGTGTGTGTGTGTGTGTGTGCGCGCGCGCGCGCATTTCATCCACATTTTGTATGAATCTGGGCCCTATGCTATAGTTGTTTCTTACTTTTAACTGTACTCCGATCTAACCCGCAAATGCATTCTCGATGCTGTCGAGATAGCTCTCTTATTAATGCATTCTCGATGCTGTCGAGATAGCTCTCTTATTACATAATAAACGTTATAGACAAGTTTTTGCTTTTCTGAAAGCACTGCAGGTACATTGCATAAAACACATTTGAGTACTTTCAGTAACTTAAGTACATGTCACTTAAAGGGGGTCGCCAGGCAGTAACCAGAGCTCCTAAACCAACGCTGAGACCCCAGCTCCACTCAATCTAAGTCTGCAAAGGGTCATCTTGACACGAAGTGTGGCTCGTCAAGAGCGGTACTGTTGGCAAGGAAAGGTAACTAACTAATCCATGGCGTGTATTAGGAGTAGTCTCGCCTGGCGTGCTCTTGTTTTAAAGCACAAACCGAGCGCAACATTTTTTCTTTATTATCGGGTTAAGTTAGTTTTAAAATAATAATTCCCAAAATTTGAGTACATAATTACCCTTAATTTTAAAGATATGAGCCTTCAAACATCGGCATTCTCACCTGCAACTAGGAAGGCGAGAAAATTGCTTTCCTGTACTGAATGTTCTCTTACGCGATCGAAATATTTGTAACAGCGAATGTACGTGTGTTCAAGTGAAATGAAAAAACATCGCTCAGGTTGTCGTGTTCAAAAAGCGATTTATTTTTGCACAAAAAAATGAAACAGCTGAATTTGGAATACAGCCCTACAGATTGGAACTGACTGCTGATTAGGACTTTTTTACAATTAAAAATATATTGATAGTTTGAAACCTGTTTATCGATGTAAAAACTTATTTCTTCCTCATTTAGCTGCATGCAAAATTTTCTATTTACTTACTGATACTCGCACGTGTTTCCGCTTAAGCTCCTTATAACATGTTTATCACCCTCAATTCTTGTTTTGTTTTTGTTTTGTAGCTGTTTCGATCACGCACATCAATGGTGCCCTCACAATGTCAGTTGTTTTGAGCATTATGCTGGATTAAGATACGACTGATGATGATGTATTTGTGGCTGTCACACGATGTTACTTGTAGACCAGACGGTGTATAAACTGTCGATGTTGCATATCTGGTGCTTGATCTACCAGCAGTCGTAGTTGGTTTTAACATCTCGTGCTTTTGTATAGTAAGCACCTCTATAGGAACAAGATTTCTTCGGTTTACTGAAAGTCCAAGACTTGCTTGTACTGTATGTGACTGGATAACAATCGCTTTTGAAACGTTTTGAGCAAATTCATGAGTACGGTGTTGGGACCAAGTTCGCACGGCTCATTTGAGTAAAGCAGAGATCTGTATCCACATATCTCTGAACAAAGTTAATCCACTGGCGTTTGCTGCCATTATCTTTTAAGATTTCCTTCATGAGTACAAACTAACTCCATCTGAGTGTCGAAGAAAACATTCAGCAACAGCACAATGTGTCCTGGTCAGTTTTCTTTTACCGAGGATTGCATCTTTTCTCTTCGACTTCAGCTAGTGCAGACGGTGCTATTTTTAGAAATATGTCCGTTTCGTCACTTCTTGTTTTCTCGACAAATCCAGGTATGGTTAAGAGCAAAAATATTAATATAAAATTTGTCATGACTCTTTGTCATAAAATACCACCGGAACATGTTTTTGTGATACTTTGTGCTTTATTTCCACCGATTTTCGCTGAGCGCTTGTGTTGTCCTTTAATGCGAGTATGTTTTTTTTTTGTCAGAGAAAAAAAGTTCTTCGAGATCAGTTTAATGTTCTCTTTATTCTCACAAATAATGTAAAGGTTGTTCCGATTACAAAAAAGTGTGGAATCGTGGTGAAAATGACAACACTTTTACCAATGACCCTTCTGCAAAGGATAACAAAGTATATATTGTCTAGAAAGAATACATTAATTTGAAACATTTAAGGCAGAGATACAGTGATATGAAGTGAAATCAATATAACATGTATCAATAACAAAACAATCACTTTATCTTAATACGGCCATGATTTGAACAATGATTTGAAATATATCTTACGGGCCAAATGGAAATCTTGGGCTGCAATGAGTCAAACGCAATCAGTTCAACAATTGTGAAGGGCGAAAACCGAGAAATCCGACAAACATAATTAACTTGTCGGTTTTGAGCCATACACGTGTTTTGTGTCTGCTCTGAAAAATATCACCACAAAACCAAAACCAACAACGAAAAAATACAAAAGAGAATAAGGGAAAAACTGTGACCCCATAAAGATCACCCATCCGCAGTAATAGGACTTCAGTGGTACAAGGTTCATGTCATGAGGAATTAGATGACTCTGCAGAAAACAGATAGAATGATAAAAGCAGACAAATTAACAAAGGGAAAGAACACCCGAAAGCAGACTGCCCTCATATTCGGTGTTTCGGCACATCTCAGACAAGGGCAAAGAAACGAGAAAGCTGGCTAGTGTTGGTGGTTAAATCGTGAAGTGCTCTAATGGACGACCAGGGCAAAAGAATTGATGAAAATAACGACGAAGAGCATGATAACTGTTTCGCCACCGAAAGTATTTATGCAGTGTATGCCACCATTGTCTCGAGGAAGGACTCTACTACGGTGTACTTCAGCTTTTTAGATTTTGTTTTTTCTGACGTATAATGATCGGTACTGACTTAACATATAAAATTAGATACATCAGCGTAGCTCCAGTCACTATACTATGATCGCTTAACCCCCTTACGTTCACAACCCTATGAACTGATATTTTCCCGAGTGCACAGAAAAGGGACAGGGTCCAAAAGGACCGGACCCCCGTCCAAAGCGCTACTTGTTGCACACTGGGTCAAATGACTATGACCATAGAAACAGACTGAATCTTAAGGAAGTCTTAAACGTTCTTTATTATAATGAAAAAATCAATGTTCGAAACATTTAAACTCAGAGTTAATAGATTTATTTGTCCAGAATTTCGTAACGCCGTAGCGGTCGGAGGGGACGAGCTCTCCCTGTTTTTCGTTCTTTTCTTCCTTATTGCGCCCTTGGGTTTTGTCGTATTTGGTGTCTGCTGTTTACTGTTAATCTGTGCTTTTAATTACGTTTGCCTACCAGTGTTCTTGAATGTTTTTTCTGAGTCTGTGCCCCATTGTTGTCTTCTTCATCATCTAACGGTTTCCAAAGTAATATTTACGCCATCTCAAAGAATAGTAGGAATGTAAGAGATATCGCATTAAAGCAGTCTTTCAGGAAAGGTTCCGATTTCTGACTAGGTACCCCATCACGGGCTAAGAATAACCACTTGTGGAAGTAATTAGTCCCATGATGTCTTATGCAATAATGAGGTGAGGCCCCATTGCTCTGCTCTACCGTGTGTCTCGCATAACAGCGTTGATGACAATGACTCGGTCTGGTAATCTAAGACGTGAGCCAGACTTGATCTTCAGGGTTTCCTGTAGACATACACACAACGTCACACATTTATTTTTATCGAAGGCGATCAGAAACAATGGCTACCCAATATCCTAATATACTACTTTCTATTGAGAGTTACTTTAATGTATATGTGTGTTAAGCCCTACATTCCTACTTTGCCTTGTTCCTTTATTTTAGTTTAATTTTTAGTGTATTTTTGCTTCACTGTCTTTATGTCAGATTTCAGGCGTTTGCAGGTGTCAGGCATCTGACACCTGTCTGGAGCATTTTACCTGTAGATCATACGTCTTGATGAACTTTACTCTCCTCAGCACGTAAACCATGGCCATCTTCATCTCAAGCAGAGCCAGACGCATGCCAATACATAGACGAGGGCCAAACCCGAATGCTAAGAAGGAGACGGGATCAACGCTGCCTTCGGAAAATCTGCACAAGAATGTTTTATCTTCTTAACATCTCCAAGCCTGAACATTACTTTACCTGAACTTCTAGAACCTGCCTAAAATTCGTTCCACGAGTAAACATTAAGTCCATTAGAGACATTTTGATAGGTATAAACAAAAATGTTATCTATTTTGACTGTCTGAAAGTTACCATTAATGAATGTGTGTGTGTGTGTGTGTGTGTGTGTGTGTGTGTGTGTGTGTGTGTGTGTGTGTTGCTTTATGGTTTTTCTTTCTCTAATTATTGCTGGTCTACTTTTCCTTTCACGTGTAATCGTGATCTGTTCTGTTCCATATAAGCCAGTATTTCACTTTTTCTTTCTCAGTGTCACATTTTTAACTATAATAATAATAATAATAAAGCTCACTTATATAGCACTGTTTTCTCTTTTTAATTTTTTTCTTTGTAATAGCCGTTAATTTCTCACCGTTCAGGTATGAACTTGTCAGGTTCAGGGAAGTACTCCGGGTCTTTCATCACACTGCCGATAGGAACCAGAACTCCAGCTCCCTTAGGAATTGTAACACCTTTAATGGTGATCTCTTCAGATGCCACTCTGTTTCCTCTAAGAGGTTATTAAAAGCAAGAATCTTGTAGTCCATAAAGTACGGAGAGTTGAGTCGCGCACAACAATGATAATATCGCCAACATATCCTGTTATTTCACAGTGATATGGTAGATATAACTACCATATAACCAATCGCTTGGATGATGACATCATTAAAACAGCACAAAAATCATGACACCATCTCATTTGTTTTTTGCTCCTAGCTAATACTAGACCTAAAGCAAAAATAGAAAAAAGCCTACTTACGTGATGGATGGAGGGTACATACGCAGTGTCTCGTGAACGACTCCGTCAAGGTATTTGAGCTTCGAAACACCTTCGTAAGTAGGTATCTCCTGATAAAGGTAAACAGGAAAACAGTGCATTAGCGTCTCTCGTACCAATCTAAGACTCTGCTCGTATCCATAGTAATATCACTACTAAATCTAATCGTGCTGATTTCTTACAGTAGCATCCTCTTCTTTCACTCAAATGGAAGCTTTTTCCTTTACATTTTATATACTTTTTATCAAATAATTAGAGCTTTGTCTGTTTCCTTTAGCATCATCATGAACAATGACAAGTACTAAAGTTGTTGGTGTTATCAAGATGTCACAAAAGAGAAACTCACATCGCCAAGCTGTTCCTTGATTTCCCTTACAATTCTTTCTTGTACCTCTGGGTGCAATGCCAGTCTGTACGTCATGTACTGCAGGGTGAAAGCTGTTGTCAAGTAGCCAGCGCCAAAGAACATCAGTCCCTGGGCGACGACCTCAACTCTGGATAAAACTGCAACAGGTAAAGGTTGGCATCTTCTGAACTACTTCATCACTAAACTGAATGAGAAAACTGCAATAAGTAGAGATTGCCGTCTTATTTACTAATTCCCTTCATCACTGAGCTGAATGACACATCTCGCTAAAAGTTAAAATCTAGTTATATATTTCCAAGTGTTCACAGAAACCACAAGTTTATGTACCAGATATACAACTCCATGTTGTGATTTCCTTATATGGACAAAAATAAAATTGTAATCTAATCAAACAAATTGCGTAAATGTGGCCTCGATACAATATAAATAGAATAAAATTAAGGACCTGTTTCATTTTAAACTTTCTTAACCTTTTCCTCCCTTTATTAATGGCTCCGTAATATTTTCTGTTATCTAGAATCTACCCTTACTCTATACCGAGCCAGTTACTAAATTTTCTGACGCATTCACCGAACGATTTCATTTACCACTCATTTGATCTCCTTCGGAACTCTCACAGCTCAGGATTGACTGAAGCAAGTCCTGCTTTCTCTGTAAAGCAAAACAGAAGCAAGTATGCGGTCACGTTTGTAAGCCTACTGTAAAAACCAGATAAATTTGAAACGTTATTTTTGATAAAACAATAGCAATATTGAGTATATTAAGAGTATCACATCTTGTTCTTGGTGTTCATGAATGTGTGTGTGTGTGTGTGTGTGTGTGTGTGTGTGTGTGTGTGTGTGTGTGTGTGTGTGTGTGTTACACATCAGGAGTAACAGAAGAAAGTCAGAATTTCTCCGTACAATAAAATACTATATCTTGAGACTATTAAAAACTGATAATTAATACACTTATTAATCAAACAGCATTAATGCATGAACTGTTTATTAAGCGAGTCACAACTTGTTCTTGGTGTGTATGTATTTTTTGCATTCATATGTGTGTGTGTGTGCGTGCGTACACAGAAACGCACGTTAGATATTTCCTATGCACCCTTGTACGTGCAAAATGTATTTACCTGCTTAAAGTACACACATACACAAACATGCACGCTGACACACAGATGTCACAGCTGTTCTACACTTACATTTATATTTATCTCCAGTTTTCTTTCTTCTATGATATGGCGAATATTTCCAATGAATGACTTGAATCCTCGTGGTTGGAAGACATTTTTAACCAGAAATTTTATAAACGGTAATAGAAATGGAAAAGCCTCTGAAAAAATTAAAAAAAAAACATTCTATAAACTTGGAAAAAAAAGTCATTCCCAACTATAGTTCCTGACTCTTTTATTTTAAAACTCATGACTAGTAGCAGCGTAGCTTTTCTGCAAATTTAGTAGACAGAAAAAAACATGGATCTTAGTATCACTGTGTTATATTCTATCTTAGTTGTCAAGTATTATAAAACTTAAGGTAGAACTGTGTAAGACATGTATTTTTTCCTTACTTGCAAGCAGGATGAGTAATGACCCTTGATTTGAGACGTCTACAGCAATGGAAGTCGCATCTCTGACAAATGGGTGGTTGAGATCTTTCTGAGAATTCACCTCTATTCCAAACGCAGTGCCCGCTATCACGTCCATCGTGTATCCCCCGAAGTATCTGGCGAAAGAAATGGATACTTTATATATGCAATCTACAGTATGCACAGATAAGAGTGTCGTAATCATGCAGTCATTTAACCAGCATGTTCTCTGCCTCATTTTGAAAGACGAGCGATCAACAAGTTTTAGCAATGATGGTAGCTTATGCAGATTGCACTATTTTTTTTTACATATCTTGGATAAGGTGACCGGTCACTTAATCGCCAGACATTTAATCCCCGACAATTAATCCCCAACACTTAATCCCCTAGACATTTAATCCATAGGCACTTAATCCTCAAAAATGCCCCCAAATCGCAACACAAAAAATGAGTCCAAACTAAAGAGAAATGACCTTTTAATAAAACAAATTTTCTGATTGGTTGCAGAGTAAGCTGGTAAAGCCACGAAACTGACCCTGTGGAGTCAGAGGGTTTATGCCTCTACTGAGTACTGAGTTAGTAAGAATATTTTTATTCATCGTTGAACTGCTATTTTGTGAACTTGAAATATTATAACCGTAAGAGAAATGTGTCGCGTGGTAACTCTAATGAGACGTAACAATGGTCAAGAGAATTAGCAACATTGTACAGCGATATGCGGCAATGGATCGTCTTCTGTACCTCCGATTATAGCTTACCTGTCATATTGATTAACCACATTTTTCATATATTGTTGAAGAACATTGAACTGAATAGCTCACATGAACTTTAATTAATGTTATAGATGTTGAAGTTAAGTATTATTTTAATCGTCAATTTAACTTATTTTGATGTTCCCATGAAAATAATTATTTGAATTTGAATTAAATTTTTCATTCACTTCATAATTTTTTGAGTTGAACTTTCATTTTGAGGATTAAGTGTCTGGGGATTAAGTGTCTGGGACTAAGTGTCTGAGGATTAAGTGTCTGGGATTCCTTGGACAACGATCTAATTTGAAAAAAACTGGGGTTCTTTGATACTTTAATATGAATGTCAAATTTCTTTGTATATAACAATTTTGCACTATTTCTTTACAATAATAATAACTGAGAAACAACAAGAATAAGAGACCAAGCAAGACGGACGCAGACACTGGTCTTTACGAATATATGTCTTCTAATAAAATCACTTTTCGAACGAAGCCCTTAGCTTCACGCTGAAAGGCTACCAAAAAACATAAAACAAAAGAAATGCCTCCTGAAGGGCAAAATACTTACCTCATGACTTCTATCTTTTCACCTTTCTGAACAGCCTCCTCAATGTTTTTTGTGAGCTGCATGCTGCAGCGCTGAATATGGTGTTCCATCTGTAAAATTAAAACCAACCTTTAGGTAAATATACGTATAAAATAAATCGAACCACAAATAAATATTAACCTTAAAAATAAATTTATACTTTTTTAGATTATTTAGTAGATCGTGAGCTATAAAATGTATATAGAGAAGAAGTGTAGGATAGTAGTTAATACACTTGCGGACTAGAAGCTCGCTGATCAAGGGTCGTTCAGTCCTGTGACAACAAAACAACTCCACCTGCCCACCCATTAACTGTTCTGCAGGAACAGGTATCTGATTTATCAGGGGAGGCAAAAATGGTGCCAGGAGAGGATTGGTTCCCCAATCCAGTATATGAATAATGTTAAAGTGTTGTTAATTTTAAGAGTAGGATAAACTAAATAATACGTCATATTCAATACTATAATAATCAACAATAAGTACTTAATAATTTATAGAAGTACAAAAATAGAATTATGTTCGACAGATGCAAAATATATATTTACTTGTACTTTTTCAGGATTGTAACAGTCACCTGTTTGCTTACCCAGTCGAATGCTTTCAAGCAGTCAATAAACTATTGAAAAGCCTTAATTATATGAAAGCAGTCAGACCTTAGTAGATACTGCGGGTTCATCTCCATTAACACAAAAACATAAAAACTTTCCCCGCTTTTATAATTGTAAAATAAAATTTTTAAACGGTTCTATCTGACTATGGAAGCATCAAGAAAATTCGCCGTTACAGGGGAGATAAAGCTAAATAAAAAAATTTAAAAAAATGAAAAGCATTAACTCAAAGAATCAGGAACGTTAAAAAAGGTAAGAAACCTGCAACGCTTACAAGTTTCACTTGGAACAGACCAAGGAAATTCAAATACCAAAAGCCAGTAAAGAAAGCAAGGTACGCCCTAACAATTCTGGACTCGGTTAGCAGGGTGTCAGAAGTTTTTTAGACAAAATCGTGCAAAGAGCAGCCACACAGTACACTTACTGTTAAAGTATGCGACCAGTCAGTCAGACTAGCGGAAGAGCTGTACATCTGCTGCATTAAGACCCACTCTAAAAAAAGGCTTATTTTACACCTAGATTGACAAACTGTGCACTGCTTACCTGCTTCAACTTTCCCGTGCTAAAGGTAGGTGTGAGTATGTGTCGAATTCGTTTCCAATGTGCCCCGGAAGTAAAGGGCAGCATCGACCCAACTTCATCTGGAAAAATCTCCATTTTTTCCTGACAGTGTAAAAAGTCAAAGAAACAATGCTCATTGGTGATTTAGTACACTTGTTTAATTTGAATAAAAATAAACTTCCTTGGTTAGTGAAATTTAGTTGTTTCGTTTCAATGTTGTCACGTGCTACTGTAGGCAAATTGTACACTTCGATAACTAATACTTGATTTCAGCCTATCATGCAGCCAAGCGTTTTGGATTTTGAAACAAGATAATCTTCCTTGTGGCTTTAATTGACCTTAACAAACTATAACTTTACAATACTCACAAATCGATCTGTAAACTGATTGAAATTTTTCACAAGAATTTCCTTTAGAATATCAAGGTCTGTGGTCACCAGTATCGGGTCACGACCGGAATAGATGCTGAAGTAAAAACAGAAATTGATTTAAAAAGCGCGAAGGCTATATATTCATTTAAGAGACATAAAAAAGAGGAGAACTTTGTCATTTGCGAGAGTGTATCATTACCGGAGGTAGAGGTGCAAGGATTGCGAAAGATAAAGAATGGGAAAAGCAAGCAAGTCTTTCCTTAAATTCTAAGACACAGATTTTAAAATGTAAACAGTAGTAAGAACGGGTTTGTAAAACATACCCAAACGTGCGACCATATGTCTTCGATGTTTTTTCAATAAATGGTTCGACTCCCTGAAAAATTTAAAAACAGCATTTTTTTTAAAAATTGTTTGAATGAGACTTATTCGCTTTTAGAATAACGACATAAATTTTCGCCCTGTATGTGTCTCGTCCCGTCATCCCACAAAACAAAAACGTAGCACATAATTTATTACAGCGAAAGACAGAGTATTCGAGAACAAACCATGCTGAGATATAAACGAGAAAACTTTACCTCTTTGACCAGCTGATAATCGTTGCCAATGAAAGGAGAAGGCTTCGGTCCATCCACACCCAATGATTTCCACACTCCGTAGGGCCAAATTCCATAACTGAGACAGCCCAGAAATGCGATGGTCCATGTTCATAAATTTTACTTGCTCGTCTAAAAAATATGTTGTGTCTGTCTTCATTCGTGAAAAATAGCACAAAGAAAGCAGTGGCAAAGGAGAAATAAAGTGCGCTTGCTTCCTATTCTTTTACTTGCTCTCTCTCCCTTACATATAACACCTCCCCCACCCCCCCCCACACACATGTATCTTTCTTCTTCCGTTATTATTTTTTCCGTATCGTATAAGAAGTTTAAGAAAAATCCAACGCTGCTGCTTGCATACTTACAGATAAAACAAAACTCCTGCTATCAGGACCACCACAAGGGATGTGGGCAGGTCGATGAAGGATATAAAGTCCATCCTAGTCTCCGGGAAGATGTCTTCTGAACAGACTCTTGATTTCTGAAGAATCCTGACTGGAGGTGAACAGTAACACTGCTACTACAGCTGTACGATTGTATCAACAAAACGTTTTGACGATGGGCTTAAATAAGGGACCAAGAGTACATTGAAGCTGTCAGTGCTTTCAAGTCATCGTATGAACGACAAAATACTTTCAGTACTTTCGGTGCATCGCCAGGACGAGTGCACGTACGTTGAGTGCATTAGTTCAGTTGTAAGGTATAAACATGAGGGATATTTATCTTTGTCACGGAATTCTCGCTGACCCAGTTTCTCGGTGCAAAGTGTTCACGGAGGGGGGGGGGAGGAGATCAGGCAGCAAGCGGCTCTCACGGACGACAGAGAAACCATTCTTTGCCGCAGAAAGAAACGTGGCCTTTAAGCAGAGTGTGAGATGTAAACGTGAAAACGACTTCAGCTGCTGTAAATGAGAGGAGAGCGAGCGGGTTTGTACAGTGTGTGTGTGTGTGTGTGTGTGTGTGTGTGTGAGAGAGAGAGAGAGAGAAAGCGTCATCTGCGTCGGTCGGTTGTGTGTGCATTATTTGTCGAGTGCATGGTTGATTATTATTTCTGTCTGTGCCTTTGCCTGTGCCTGTGCCTGTGCCTGTTATTGGGGAAGCGGATGGCCGAGTGGTTAGAGCGCTGGCGACCGAACCGAGAGCGCGCTGGTTCAATTCCCGATAAGCGCAGCATACTTCCCCCAGTCGACCCAGCTGACGGGAATGGGTACCTGACTCCATAGAGGGTTGGGGAAGGTAAAGTAGCGAGGGAGAGGAGATTGGCACCACCCTAATGTAAATGCTGGCCCCGAGAAAAGTCTGGGCTCTAACACCTCACTCCCCAACGACCTGAAAAGGTTATGGGATGACCTTTACCTTTTTTTTTTACCTTTTTGCCTGTTATTTTAAAAGTTGACTTTAATAAAAGGAGTAAGATTTTATTTCTATAATGGGGCTTACTTAACATTTTCCGCTATGGCGGAGCATCATACATATTCTGACATTCTATTGTTGAGTCTGACATTTTGCCGAGCTCTAGACATTTTTGCCGATCTTGCAACTTTCTTACCTGAGATCTTCTGCACCTGCGTAACTTCAAACTGTTTTCTCAACTTGTAATAGTAATACTGTAATCTTCAAACCCATAGGCTGTGTTTTGCTTATTCTATGTTTCTCCATTAACTTTCATAACATATGAGCTGTATGACTTTATGCCTGCAATATTTTACAACAGTTTACCAGTGAGGGACAAGAGCAGCATGAATCATGTTGTATACACCTGCTCCTAAATTATTGGGACAGACCATAGTGACCGTCACACGGTGTGTAACAGGCAGACATTTTCGAAAGTGTCACTAATACTAGTGATGATAGGCAGGTCCTGTCGGGGGAGGTTGGGTCGCCTATTTTGTGTACTTGCATGTAGAACCGACAGGTTGAGGCTATCATTCGTTATCTTGGTCGTGCGACGTTTGAACGCCTCTGTGTGCGGATGAATGCGAGTGTAAGCGATGATTGTATGAGATTATGTCTGGTGAAGCGGGTATAAATGTGCTGTAGCATTTATGATTGCGGTTGTTGTGTGGTTCTAATCCTTGCTTTCCTATAAAGCAGGTGTGCGAATTTTCCTCTCGGATAAATTGTATCTTTTTTTTAAATTAGCTTACGTTATGTGCTCAAAGCTTTTCCAGAACATTCTAGGGTCGTTCACTTAGTCTCCACCTAAATCTCGTGCGCGAACTTTTGGGGCGAGTTGGATGGTGTAGGTGCTAGCTGTTTGTCGAGTTTGGTTCCAGTCCTTGCTGATATTGTTGCATGCCCCAAAGACCGGCGTACTCTGCTCAGCTATTCCAAGCAGCAGGCGGTGCTAGGACCTCTGCGCGGTGCTACACTGCAAACTTTGGGGCGATGCCGCTGATTTATTGGCCGCTGACAGACTTTAAAATGCGATTTTCTTCCACATCCTCGAGTGTGGAACGGTTGTGATCAGCGAAAGCATGACTGTGCGTTTGTGTGTGCACGTCAACCTGTGTTTGTGCCTACTCCAAACATTTTACGCCACCCCTTTGTAGGTCCCTCTACAGTTATAGCCTTTTACAATATTACCATAGGGAGGGGAACGTAAGCCTGTTTGGAACTATCCCCCAGGATCTATAGAATGTGAAAATCCTGTGCGCGCCTCACAATTAACTATGACAAGCCAAAACTCTCTTACTAACAACATGGATGAAGCATGCTTAGCTTTTCATCTCCTGCTTTTTCCTCATCATGCGCCCTGCCTGCCTGCCTGCCCGCCCACCCGCCTCATCTCTTAATTTCTTCTTTTTCCATGTTTTTCCGTCGTCTATTGACCCGTACTAAACCAACCCTTTACACCAATCATGTAGCTTTCCTATAGACCATTGCTTACTGTTTGGATACAAAACGTGTATGTTGTCTCTATGTTATAGGAATTTTTGTGCTGTATGTCCCTACCCCACAAGTAGTTTGAGGGACGACGCACGTACGACTCGCGTGCTTCTTGTCACCAAGAAATACCTACACAAGATGGAATAAGGAAATTCCTTTTCTCTTTTAAATATTAACTAATGCAAAAGACGAAAACTTTCAGAAGCAGGAGTCCACTTTAAAATCTTCTCAACGAATAAGCAAAATATCTAATGTTTTCGGAAAATTATCTTGTCAACCACAAAAGTTGTAACAATTATATACAGATTAGTGAGTGTATATTATAGGTTGCTTTCATATACTGCTATGTGTATTTCTTGTTGTGAGTATATGTAAATTATAAAAAAATATTACATTAAAACAAATCAGTCTCACAAAAAGATTTAAAAAATACATGAAAAATTCTGTTGATATCTATTCATGGGTATTTTGACAACTATTTATTTCATTTCTATATATCTAGAGAGCCATTGCTTATATATATATATACACACAAAGAATTTGGTATCTACACACACACACACACACACAGCCACACACGCATGCCCGACACAGAATGCCCACCGACACTTTGTTTCTCTCATTTGTAAAGAGTAATGTTAATGTTTTATTAATTTAATTGTAGTGCATTAATTTCTTTAATGATTCCAATTGCAACCGTATCATAGCCACTCATATCAAGAGACTACTCTTTTACGATAGTGTCCAAACTATTTTCACTTACATGACAGAAAATGTGAGTCTCCATTAGGTAGTCTTACACCAGTAAATAAGGTAATTAACACAGTCCTCAACAAATGCTTTTTGACCAGAAGATAAGCTTCTGATTTCATCATGTGAATCGTTTAAGCCTTCAGATTTTCATTGTTCGTCAGGTAATCACAGTAGATGTTCTTCAATAGTTTTTTTTCGATTCCTGCATCTTAGTATTGTATTATGGGCAAAGAGAAATACTTCTAAAAGTAATTAGTCCCAGGATGTCCGCTGCTGTGCGTTTCCTTGTGAGGTCCTGACACAGGGCTCTAACGAGTGACAGTTATTATTACTCTGCCTAACGTGTGTCTCGCATTGCAGCGCTGATGGCAATGACTCGGTCTGGGACGTTAATACATGAGCCGGGCTTGATCGTCAGGGTTTTCTGAAAACATGTACAAAACAGTTTACGTACAACACACCAATACGTTATCAAAGGCGATCAGGAATTGGGTTACCTCTGGTCTTATTTCTTTTCACTAACACTCTAGCATTTACGGAATTTCTTTTTCAAAACCTACACATCTACATTGTCGTGCGTGTATATTTACTTTATATATATATATATATATCCTTTAAACTTTATCTGTTAATACATTATTTCTATATTATTTCTATGTCAAGTTTATTGCGCTGGCAACGTACGAAAGGTGATGCTGTATGGCGGAAGTGTGCGTATCTCGCCTGCAGGTCGTCTGTTTTCATAAACTTGACTCTCTTCAGCACATAAACCATGGCCATCTTCATCTCCAGCAGAGACAGGCGCATGCCAATACACAGACGAGGACCATACCCAAATGCCAAGAAAGAGATGGGATTGATACTGCCTTCGGAAAACCTGTACAAAAATGGTTTCACTGTTTATCACACTGATCATGCACATGATCGTTTCCTTTACCTGACCTTATAGACTCCACCTAAAATCCACACCACGATTGGGGATTTGAGGTATACATGTTTTTATGAGAAGACAAAAAAATAATAAACTTCTGAGTGTCTGCAGGTTAAAAGAAAAAAATTCTCAATGATGATTTTCCCGCCTATCTGTATTTGTTTGCGTGCGCGCGTGTGTCTCTGTGTGTTGCATGCTTACCATTTCTGTGAGTGGATTATTTAAAAAGCTATATTCCTATCCTATCACTTGTAATGGGCTGCAGTTTAATTTTTTTCCCTTTGTAATAGCCTTGATGTCTCTCACCGTTCAGGTATAAACTTGTCAGGTTTAGGGAAGTACTCCGGGTCTTTCATCACATTGGCGATAGGAATCATCACTCCAGCGCCCTTAGGGATTGTAATGCCTTTAATGCTGACCTCTTGAGATGCCACTCTGTTTCCTCTGTTTAGAGTCAGATTGTCAAACGTAACAATTTTGCAGCCGATAAAGTACGAACATTAAGTCGTGCATAGCACTGATAATATTGTCATCACATTCTTTTATTTCTAAACTGCGAGGTCAATTAGATGTCTTAAATTGTAAAACATGAATCGGATGGAAGAACGCTTGAAAAAGCACAGAAGGACATGATAAAATTTCACTTGTCGTCTACGTCTGGCTGTACCCAGACAAGTGACAGCACAAGGAACAAGTATACTTACGTCATCTGGGACTCTCTGTTACAAAATAATAACACTTAAAATAAAAAAGTATACTTACGAGTTGGCGGGAGGATACATCCGAAGTGTCTCGTGGATGACGCTGTCCAACTATTTCAACTTCGAAACGCCCTCGTGAGTAGGTATCTCCTGATTAAAGATAGAATCCATTTATGCCCACAATTAATTTTTCTTTTTTATTCAAGTCAATGCCTTCTCTTACATACTAGATTACATCTAACTTCTTTCAAGTGGATGACTTTGTTCCTTTTCTACTTTTCCTAGTACCGTAATGCTAAGGGCATACACGGTGAACATAGTAAATATGTATAAAATGAACTTCAAGTTAAGTCGTTGATGATAGAAAGACTTCATGAAAGAGAAAAAAAACTCACATCGCCAAGCTGTTCCTTGATTTCACGCAAAATCTTCTCCTGTACCTCTGGGTGCAGCGCCAGACAGTAGGCCATGTACTGCAGGGTGGAGGCTGTCGTCTCGTAGCCAGCGACGAAGAAAGCCACTGCTTGTGCGACGACTTCAACTGTCGACAAAGCTGCAAGAAATCCGGCCTGTATCTTCTTAATGAGGTCCAGTTATTACTAAATGTTATAATTCGATATACCTTTGTGTTTTCACAAAAAATCTCTGATCCAGATTTGATTAAGTCTTGAGATTCTCTTAAGGTAAAATTGTAATCGGATTAAAATAATGCTGACTCAGTCATAAAAACAAAGCCATTTACCATTCATTTGATCTCTTTCGGAGCCCTGATTTTTCTCACAACTCAGGAGTAACTGAAGAAAGTCAGGTTTTCTCTATAAAACAAAACACAGTATTTATGAGAACAATTGAAAACCTATAAATCATTTAGATTAGTGATAAGAAAATATTAATGTTATTAGCACGTCTCAACTTTTGTGTGTTTTTATTTTTGAGTGTGTGTATGCGCGCGCGTGCGTGCGTGCATAGTCATGCGAGCGAAAGATACTTTAAATACGTAGGTACACATGTTCACACACGTGCCTGCCGACGTACAAGTGTCCCAGCAGCCCTGGACATACATTTTTATTTCCATCTAGTTGTCTTTCTTCTATATTGTGGTGACGGTACACATGGAGACAACTATTTACGCTGACATGCAAGTGTCACAGCTGTCCTGCACATACATTTATATTTCCTTCCAGTTTCCTTTCTTCTATAATGCTGTGAACGGCTCGCATGAACGATTTCAATCCAGTTGGTTGAAAAAAATTTTCAACCAGAACTTTTATAAACGGTATCAGAAATGGAACGGCTTCTGAAAAAAAAGAAATTAATAACAGTTTATTTATTATAATAATAATAATAATAATAATAATACAATGATAATACTCACTCCTAATCATAGCTCTTAGGATGAGTGCCTGTTAACTTAGTAAATGCTTATCATAAATTATTACAAGTAAAACTTTTGTAAATTTGAAAAAGAGGGACTGAGGAAAGCATAAATTGAATAAATTATCAATTATTATAAAGCTTGAAATGTAATGTTTTGCAAGTACTTGTGAGTACGAGGAAAAATCCCTCTTGAGTGGTAATGTCTGCCACAAGCGACGCAGCATATCTGACAAATGGATGGTTGAGGTCTTTCTGAGAATTCACTTCTACCCCAAACGCAGTACCTGCTATCACGTCCATGGTGTACCCCCAAAGACTCTGGCATGAAAAGTGGTAACTGTTTTTAAGTGTATGTAACGAAAGTAAGGCACAGCGACGAGTGTCGAAATCAAGCGGTTATGATTGCCGTTCTACAGGCCATCAACAAGTTCTAGCAATGTTAGTAACTTTTGCAGCGTACACAACATTTAAACATCTTAGATAGCGATCTCATTCTCCAAAACTGGGGTTTTAATGTATTGAAAAGAACGCCAAGATTTTACAAATAAATTGGTGTCCAAGCCTATAATTGGACAAAATACTTACTTTTTGACGTCTATCTTTTCGCCTCTCTGAACAGTCTCCTCGATGCTTTGGGTGAGCTGGATGCAGCAATGTTGAATATAGGGTTCCATCTGTAAAAAATAAAATAAAATTTAAATAAAAAATGTACTATATTAACTCACATCTAAATGGGAGGTGAACTGTACTCAGACACAGGAGTGCGCAACATTTTCTTGTCGTGCGTAATTTGCTGAATTTTTAGTATTTTTACCACGCAAAATGTTCTTTGTGTGCACCTAGTGTTTCCAGTTGGAGGTGTCTGCCTATCTACCATGGGATCTATTATTCTTAAAAAGTGCTTTTGATTTAAAATTCGGTAGAATGCAGGAAAACCCATAACAGGGATCAACATGGTCAAGGACAATAAGGGAAAGAAGCCAGCAAAAATTCAGCCGGTACAACGTGGTTTAAATCAGTCGGCCGGCAGTACTACACCTGTTGCTGACCTTGGTGGTAGAGAGAGACACCCCTTGTCTCAGCCTCGCAGATCACAAAGAAATCAGTCGACTCCCTCAATTTGCGATATTTTTCCAGTCACCGGCAAAATGGCGTCGGCCGCAGTTGCCGTGTCTGCACTTCAAGCCTCGGTGAGTACGAGGGAGTCGGTGGAGGGTGACATTTCATTATCGGACGTATGGAGGAGACTCGGAGAAATCATAAACTCTCTGGATAAGCTAGTTCAAGATGTGGATGAATTAAAAGAAGTGGTATTCGAATTAAGACAAGAAAACGACTCAATTAAAAAAGAGCTGGAACAATCAAGAGCTGAGAACTGTGAACTGAAGCGAGTAGTGGAAGAAGCCAAGCTACAAGCGACAACAGCCCAAAGCAGGACAGACAGTCTAGAACAATTTACAAGACGTAATAACGTCAGGATTTTTGGGGTGCCTGAAGCAGACAAAGAGACCACAGAAACGTGTCAGGCACAGGTTCTAAAAATTCTCAATAACAAACTTGGCCTGGACCAAATACGGCCAAACGACATCGAAGTGGTGCATAGACTGGGAAAAAAAACGAGCAGGAGCAATGAGGGTGAAACTAAACCAAGGCCAGTGATCGCTCGTTTTCTGTCGAGAAAGGTCACCGAAATGGTGATCCAAAACAGAAGGAAATTGAAGGGCACAAGGATAATCATTACCGAGGACCTAACAAAGCAACGATACGCACTGCTAGCCCGTGCCCGCGACCACCCTAGTGTGACCGACGTGTGGTCAAAAAACGGGAAAATTCTCGTAAAATCATCAACGGACCACAGGATTCGAGAAATTCAGTCTTTGACTGATTTAATGTCGCTTCCATCCACATCCTCATCGGGAGTATCCTGAGTTATTGATCTCACAACTGGTGACGTACTGAGACCCTGGCAGACCATGATGTTATCCGACAAGCAAGTTTACTGTGTGGTTTGTTTGTTTGTTTGTTTTTTTTTTTTTAAGGGCATGGGGACGGTGATCTTATCGATACGGACGTTCCTGCACCTTCATTTGTGTTAATATTCGATACCGTCAAGAGTGGTAGGGTCGCATGGTGTGCAGGGGGATGCGGCAGACCTTGGTGCTCTCAACATTTTGCGTGACAGATGTGGACCGTGTCCGGAACCCTCTGGCCGAAGATCCGCCGGTAAATACAGACCTAAGCTGGAGAACGCTCTCGCCAGTTACCATTTGTCCTCACTCGCGCATTGACAGTATGAAAAGTCACTTATTCAGACATCGGGACTTCCGACTGTTCCTGCGGACTTAACTATTTATAAGTGGGTAGGTTTTGCTTATCTACCTCTGATCTTAGTTTGTGTATGTGTGTGTAACAGTAGCTTGGGTATATATAACATAACATATAGTACATAGGTAGAATTCTTTTTATGATAGCTCTCTTTTTACATTTGTATTCCATTCATATTTTTGTCAAAGCTAGCCGCTGTTTTGACAAGGTTTTTTTTTTTTTTTTTTTTTGTCTCGGCGTTTTGGGTAGACACCTCCTAGTGAGCAGTTCATACCTCCAAAATACTTAGCTTTTTCTTGTTTTGTTTTGTTTTTATCTCTGTCTTTCTTTCTTTTCTGTCTTGCCCTGAATGCATGGTGTGTGTGAATTTATGCCTGAATGCCTTTTTTAAATCTGCAGCAATAATGGAAGTTTTGAACACCAGTATCAATCTAAGCTTGGTGCCCCGCTATGCTACTTTAATGACACTACATTGTAAAATACTGTTATACAGTAAGTGTAAATATTGTTCTATTGCGTATAGGCTAGTGTACAGTGATGTTCTACTTCCTCCTTTATATTAAATGTACCCACTGAACCCAGAATCTCTAACCATAGCATCACTTAACTGTCAGGGGCTAGGCGATGCTAGGAAAAGACGTGATGTTCTTCACTTCCTACGTGGAAAAAATTATAGCATATACTTTTTACAGGATACTCATTTCGATCAAAGAATTGAACAACAAGTCAGAGTTGAATGGGGTTACGAATGTTACTTTGCATCTAATAATACCTCTTCTAGAGGAGTGGCCATTTTATTTAATAATAATTTTGAATTTAAAGTCAAGAAAGTCCATAAAGATATATGTGGAAACTATATTATAATCACGGTAAAGATAGAAAATAGAGATATCCTTCTGGCTAATATCTATGGACCCAACAAAGACAATCCAACATTCTACAAAGAATTAGAAAATTACATTACAGAGAGTAAAATTCCGCATTGTATTTTAGCTGGAGACTGGAATTTAGTTTTAAGACCTTGTCTTGACTACTATAATTATAAACACATAAATAATCCACGCTCTCAGGCAGAGGTTTTATCACTAATGGATAAATTGGAACTCAGTGATGTGTGGAGAGAATTAAACCCTGACTGTAAAAAATACACTTGGCGTAGATCGACCCCTACACAGTTAAGTAGGCTGGACTTTTTCCTAGTAAACGAAGCACTAATAGACTGGGTGGCCAGTGCAGATATACTTAGTGGTTATAGAACAGATCACTCTATTATTACACTTAACCTAAAGCTAACCAAGAATGAGAAAAATAGAACCTTTTGGAAATTTAACTGCTCTTTGCTTCATGATACCGTCTATGTCAATGAAGTAAACAAATTAATAGACGAAACGATAGCACAATATGCGATCCCAGTTTACATAAAGGAAAAGTTAAACCAAATACCCTATGACCAAATACAGTTCACAATCTCAGACCAAACATTCCTAGAAGTTCTGTTAATGTTAATCAGAGGAAAGACAATAGCTTATGCAACAATGAAAAAGAAGGCCACATCAGTGAGAGAAAGAATATTAGAAGAAAATATAAATCAGCTGGAAAGTAAGCTTGAGAATCCTGAAGACGAAAAAGAAAACCTGAGCAAACTTAAGGAAGAGTTAACAAGAATAAGAGATAAAAGAATGGAGGGAGTATTAATAAGAGCAAGAGCACGATGGGTTGCAGATGGAGAGAAGCCTTCCAAATATTTTTGTAGATTAGAAAATAGACATTATGTAAACAAACACATAGCCAAACTAGTTCTAGATGATGGATCGGTAATTACCGACGACTTGCAAATTATAAATGAAACGAAACGCTATTATGAAGATCTTTATAAGCAGAAACAAGCAACAGATACTGAAATTACTACTTTAGCAAAGAAAATACCAAAGCTTCATAGGCAGGAGGCTGAGAAGCTGGAAGGGGAAATTAATCTAGTAGAGGCAACAAATGCCCTTAAAAATATGGAAAAAGTCCAGGGACGGACGGCTTTCCGGCTGAATTTTTTAAATTCTTTTGGAAAAAAATAGGAAACCTTATAGTAAGAGCTATAAACGAAGGGTTTCACAAAGGAGAGATGTCCCCTTCCCACAAAGAAGGTATCATTACCTGCATACCGAAAGGAGATAAACCAAGAGAATACTTGAAAAATTGGCGACCAATAACGCTTCTAAATGTTGTATATAAAATTGGATCTTGCTGTATTGCTAAACGAATAAAATCAGTATTACCAAATATAATACATCCAGACCAGACAGGCTTCATACCAAATAGATACATAGGTGACAATATTAGACTCACTTATGATATAATTGATTACCTTAATACCAATAAACAACCGGGTTTATTATTATCTCTGGATTTTGAAAAAGCATTCGACTCGGTTGATTGGAAATTCATGCATAAAGTGATGCACTTGTTTGGTTTTGGACCTGACATACTTAAGTGGATTCAGGCATTTTATTCCAACATTAAGTCAGCTGTTTTAATAAATGGAAAAGTCAGTTCATGGTTCACAATTCAAAGAGGATGTAGACAGGGAGACCCAATTTCACCTTACTTGTTCATACTCTGTGCAGAAATTCTAGGTATAATGACAAGAACAGATACACATATATCTGGAATTGAAATTAATCACGTGGAACACAAAATATCGCAGTTTGCGGACGACACTCAAATTTTTTTAAAGGGGGACCAAACTTCATTCGAAAAAATTTTAGGAGTAGTAGATACATTTGGCAAAGCATCAGGACTAAAAATTAACTACGATAAAACAGAAGCAATTTGGCTAGGAAGCCTCAAAAATAGCTCAATAAAATTTATGCCTGAACTCAACATTAAATGGAACCCCCCCTCATTTAAAATATTAGGCATATGGCTAACTAACAACTTAAAAAACTTGCAAAAAATAAATTATGAAAATAAATTTGAAGAAATCTTATACCTTATGAAAACATGGATGAAAAGAATTTTAACACCTATAGGTAGAATTGCTATACTAAAATCTGTCATACTTTCAAAATTAACATACCTCTGGTTACTATTGCCAAACCCACCAGACTATCTTATTAATAAACTACAATCTCTAATTTATGTTTTTGTATGGAATAAAAAACCAGATAAAATAAGTAGAAAAACTAGTACCAAATGCATTGCTAATGGAGGTCTGGGTATTCCTGACATGTCATCCTCTATTTTGGCTTTAAAATTATCATGGATTAGAAAACTGAAATTTAGTGAACATAGATGGACAAATATAATCCAAACTGTACTACCAGAAATTAATTACTTAGAGCAGCTGGGCAGTGAGCTACCTTACAAAAGAGTCAACTTATTTTGGAAGGAAGTTCTACTTTCATATAGATCTTTCAAAAATAAAGTTAAAATAGAGACGGCTGACAAGCTCCTAGCAGAACCCCTTTTTTATAATGCAGACATCAAGATTGATGGTAAGCCCTTTATTTATAAAGATTGGCTGGCAAAAAATATATTTAGCATAAGAGATTTACTAGATGAAAAGGGCAGATTTCTTACATACGAATACTTTAAACAACTCCACCAGCTAAACACAAATTTTCTGGAATTTCTGAGTTGTGTAGAAGCAGTGAAAAAGTATTTAAAGCATAAAAATGTACCCATAGAAGAAAACATAAAAACCGAATTACAATTCTCTGTAAAACTAATTCTTTCCCAAAGGAAAGGTTCAAAACCCTACTATAATATATTAAATGATAATGAGTATGTACCAAACTGTTGCCAAAAATGGACTACAAAGCTGCAGAGCGAATTGGACTTTAAAAGGATATTTTTGAAAATAAGTAAAATTCAAGAAATTAAATATAAATGGTTCCAGGTTAGATTGGTTCATAGGGTACTGGCTACAAATATTATCTTAAAAGAGATGAAAGTTTTAAACGACAACCTATGCACCTTTTGTAACCAAGAAAAAGAGACGATTGAACATTTATTTTTGAAATGTAACTTAGTCCAAGAATTTTGGGAAGCGCTAGAAAAGAGAATCAATGATAACTGTAAACATGTTAATGATTTCAAATTCACTACTACACTTATCTTATTTGGCTATAGTGAAAATACCCAGACTGATAAAATAATGGACAGCATAATAATACTGGCAAAGTTCTACATATATAAATCAAGATTTAGCACAAGAATTCTAAATATATATAACTTCTTACAAGAATTACACAGACAAATGAAAGTGGAAAGACATATAGCTCTTAGCAACATGGAATTAGCAACCTTTGATCAGCAATGGGAACCATATAGAAATCTCTTCACACCTTGGTAAATGCACACCATGAAAAAAAAAAAATTCTTATGATTGCTTAATGTGTACTTCTACCTGTATGTTTTTGTTTGTTAATGACAGCATGTTGATTACAAGGTGCTGATCTTTCCATGTGGGGTTGCCATACACTTAAATGACAAAGTGCACATATGGATATAAATATTTTCCACCATCTAATGTTTCTTGTTGCCGGTTGCAGGCATGTTACATTTTTACCAAATTTGCTGGCTTCATACTTCCCCCTGCAGTACTGCATGGGGTTGATCACAGTGTACAGTATGGCAATCATTTTTCTGAGCAATCCAAGGGTCAATTGTGCAACAAAGTAGATTTCAGTTGGTGTTAATCTCTACAAGAATGTTGCTGCTCTCATTTGATTAATAAGTTCTATGTAAATGCTTTTTCCCTTTGAAAAGGATCATGGCAGCTTGTTTGTACTATTATTGATGAATCTGTCAGATTTATTATGAAGTATTTAGAACATTAACTTATAAAGTGTATAATGCTAAAGATTAATCCAAAAGATTAAATAGAATGGGGTAGCTTTAAAGATATGGACCTTACTGCTTTAGACTTAATGTGAATTTGTATAAAAACCTGTTTATAGAAGAGTAATGGTGACAGGTTACTTCATGTAATGTAATTTTATTTGTACATTATATGCAAGCAAAGGTAGAAAAAATGAGGAATGAGGGAAGATGATGCAAAAAGATGTTACATCAATTTGCGTGTGTATGTGTGTGTGTGCTTTGTTTCTTCTGGTTGTCTATGTGCTTTTTCTGTTTATTTTCTATGTGCTATGGCACTGCTGTAATACACTGTGACATGAAATAAAACTTATGAAAAAAAAAAAAAAAAAAAAAAAAAAAAAAAAAAAAAAAAAAAAAAAAAAGCAGCATCTATGAATTAAAAAAAAAAAAAAAAAAAACTCACATCTAAATATCTAAATTAAATGTATACCTAAACACATACATTTAACGTATCTTTATCTAGAACCGTAGACATGTGACCATGTTTGACCATGATGTTATCATGCAAGCAAGTAAGTTTACCGTGTGTAAAGCTGAAACCTAGGGTATCAATTAATCTATGGTGAGCGGCAAAACAGTTACCTTCCCCCCATTTTCTTTTTCTTCACCACAATTATAATCCCACCAGTACCAATTTCTTGTTTCTTCTTCTTCTGTCTCTATTCTAAGAAAATACTCGACGCAGTCAAAGAATAGGTAGAAAAATGAGAGGGTGTGGGGAAGATAAAATCTGCTATGTGTGTCATTCCGCACAGCATGTGTCGTGTAAACTCACTCGCGGAAGAACTGTAGAAATTGAGAAAGCGTTTGATACTGTGTCCTGACTATTTATTGAAAGATCTCTTAAGCTGTTTGGTTTTCCAGAGTCTATTATAAAATGGTTTTTCACGTTGTACAATAATGCATCTTCATGTATATATTTTAACGGGCAGATGACTGGTTTAGTTTAAAAAAAGAAGCTGCAGGCAGTGGGATCAAATTTTGCCTTATTAATACTTAATTTGTGCAGAGGTACTTTTACTAATGATAAGGAAAAACAATAAAGAAAATAAAGGTTAAGGAAGAAGAAGTCTTGTTGGCACTATTTAACACCCCTTGGGAAGATAACAGGAGTGAAATCCCTAGTAATAGCTAAGTTCACCTGCTAACTACCTTACCTGACCTCCCCGCCCCTGGATTTGATACAAAGAATTGATAAGAAATTATTTTCTTTTGTTCGTAATGATAAGCCTGCAAAAATCAAACGAGCTGTATATTGTAAACTATATCCAACTAAATATTTTGGATCTTAAATCTTTTATAGCCAAACTCAAAATAAGCTGGTTAAGACGTTTGAAACTTAACAACGGGAATTTTACTAGATTGATGTCGGCTTTTTCTCCGGAGTTAGTGAAGATTGATAGTTGTGGTGGTGAATATGCCAAATTGGTAATGAAAAAACTTTCAAAATCCTTTCTGACGAGATGTGATGAGGCATTATAAAAAGTTTATTAGCAAGTGCATTTTAACATGTAGTGAAGAACTTCTTGGGGAGGGCATTCACTTTCATGGTAATATTGGTAAAGGTAGAAGAGTTGTATATATTAAGAAATGGTTGGATGGAAAAGTTATAAATATAGGGTACCTCACTGGTGTACATTTTTTACTCTTGACGAATTCTACATTAGGTGTCCTACATTAACCAGCACAGACTCTATAACCTGCATGGTTAATACAGTCCACACCGCAAGATCGAATCAACTGTAATTACCTGCTAGTCTCTTAGAATGAAAATGTTAATAGTGGATCGGTTATTTTTAGAAAAGAGAACAAAGACGTTTTAAAAATTCTCCAAGATAATAAAGTGTATCCATCTGCAATTAGAAAATGGGAGGCTGAATTACAAGAACTTAACTGGGCTGATATATTTCAAAAGCACTTCTTTACTACTCTACACACCTAGCTGAAATGGTTTCAGTTAAGAATTTTACACCGGATCCTACCCACAAACTCGTTCCTTTTTAAATGCAAGCTCAATTCAGCTCCTTTTTGTTGTTTTTGTAAACAAGACAATGAAACCATTGAACACATTTTCTGTCACTGTTCATTGAGTAAGACTTTTGGGGATTACTAGGTAATATGATAAATAAACAGGAAATTAGGTTAAATAAACAGGAAATTAGGTTATGTAAAGAAGTTGTTATTTTTGGTATCAGTAGAACTGAGAGTGTTGACTAATCTTCGAATTTTATTATTTTTCTAGCAAAATTTTTCGTTAAAAATGCACATTCCTAAAGGTCATACCAACAGTAGATAAGTTTATGCCTTGTCTAAAGTCATGATATATTGTGGATCATTATGTGCCATCTATTAAAAGCACACAAATAGCCTTTCAGAAACAATGGCTCCCATTTAGTCATGTGATTTCTCAGTTACGGTACTATATGTAATGAAACAATTGCCTATATCGTATTGGATTGCCTTCTTTCCTAGTCTATTATTTTATGTGTATATTATGTTACTTGAATCTTGAGATATTTTATGTATTATTATATGTTTTGTATATGTATGTATTGTGAAAATGAAATTGTTTAAAAAGCAATGTTCAATACCTAATAGTAATAACACAAAAATGTAATTTGTAAACAAATACAAAATCTTCATGTCCTTGAAAGTTATGCGTATTTCTTTTTTCGGAATCACACCGCGTCTTGTTCGACGATCACTTCAAACGCTTTTACGAATTCATGTAGTAAGTCACTGGAGAGTCGAAAATGGGAAAGCAGTCCTACATTAGCAGATACCGCTAGCTAGAGACAAACAACATAAAAGTTAAACAACAATAACCACCAAAATCTTTTTAAGGATGAATATTAATTCAAGTACAATTGTCTCTCCGTAAAAAAGCTACAAGTACTTAGAAAAAATACTAAGTTAATAAATACACACAAATTAAAATAAAATAAATTAAATGCAGAGAACCTAAAACGAAAGAAGAGATGGAAAGAAAGGAAAATCAAACGCAAAAAGCCTCCAGCTCTGACACCTTTGAAACGGAAGGAAGAAAGAAAATACACATCACGAGCTCCAAAGCAAGAAAAGTCTAACAGTTCTAAACTCGACTTACAGGGTGTCAGCAGCTCAGTGAGACAAGGTCGTGCAGGCAGTGGGTGCACAAACTGCTCTTCCCATGCAATCAGCCAGATGGACTAGTGTAAGAGCGAAGCCCCCGTTGCCCAAAAGCACACTCTTTAGATAGCTTACTTGAACCTAACTGACAAATTATGTGCTCACCTGCTTCAACTTTCCCGTGCTAAAGGTAGGTGTGAGTATGTGTCGAATTTTTTTCCATTGTGCGCCGGTAGTAAAGGGCAACATCGACCTTACTTCCTGTGGTGAAATCGCCATCGTTTCCTAAAAGTTTAAAAAGTCAGGAAAACATAAGTTAAATAAGGCATGTAGTTTGTTCACACCTTGGTGTATTTGCAAACACGCTACTCTTTTGAGTGTAATCGTATTATCTTTTATTTACATCAGTTTCTCGTTCGCTTACTGCGAAGGGGAGATGATCTACAACGATGAGAAACACTGAATTTCATATAATTATGAAGTTAAGCATTTTTTATTTAAAAAAAAATAATTCTACAAGCGGCACTATATAACTTTAACAGACTATAATTTTACAATACTCACAAATCGGTCTGTGAACTTGTTGAAATCTTTGACAAGAATTTCTTTTAGAATGTCAAGATCAGTGGTTACCAACATCGGCACACGTCCAGAATACATGCTGAAATACAAATGTAAATCGCTACAAAAAACTTAGAACAAACTACTAAAGATTAACTCAGAAATAAATAAAAAGAGGATAACTCAGTCAGTCATCAGAGCATATCGTGACAGGAGGTAGATGTGAAAAGAATCCCCCAAGAACAAGTCGTCAAAAGAAAACAGTAGTTCCCTAAATATTCAAGTCTTTAACACATATATTTAAACAGAAGAACCAGTCAGAACTGGTCTTCAGAACGTACCCAAATGTGTGACCATATTTCTTCGACCACTTCTGAATAAATGGTTCGAATCCCTAGAAAATTTAAAAAAAACTTTAATCAGAAGAACTTTGAAGGAGACAGTTTTATTTAATAAGGACAGAAATTTCGCCTTGTCACTGAAAATGTCATGCTACTAAACACGAACGTAGCATATATAATTATCACAATTAAAGACAGAGTATTAAAGAATGAACTCTGCTAGTATTTGAACTATTAAACTTTACCTCTTGAGACAGTTGATAGTAGTTGCCAATGAAAGGTGAAGGTTTGGGTCCATCAACACCCAGTGACTTCCACACTCCGTAGGGCCAAATTCCGTAGCTGAGACAGTCCAGAAACACAATGGTCCGTGTTTATTATTTGTGCTTGCTATTCCAAAAGATCTGCTGGGCCTGTCTTCATTCCTAGAAAAAAACTTAGCAAAAATGAAGAAAAGTACTCCCTCCCTGTCCCATGCCTGAAAAACTAATTCGCACAAGCTTATTCTTCTTTATTTCTCTCCATTTTTTAATCCTTACGTTTTGTACAAGAAATTAAAACTTCAAAATTACTGCTTTGATACTCACAGATAAAACAAAAAGCCTGCTAACAGGAGCAGCACAAGGGACATGGGCAGGTCCATAGCAGACAGAAACTCCATCCTAGTCTCCGAAGACTCCGAAAAGTGCAGACACTCTAATTTCTGAAGAAAACTGACGAGAGGTACACAGTAGCAGCACTGTGTAAACTGAACTGTGCGATCGCTTTGTAAAAATGTTTGAAGCTGGGATTAAATAGAGAAAGTCAAGTGTACTCTAGCTCTCCCTACTTGCAGTACATCGCATGGACGACAGTAGTATTTTAAGTACTTTTAGTGCATTGTGGTGGTCCTAATGCTTGAATGTGCTCGATGTTTATCTTGATTTCTTAACAGCAATGTTTGTCAATAACAGAAACTCCATCCTAGTCTCTGGAGAATCCGAAGAAACGAGTGTTTCTGTACAATCCCGCTGCTTTGTCTAATTTTTTTAAAGCTCAGATTAAATAAAGAAGGTCGAGTGCACTGTAGCGTTCTGTATTCTCAGTACATCGTATGAACGACAGAGTACTATGAGTACTTTCGGTGCATCGTCAAGACGACAGCGCGAGCCTTCGGTGCAGTGGTGCAGTCTTATGCCTTAATGTACTCGATGTGTATCTTCAGTTCTCAACAGCCACTGTTTGTTCTCAACCTTCTGAATTAAAAATTTATGCTGATCTTGTAGGTTAAATATGTCTGTTGATAACTTTCTATGCCAAAATGCTCACGATTAAGTGCAACGCGCAAAATGCTTGAAAAAATAAAATAAAAAGGAGCTTCAATAAAACAGAACTACTTCTTATGATATTTTTATCTTACCATCACCAAAGCAAGCTGTACAAAACAACACAGGATGTAATAACAAGATTGCTCCATAGTACATGAAGATAAATAAAATCTGAGAAAGTATCAGAATATCAAAAACACGGTGAAGAGTTTGCATGTCTTTGCGACACTACTTATTAATCAGTAAAGAACAATGCGGAAGCATTTTACGTCTACATAAATTTGTTGACTAATTGCAGGAATCGAAAGATAATTTTGCGGGTTTTTTTCCTCCTTTTCTCTGTCGTCAAGAAACAAAGGGACAGAACTTCCGAAAGATAACTGCCCTCACATTCGGTGCATGTCATAGAAGGGCAGAGAATTGAGAAAGTTGGCTAGTGTTGGTGGTAATATCGTCAAGTGCTTTAATGGCCAACGACGATGAGCATTATAACTGTTTCACCATCGAAAGTATTTAAGTAGTGTAAGCTACCGTTGTCTTGAGGAAGAACTCTACGACGGTGTACTTCAGCTTTTTAGTTTTTTTTTCTGACAGATAATTATCGGTACTGACTTCAGGTAAAATTAGAGTCATCATGCAGCGTAGCTCCAATCACCCCATTATAATCACTAAAACCAGTCTAAACCATTAAAGCAGTCTTTCAATAATGCTTTCGATTCCTGACTGTAAGTAATCTATCAGGGGCTGAGAATAATCATTTGTAGAAGTACTTAGTCTGGTGATGTCCGATGCAATAATATTTACCTGGTGAGGCCCAGTCGCTCTGCTCTACCGTGTGACAGTTGTGTCTCACATTACAGCGTTGATGACAATGACTCGGTCAAGTAGTCTAAGACGTGAGCCAGACTTCATCTTCAGGGTTTCCTGTAGACATGCACAGAACGTCACACATTTATTTTGTATCGAAGGCGATCAGAAATAATGGCTACCTCATATCCCAGTACACTGTGCCATACTGAGTTACTTTAAATGTAAATTTATGTTAAAGCTCACACTCGTACTTTGCTTTGTTCCTTTAGTTTCCTTTACTTGTAGTGTCTTGTCGCAATATTGTCCTGAAGTCAGATTTAGGCATCTGACGCCTGTGTGGCGCACTTTACCTGCAGATCATCCATCTTGATGAACTTGTCAAAGTGCTCTGCCTATCTTTGTATTGTTTCTCAGCTATGAGCTTTGTCCCATCAGCATTGAGGATGGGGGAGGATCCAGATGACTGCGGGCCATAGACAGCCTTGAGAGAATCATAGAAGTGCTTGGAGTCGTGTCTGTTTGCATATCCTTGGATTTCCTCCTGAGCCATGTATTGCGCTTCTCACGGAGCCTTTTCTGTACGCTGCCTTTTTGTGGGGTGATGTTGGGTAATTCTGGTGCGCACGGAAAAGGCGATGTTTTTCTGAGAATAGAGCCTGGATTTCAACATCAGTCTCATCAAACCAGTCCTGGTGGCCGGCCCAAGGTGTTCCAGAGCGACTGCGTGGACTGTATCACGGAAGGATTTCCATTGCTACTCAATGTCCGACTGTATGAAGGGGGTACCCTGCAGTTTTCTGGCCAAGGCACAGAACTCCTCTGAGTTTCTGTTGTTCTGCAGTTTAGAGACATTGAGCTTCTTAGCGGTCTTCTGTGGCCTTCACATGTTTGCTACCATTGTTGAACCCAAACTCTATCTTGCCTCAAGCACCTCGAATACCGACATCATTCTACAGCTGAATTCTACATTTCACAGCTGGATTTTGAGACATTTCACTGCTTCTCACGCAGTGTCTGTGTGGTTTGTTAGTAGTGTGGGAACTCATTCAAGTATTTTCACGAAAATTAGTACAGATAAAACAAGAATTTTAAAAACACAGTTAAGAGATTGGATGCTTTTTAGAAAGTACACGTCTGTAACTGAAGAATAATGTGGAAGGACCTTTCGTCTAAATAAATTAGTTGACTAACTGCAGGAATCGAAGCACGCTTTGTCCAGTTTTTTTTCTCCATATCTATGATGACAAGACCATAATTGTTATGCTAATAACACCGCATGTATCGAGACTACTGTCCTCGGATCTGATTCAAATTGCATTTGCCTGCGCATTTAAAAGACACGTATCTTGAGGACTCTTAGTTTATTAAGTGCTTGATAATAAAACTTGGTAGCCGGCCGCTCGGGATGAGATTGTCCACATGTAAACAAACATTTAAAGACCAGCTCTGTAACGACGGTGTCAGACATCTATTCAAACGTCACTGTTCGTCCCTTTCCATCTCGTCTTGTTCCAAACTCAGTCGATTTTGTTGCGAACTCCGCAGACAGGCGTAATTTCAAGCAGCTTGCGGTGCAAGGACCTCGGTAAAGTGTTACACTGCAGACCTTAGGCCCATTAAGATACGATTTTCTGCAGTCCTCGAGTCTGGAACGGATTCTTTCAGCTAACGCATGGCTGTGTGTTTGTGTGTGCATCTCAGTCTTTGTGTTCAGCCTTCTACAAACGTTTAACCGCCCTCCCCCCCCCACATCCTTGGTACTTTCCCAGTTATAGTCTTTTACAAAACAGGTAGGTCAAACACTATGTCTGTCTGTATTTCTCTCTATCTTTCTCTTTGTATTGCTCTCGTTCTTTCTATTTCATATCTATCCATTTCTCTTTTTTCTCTGGTATCTCTCACATGACTGATTGGTCCATACTAAACCTACCCGTTATACCAAACTTGTACTCGTATACGTCCCGTGGACCATTGCGTCCTGTGTTGGAAACCAGACTGTCGTGTTTTCTCTGTGTTTTAGGAATTTTTGTACCGTGTGCTCCTTCTCCGAAAGTATTTTGGCGGACGATGCACGTGCTAAATCTCAACAAGAAACATCGACACAAGATGGATTTAGAAAATCTCTTTATTGCTTTACACAATAAAAAGGCAAGGAAACAAACCAAAGCAGATGTCTACTCTATATCTTTCTAAAGAAGAAACAAAACATCTAACATTTCGAGGAAATCGTCCTGCCAATCCCAAAAGCTGTAATTCCTTATATATAAAGTGTGTGTTTGTGTGTGTGTGTGTGTGTGTGTGTGTGTGTGTGTGTGTGTGAGAGAGAGAGAGAGAGTGTGTGTGTATTATATGATTTTTTCGTATGCACTTACACTGTTATTTTATGTGAATTGTATGTTTTTTGTATTCGTGAATTATAAAATTAAAATTGTAAAATAAGCAAACTGAGCACAAAAAGGATTTTTTAAAGTGCACGAACAGGTATATACATAGGTATTTGGCAACTGTTTATATATATATATATAGCCATTGTTTATGCATACACACAGAACTGGGCATCAACAGATCAAGAGCGCATACACTCAAACTTCACATTGTTCATCGAGTCATCACGGAAGAAGACTTTCCGTATGTTGTTGGTCTAAACTGTTAGTACCGTATTACAGGCTAGGAGAAAAGCTTCTAAAAGTACTTTGTCCCACAATATCCGTTATACATCGTTTCCTTGTTAAAGGATCGGTACTCTGCACTAACTTGTGACATCTGTGTCTCGCATTACAGCTTTGATGGCAATGACATCGTCTGGGACGCTTAAAAAAGAGCCAGGCTTAATCTTCAGGCTTTTCTGTAAATATGCACAAAACGTAATGTACGTGTATAAATACGATATCAAAGGCGATCAGAAATACGGTTACCCTTATATCCTTTTTATTTTTATGAAATCTAACCTTTTGAAAACGTACGCTTCTATGCTGCCGCGTGTGTATATTTACTATATATCAATATACCTATATTTCTTGTCCACGTTTATGGCGCTAGCCGTGTATGAAAGATGAAGCTGTATGGTGCAGTGTGTGCTTCTCACCTGCAGGTCGTCTGTTTTCATAAACTTTATTCTCCTCAGCACGTAAACCATGGCCATCTTCATCTCCAGCAGAGACAGACGCATACCAATACACAGACGAGGACCATACCCAAAGGCCAAGAACGAGATAGGGTTAATGCTGCCTTCAGAAAATCTGTAAAAAATGTTTTTGCTCCTAATAACTCAGAGGTATACCTGTTTGAATGTGTAGACAATAATTATACATATTTGAGTGTCTTGCGGCAAACCCGATTTTATGTTTCAGAAAAAAATTCTCAGTGATATTGGATGCCTCACTCATCAGTATTTGCTTGCGTGCGCGCATGCGCATGTGTGTTGCATACTTACCATATCTGTAACTATATTTTTTACAATGCTTTATTCTTATCCTATCATTTGTACAGAGTTTAACCGCAAGTTAATAATTTTATTTTTTTGAATAACCATGCATTTCTCACCGTTCAGGTATGAACTTGTCAGGTTCGGGGAAGTACTCTGGGTCGTTCATCACACTGCTGATAGGAATCAAAACTGCAGCTCCCTTAGGAATTGTAATGTCTTTAATGGTGACCTCTTCAGATGCCACTCTGTTTACTCTATCAAAAGTCATATTATCAAAGGTAATAATTCTGTAACCGATAAAGTACGGACAGTTTAGTCATACACAGCACTGATAATATCGTCAAAACATCCCTTAATTTGTACCTACGAGGTAAAAAAGATGCCTTGAAGTAAATTTTTAAAAAATGGATCAAATGAGTGACGGTATTTTAAAATTAACACCAAACGTCATGAAAACATTTCAATTGTCATCTTGGACTCTCTGTTACAAAATAATAACACTTAAAATAATAAGTATACTTACGAGTTGGCGGGAGGATACATCCTCAGAGTCTCGTGGATGACGCTGTCGAGGTATTTTAGCTTTGAAACGCCCTCGTGAGTAGGTGTCTCCTGATTAAAGATACAATCCATTTATGCCCACAATTACTTGTTCTTCACTTGTTTAAATCAATGCTTTATCTTATATGTTAGACAACATTTCACCTATCTTCTTGAAAGTGGATGATGTTTTTCATTTTCTACATTTTCCTTGTACCTTCATTGTCATGATGGGTGCTAAGGACATAAACGGCAAAAGGTTAAGTCGTTGGTGATATCAAGACGACAAGAAAGAGAAAAAACTCACATCGCCAAGCTGCTCCTTCATTTCACGCACAATCTTCTCCTGTACCTCTGGGTGCAGCGCCAGGCAGTAGGCCATGAACTGCAGGGTGGAGGCTGTCGTCTCGTAGCCAGCGGCAAAGAAAACCAGTGCCTGGGCGACGACCTCAACTGCTGACAAGACTGCAGCAGAAATGGCCGGCATATATTTCATGACTTTCAGCTAGTACTAAATGGGATATTCTTCATGACTTCCAGCTAGTATATAATGTTATATTTTAATACACATTTTGATGTTTTCACAAAAAAGTCACGTCTCCGACACAGATACAGTTAAATGTTGCGGTTCATTTAAATTATACAGTTTAAATTGTTATCGATGATACCCCATTACTGGAGTCGATACAAGATGCTCGACTTAAGGGGGTTTTATTTCAGGTTTGCATAACTCCCCCCACTACTTTTTCTCTCTCCCTCCCCCCTACCAGGCGGATTCAGTTACCGAGTTTGCTGACTCAGTCATAAAAACAAATTTTGTTTACCATTTATTTGATCATTTTCGGAACTCTGATTTTCCTCACATCTCAGGAGTAACTGGAGAAAGTCAGGTTTTCTCTGCACAACAAAATACAATATTTGCGAGAATATTTGAAAGCCTATAAGTCATATATATTGTTTCAGAATAAAACAGTACTAAAGCACTTTTTTTAACGCGGCACAACTTGGTGTGCCTGTATTGTGTGTGTATATATATATATATGTGTGTGTGTGTGCATAGACACTCGAGCGTTACTTTGAATGCACAATCTTTGTACACACCGCCCGTCGCTACATCCGATGAACGGTGTGGTTAGAGCGTTGGGTTGACGATGTGGCGTTGTGCCGAGCCCATATAGGTTCAAGCTGAGCAGTCCGACCGGTGTAGGCGGCGGACGGGGCCTAAGGAAGTACACGCATACAGGCAAGCGTGCAGGGAATACGGACGTTTCTTGTGGTAGGCTCGTTCGAAGGGGTGGACTAATGTCTCTTGGAGTCTTAGGCCGACGGACATTTTTCAACCCTCACCATCCCAGAGGGGATGGGGATTGTGCCCAACCATCCCCGATAGTGCCCCCCGGACAACCCCACTCGTCCCCTTGAGACCCCCCAGGGACCAACCCAATTCCAATTCCGTACGGCAGTTCCATCTTGCCTATGATGATTCCCTTTAGCTAGACGATGAACGTAGTCTTGCTGAAGACTAGGGCGCTAGGAGAGGGATGAGCTCCACCTAGCTATGCCCTTGCTCATGAAAGGCGGGGCACAGGTGGCGTCGGTCGCCTGTGCAGTAGAGGTAGGATTTCCTGCGGACTAGTCCCTGTTTCCTCCCCCCGTCCCCCAACGAGGAGGTTTCCTCTTCACGGTGCGGTCTGTATATATATATATATGTGTGTGTGTGTGCATAGACACTCGAGCGTTACTTTGAATGCACGCTAGTATATGCAAATGTAGGTATGTGCTTGAACTATACGTTGCTCCACATAAACAAAAACATACATCCTGACATACAAGTGTCTCGGCTGTCCTAGACATACATTTATATTTCCTTCTCGTTTTCTTTCTTCTTTGATGCGTTGAACGTTTTCCAGGAATGTTTTGAGTCCTTTTGGTTGAAAGAAGTTTTTAACCAGAAATCGTACAAACGGTAACAGAAATGGAACGGCTTCTGAAAAAGAAAATGTATAACAGTAAATTAATAATACAAAAACAATAAAAATACAAGCTTACTCCTGGTTATAGCTCTGAGGATTTGTTCCTGGATAAACTCTCATAATAAAACATTACAAGCAAAACTGTTAACTTTAGTACATTTAAGAAACGACAGAGGAAGAGAAACAAGAATCTAAACAGTGTTTAGCTGAATGCTTCCTAAATTATTAATTATTATTAAGCTTAAGACATAATTTTTAAAGAAACTTGTAAATGTTTTCTTACTTGCAAGAAAGTATAAATAATTATCTTGAGAGGAAACCTCTAACAGAAACCTCGCTGCATCTCTGACGAATGGATCATTGGCGTCTGTCTGAGAATTCACTTCTAAACCAAACGCCGTACCCGCTATCACGTCCATGGTGTACCCCCCATAGACTCTGGAAAAACATTGGAAACATTTTAAAGTGGGTTTTCACATAAATTAGAATAGGCACACTGGAAAGTGTCAAAATTCAGCACAACTGAGTACTCACACGCAGCGCACACTTGAGTTAGTCACCGTAGATAACGATCATATTCTTCAAACAATTTTACAATTTCAAACATATTTTACAAAGTAAATTGGTATTGTTTCATCACTTCTGGAAGAATTGAGATCTACAACAAAGGACTGCATTTTATAGACACATGTCTTTGTACAAAAAGTTTTGTAAAGAGTCTGCAGGTTCGCGCTAAAATAAGACAGAAGAAAAAATTCTCATGAAAGCCTATAATAGGACAGATTTCTCACCTTTTGACGTCTATCTTTTCACCTCTCCGAACAGTCTCCTCGATATTTTTGGTGAGTTGGATGCAGCAGCGTTGAATATAGTGTTCCATCTGTAAAAAATAAAATATCATTTGAAAAATGCATGTGATGAATTAAATCACATAAAACTATGTAGTATATGCATATATTATTAAATCTATGAATAGGATCTATTATCAGTAAAGATATTTTGTCAAAACTTCTTATCTACAATATAACAAGAAACGTAATTAACAATAGCAGACAACGTGTATTTCTTCTTGTTTTGAATGTAAGATTCTTATTTTATTGCGCTCTTGAGATTTTTTCAATGTATTTTTTTATTTTTGATTTTTGATTCATTTGCCTTACTGTAACTCAATGCTAAGTGGTCTCTCGCTTATGCGTTGCACCAGGGAAAAAATAAATCAAATAGTTGTTAATGCCCTCGACTGTGGACCAGAAGCTCGCTGTTCAAGAGTCGTCTGGTACCTGGTTTAAAAGGGGAGGATAGAAGCGTGGAAGGAAATTATTGGCTCCATACATCGGGTGTCATGCCCAATGCCTTGGCAAGATATGCGTGTTTCTATTTTTTAAGAATATCGACGGGTCTTGTTTGTCTACCATATCAAATGCTTTTCAGAAATGACTGAACTAAGTAACTGGAGAGTGTACAAATATGAAAGCAGCCATATCTTAGTAGATACCGTGGGCTCGTTACGACCAATACAAAAACACCAAGAACCATCCCTTCTTCTTAAGGATAAAAATTAATGTAATAAAGCCTGTCACTCCAAAAAGGTTCCATTTACAAAGGTGTAATACCAAATTAATTATAGTGACGTGGCCGACCGGCAGGTCAACCGAGTTTATTTACCTCATCAAAGAGCTGTCGGCGCCGGGTGACACCCCACTTAGACCGCTACAGCATTAAATTCGTAACAGGAACCATCCCCTCTTTTAAGGATAAATATCAATTTAATTACGCTTGTCTCTCCAAACAGGTCACCCTTACAAAGGCGTAATACCAAATTAATAAATACACACAAGCTGAAATAAAATAAAAGCAAAGAACCTAAGACATAAAAAGGAGAAATAAAGGAGTGTCTAACGTGAAAAGCCTGTAACGTTGGTAAAACAGAACGAAGAAGGAAGTCCAAATCAGAGACGCCCAGTCAACAAAGGAAGAAACGCCTAACAATTCTAGACTCAACTAACAGGGTGTCAGCAGTTCAGTGGGACAAGGTCGTGCAAGCAGTGGGTACACAGTGCGTTTACTGATCTTTCCATGCAATCAGCCCATAGGATTAGTGTAAAAGCTATGCACCCGTTGCACAGACACACTCTTAAGCTGGCTTACTTTGTATCTTAATTGACAAATTATGCGCTCACCTGCTTCAACTTTCCCGTACTAAAAGTAGGTGTGAGTATGTGACGAATTCTTTTCCATTGTGCGCCGGTAGAAAAGGGCAACATCGTCCGAACTTCCTCTGGGAAAATATCAGTATTCTCCTGAAAGTTTAAATGTTAAAAAAAGCAATAGGTAAAGAAGACAAATGGTTCTTGATGCCTTGGTATACCTGTTTTTTCCAAACACACTACCATTATAAGTGTAATCACAATGTTTTGTAGAATATAAAGTCTCTTGTTTACTCAATGCTACAAGGAGATTATTTGCAATGGTAACTAAAATTTGTTTTCACAATACTCACAAATCGGTCTGCAAACTTGTTGAAATCTTTGACAAGAATTTGTTTTAGAATGTCAAGGTCCGTAGTTACCAACATCGGCACACGCCCAGAATATATGCTGAAAACCAAATGTAAACTATAAAAAAAAGCTTTAAAACAAAATACCAACGATTTACAGAGGGAGAGGTAAAAAGAAGATTTACTTCGTCGATCATGAGAGTACATTATGAGATGAAGTAGACGTGCAAAGAATACCAAAGAAACAAGTCGTCAAAAGAAAACAAGACTTTCCTGAATAGTTTATCTCATAAAAACATGTATTTAAACGGAAGAACTAGTAAGAATTGGTCTTTGAAACGTACCCAAATGTACGACCATGTTTCTTCGACCACTTCTGAATAAATGAATCGTATCCCTGAAAAGTTAGAAAAAAATCTGCATTCAGAAAAACTGTTAAGAAGACAGTTCATTTAATAACGACACAGATTTTGCTTTGTAACTCCATAATATAATGTCATGGCCTCAACACAATAAAGTAGCATACTCAAATAATCATCACAATTAAAGACAGAGCATTAGAAAATGAAGCCTGCTAACATTTGAAGTAGTAAGTTTTACCTCTTTAGACAGCTGATACTGGTTGCCAAAGAAAGGTGAAGGTTTGGGTCCATCAACACCAAGTGACTTCCACACTCCGTAGGGCCAAATTCCGTAGCTGAGACAGTCCAGAAACACAATGGTCCATGTCGACAATTTGTGCTTGCTATTCTAAAAGATCTGCTGGGCCTGTTTTTATTCGTAGAAAACTCTTAGCCCATATAAAGCGCTCCCTCCCTGTCTCGTGCTTGACAAAATAATTTGCACAAGCTTATTCTTCTACTACTTCTTCTTTAAATCTAAATTTAATCCTTAGGTTTTGTCTATTTCGTACAAGAAATAAAAAATTCAACATTACTGCTTTGATACTCACAGATAGAGCAAGAAGCCTGCTAACAGGAGCAGCACGAGGGGTATCGGCAGGTCGATGACAGACAGAAACTCCATCCTAGTCTCCGAAGTCTCCGAGAAACGAGTGTTTCTGTACAGACGCACTGATTTCTGAAGAAAAACTGATGAGAACTAAAGAGTCTCAGCACTATTCAAGCTGTACGATCGCTTTATCGAAATGTTTCGAAGCTCACGTTAAATAGAGAGAAGTAAGTGTACTGTAGTTCTCAGTACTTGAAGTACATCTTATCTACGATAATACGTACTTTGAGTACTTTCGGTGCATCGTCAAGACGACAGCGCGTGCTTTCGGTGCATTGCTGTGGTCTTCTCGATGTTTATCTTGATTTCTCAACAGCGCTTTTCATTCTCAACCTTCTGAGTTTAAAGTTTATGCCGATCTTGTAAGTTAAATATAATTGTTGAGAAATTTTAATGTACGAATGCTCAGGATTATGTGCTACGCTCAAAATGCTTGAAAATAATAAAAGGGATAAAAAATCTAGTAATCTGGATATAGTTTTTGTTTAATATGCTAGTCTTTTCGCTCATTAAGTTTACGTGTCTTGAATGTCTTGTCATCATTCCATTAAATAATGATAGACAAATTTATTAAGCAGAAGGTAGACACGCTTTACAGTGTGCACTGCACAGGAAGATCGAGTCACAGTTCAATGAAGAAACAAAACACAAAGACAGGGCGGCAAGGTGACGCAACAGCACACAAGGCGGCAATATAATACAATACAATACAACTTTATTTATCCCCAAGAGCAATTCCATATAGTGCTCGTACTAGCATGATATTAACGAGATAATACATATACATGATATAAAAGGAGATAATACAGCCATATACATGTTATAAACAGGGATAATGTATACATGTTGAAATAATTTATTTCTCTGACAGATAAAGATTTGAGTTTCCGTAGGAGGGAAAGGCGTTGTTGACTCTTACGGAGGATCAAGTCAGTGTTGATGTCCCATTTAAGCTTGTTATTGAAGATGGTACCTAAATATTTGTAAGAGTCGACTACCTCGATGGCATCATCATGGATAGTACTGATGACTGTCTCAGGCTTGTTCTCCCAAAAGTCGAAGATCATTTCTTTAAACTTTGAGGCATTCAAGACAAGGAAGTGTTATTCACATCAGCGGACAAAGTCAGGAAGAGCGCCACTGTGAACATGTTCATTATCATACAAAAGTGACAGGAGGGCAGAGTCATCAGCAAATTTTATCAGAAAGCTCCTATCAGTAGTGCTTCTACAACTGTAAGTATAGAGTATGAACAGTAATGGAGACAAACAGCAGCCTTAAGGGGAACCTGTACAGGTGGCAACAGGATCTGAGAGAAGACCGTTAACAGAAACTCTCTGCTGCCTGTTTGTTAAAAATTCCAGAATCCAGAGAGTTAGTTGGTGGGGGAGATGGAAGTCTGAGACTAGACTTTCCGCTAGCAAGTGAGGTTGCACAGAGTTAAAAGCAGAAGAAAAATCAGCAAAGAGAAGCTTGGCATGAGCTTTACTTTTCTCCAGATGTTTGTACAGCGTATTTAGTATAAACAACTGAGCACCATCGATACCTATTCCAGGTCTATAGGCAAACTGCAGCGGGTCAAGATGTTGATCAACAGCAGTCATAACCTCGCTTCTTACGATTTTCTCAAGTGATTTCATGATGAGTGAAGTAAGAGCAACTGATATGAGGTCGTTTAGTTGACTGGGCCTAGTGATTTTTGGGACAGGCACAATGTGCGAAAGTTTCCAAATATCAGGAGTATGACAAAATCTACAAACAGCTGGAATAGATGTAAAACTCCGCTAATTTGTTCGGGGCAGTGATGGAGGGTGCATCCGCAGATCCCATCTGGTTCCGGAGACTTGTTAACACTTACTCTCCTCAAGAGATCTTTGACAGAGGACTGGGCAATCACCAACCCATGCTCTGGGACCAGAGACTGTTTTAATGTTGAAACATTGAGAGAGAAGTCATGTTTCTCATATCACGTCGGCAGTCTGTTGAGTGGTGGACTGCGTTGGCCCGAGGGTGTATATACATGTGTGTAAACCAGTGGAGGGAATTCTCTAGGGAGGTAGTAAGGACGGAGGGAAATGGACAGCAGTTCAAGATCGTTGGTAAACAGTCGTTCACTGAATCGCTCATTTACGTAAAAGCACATGCCCCCGCCTGTCGATTTGTTGGTAATAGTAAGACATCTATCCATGCGAATGGGGTGGCCAAACCCGCTGACATGTAAATCATTGTCACATCCCTCCGCCAGGTCTCGGTGAAAGCTAGGAGACACGTTTCTTTGAACTCCCGCAGGCATCTAACATTTGCCTCGAGCTCGTCGACTTTGTTCTGGATGGACTGAACATTGGAAAGAATAACAGACGGTAGTGGCGATTTACATCCGTCATTAAGATCGAATTTCCTCAGCAGACGCGGAACTCTCCTCTCCTTCCTCTCTTTCGCTATTTCTTCTGATGGACGGCCGAGTTTTGAGGTACGATATCAGTTTGAAAGTTGGAAGTTTGAAGGTGAAGGGTAGCCGAAGTAGACGAGAAGAGTGCGAGAAGGTACTCACGACTGTACAGCATATTTGGAGGCCTGCCATATTGTTAGCCATTTGCAATGGAAGTCCAGGAAAATGTACAAAAGCAGCACAAACAACCACAATGCAAGACATTTATAAGTCCACAATCGTAGAAATGAACCCTAACAACACGATGAACTGAAAAAAATGAGCAGTTGGTATGAGAAAAATAAAATGCTAGCGAGTTGCGGCAAGTCACCCTCGTGGTGAGCGTCCTTGACCTTTTTTCTTTCTAGCAATAGCAAGTTTCTCTGAAGAAGCATGCAGAAGAAGGAGCCAGATGAAGTTCAGAGGGAGGAATACCAGGATTTAAAAAAGTCATCTTTAACCAGTTAGCAAAATGGGAAAGTAGGCACAGAAACAAAATCAATTGATGACAGCTAAATTCATCTGAAATGTATTCAACAGATTACGTAATTTCTTTCATCTTTAAAGACCAACGATAGGACAGCTTGTCTTAATTATAACGAAGCTGATCGTGATACATGTTTCTCGTATTATGTACATGTTAATTTTGTGGTTAGTTTGAAGTGTCTCTGTTCTGTCCCTTCGCCTAACAGGCTGAGGGGATCGGCTCTCCTTGATTTTGTTTATGTTTTGTGGTCGTGCTTCGATTTGGATAAGAGTGTTGGACCTTCATGTTTACATGTGCTTCTGCTGCATTTTCTTCCTCTTCTGTCTTACAGCTGGATTGTATATAATGTTAGTTTGACGTGCGAATTGTTTGGATCTATTGGTTGAATTCCACTCCGCCGTGCTTCCCTCGCTTCGGCAGCGACCTTGAGTTGCAGTGAATAAACTGATGTGACGATCACCTTTTGCAGTTTCGACATGATAATATTTCTTCATATTCTCAAGATTACTCAATATCTTCTCAGTATTCTCCTGATAGCACCAACGTTTATTCTCTGGAGTCGTTACTGTTAAATCTGCAGTGATCTCCCTTTGCTGCCGGAACACAGCGAGTCTTCGCATTGTTCTTCCCTCTACATCTTTGTGACTATTTCCTGATCTTGTTCAGCGCAATGAGTCTGCCTTTATAAATTCTCACTTATTATTATTATTATTATTATTATTATTAATTTCTTTTGCAAGGACAAGATAAGAGTAAGGAAATTTGCACTACGATCTAACAGTGCATTCCGATTCACTTTTTTTTGCTACCATTCGCTACCACTGTGCAAAAGTAAAAGTTTCTTTCTAGCATTGCCAAAACAAAACTTTTTTTTTGCCATAAGCACATCGACTCCCGATATATCATTTTAGAACTGAATTCTGAATTTGATAGTACATAGTGAAGGTTGGCTGTCCTGGGTTCAGTTCTCGTCTCTGGCATGCTGTTCTTTCTCTGCATGTGACATCTGTTTACAGGGCTGGCCGTGATATTGCCTATAGTTGCTGAGTCGGTGTAAAACACCAATCCCTTCCCTCCTTGGATAAAGCCATCTCCAAGCGTTGGATGTCCTTCACGTACTTGTAGGTACCTTTATGTGGATAGAAGACCCGTCGATACGGCCAATATCCTTGAGGAATCCTGCTTTAGCATGAAATAACAGCTTTTGGCGAGTGGCTTCCTCTCGGTGGGGAAATGTAATTTACAAGTGGGTGCAGCGTGCAAGACATTCGATACGCGATGAATCAGTCGCTAAACGGTAGATCTGTGTCAATTTGTGAAGGTTTACTGTGTCCCCTACCACAATCTGCAGACTTCCAGTCGCACAAAACGCAGTGCAGTCAGCACCTGCTGCATAAGACTCAAACTTCCCTTTCGTCGATAGTCGACTTTTACCTGTCTTTGATTTCTTCCACAATTTTAAGTATATCCCTTCAGTTGATTCGGAATCGTTGAAACAACTCGCTGTCGTTATAATCTAACATCGGGTCGCGTTTTTGCCTGTACACTCGTCGAGTCCACATTTGGAGCTGAGTCTGATAGCCCCATTCATCATTTTGACTCTCGCTAAAAACAATTTACGCGAGTTTAGAACAGCTCCGAGGTGTTTTAAATTTAGAAAAGAAATTTTTTTTTTAAATGAATCTAAAGTGTTCGTGCAACACGTTTAAGTGAATTAAAAGCATTTTGGTAAAAACACCTGTAAATTTGCTTCTATGAAACAGTTTTTAGATTTAGAAACGTGTTGTGCAACTGGCTCCAGACCCTGTAACGACGGTGTCCGACATCTATACACTGCAGACCTTGGTTTCAATCAGCTAACGCATGGCTGTGCGTTTTTGTGTGCACCTCCGTCTTTGTGTTCTGCCTGCTACAAACATTTAGGCCCCCCCCTTTCTTGGTGCTTTTTCAGTTATAGCCTTTTACAAAATAGGTAGGTTCGCAAAACGTGGTTGGAAATATGATTCACGAGCAATGGAATGTAAAAATTCTGTAGACACCCCTCGAACAACGATGCAAAGCAAAAGCTCTCTAACCAACAATATGGATTAGAACTCTTACTTTTGTTATTAATCTAATGCTTCTTTCTCGTCAAACACTCTGTATCTGTATTTCTCTCTTTCCTTTTCTCTATTTCGTATCTATCCATTTCTCCTTTTTATCCTGGTTTCTTTCATCTAGCTGATTGGTCTACACTACACCTACCCCTGGTACAAATCTTGTATTTCTCCAGGTCACGTGAACAATCGCTTACTGTGTTGAAAACCGGACTCTCGTGTTTTCTCTGTGTTTTTGGAATTTTTGTGCCGTGTGCCTCTACTCCGAAACTATTTTGGTGGACGACGCACATGTTAAATCTCACCAAGAAACATCAACACAAAATGGATTTAGCAAATCTCTTTATTGTTTTACACAATAAAAAGGCAAGAAAACAAACAAAAGCAGATGTCCGCTCTATATCTTTCTACAGAAGAAACAAAACATCTAGCACTTGCAGGAAATCGTCCTGCCAATCGCAAAAGCTGTAATTCGTTATATATAGGTGTGTGTGTGTGTGTGTGTGTGTGTGTGTGTGTGTGTGTGTGTGTAAGTAAGTGTGTGTATTATATAATGTTTTTGTATGCACGTACACTGTTTTTTTATGAGAATTGTATGTTTTGTGTATTCGTGAATTATAAAATAAACATAGGAAAATAAGAAAAATAAGCACGAAAAGGATTTTCAAAGTGCACGAACAGGTATAAACATAGGTATTTGGCAACTGTTTATATATATATATATAGCCACTGTTTATGCATACACACAGAAGTGAGCATCAACAAATTAACAGCACATGAACACACACACACACACAAGCACGCACGCACGCACACACGATCGCGCGCACACGCGCTCCACATACATTTTCTTTTTCTCATTTGTAACAAGTCATGTGAAATGTTATGTTTAAATACATATGAGATAATGAAATCCTCATTAAATGATGTATCATCACCAGATAAGCTTGTTATTGGGAAAAGTAAGTGATTTAAGGCTCAAATTTCACATTGTTCATCGAGTCATCACAGAAGAAGACTTTCCCTATGTTGTTGATTCCAAACTGTTAGTACCGTATTACAGGCTAGGAGAAAAGCTTCTAAAAGTACTTTGTCCCACAATATCCGTTTTACACAGCATTTCCTTGTTAAGGATCGGTACTCTGCACTAACTTGTGACATCTGTGTCTCGCATTACAGCTTTGATGGCAATGACATCGTCTGGGACGCTTAAAAGAGAGCCAGGCTTAATCTTCAGGCTTTTCTGTAAATATGTACAAAACGTAATGTACAGCACATGTATAAATACGATATCAAAGGCGATCAGAAATACGGTTACCTCATATCCATTTTTTTTTTATTAAACTCTAACATTTGGAAAACTTACGCTTCTACATTGCCGCGTGTGTACATGTACTATATATCGATATACCCTTTATACTTTATCTTAAATGCATTTTTGCTATAATATTTCTTGTCCATGTTTATGGCGCTAGCCGTGTATGAAAGATGAAGCTGTATGGTGCAGTGTGTGTTTCTCACCTGCAGGTCGTCTGTTTTAATAAACTTGACTCTCTTCAGCACGTAAACCATGGCCATCTTCATCTCCAGCAGAGACAGACGCATACCAATACACAGACGAGGACCATACCCAAAGGCCAAGAACGAGATAGGGTTAATGCTGTCTTCAGAAAATCTGAAAAAATGTTTTTGCTCCTAATAACTCAGAGGTATACCTGTTTGAATGTGTAGACAAAAATAATACATCTTTGAGTGTCTTGCTGCAAACACCATACTATGTTTCAGAAAAAAATTCTCAGTGATATTGGTCGCTTCGCTCATCAGTATTTGCGTGCGCGCGTGCGCGCGTGTGTTGCATGCTTACCACATCTGTAACTATATTTTTTACAATGCTTTATTCTTATACCATCATTTGTACAGAGTTTAACCGCAATTTCATAATTTTATTCTTTTGAATAACCTTGCATTTCTCACCGTTCAGGTATGAACTTGTCAGGTTCAGGGAAGTACTCTGGGTCGTTCATCACACTGCTGATAGGAATCAAAACTGCAGCTCCCTTAGGAATTGTAATGTCTTTAATGGTGACCTCTTCAGATGCAATTCTGTTTGTTCTATCAAAAACCATATTATCAAAGGTAATAATTCTGTAACCGATAAAGTACGGACAGTTTAGTCATACACAGCACTGATAGTATCGTCAAAACATCCCTTAATTTGTACCTACGAGGTAAATAAGATGCCTTTAAGTAATTTTTTTTTAAATGGATCATATGAGTGACGGTATTTATAAAATAACACGAAACTTCATGAAAACATTTCACTTGTCATATGGGACTCTCTGTTACAAAATAATAACACTTAAAATAATAAGTATACTTACGAGTTGGCGGGGTTATACATCCGCAGTGTCTCGTGAATGACGCAGTCCAGGTATTTCAGCTTTGAAACGCCCTCGTGAGTAGGTATCTCCTGATTAAAGATACAATCCATTTATGCCCACAGTTACTTGTTCTTGGCTTGTTTAAATCAATTCTTTATATTATATATTAGACAACATTTCACCTATCTTCTTGAAAGTGGATGATGTTTTTCATTTTCTACATTTTCCTTGTACCTTCTTTGTCATGATGGGTGCTAAGAACATAGCAAAAGGTTAAGTCTTTGGTGATAGCAAGACGACAAGAACAAAAAAAAAAACTCACATCGCCAAGCTGCTCCTTGATTTCACGCACAATCTTCTCCTGTACCTCTGGGTGCAGCGCCAGGCAGTAGGCCATGAACTGCAGGGTGGAGGCTGTCGTCTCGTAGCCAGCGGCAAAGAAAACCAGTGCCTGGGCGACGACCTCAACTGTTGACAAGACTGCAGCAGAAATGGCCGAAAAATATTTCATGACTTCCAGCTAGTACTAAATGTTATATTTTAATACACATTTTTATGTTTTGTGTTTTGTTTTGTGTTATGTTTTATGTGTTGTGACAGACCGCCACCTTGATATTTTCATCATCACCGAGACGGGGCTTAAACAGCGAGGTGACGAGAGCGTGTGTGTCGATCTTACTCCAGTGGGCTACTGCCTGAAATCTTTCCCCCGCCCTACACGTGGTGGTGGTATTGCTATAATCTACAGATCATCACTTGCCAAGTACCTGTCTTTTACTACTGCCGTATCGTTCCCTCACACGTCTTTTGAATTTGTACAAGTCTCCTCTTCGGCTCCTCATTGCTCGATGCACCTGCTCTGCATCTACAGACCTCCTCCTAGTGCAAGGAACAAACTTACAGCCTCTACATTTTTCTCGGAATTCCATGATCTCTTGGATTATAGCAATACACTAATTGGACCCGCCATACTCCTCGGAGATGTGAATGTGCACTTCGACAACAGTGCTCACCCTGACACTGTCAAAATGTCTGAAATGCTGCACACCTTTCGTCTCGTACAGTCCGTGTCGCAGCCAACACACAAAGAGATCACATCCTGGACTGGGTCATACATCGACCTGATGACCACTTAGTCCAGTCAGTTGATGTTTCCCACGATCTCTCATCTGACCACTACTGTGTACTGATCGAACTTGATCACAAATGCCCATCATCGGCGCCAGTTTTTAGATCCACTCGCTCATTACGAAATGTTGATAGACTGGCATTCAAAGCACAGCTGCAGATGGAGCTCCTCCAACCACCCTCTGCCGAGCAACTTGACTGTGTTTTACGTCGAGTAGTTGATGACCACGCCCCAGTGTCTCGACGTCTGATGCGCCAGTCTAAATGTGCGCCTTGGCATTCACAGATCCGCGTTGAACTCCGTGACCTGAAGCGCACGCGCCGGCGAGCTGAACGTCTTTGCCGGAAGACTGGACTCGCCATCCACAAAGAAATTTACAATGCTGCAAAGCGAAGCGTGGCAAAATGCATTTATGAGGCTAAAACATCATACCTTCAGGGCCAAATAATTAATTGCACCTCCTCCAAAAAGCTTTTTGCCATTTGCAATAAAATGACTGGATCTAAGACAGCAACACCACTGCCTACTGCCTACCCTGCTTCACTGCTGCCGCAAGTTTTTAGTGATTATTTCACCAGCAAGATATCGGACATTCGATCATCATTAGACTCGGCGTCGGCGCTTGACAGCATCTCCTGTGATGTCCTCCCAGGATGTTCCATGACCAAGTTCCTACCAGTCTCTGAGACCGATGTAAAAGCGGTTATCCTAAAAGCTAAAGCAACAACCTGCGAGTTAGATCCGATGCCCACGAGCCTTCTGCTCGAGTGCCTAGATACTCTACTTCCTGCCATCACACATATTGTAAATGTCAGCCTGTCGTCAGGTGTTTTCCCATCTCTGTTCAAGAATGCGGTGGTGAGGCCACTTCTAAAGAAATCCACGCTTGATGTCAATGTGCTAAACAACTACCGCCCAGTCTCCAACTTGTCTTTTCTCTCTAAGATCATAGAGAAAATAGTTTTGACACAGCTCTGGGCCTATTTACAAGACCACCATCTTCTTCCACAAGCTCAGTCGGCATATAGACCTTTCCACAGCACTGAGACCACTCTTATTAAAGTAACAACAGACATATTATCTGCTCTTGACAGTGGTGATGTTTCTCCATTAACCCTACTGGACCTGTCTGCTGCATTTGACACTATAGACCACTCTCTGCTTCTTCACAGACTCCACACCCTCTACGGGATTTCTGGACCTGCCCTCTCATGGTTCAACTCCTATCTCACTGATAGGACCCAGACTGTGGTAGTCGATGGTCAGACATCTCGCCCTGCTTCACTTTTCTGTGGCGTTCCTCAAGGCTCAGTACTTGGCCCAGTCCTGTTCATCCTGTATACTAAACCACTTTCATCTTGCATCCGGTCTCACCAGGTGTCTCATCAGTCCTATGCAGATGACACGCAGCTTTACTGTTCTATTCCACTGGCTGAGTCTCACTCTGCTATTAGCTCTCTAGAAGCTTGTATTAGTGATGTCAAGGGCTGGATGGTGAAAAACAAGCTTAAACTAAATGATGATAAAACGGAAGCCCTCTTGTGCCATAGAAGAAGACATCAACCTTCACTAGTCAGTCTGCCCAATCACATCAAGGTGGGCGACAGCAACATCACCTTCACGTCATCCGTTAGGAATCTGGGATTTATTGTCACCGCAGACATGACCCTTGATAAACATGTTACAGCTGTCTGTCAGTCTGCCTACTATGAGCTCCGTAAGATCAGTGCCATCCGTCACTTTCTCTCTTCACGTGCCACCAACACTCTTGTCTGTGCGTTTGTTCTTTCACGACTTGACTACTGCAACTCCTTGCTGGCAGGCTGCCCCTCATCCCTCATTCAGAAACTCCAGAGAGTACAGAACTCCGCTGCACGTCTGGTACTTAGAGCAAGGAAACGGGACCATGTCACACCTCTCCTTCGTTTTCTACACTGGCTACCCGTCCGTTCTCGCATCCAGTACAAACTGTCTGTGCTGTGTTTTAATTTCTTTGCTGGCTCCTGTCCTGACTATTTCTCTGAACTTCTCATCCCTTACTCTCCGGCCAGACAACTCCGCTCTTCCTCTGACAACCGTACTCTGACTGTTCCTGTCACCAGAACAACAACATATGGTCACAGGACGTTTGGCTACTGTGCTGCAAAACAATGGAACTCTCTTCCTCTCCATATCCGCCACCTTCCTACAATTGAATCCTTCAAATCTGCACTGAAAACGCACCTCTTCCTTGAGCACTACTCCTAGTCCACAATGCTAGTCCTTACCCCCCCCTTCCCTCTTGCTACTTTACCCATCACTATTTTTCTCTGTTCCTGTTACTTGATGCCTTTTGTTATCTGTTTTTGTCAGTACTGTCGTTTTCTTTCGTCCCCTGTGTTCTGTATCTACTTAGTCCACGTCTCTTCCCCGTTTTAAGCGCTAAGAGCATACTCTCTACGAGTGTGAATATGCGCTATAAAAATCTTCACTATTATTATTATTATTATGTTTTCACAAAAAAGTCACGTCTCCGACCCAGGTACAGTTAAATGTTGTGGTTCATTTAAATTATACAGTTTAAATTGTTATCGATGAAAACAAATACTACATTACTGGAGTCGATACAAGATGCTCGAGTTAAGGGGTTTTTATTTCAGGTTTGCATAACTCCCCCCACTACTCTTTCTCTCTCCCTCCCCCCTGCCAGGCGGATTCAGTTACCGAGTTTGCTGACAGAGTCATAAAAAACAAATTTATTTACCATTTATTTGATCATTTTCGGAACTCTGATTTTCCTCACATCTCAGGAGTAACTGGAGAAAGTCAGGTTTTCTCTGTACAACAAAATACAATATTTGCGAGAATATTTGAAAGCCTATAAGTCATATATATATATATATATATTGTTTCAGAATAAAACAGTACTGTAGCACACGTTTTTTTAACGCGGCACAACTTAGTGTGCATTGCAAATGTAGGTATGTGCTTGAACTATACGTTGCTCCACATAAACACAAACATACATCCTGACATTAGTGACATACAAGTGGCTCGGCTGTCCTAGACATACATTTATATTTCCTTCTCGTTTTCTTTCTTCTTTAATGCGTTGAACGTTTTCCAGGAATGTTTTGAATCCTTTTGGTTGAAAGACGTTTTTAACCAGAAATCGTATAAACGGTAACAGAAATGGAACGGCTTCTGAAAAAGAAAATTTATAACATTAAATTAATAATACAAAAATAATAAAAATATAAACTTACTCCTGGTTATAGCTCTGAGGATGTGTTCCTGGGTAAACTCTCATAATAAAACATTACAAGCAAAACTGTAACTTTATTAAACTTGAGAAACGACAGAGGTAGAGAAACAAGAATCTAAACAGTGTTTAGCTGAATGCTTAATAAAATTATTAATTATTATGATGCTTAAGACGTAATTTTTAAAGAAACTTGTAAATGTTTTCTTACTTGCAAGAAAGTATAAATAAGTATCTTGAGAGATAACCTCTTGCAAAAAACTCGCTGCATCTCTGACGAATGGATCATTGGCGTCTGTCTGAGAATTCACTTCTACACCAAAAGCCGTACCCGCTATCACGTCCATGGTGTACCCCCCATAGACTCTGGAAAAACAGTGGAAACATTTTCTTAAGTGGGTGTCACATAAGTTAGAATAGGCACACTGGAAAGTGTCAAAATTCAGCACAACTGAGTACTCACACGCAGCGCACACTTGAGTTAGTCACCGTAGATAACGATCATATTCTTCAAACAATTTTACAATTTCAAACAGATTTTACAAAGTAAATTGGTATTATTTCATCACTTCTGGGAGAATTGAGATCCACAGCAAAGGACTGCATTTTATACACACATTTCTTTGTACAAAAAGTTTTGTAAAGAGTCTTCAGGTTCGCGCTAAAATAGACAGAAAAAATTCTCATGAAAGCCTATAATAGGACAGATTTCTCACCTTTTGACGTCTATCTTTTCCCCTCTCCGAACAGTCTCCTCGATGTTTTTGGTGAGTTGGATGCAGCAACGTTGAATATAGTGTTCCATCTGTAAAAAATAAAATATCATTTGAAAAATGCATGTGATGTATTAAATCACATATAACTATGTAGTATATGCATATATTATTAAATCTATGAATAGGATCTATTATCAGTAAAGACATTTTGTCACAACGTCTTATATACAATATAACAGGAAAAGTCATTAACAGTAGCATACAACGTGTATTTCTTCTTCTTTTGAATGTAAGATTTTTATTTTATTGCGCTCTTGAGATTTTTTCAATGTTCCTGGTATTTATTTTATTTTGGATTTTGGATTCATCTGCCTTACTGTAACTCTATGCTAAGTGGTCTCTCGCTTATGTGTGACGCAGTCAAGCTTATATTTTCATCATTAAATACTTGCACCAGGGAAAAATAAATCAAATGGTTGTTAATGCCCTCGACTGTGGACCAGAAGCTCGCTGTTCAAGAGTCGTCTGGTACCTGATTTAAAAGGGGAGGTTAGAAGCGTGGAAGGAAATTGTTGGCTCCATATATCGGGTGTCATGCCCAATGCCCTGGCAAGATATGCGTGTTTCTATTTTTTAAGAATATCGACGGGTCTTGTTTGTCTACCATATCGAATGCTTTTCAGAAATCATTGAACTAAATAACTGGAGAGTGTACAAATATGAAAGCAGCCATATCTTAGTAGATACCGTGGGCTCGTCACGACCAATACAAAAACATCAGGAACCATCCCTTCTTCTTAAGGATAAAAATTAATGTAATAACGCCTGTCTCTCCAAAAAGGTTCCACTTACAAAGGCGTAATACCAAATTAATTACAGTCGCGTGGCCGACCGCCAGGTCAACCGAGTTTATTTACCTCATCAAAGCGATGGCGGCGCCGGGTGACACCCCACTTAGACCGCTACAGCATTTAATTCGTAACAGAAACCATCCCCTTTTTTAAGGATAAATATCAATTTAATTACGCTTGTCTCTCCAAAAAGGTCACACTTACAAAAGCGTAATACCAAATTAATAAATACACACAAGTTGAATTAAAATAAAAGCAAAGAACCTAAGACATAAAAAGGAGAAATAAAGGAGTGTCTAACGTGAAAAGCCTGTAACTTTGGTATCTTTAAAACAAAACGAAGAAGGAAGTCCAAATCAGAGACACCCAGTCAACAAAGGAAGAAACGCCTAACAATTCTAGACTCAACTAACAGGGTGTCAGCAACTCAGTGGGACAAGGTCGTGGAAACAGTGGGTATACAGTGCGTTTACTGATCTTTAGGATTAGTGTAAAAGCTATGCACCCGTTGCACAGACACACTCTTAAGCTGGCTTACTTTGTACCTTAATTGACAAATTATGCGCTCACCTGCTTCAACTTTCCCGTACTAAAAGTAGGTGTGAGTATGTGACGAATTTTTTTCCATTGTGCGCCGCCAGTAAAAGGCAACATCGCTCGAACTTCCTCTGGGAAAATATCAGTATTCTCCTGAAAGTTGAAATGTTAAAAAAAGCAATAGGTAAAGAAGACAAATGGTTTCTTGATGCCTTGGTATACATGTTTTTTTTCCAAACACACTACCATTATAAGTGTAATCACAATGTTATGTTTGAATATAAAGTCTCTTGTTTACTTAATGCTACAAGGAGATGATCTGCAATGGCAACTAACATTTGTTTTTATACAATTATGAAGTTAAACTTTTATTAATTTAAAGTTCATTAATTTTACAAGTGGCATTATATCACTTCACAATACTCACAAATCGGTCTGCAAACTTGTTGAAATCTTTGACAAGAATTTCTTTTAGAATGTCAAGGTCCGTAGTTACCAACATCGGCACACGTCCAGAATATATGCTGAAAACCAAATGTAAACTGTAAAAAAAGCTTTAAAACAAAATACCAAAGATTTACACAGCGAGAGGTAAAAAGAAGATTTACTTCGTCGATCATGAGAGTACATTATGAGAGGAAGTAGATGTGCAAAGAATACCAAAGAAACAAGTCGTCAAAAGAAAACAAGACTTTCCTGAATAGTTTAACTCATAAAAGACATATATTTAAAAGGAAGAAAGTAGCAAGAACTGGTCTTTGAAACGTACCCAAATGTACGACCATATTTCTTCGACCACTTCTGAATAAATGGATCGCATCCCTGGAAAGTTAGAAAAAAATCTACATTCGGAAAAACTGTTAAGAAGACAGTTCATTTAATAACGACACAGATTTTGCTTTGTAACTCCATAATATAATGTCATGACCTCAACACAATAAAGTAGCATACTCAAATAATCACCACAATTGAAGACAAAGCATTAGAAAATGAAGCCTGCTAATATTTGAAGTAGTAAGATTTTACCTCTCTAGACAGCTGATACTGGTTGCCAATGAAAGGTGAAGGTTTGGGTCCATCAACACCCAGTGACTTCCACACTCCGTAGGGCCAAATTCCGTAGCTGAGACAGTCCAGAAACACAATGGTCCATGTCGACAATTTGTGTTTGCTATTCTAAAAGATCTGCTGGGTCTGTCGTCATTCGTAGAAATAAACTTAGCACACATAAAGCGCTCCCTCCCTGTCTCGTGCTTGACAAAATAATTTGCACAAGCTTATTCTTCTACTACTTCTTCTTTAAATCTAAATTTAATCCTTAGGTTTTGTCTATTTCGTACAAGAAATAAAAAATTCAACATTACTGCTTTGATACTCACAGATAGAACAAGAAGCCTGCTAACAGGAGCAGCACGAGGGGTATCGGCAGGTCGATGACAGACAGAAACTCCATCCTAGTCTCCGAAGTCTCCGAGAAACGAGTGTTTTTGTACAGACGCACTGATTTCTGAAGAAAACTGATGAGAACTAAAGAGTCTCAGCACTATTCAAGCTGTACGATCGCTTTATTGAAATGTTTGGAAGCTCAGCTTAAATAGAGAGAAGTAAGTGTACTTTAGTTTTCAGTACTTGAAGTACATCACATCTACGATAGTACGTACTTTGAGTACTTTCGGTGCATCATCATGACGACAGCGCGTGCTTTCGGTGCATTGCTGTAGTCTTTATGCCTGATGTACTCGATGTTTATCTTGATTTCTCAACACCACTGTTTGTTCTCAACCTTCTGAGTTTAAAATTTATGCCGATCTTGTAAGTTAAACATAATTGTTGATAACTTTTTATGTACTAATGCTCAGAATTAAGTGCTACGCCCAAAATGTTTGACTCAAATAAAAAGGATTAAAATCTAGTAATCTGTTAATAGTTTTTGTTTAATGTGCTAGAATTATCGCTCATTAAGTTCACGTGCCTTAAATGTCTTATTACCATTAAATAATGATAGACACATTTATAGAGCGCATTTCTCAAGCATAAGCTAGACTTAAAGTTCTTTACAGTAATCAGAGTGCATTGCACAGGAAGATCGAGTCACAGTCCAATGAAGAAACAAAAGACGAAGAAAGGCGGCGATGTGACACAACAGCACACAAGGCGGCAATACCAAGTTTCTCTGAAGAAGAATGCAGAAGGAGCCCGGTAAAGTTTAGAGAGAGGAATACCACGCTTTAAAAATGTCATCTTAAACCAGTTAGCAAAATGGGAAAATAGTCACAGAAACAAATCAATTGATGAAAGTTAAATTCATCTTATGTGCATGCATTCAAACTTCAAACTACTGAACAGATTACGTGATTTCTTTCATCTTTAAAGACCAACGATAGGACAGCTTCTCTTAATTATAATGAAGCTGATCGTGATCCATATTTCGGGTATTATAGACGTGTTAATTTTGTGGTTAGTTTGAAGTGTCTCTGTTTTGCAAGAAAAACGGAAGAGTAAGCAAAATTGCACTTCGATTTTGCAGTGCAGTTCGATTTATTCAAATCTGTGCAAAAGTATGTTTCTTGCTTCTATTGTCTAACCAAAACTTTATTTTAGAGTGGACTTCTGCTTCTGATGTTTTCGTCCTTTCGCAAAAATATATGTGTAAAACAGAAAAGAGGTTTGCTAAATTCATTTTGTGTTTGGTTTCTGAGTGAGAAGAAGCACGCAAGACGTACCTGCGTCGTCCAAGCACATCGAATACTGACATCAGCTTACGGCTGAATTTTGATTTCACGTCTAGATTCCGACCATACTTCACAGCTGGATTCCGACAACATTTCACTTTTCTTGCCCTGTTTATGTATTGTTGGTAAGTAATGTGGTAGCTCATTCAAATGTTTTCACATAAATTAGCTACAGATTAAACAAGAATATCAATAAAATAATGAAGCGGTTGCATGATTTTGTGACAGTACACATTTTAAACTGAAAAACAACGTGGAAGCATTTTTCGTCAAAATAAAGTAGTTGACAAACTTCAGGAATTGAAGCACCTATTTGCAGTTCTTTCTTCATATCTCTGATGTCAAGGGCAGACGCTCTATGCTAATAACACTGCACGTGTTAAACCACTATCCTCTCAGCTGACTAAAGTACATTTGGCAGCACATTAGAACCTAAACCCGACAGCGATAAGACTGTGTACATGCAACACTTAGCGACCAAACCTCGCAAGGACGGGGTCATACATGTTATCAAAGGTCGTTGTGTGCCAATTGTCAAGAAGGGGTAAAATGTCAAGGATATGTCCGTGCGATGGCATGTTGTTGAATTTATTATATAAGTAGTAAAGAAATACTCAGCGTGCATTTTTGGAGACGAACTGAATGAACTGTACGAAAGACTTCAAATGAAATGATACTCAATTACACCACAAAGAAATAAAATCATAAGCAAACAAATGACAGGAGAGTTTAGTGGTATAACATGATTTGGGATGTTGTATACAAAGCTCAACAGTGCCTTTTCTATGGAAGCTAATCTTTCTCAGTTCCTCTTGGATATATTCAGAGTTTTAAAAATAAATCTTATATAGAGAGTGTGAAGTCCTTTTGGTTTATCTGTTTTACAACAGTTTACAAGTGAAAGACAAGAGCAGCATGAATTATGTTGTATACACCTGCTTTCAAAATTACCTGGACAGCCCAGAGTGACCGTCAGACGCTCTGTAATAGACATTTTCGTAAGTGTACTTAATGCTAGTGAATTTAGGCATGTCCTATCGGCAGAGTTCTGTCCGGTTGAGAGGGTATAAATGTATTGTAGTATTATTGATGTTGTTGTGTGGTTTTAATCCTTGCTTTCCTAAAGAGCAGGTACGAAATTCCCTCTAAGATAAATCATGTCGTTTCTTAAATTATCTTCGTCATGTGCCTAAAGCTTTTCTGAGATATTTTCAAGAGAATGTTAGGGTTGTTCGCTGTGCATCCCCCTTTTATCTCGTGCGCGCAATTTTAGGGCGAGTTGGATGGTATGGGCACTGGCCATTCGTCAGGTCTGGTTCCAGTTCCTACCGACATTGTTGCAAGTCCCGTTGACCGGCGTGCAGTGCTCAGCCACTGTGAGTGACAGGCGGTGCCAGGACCTCGGTACGGTGTTACACCGCAGACCTTGGGATTATGCCGCTGGTTGATCTGACAGACTCGATCTTTAAAATGTGATTTTCTTCCACGTCCACGATTCTGGAACGGCTAAGATTGGCTAGAGCATGATTATGCGTTTGTGTGTGCACGTCAGTCTTTTTTGTTCTGCCTGCTACAAACATGTAAGCTCCCTACCTAAGCCTCTTCCCAGCTTTGACCTTTTACGAAATAGTTAGGTATGGAAAACGCACTTATAAATATCGAACACGAACAATCGAATGAGAAAAACATGTGGACCCCCCACGAGCGACGATGCAAAACCAATACGCTCTAATAAACATCATGGATTAATTACGCTTAATGTTTGTAAGTGATCTAATGCTTCTTTCTCGTCATGCACTCTGTCCTTATTTCTCTCTTTCTTTCTATCTTTTATCTATCCATTTTTCCTTTTTCTCTATTTTCTCTCGTGTAACTGATTGGTCCACACTAAACGCAACCCTGAACAATTCTTGTACTTTTCCCCATCCTGTGGACCATAGCTTTCTGTGCTGGATACCAGACTGTTGTGTTTCCTCTGTGTTTATGAATTTTTGTGCCGTGTGCCCTACCCCGGAAGTAGTTTTGCGGACGACGCATGTACGTCTTGCGTGCTTCTTCTCACTCAGAAACCAAACACAAAATGAATTTAGCAAACCTCTTTTCTGTTTTACACATATATTTTTGCGAAAGGACGAAAACATCAGAAGCAGATTTCCACTCTAAATCTTTCCAAAGAATAATCAAAGTACCTTACATTTTCTGGAAAGTGTCCTTCCAATCACAAAAGCTTTATCATATACAGATTATGGTGTGTGTGTGTGTGTGTGTGTGTGTGTGTGTGTGTGTGTGTGTGTATGTTATGTGTTTTTGTATACACGTACACTGTTATTTTGTGTGTCTTTCATGTTTTGTGTATTTGTGAATTATAGAATAGAAGCTAGAAAATAAAGAATTAAGGTGCAAAAAGGATGTACATGAAGAATAGGGTTTTGATATCTATATATATGTATGAGATAACTGTTTAAATACATATATACCCACTGTTTATGCATAAACAAAGAATCCGGCATCAAAAGATAAGCTCTCTCTCGCTCTTTTTCATGCACACACACACACACACACACACACACACACACACACAAAACAGACGTTTTATTGCTCTCATTTGTAACAAGTAGTGTATAATGTGATGGTTAAACACATATTCAGTGCGTTAATTTTTTTAATTATTAGAATTAAAGGCATCTATATCATGGGTACTTATTTACAGAGACTGAGCCTTTCCGATTGTTTCAAAAGTATTTGCACTTACATGCCAGACAGTCTGTCTCCCTTAGGTAGTCTTATAAACGTAAATAAGGTAATAAACACAATCCCCATTAAGTGCTTTCTGATCACCAGATAAGCCTCTGATTGCGAAATGTAAATCATTTAAACCTCAAATTTCCCACTGTTTCAAATTTCAATAGAGTAATCACAAAAAAGACTTTCAGTACGTTGTTGCTATTGTTGTTGTTAATCCCTACCTGTTAGTACTGTATTTCAGGCTAGGAGAAATATTCTAAAAGTAATTAGTCCCGTAATATCTATTGCAGAACGTTTCCTTGTTAAGGTTCGGTACTCTGCACTAACTTATGACAGTTGTGTCTCGCATTACAGCTTTGATGGAAATGACTTGGTCTGGGATAGTGAGAACAGAGCCAGGCTTGATCTTAAGGATTTCCTGTAAATATGTACAAAACGTAATGTACAACACATTTATGAATACGATATTGAAAGTCATCAGGAATAGGGTTACCTCATATCCTTTTTTCTTTTCAATCAAAGTATAATATTTTCACAACTTTAGGTTTTATATTGCCGTCTGTATATATTTTTATATCTCTATAGATATCCCGTCTATACTTTATCTGTTACTGCATAATTTCTAAATTATTTCTATGCCAAGCTTATGACGCTGGCCGTGTGCAAAAGGGGATGCTGTATGGCGATAGTTTGAGAATCTCACCTGCAGGTCCCCTGTCTTAACAAACTTGACTCTCCTCAGCACGTACACCATGGCCATCTTCATCTCCAGCAAAGACAGACGCATGCCAATACACAGACGTGGACCATACCCAAATGCCAGGAAGGAGATGGGATTAATGCTGCTTTCGTAAAATCTGTAAAAAAATGCTTCTATCATTATCACACAGAGGTAAACTTGTTTGTTTGTGTAGACGCAAAAGAAACATTCAGCGTCTGAAAGTAAGCATTACCAGAATAAAATTATTAGTATTTTTTTGGGGGGGTGGGTGGCATGCTTCCTTATCTGTGAGTGGATTTTTTTTTTACAAAGCTATATTTTTTCCTATTACTTGTACTGTGTTGAATTGCAGTTTAATTTTTATAACCTTTGTATTAACCTTGCATTTCTCACCGTTCAGGTATGAACTTTTCAGGTTCAGGAAAGTACTCCGGGTCCTTCATCACATTGGCGATAGGAATCATCACTCCAGCGCCTTGAGGAATTCTAATGCCTTGAATGGTGACCTCATCAGATGCCACTCTGTTTACTCTATCAAAAGTCAGATTATCAAAAGTAAGAGTTTTGTACCCGATGAAGTACGGACATTTGAGTTTTGCACAGAACTGATAATATTGTCAAAATATCCCTTAATTCATTTCTACCTGGAAGATTTGATGTTTTGAAGTAAATCGTAAAAATGGATTTAATGAGTGATACCAACAAGCATCATGAAAACATTTGACTTGTCGTCTGCGTCTGTCTGTTACCAAAAAAAAAACACCATAAAAATGTACTTACGCGTTTATTGGGGGATGCATACGCAGTGTCTCGTGGATGACACTTTCCAGGTATTTCAGCTTTGAAACGCCCTCGTAAGTAGGTATCTCCTGATTAAAGATAGAATTCCTTTATGCCTAAAATAACTTCTTTTTTATTCAAATCCATACTTTCTCTTAAAAGACTATATGTCATCTCTCCTCTTTCAAATGGATGATTTTTTTTTCATTTTCTACTTTTTCCTGGTACCTTCATCATTATGAAGGGGGCTAAAGACATAATCGAGGAACATGACAAATATCTATAACCGGAACGTTAGGTTAAGTCATTGATTACAGCAAAATATCACGAGAGAAAAAAAGAAGCTCACATTGCCAAGCTGTTCCTGGATTTCACGCACAATCTTCTCCTGTACCTCTGGGTGCAGCGCCAGGCGGTAGGCCATGAACTGCAGGGTGGAGGCTGTCGTCTCGTAGCCAGCGATGAAGAAAGACGATGCTTGTGCGACGACTTCAACTCTTGACAAAACTGCAATAAAAAAGGGTGGCATATCCTTAATGACTTCCAGTTATCGCTAAATGTTACATATATTAATACACATTTTGTATTTGCACAACAGAGATACATTTAAATGCTTCTATTCCCTAAAGCATGCAATTTAAATTGTAATCGGGTAAAAAAGATGTTTATGTATTCGCCCCTCCTCACTTTTTATCTCGCTCTCCCCTTCATGCCGGAGTCAGCCATAAAAACAAATTCATGTACCATTCATTTGATCTCTTTCTGGACCCTGATTTTCCTCACAGCTCAGGAGTAACTGGAGAAAGTCAGGTTTTCTCTGTGCAGCAAAACAATATTTGTGAAAATATTTGAATAACCTATAAATCATAATACATTATTTTATAATAAAACAGTATTAATCCATTAAAACGCGTCACACCTTGATATGTATATTTCATTCATGCGTGTGTGTGTGTGTGTGTGTGTGTGTTTGTATGTGTAAGTGTGTGTATGTATAAATGTGTGTGTGTGTTTGTGTGTGTTTGCATAGACATGTGAGCTTGTGATACTGTCAACGCACGCTAGTAAGTTCTAATATAGGTGCGTGTTTGAATTACATTTACCTACATGCGTAGACACATAAACACAAACATGCCCGTTGACATACATTTCCATCCAGTTTTCTTTCTTCTTTAATGCGGTGAATGTTCCTTACGAATGTCTTGAATCCTCTTGGTTGAAATTTTTTTTTAACCAGAAATTGTATAAACGGTAACAGAAATGGAACGGCTTCTGAAAAAGAAAAGTAATGACATTAAATTAAGAATACAAAAATAATAATAATAATAATAATAATAATAATAATAATAATAATAATACAAACTCAGTCCTGGGTATAGCTCTTTAAATGTTTTCCTGGGTAAGCTCTCATTATAAAATCATTACAAGGACTTAATTTTTAAACACACGTGTGATTCTATTTCTTACTTGCAAGTAAGAGTAAATATCCCTCTTGAGAGAGAATGTCTGCCAAAAAACTCGCTGCTTCTGTAACGAATGGATCGTTAAGGTCTTTCTGAGAATTCACTTCTACACCAAACGCCGTGCCCGCTATCACGTCCATGGTGTAGCCCCCATAGACACTGGCAAAAACAGTGGAAACTGTTTCTTATGTGTATGTAATATAAAGTATAATACACACAGTGGGGAGGGTCGAAATCAAGCGAACCCGAGTACTCTAACTTCGACGAAAAATCGACAAGTTTTAGCAATGATCTTATTTTACAATCAACTGGGTCTTTGATATTTAAAAAGAAATGCCAAAATGAATTCGTCCCTTTCCTCATAAAAGTGAGAATTGAGATGTGCGGTAAAGGACTGCGATCTAGAAATAAAATGATTTTTATGAAACCTTTTTAGAGAGCCATTAGATTCCCGATAAAAGAGAACAGAACAAAAAAAATTCATAAAAGCCTCTAATAGGACAGAATTCTCACCTTTTGACGTCTATCTTTTCACCTCTCCGAACAGTCTCCTCGATGTTTTTGGTGAGCTGGATGCAGCAACGTTGAATATAGTATTCCATCTGTAAAATTATATATATATATATATATTAATCACCTCTCAATATGTAGAATATATATTTCTTAAGCCTTTGAACAAAATCTATTAAATGTAAAGATATGTCAGTTTGATTTTAAGATTTTATGAAAGTGAACAACACTAGTATGTATATTTCTCCGTTTTTAAATAGAAGATTTTTATTTTTTGTGCTCTTGAGATCTGTTCACTGCTCCCGATGTTAATTTTATTTTTGTAATGTAAATTTATCTGCTCTAATGTAACTCTGTGGTGAGTGCACTTTCATGTATGTTTGACGCTTTCAAGCTTATACTTTTATCACTAAATGCTTGTGCCAGGAAGAACAAGTCTATTAACATAGTTTAGCTGTTAATGCCCTCGACTGTGGACCAGAAGCTTGCTGTAGAAGATTCGTGTAAAAAAAAGTATATGAAAGCAAGCATGCATTAGTAGATAACGTAGGCTAGTCACAACAAACACAAAAACCATTAATAACCACCCCTCTTTCTAAGGATAAATATAATTCCAAGGACCCCCTTATCTCACAGTACCAGCCCCCCCAAAAAAAATACAATTACAAACAACTTCAAGTAATACTAAATTACTAAAGACACACAAGTTGATATTAAATAAACGCAAAGAACCTTGGACGTAAAAAAGAGAAGGAAAGAAAGATTATAACGTGAAAAGACTGAAAGTGAAAAGACACCTTTTAACAGAACGAATAAGGAAATCTTCATTTGACTAACAGGGTGTCAGAAGTTCAAAGGGACAAAGTAGTGCAAGCAGCGGGTACACAGTAACCGATCTTTCCATGCAATTAGCCAGTCGGACTAGGGTAACAGGTATGCACCCGTTGCACAAAGACACACTCTTAAGCTGTCTTACATGCAACTAACTTACAAATTATCCGCTCACCTGCTTCAATTTTCCCGTGCTAAAGGTAGGTGTGAGTATGTGTCGTATTCTTTTCCATTGCCCGCCGGTAGTAAAGGGCAACATCGACCGAACTTCTTCTGGTAAAGTCTCAACATTATCCTGAAAAGTGAAATGTCCAAAATACGAGAGTTAAATTAGACATACAGTTCATTATTGCCTTGGTATACATATTTTAATTGCAAACACTTTGCACTTCTCAGTATTCAGCCCATTATTCTGTTTGTTGAAGTCTCGTGTTCACGTGCTGTTAAAGAAAGTTGGTCTGCAGTGGTAACTGACATTTGATTTCATACAATCATGAAGACAATCATTTTTATTTTAAAATTAAATAATCCTCCATGTGGCATTATATAACAAGCTATAACTTTAAATACTCACAAGTCGGTCTGCAAACCTGTTGAAATCCTTGACAAGAACCTCTTTTAGAATTTCAAGGTCGGTGGTTACCAGCATTGGCACACGTCCATAATACATGCTGAAATACAAATGTAAATCGGTACAAAATAGCTTTAAAACAAATTACTAAAGATTAACACAGCGAGAGGTAAAAAGAAAGGATAACTGCATCAATGACGAGAGTATATTATGACAAAAAACAGATGTGAGAAGAGTACCATAACAAACAAATAGGCGAAAGAAAATAAGACTTTTCTAAACTGTTTAAGTCTTAATCACATATATTAAAACGACATAACCAAGAAGAGCTGGTCATCTAAAACGTACCCAAAACTGCGACCATATTTCTTTGACCATTTCTGTATAAATAGTTCCACTCCTGAAAAAGATTTTACATTTTAGTCAAAACGAATTGGAAGAAAACAATTTATTTCATAACAACTCCATAAATTTCAGGTTGTCAAATGCTACGTTATGTGACTAAACACAAACGTAATATATTCACATATTTATCGCAAGTAAAGTATTAGATGAATTCTGCTAGCATGTTAACTGTAACGCTTTACCTCTCTAGCCAGCTGATAATAGTTGCCGATGAAAGGTGAAGGTTTGGGTCCATCAACACCCAGTGACTTCCACACTCCGTAGGGCCAAATCCCGTAGCTGAGACAGTCCAGAAACATGTGTTGCTAATTTGTGCTTGCTATTCTGAAAGATCTCCAGGGCCTGTCATCATTCGTAGAAACTACTTAGCTCAAAAAAAAGAAATGCGCTCCCTCCCTGTCCCAGGCCTGACAAAATAATTTGCACAAGCTCATTCTTCTACTACTTTTTTATCTCTTTTTTTACTATTTCGTGTGATAAGGTAAAATTTCAACATTAATACTTCGATACTCACAGACAGAACAAGAAAACTGCTATCAGGATCAGCACAAGGGATGGGGATTGGTCGATAAATGACAGAAAGTCCATCCTAGTCTCCGGGTAGACGCCTTGTGTCTAGACACTGATTTCTGAAGAATCCTAAGGCCGAGCAGTAACACAACCAGTACGACTACAGCGGTACGATTTCTTTGACACAATGTTCTTATCGCAAGTTTAAATAGAAGATGCCATGTGCACTTTAGGTGATCGTCATTTCAGTACATCATATGAACGAAGGAAGGAAGACGATTGGTGCCAGCAACAAGGGCTAGGTCAAGGCAATCGTATGAACGAGATCATCTACTTCCAGAGAGAGAGAGACAGAGACAGAGACAGAACTTAACTAAACTGTTTATTTGATGGGTCAACGACCCGTTCAATGTAGGGTGAAATATTGTTACAGCATCATCAATAAAAACCGAAACAGGAATAAGCCATCAGATGGGTATATACATTCGTATCATTACTAACCATCAGCTCATAGTCCCCTAAGCACACACACACACACACACACACACACACACACACACACACACACACACTGTGCATGAGTTAACCATTAGGTCTGACCTAAGTCATCACAACGTTTAAAGCTATGATCATGGAGTCTACTTACATGGTCTACCAAAGACAGGCACATTACATTCGAGATAATATTACACAGCACCTACACTCACACAACTTATTCTTCGTTCGCCGTTTCTCTCTCTTTCTTTCTTCCATACAACACACACGTACACGGACGCTAGCTCGCACGCCGCACGCACGCACACACACCCCAGCCTGCTTAACATTTTAGAGGCCAAGCCTGTGAATCTAACCACATGATGCCACATCCTAATTGCTTATAAAGTATTTCCAATATCCCCAATGTTGGCTATCAGTTCACTGCGCTACTTACTCCATAAAAATAATCATTGCGAAATTTCTTATGGCTTTGGTTTCCGCAAGAGACAGTTATGCATCGAATGTCATCTGCTGGGACCCACTGTTTATCAGGGAGGGGGGAAGATACTTGACCCTGAGACAGAGAAAAGAAGAGAGAAAGATAAAGATAAAACACATCTTTGCCGTGGACAAAACAACTTACTGCAAGATATAGTTTTCGAAGCAACTAAGTCTTCAACGACCTCTATAAGCTTGAAACAGGCTGAACAGTTTCAATTGAGATTTGCAGCGAACGTTTGGCATTGGAAGGACAGTGTGACATGCCGAGTATCGACCTCGTCTCGTTAGAGAGTAAATACTGGAGGCTATCACAAATGGAGAGTAAATAGTGAAGGCTATTACAGATGGAGAGTAAACAGTGGCGGCTATTACATGTGGAGAGTAAATAGTGGAGGCTATCACAGATGGAGAGTAAATAGTGGAGGATATTACATATGGAGAGTAAATAGTGGAGAATATTACATATGGAGAGTAAATAGTAAAGAATATCACAGATGGAGAGTAAATAGTGGAGGCTATCACAGATGGAGAGTAAATAGTGGAGTCTATCACAGATGGAGAGTAAATAGTGGAGGCTATCACAGACGGAGGGTGGAGAAGAGCCACAGATGACGCTAGATCACCAGCTTTTATTCAACTCCGGCTTAAACATCTTCACTCCTTCTGTATCACCTCCTTACCCACCTTCTAGTGAGATACAAAGACTACACAGGAGACTTTTATTATCATATAAATCAGTCACGACTGTTAAAAACACTTCATGCCGAGGTATGTACGTATTACATTATCTAGAAACATTCTAGATGCCGTCGACACAACGCATACATTTTCCACGTTGTGCAAGGCATGCTGCACGTCATAGACCAAAGTTCTCTAAGGACTGCAGGTAATTTGCATGAAACGTATTTGAGTACATTTAGTAACTTCATTACATAAAACTGAAAACTGGTTGAAGGACAGGTTAAGATAACAGATCCTCAATGTTAGTTTGCGAAGGAAGTAGGTGAAGTGTGTCACACTTATCAAGCGTGGACACGTAGTCAAGGTCAGGTAAGTAACCAATCTATGGCGTGCATTAAGGTAACCCTACTAACCGTTCTTCGACCATGATGTGAGAAAGCTCTCCGTTTCAGTGAAAACGGAAAACGCTTGCAGATCAGTAGAATGTTCTTTGTAGTATTCACACACAAAAAAATTAACGTTCGTTTGCATAAAATAGGTGCGATGAGAAAATATGGACACGGGTTAATAATCACCTTGTTTACAACAGTGCAATGTATATCTTTTTGGAAGGAATCCTTCATTTTTGAAAAGGAAGAGATATTGTGATACAAAGCTTCAACAAAACGCGTAGAAATAACACAGATCAATCAAACTACTTTGTTTTAATATAATTTCCATAATTTTGAAATTGATTTGGAACAGATTACCAGTGATTGAGGTGGGGTAACTTGGCGTGCGGGTACGCCGCCAGCTGGGCCGACAAGAAAAACCTTCCTGCACCAAGCGCGTATCGAACCGGCGCACCGCTTAGTCCTGACGTCATCGCTCTACCTACTCGGCTCTCCGCTTCCCAATTTTTAAGTTGCGCACACTTAATTATCCTAAATCTAGTAGATAACCACGTTTTGTAGACCATCGTAGATTGCCGCTTTTCATGTCTGTATTTCAGCAATTTTTTATCCGTATGCCACGGGAAAAGGTTTACGAGACGACACATGTAAGCCTTACGCACTCATTCTCAACAAGAAACACCTACACAAGATGACAGTTGAAAATCGTTTTTCGCTTTCAGACATACAACTACGCAAAAAGACGGAACATGCTTTTTATAAAAGTAAACTGTTAATTATTGTATTATTTTATTGTGATTTATGTGTTGTGCATTTGTTCATTACAAAATAAAAAAGAATAACTTAGAGGCACAATAAAATAGAAAATTCCATACAGAATTTATACGTAGGTATATCCTCTCCACATATATATATATAATTGTATGCAGTAATGTGATATGGAGTAACTGAATGCAGTATTAAGTGAATATTAAATAAAATTTGCATGCAGAGAATTGATTGTGAATGTTTTCTACTCCGATTCAATTCTACATCATCGTTACCTATTTACAGATGCACTTCTTTAAAAAGATAAAAATATGTTTACTTAGAGGTCATGGATTTATAGTCTCCCTTGGCTAGTCTTATTATAATCATTTCACACGCCTTGTTGGATGAGCTTGGATTTACACTTTGATCACCAGTTCATTTCTGTAAAGACTGGGTGCTCACTGTCGAGCAAAGGATAACTTAACCTGACTTTAATTTAGCGCACCTCATTACAACACTCATACGATCATTATCAAAATCAATGAAACTTTATATATATATGTGTGTAAAACAACAACAAATGATTACGCAAAAGAAGAAATACGTGAAATAAATCATATATACATAAACAGCAATTATTCTGACAGTGGTCAGCTCTTGGTACTTAGCTTTGGTCGCGGACGACTGCCTCCGCAAGTCTTTTCCTTCCAGTCAATATTTCATGCTATAGATAACTGTCCACATATATTCCGAAAGTGGTCAGCCTTTCTTACTCAGAGGCAGAGTAGCCTCTTCCTGCATGTGGGGTGTCCCTGGTCCCCCTTTGATGTTTTACCGATTCAGGGAAGCTGGCATGTACTAAAATCTTCGACACAACCGTCACGTTTCGGTGTGCCACGTGTCACTGGTCAAGATTTAAAGCCACCCGCCTTGACCATCCTTTCAGGTCATTTGCAGGGGCGGTGGTAACGTGACCAGTGGACTGTTGGTGGTCCACAAAAACTTAACCAAAGGTAGAAAATATGTTTTCTACAATTTCATACCCAGAAAAAGTTTTCCAGCTGCCTTTATGATTCCTGACGGTTAGTACCGAATCACAGGCTAAGACAAATAAGTAATTAGTCCTATGATGTCCGTTGCAGTGTTTCCTTATGCTCTAACGTGTGTCGGCTGTGTCTCGTATTTCACCGTTGATGGCAATGACTTTGTCTGGGAGGTTAAAAAGGGAGCCAGGCTTGATCTTCAGTACTTCCTGTAAACATGTACAAAGCGTCACAATGAATGTATATATTATCAAATACGACCAGTAACAATTGTAGCTCACTTCCTGATAAAGTGTATGTTAACAACTTAACAAAAAATCTCTCAAGACAATGGCTTGTGAAAATCTGAGTCTAAGCCTCCTGTGGCTCTAGAAACGTAAGAAAGATTAGACTGCGGCTTAATGGTGATCTCTGGTACCATTCTAGTGCATCTCACCTGTAGGTCGTTTGTCTTGATAAACTTTACTCTCCTTAGCACGTGAGCCATTGCAATCTTTATCTGCAGCAGAGCCAGGCGCATACCAATACACAGACGAGGCCCGTACCCGAATGCTAAGAAGGAAATGGGGTTAATGCTGTCTTCCGAAAACCTGCACAACAACGTTTCCACTCCTTAGCATGGACACAATCATTTCCATTACACGACCTGATAGAGCCGACCTATACCCGCATCCCGTGTTGACACTTAGAATGTCAGGTTTAATTTAAGGTATACTTTAAAGACAAAAATGAAACATTTTTGACAGTCACATTAGGGAGCTTTCTTTGACTGTCTAGGGGTCAGCATTATTGAGCTACTTTTCAGAAACTAAATGTGACGACGATTTTGGTTCTCCCCCACGCTCATCTGTGTGTCAGATGCTTCTCTTTACTTGTTTAACATAAAGGTTTCAGCGAATTCTTTACAGCAATCTTTTTTCTTGCCTCAGCAGCTGTATTTTGTGATTTTCCCTTGAGTATGTGTGGAGGTTTTTGTTAAGCTGATTTTTTTCTGTTCTTTGTGCCTTTTGCTTTTAACTGTATTTTTTTCTCTTCTAAATAAACCTGCTGTGCACTCTTTCTCAATGTTACATTAAATTTCAACTGAAAAAACATCTGTTCATTTTATTTGGATACGTGCCTGCAGTAAAACATTAATTAAACTACTAACAAATTACTAAGCACAAAACATCTCATCAGTAGTTCTCTCACCGTTCAGGTATAAACTTGTCAGGTTGAGGGAAGTATTCTGGGTCTTTCATCACATTGGCGATAGGAATCATAACTCCAGCGCCCTTAGGGATTGTAATGCCTTTAACGGTGACTTCTTCTAATGCCACTCTGTTTGTTCTACGAGTTTATTAAAAGGAAGATTTTTAATAAAGACAGTTTCTGTCGTCTTCATCACTGATACGATAGTCAGCATCTTTTCTTAAGGCATCACTATAAGGCAGATAGGATATTCTGTAGTAAATAGTAAAAAAAAAATCACATGGGAGGGGGTGTCTAGAAGCAAAACCACACAGCAAACATTTCATTTATTCTCTGTCTGGGTCTCACTAAAATCACAGCAAAGATACAAAGCGTTCTCACGAGTTGACGGAAGGATACATCCTCAGTGTCTCCTGGATGACACAGTCCAGGTATTTCAACTTCGAAAGACCCTCGTAAGTAGGTATCTCCTGAGGAAGATTAGCAGGGAAACAGAGTATAAGCCTCTTTCGTACCAATCTCAGTAAGACTCTTTGTGCGTGTACCCAAAATACTAGCAGTACATTTGCTATTTATGCTCATTTCTTACATTTTATTTGCTGTCAATTTATATAAGACTTCATTTTACCTGCGCTCTCTCTCTCTCTCTCTCAAATGGCTTCTGTTATCTTCTATTTCCTGCAGCCCCATCCTCATAATAAACGGAGATGATGACAAGTACTGTCGTTATGAAAGTCAGACTAAAACGTTTTTGCTATAAAAATATCATGTAAGAAAAACTCACATCACCAAGTTGTTGGTCGATTTCACGTACAATCCTCTCCTGTACCTCTGGATGCAGCGTCAGTGCATACGCCATGTACTGCAGTGCATTGGCGGTCATTTCGTGTCCAGCGGTCAAGAAAATCATTGCTTGGGCGACAACCTCCACTCCTGATAAAACTGCAAAGAAAACGGTCAGTGTCTTCTTCATGACAATCATTTATCATTGAACTTAGAGAGACTTTAAGAAGATTCTAGATGTGTTTGCAAAATGCGCAAGTCTCTGACACAAGTACAAGTAAATACTGCAATTTACTTAGAGAATACAAACTGCATTTGGATCAAATTGTTTTGCGCAACTGTGGGGTGATTATCTTCAGTACAATATGATTATTATTTTAATCTTGCAAATTTTTTCATCCGACTTTTAATGATTCATGTAATTGTCTGGAAGTCACAAATTTAGTATGCCGCGCCATGTACCAATTTAGCTGAGCTGGTTAAGCCATAAAAAGAAATTAATTTACCATTCATTTGATCTCTTTCTGGACTCTGATTTACCTCGCAGTTCAAGATTAACTGCAGGAAGTCAGGTTTTCTCTGCACAACAAAAAAAATGGAAGCAAGTGTTTTAATGTACACCTTCATGAGAATCTTTGGATAGCTACATTAATATGTGTGTGTAAGAGTGCGTACATGCGTGCGTGCGTGCGTGTATTTTTCTTTGTGGACATGGAAGCATTGCCTTTTTATGCAAACATGTATATGTGAAAAAAGTGTGTGTTCAAACTACATTAACATACATACGTAGGTACACACGTACATAAACATGCACGCTGACATACAAATGACATAGTTGTCCTACACATACATTCATATTTCCTTCCAGTTTTCTTTCTTCTATGATTCGGTGAAGGTTTCTCCCAAATGACTTCCATCCTCTAGGTTGAAAGAAATTCGTAACCAGAAATCTTATAAACGGTGTCAGAAATGGAACAGCCTCTGGAAAAAGTACAATAAATAACAGAAAAGTGACTCATAACACAAACTCACTTTTGATCATAACTCTTATGATTAGTGCCCGTTTATGTGATAAACTCTTATTCTAAAACTCATAGTTTTCGTAATTATTATTTGGTAGAACAAAATTAGAAAAAACACTTATATGGCTTTCATTACGTTATAAATTCGTTTTGTTATTAAGTATTATAAACCTGGAATTGTGTAAGACATTTGTCGTTTTCCTCACTTGCAAGTGAGATAAACAATCCTTTTTGAGTGAAAATTTCTTCCACAAGGCTCGCCGCATCTCTGACGAATGGATCGTTGAGATCTTTCTGAGAATTCACTTCTACACCAAACCCCGTGCCCGCGATCACATCCATAGTGTAGCCCCTAAAGTATCTGGCACAAGAAATTGAAACTGTTTTACTTAGATTAACGTGTTATAAATTGGAACATGCAGAGTAATTAATGACAGAAGTGACTTAGTATCCGGGAACATTCTCTGCTTGTTTAGTAGGATTATCTACCGACGATTAGGTTTTAACAAAGTAAGCTACTAGTTAATGCAGCGTGCAGAATATGTTGGTTAGAAATCTTATTTTCCCAAAGCTAGAGTTTGAAGTACTTTCAAAGTGATGCTAACGTTCAAATTGCTACCAGTCCCTTAAAACAAGATAACTGAGAATCAAAGCCAAATGGACAGAGAAGGAATCCGATATTTTCACAAAAACATGAAATCTCAACTTAAAGGAAGTCGTTAGTTTCACATTTAAAAGTAGATATAAGAAATAATTATCTACTAAAAGGCTATAACCCGACAAAATACTTTTTAACATCAATCTTTTCGCCTTTCCTGACAGCCTTCTCAATGTTTTTTGTGAGCTGGATGCTGCAGCCTTGAATATAATGTTCCATCTGTAAAATGATAATAAACATACAGAGAAAATATAGCATATATTAACTATAAGCATAATATTAAGTATACATTAATATATTAAAGCACACATAAATAATAACATTCAACGTATTCATAAATATATATTAATATATCGAGATATCGCCAAATGAGTAAAGATAGACAGAAAGAAGGGGTACCCAAGTGGATAATTCGCACGAATGTGGATCAGGATATTTTTTAGGTTTGGCAACCTCACAGCTACTCTGCAGGAATCGGTACCTAATTTATCAGGGGAAGTAAGGACGACTGTTGGACAAGACTGGCTCCCTGTTCAACATGCCACTTATTTCTCTAGGCTGTGTGGATCTAACCCTAACTAACACAACAGTTATGAATTCAGCTAGCATTTAAAAATCCTTCATAATAGAATAGCGTTCTTGATTTCATAATTTCAAAATATTGCAAATTTAATTATGTCTTATTAAATTTTAATACATAGTGAAGACAATGAAAAATGATAAATATTTTATCAATTGCATAAACATTAAAAAAATTATTTTAAACGTATACAAGATATAACAATACTGGAGAGTGAGAGATGTACTCTTTATTGGATGATATCACTGTCTTGTTACCCAACGCTGTTAAAACTCAATAAATCAAATGGAAAAAATCAAAATAAAAATTGAAAACACACACCTTAGTAAATACCAAGGGTTCATCAACACCTCAACAAAATCATTATGAACTATCCCCGTCTTTAATGTAAGCGAAATTTCATTGTACAAAATCGCTCCTCTCACTGGCAGCTCTATGCACTGTACACTTACAAGATAATACTACGTGAATAAATCAACAACAATGAAAAGAGCAAACGCTTAATTTGCACCTGCTCACCTGCTTCAACTTTGCCGTGCTAAAGGTAGGTGTGAGTATGTGTCGAATTCTTTTCCATTGTGCGTCTGTAGAGAATGGCAACATCGACCCAACTTCGTCTGGAAAAATCTCACACCTTTCCTAAAAGTGTGAAAAGTCAGAAAAGCAAGATATAGTTACGAAAGAAAAAAAGTTCTGTTGTGCTTCTGTGTCCATGTTTCATTTGAAAATACACTATCCTTCTCAGTGTAAATCAAAATGTAAAAGTAACACGTTTTATTTCATTCGGTCATCAAGTCAATAGTTAACAGATTTGAAATCAAATGATCCTTTAAGTGACGTTATGGGCCTTTAACGGGCTAGAACTTTACAATACTCACAAATCGGTCTGTGAACTGATTGAAATTTTTCACAAGAACTTCCTTTAAAATCTCAAGGTCCGTGGTCAGCAGCATAGGCACACGTCCGGAATAGATGCTAAGATACAGATGGAAATCGCGATAACGAACCTTTAAAATCATCATCATCATCATCATCATCATCATCATCATCATCATCATCATCATCATCATCATCATCAAATCTAGAAAAAAAAGCTGTAGAAGGACAGGATAACTCTTTAGTTGCGAGAATATATGATTGCTGAAGGTAGATGTGCAAGGAATTCGAGAGAACGGCAACAAAGCAAGAATTTCCCAGATAGTTTAACCCTGAAACACAGATTTAAAAATAAGAGGCTAGTAAAAACGGGATTGTAAAACATACCCAAATGTGCGACCATATTTCTTCGACCGCTTCTCAATAAATGTTTCGATTCCCTGGAAAATATTTTGAATCTTCATTTACAAAAAGTTACTTTTTCTAAGGAGGCGCAATCTATTTAAAAACGAGATAAATTTTCGTCGTGTCACATGTCACGTCATGTCACTAAACAAAAATGAAGAATACTCAGATGATGATATATAATTAGAAACCTTTACCTCTCTAGCCAGCTGATAGTGGTTGCCAGTGAAAGGTGAAGGTTTGGGTCCATCCACACCCAGTGACTTCCACACTCCGTAGGGCCAAATCCCGTAGCTGTGACGGACCAGAAATGAAATTGTCAGTGTTTATAAATTCAACTATTCTGTTATTTTAAAACTCGTCTGTGTCTGTGCTCTTATTCTTGTAATTAGTCAAATTAAAGAAAAAGCGTTTCCACTCTCCCATACACAACAAAATGCGGGCAAGCTTCTCTTTCTCTCTCGTCTTTCATTTTCTCTTAGCTACTCTTTCTTATAAAAATTTGAAAAAGATTGAACGTAGTTGTTTCGATACCCACAGATAGAACAAGAAGCCCGCTATCAGGAGCAGCACAAGGGGTATGGGCAGGTCGATGAAGGACCAACCGTCCATCCTAGTCTAAGTCAAGATGTCTTCTGTGTCGGCACAGATTTTTGACGAATATGGCTGAACAGTAAAAGCACTCTTCAAAAGGAAAGACCGTCTCCACCAAACGTTTTGTAGCTCAGCTCAGATTAAGTAAAACATACAATGTGTGCTGTAAGTTTCCGTTCTTGCAGTATGAACGACAAACGCACTTCCAGTACTTAGGGTACTTCGTCTAGACGACAGCAAGTTTTGCAGCGCATTGCAGCAGTCGAAACCCTACGTGTGTTGAATGTTTACCTGGATTTCACAACCACCCCTGAGAGGTAGCTCTCAACTTTCTGCATTGAAAATTGCCTTATCATTCCTCTAGTGTAAATATAAGGGGTTTAAACTTGTCATGCACTTTTGATCGAATAAAGGGGGTTACAAATAGAACGTTTGTATATGATGAATAACTCATTTGCCAGCCATTAAGCGGAGGTAGCGTTTCCATTAAAACAAACAGAGACAGGCCAAACCTCGCATGGGCAGAAATCACAAGCTATCTAGGGTCTCTGTTGGGTGATCATCAAGAGCGGTGAAAATGTCAGGACAAGTTCATCTTAATCCATGTGTGGCGGGCACAGAATAAGCAGAGCAGATGTCCCCGCGGGGGGGCTGCGAGGTCAATGCGCTTCCCGGCAACGGGACTGGGTCCCCAGACATTCACTACAAAAACTAACTGGGAACAGCTAGAGCTGTCGTACCAGTAAGGCACGCCTCCATTATATAGAAAGAAAGAATACTGGGAGCCACTTTACATAGAAGGATAGGGAGCTGACACCTAAGTATGGAAAAGGATGGAGAGAACAGAGCAGTGGATAAGTATCCAGGGGCGGCCTAGGGAATGTGCAAACTTTGCACCTGCATAGGGCCGCCAAATCCCAGGGGCCGCCACGTCAATATATTGAATATAAAACAGACCGAGAAAATAAGGACACAGCTGATGGCAATGTGGTTGGAAAACATTTTTTCTATGCAGTTTTTTTTTTTTGTTAATTAACACTCTGTATTTACTAATGTTGCTAGAGTTGGAGCTGTAAGCTATATGTAGTATTATAACGTTCTGCTGTAATGGCGGGCGAAGGGGTCACCGATACTTTCTCTGCCCAGGGCCGCCACGAGCATAGATTCCGCCCCTGAAGTATCAAATGATAATAACCCATAACTACAAAGGGTTCTTTTGTATAACAATACTTAATGAATTCCACTACAAAATGCTAACAGCTAAACACAAACGTCAAAACACGTGCTTTCAGTGCATCGCTGTGGTCTTCATGCCTGAATGTACCCGATATTTATCTTGATTTCTTAACAGCCACTGTTCTTTCTCAACGTTCAGGGTTAAACATTTTTAATTTATCCTGATCTTATAGGTTATTAAGTATGTCTTCTGATAACTTTTAATGTACTATTGCTGAAAATTAGGTGCTACGCGCAAAAAGCTTGATTCTAAGAAAAGAGGTTCCCAATAAAATACAAGCCTTATTATTATTCTTATTTATTTTGCCACCTTTAAGGCAGGCTTAACACTCTGTATAAAACAACACACGATATTTAAAGAATAACGCTACATAGTGCATAGAATGAAAATCTGGAGCTTAGAAAGTATCAGCAATCTCAAAATAGTTAAGAACGTATGTAAATATATCTCATGTCGTACGTTAATACGTGTCTTATTTGCATGATATTGAGACAGTACACAGTTGTAACTGAAGAACCATGTGGAAGCACTTTTCTTCTTAATATATTAGTTGACTAATTGCAGGAATCGAGCCATATATTGGCAGTTTATTTTCTCTGATATCAAGAGCACACGCTCTATGCTAATAACACTGCACGTATCAAACTACTATCCTCTGAGCTGACTCAAAGCTCTATAGGTACATTATTACATGCACTTTAGAAAAACACCGAACTTAAACCACCCACCTGGCGATAAGATCGTGCACATGCAAACGAGGACTTTGAGACCAAACTGTGCAAGGTGCTTTAGGTACATTTGCCTGCACATTAGGAGCCATCCAGCTCGCGATAAGGTCGTTCACATTGTTACGAATTAAATGCGGTAGCGGTCTGTGTGACGGGTCACTTGGAAGCGACACAATCAAACGAAACATCGCGAATTTGGCAGCAAATTTTCTGAAGAAGAACGCAAGAAAAAAGCCGCGGAGTATGTTGCAAAGCTCAAGAAACAACAGACTATATTTTCCAAACAATCAACCATCCAGGATAGTGCAACGGAGGCTAGTTTCATGGTAGCATATACTATTGCAAAATGCAACAAGCCCTTTTCAGACGGGGAGTTCATAAAAAAGTGCATGGTCGATTGCGCAAGTGTCGTGTGTCCAGAAATCAAGAATACATTTGAAAATATTTCATTATCAAGGCGGACTGTCGTGCGGCGCAGAGAGGTAATCAACGATGAACTCATACAACAGCTGGACACTGCAAGCCGTGATTTTGTGTGGTATTCATTGGCATTAGATGATAGCACAGATAATGAAGACACCACAATCTAGAATCTAGCGGGTGCGTGAGCCGGTGTCTGACGCAAGCCTTGATAACCCAGAATGTTCGGTGCGAGAGAGCGCATGCGTGACGAGTAGGTGCTCGATGTTTCTAGATGTGTTTGTATCGTGTATATAAGCAGTGAGAATGACTGTTTCAAGGAAGGCGAGCGAGAGTCTAGTAGAGAGGTTTTCTGAGGGCGTGTAGCGCCTCTAGTTGAGTCAGGCCTGTGTAGCCTTAGTTTGAGTGGGCGTGTGTTGCCCTTAGCCAGCGTGTATTGCTGTGGTCAGTTGTTGTGTCGGGCGCGTGTGTCGCCGTTAGAATAGCAGGAGTCGCTGCTAGGATATTGTCAGAGTAAGCTATTGGAATTGTGTTGCCGGCGTGTGTTGCCGAGTTTGATAGAGTGAAACTCGCTGTACGAACTGGGGAATAAAGTATTTTTAGTGAAAATATCTTGACTGCAAAGACTCTGTTTTGGAGAGGCTGGCACCGCAGATTAAGGACCCATAACGAGCCATTGACGCACGGGACTTACGCTACGTCGTGCAATTAAAGTACGGACATTTCAGCATCCAACGTTCCACAACGTTTCATCCGTAACACACATGTAAACAAACACGATGGCATACGTGTCATCATAGGTCGCTGTGTGACATTTGTCAAGAGCGATTGAAATGTCAAGACTAAGTCACATTAACTGTGCGATGGAATGATGTTGAGTTTATTATTAGTAGTAGAAGTAAAAAATATACGTAACGTGCATTTTTAGAGACGAACTTAATGAGCTGATACAAATACAAATGAATTGACCCTCAATTATGCCGCAAAAAAATACAAACATCAGCAAACGACTGAAAGAAGACTTCATTTGGATGACAAGCCTTAGGATGTCTTAAAGCTCGACAGCGCCTTTTCTCTGGATGCTGGTCTCTCTCAGTTTCCCGGGGACGTCTTAAACTTTGAAAAGTCTCATACAGAGAGTGTGCTGTCCTTCTCGTTTATTTTGCAGCAGTTTACTAGTGAAGGACAAGAGCAGCTCGAATTATATTGTATACACCTGTATACACCTGCTCCTAAATTATTGGGATAGACCAAAGTGACCGTCACAGGCTGTGTAACAGGCAGGCATTTTGGAGAGTGTCACTAATACTAGTGATGATAGGCAGGTCCTGTCGGGGGAGGTCTGTCAACCGTTGAGCTGCCGATGTTGTGTAGTTGCATGCAGGATCAAAAGATTGACTCTATCATTCGTTATCGTGGCCGTGTGACGTTTGAACGCCTCTGTGTGCGAATGAATGCACACCATATGCGAGGTAAACGATGATTGTTATAGGGTCAGACGGTGAAGCGGGTGTAAATGTGTTGTAGCATTGTTGATTGTTGTTGTTGTGTTGTTCTAATCCTTGCTTTCATATACAGCAGGTAGGAATTTACCTCTGGGATAAATTGTGTCGTTTTTTAAATTATCTTACGTCAAAGCTTTCTGATACGATGTTTTCTAGAGAATTCTAGGGTCGTTCACACTCTGTCCCCCTTCCATCTCGTGCGTGCACTTCTGGGGCGAGTTGGATGTTGTAGGCGCTGGTTATGTCTCGAGTGTGGTTCCAGTCCAGATATGATGTATGTTTTGTGCAGAAATGTTTTCTACCATTTCAATGTTTTCAAAACGTGGACTAACTCTGTGTAGTGATGTCAGCGATTTTGACGCACATTTGAGGTTTTGTACAAGTGACTATCCTGATGTCAAATATGAAACAGATTTTTTTTCTGTGATAAGCAGAACACCTCCCTATCTCCACAACAAATGTCCTTCACTCAGAATGTTGATCTCCTATTTGGACTTGAAATGTTTAGTACTTAAAATCATTGTTTTCTTCTCAATTTTTATTTTTTTAATTTCCTGAATGGATACTTCTTTGTTGTTGATGCTTATTGATGTCATGATATTATAGTATTACCATTCAGCTCAGCGCGTTAGCGATGAAATTAACAATAAGTGACGTCACACATAGCAACAAGGAGCGAGCGACTTCAGCAGTCGGTGTGAAGACTTTGCTAGAAAATTTTCGAAATCAGCATTAATTAGGAGAACTTTTCAACTAAAGAGTCACTATGTAGTTATACCTATCGGGACATCATTTTCCACTCGTTTCTCGTTCTTCCTCCTTACAAATCTTACCATAAAAATCATGCTGTGAAAACCGATCATACTTAGCTTGACAGATCACATTTCTCTGCATCGCTAAACGTGCACTGCCTGTACTTCCAGCAAAACACTCTCGTTGAGTGCATTCATTTCATTCAGAACATGCCATTCATGTGTCTCTCAGGCAGCTGTAAGAGTGCTTGTCAGTGAACACTCACAGGTCGCAAGATGGGATTGGAAAGGGATTTATCTTGGGTCGTAATAAGTGACGCTTGAGAGCGGTGAAAATGTCAACGCCAGATCGCTTGAGCCCATTGAGAATGATGGAGAGTATCTACAGTACAGGCAGTCCCCGATTAAAGAGCGTCCGAGTTACTGACATCCGTACTTACGATAGACCCTGGACGCGTTGTTGTTCAACTTTCTAAGGCTACCATGCAGTCATTTCATGTCATATAAACTAATATAAAACATTAAAAGATTGACACATAACTCCTCAGTACTGAAATAAAAAAAACTAAAGCAATTCAAGATAACAAACAATATCCAGCGTTGACAGTTTATTACAAATTCAAAATACAGTGGTAAGGTATTTCAAATGCTGAGACGGTATCGCCCTACGACTACCAATATGGCGGCTTCTCAGCTGTCAGCAGATTTAACAAGGTTCTGTCCCTTGGATTTAAATGACTTGGAAGAGAGGAAACATTTTTACATTTACCTTGCCCCTCACTATAAAAGATGCAAGTAACAACCTAACAATCCTTACAAATCTGCAGCGAGCAACTATAAGCACCAGGGATCAAGTGGGTTGCATTTTTTATACAAATGATACGGTAAAGCTCAATGCAAAATATTGTTGTTCTAAAACATAGATGAAACGTCCTTGTTTGTTTTCAAATTACGCTCTACAAACATAACCAGCGATTTAAAGAGGTCAAATCTGTGGTCACGTGTATAAATACATGTAAGTAAGCTTACTTAGACATGGTTCCAGCTCTGTCTGTGTGATCTTCACAACGTAACCGTACCCCGACCTCTGTGTTGTTGACTTTTGTCTGTGCTTGGTGATGTTTGTAGGCGTATATCATGAGGACGGTTGGTTTACCCAGATTTGGTAAACAGTAGTAAATCTGACACAAATGTTAGAAAAAATATTTGTTCCCCACTAATCCGTTAAGGAAGGAGAAACAGAACAAACGGCATTAAAGAACATTTGAATCCGCGTAATTTTGGAAGGACAAAGTCTTCTAAGTAGTGGTCACAGTGGAAGATGACGGAGGGACACTTGAGTGTGGTGTTCAGAACACAGAGAAGACCTGATGAAAACGACCACAGCCACTCACTGGGCTCGCATGGAGACAACATCCCTGGCAGACAAGATGCCGAAAAGCTATCAAAGTCAAAGTACTATGCTTCCGAGGTCGTATTATTAATGCGCGCAACAATGAGAAATCAAGTACAGCTCACGAAGAAGTTTGACATGTTCAGTTTTACGCGTATTGAAAATATTGTCACTTAAAAAAAATAATTTGCAACTCTCAAGTTTGGTTACAATTTCCGCTGCTGTTTAATTCTCTCAACAGATATTGTGGTTTAATGGCAAAACGCTCTGGAATAATTTTCGTATTGTGTTTAATGTAGACACAGTGAAGGTCGATTAAATTGCAGTTAAGTGCGGTGTGAAAGAACAACAATGGTGCAATAGTAACCTCTTGCAAAACTGTATAAAGTAAATAATTCCAAGTAACATTTAATGATTTAAACATCCTGAAATTAAGATAAGAGGTTGCAAAAAGAGACCAGGTAAAGTGTGAATGTCTGTTTCTTTAAGTTACAAAGCGTGTATCTTCAAGCTGTACTTCCCATAAACTCTGCTTATTTGTTCAAGTTAAGGTGGTTTAATTTTATTCTGTTTGCGTGGTTGCCTTCATATATCTCCGAATGCTGACTTTCAGTCCAAAACTGCTGACTTTCGTAATACGGCTTTCACCATCAGAGGCTTCTCGGTTGGACTGAGAAGAGTTCCGCTCTTGAAGTTGAGAGTGTCCTGGAGACAGATAAGACAACTTTCACTTAGATTATAGAGAAGACGATGCAATATATCTAGAGGAAGTGTCGTCTTCGATGAAAATAATAGGAAAGTTTCAATGTAGGAAGGAGGGCACATGAACTAACCGGAAGGTCGTCCGTCTTGACAAACTGAACTTTCCGCAGCACGTTGACCATGGCCATCTTGACTTCCAGCAGAGCCAGACGCATCCCGATGCACATACGAGGGCCGTACCCAAAAGGGAGGAAGGAGATGGGGTTCATGTTGGCTTTATTTTCGTTCAAAAACCTGTGCAGCGTGTTATATTCAAGTTAACAATTTTATTTGACTTACGAAGTGTCAATCATGAAAAAGTGACAAAATACAACACAGGGTATATTCCCTCATGATGTTTGCCTCTTATTAAACAAAAATTAGTTTTTAGCGCCTTGTCTACCAAGCTATATGGAAAGTCTACAAAACTGACATGTTTACAGTAGAAACTGGATTTTGCATCTGACAACCGTTGAGCGATAAAGAATGTTTTCACAGGTCTATGCTGCAGCGGTTTAAAAAAATTACATTGGTATTCTTTTGTATAAGTGTTCAATACTACACCAATATATTTTGCCGTACTTAAAAAGGTTATTTCAATTTTTATGTGTTTTGTAATTCATTTAAGTTTCAAAATTTTGAGATAATGTTAATAATGACACATGCGTTTCACACACCTGCTATATTAAATAGGGGCTTTCAGACGATGTTTGCGAATAAACACTTCTGTGTCTTTGTACAAACAAAACTCTTATCATGCGAATTTTTGAATGCACATATCATTCAGCAAGGGAAGTTAGTATAATAGTAACGTAGTCTAAACTGGCCAGGCTGACATCATGACTTAAGAAATGAAGTTTAACACTTACTATTCAAAATTTGTTTTCTTTAAGTCTCTTACCGTTCAGGAATAAACTTGTCAGGCTCGGGAAAGTATTCAGGATCATGCAATACCTGGCTTATAGGAATGATAACCCCTCCCCCTGCGGGGATTGTTAACCCCTTGATGGTAACGGTCTCAGACGTCAGTCGATTGATTCTGGAATCAAATGTGAATTTTTAAGTGAAATTAAATCTGTGATTCCCAACACAACCGCTAGACAGGGAAAACAGTAAGGAATAAAGTGATAGAAATATATAAATCCAACTTGAACTTTTATCTATAACCAGTCTTACATGCTTTGTGAGAGATGTTAGACACAGAAGGAGCTGAAAACCTCTTGGAAGATAAGTCCTCCTTACTCGTGAAGCATATTCTTTGATGATAAGAGGTTTTAAAGTACTTATAGTATACTGCATCTTTGACACTTAGAATGATGCATGTAATTACTTTTATCTCCTGCTGAACAGAACAGAAAACAATAGACTTTACGCGTTCACTGGCGGAAACATCCTGAGTGTTTCGCGTATAGCGGCATCTAAGTATTTCAACTTCGCCACTTTGTCATATGACGGGTCTTTCTGCAACAGAACAGATTATTTCGAGTAAGATTATACAAACTAAATTTAAACATGCCCATTCGACAGATGGATTTTTCTCAGCAAACGTTGCAAACTAAGTATTAATTTTCTTCCTTAAAAGTATATTTTATAAAATGAAGTCTGAACATGTTTTGGAGAGCAAGTTAAGTGGGTTTCTTCCTTTGTTTGTTTGTTGTCTGTCTGTTTGCTGTGTTTTTTCACATTTCAAATAGCCAAAGGACAAAGAAATAGTAATAAGTAACAATTTTTCGAAGTATGTTTTTAGTAAAATATATTTTCGATCGACCTTCTTGCAGTATTAGAGGAAAATTGTTGAATACACCAAAAATGTTCAATTTCATATGTTGACGGGAAACATTTGTTCTCCTGACGATAAATAAAGTATACTTTTCCCAACACGTATGTAGACATGTACTATATGCGAGAAGTAACAAATTAAATTTAAAAAATGCAAAGTAGGTTACCGGATAGCTTCTCTACGAACAACCAATTAACTCAAACTATTTCCTTTTAATTGGAGAAAAATAATGTTAACTGTCTGAGATGCACACATCATTAATTGCTGTCTCAATCTCTTGAAGGATCTTCTGCTGAATGTCTGGGTGGCGAGCAAGACAGTAAGCCATGAACTGCATTGTGGAGGCTGTGGTTTCATAGCCAGCGATTAAGAAGATGAAGGCCTGCCCCAGGATTTCAAACCTAGACATAGCTGCAAAACAGTCCAGTCTGCGCTCAGATATCACAATAAAAAAAGACCAAGACAGATCACTGTCGAGTTGTGAGTGTTACAAGAACCTTCACAAGCACATGTCAGCTATTGCAGGGTCTGTGTATTATGTCTGAATATTGGTTAACCTTAACTGTTTTCCTTGCTGGAAGATAGCCAGATGTAACAGAGACTTCCTTTATTGAAATGGTAATGAAAATTCGTTACTATGAGGTATGGTAACGAAGTTAGTTACTATGAACTGTAAGTACTATTATCAGTTTTTGCAGTTTACCACAATTCGAAAAGCTGTTAAATAAGTATTTTAATCAGAGAAACCTTACAATTTTCTTCCACGTGTGGCTGCTTGTCATCAACTGATCTTTCGTAGGTGAGAATCATTTGGAGAAAGTCTGCTTGTTTCTGTACAGAGCACGGAGCACAGTGAAATACACACATAACAATGAGAAATATGGCACGTAGTCTGGTTGAACAATAACAAACAGGGGGAGCACACTCAAGAAATGTGATGATGCATTGTACAAGGTTATCGTTTTTACCAGCATTAGCATCATCAACATCCGATTTTTTAATAAATAATTTCACAAAGGAGTCAATAGCTACCTTTTTGAACCACAATATTTTTATAGACCAATATATGTCAGGCAGATTTAAGTAAATAACTTTACTTCAAGCCGTTGAAAGTAAACTCACCTTGGGACAATAGCTACGTTAGCTATGAAGGTACTTTCATCTACTTTTTGTACCTGCTTTTAAGCATGTGGGTTATTGACTGCGTTTTATGCATACGTACATTTGTTTGCTTGCGTGTTTTTACATGTTTGCTTAAGGCCAACCACTTGTAATAAAAGTGCGTGTTTGTATTAGTCCCAACAAACCTGTTCGCTCCTCGTCTTTTTCCTCGACTCGATGATGCCCTCAATATTACTCAGAAGAGAATGAATTGCCGTTATCTTCAAGACGTAGGTTCTGAGTAATTTCAGAACAGGTGTGAGAAATGGAAATAATACTGGAACGTAAAACAGTTTCTATTTTAGTGCGTACAACACGCGTTTGCAGCTTAAATTTTATCGACGTTTTTATCGAACGTATCTTCACATTATTAGGATTTGACTAAATTAACGGTTCTTGGTTTATTCACAGATGAATAAACAGATAAATAAAATCTACATATTTTAAGATGGTGCAGTGTGTGTGTGTGTGTGTCCCCCTTTCTTCTCAAAAAAGTTTATCGTATTCTTTTCAAATAGAAAATGTATTCCCATTTATCTCTTACTCATTCATTTATAACTTTATTTTCTCATTTTTTTCTATTCAAACGCTTTGTAAAACTAACTTCGAATCACGAGAAATGGTGTTCCTGTATTTGTACTCTCCAAAACACCTTTGGCATCTCTCACGAAGGGTTCATCGAAGTCTTTTTGCGAGTTTACTTCTATTCCAAAAGCTGTCCTCGCTATTACGTCCATAGTGAAAGCGCCGAACATTCTGAAAACCGATACGGGAAAAACATATTTTGTAGTAATTTTTGTTTAAGCAGAATAGAGCAGTACGTTTGGATCATACCATTTCCAGATGTAAGTCACACATGTGTGTTGTGTCGTTATGTTTTCTAAGAATGATATCTTTACACAGGCAAGCACACTCATACACAAACACACAAGATTGATTGATTGATTGATTGATTAAAAAAATGCTTACTTCTTTACATCGATCATCTCATCTTTCGCTATCATCTCTTCAAAGTTGGCGACAAGATCAGTGGAGCACCTGTTGATCCACGGCTCGAACTGTCAAAATATGCACACAGAGTTGTAAATTTCAACCCTTTTTCCTTGTTTTTTCCGACAGATCTCAAGCCTTAGTTACTTGGTCATGAACACATTCATGGTTCTTTTACATGAAGTAAAAGTTTCCAGTGCACTTCTTTTTAACTTACCTAATGCTACACAATGTATCCTTGAGATGCTATTAAATTGCTTGTGGGAAAGAGGTCCAGAAAATTAACTTGAAAATAGGTGTCTGGATGTCTTACTTAAGAAAGAAAGAAAGAAAGAAAGAAAGAAAGAAAGAAAGAAAGAAAGAAAGAAAGAAAGAAAGAAAGAAGAGCATACGACTGTCATTTCTAGTACACACAAAGAAGATAAGCACCAAGGTTGCATCAAAGAATAGTCCAAACATTTATGAAGCAGAAGTTTGCTGGGCACAAAAAACACCAAGGATATCAGTTGGCGACTTTTACGCACAGATGAACTTTTTTTCATCATTCAGTTGCAGTCTTATATAAAGGAATCAATCTTATTCACTAAGCATTCACTTGTTAGTTGACAGAAACATCTGTCTTTCTGTATCTAAAAGCGATTTAAACTGACAGACCAAAAAGGTGTCACGCGGCTACCTGTCGCAGTTTGCCAGTAGTGAAGGCTGACGTAAGAAGTGTGCGAATCCTCCTCCACTGCGCTCCCTTGGCGTTAAACAAGTGCACACGGTTGACCTCCGCATTTATATCGCTTAAGACCTGAAAACAAGCTCATTTGTGACTGAATGATGTCAGTGTTTTTGCTTTTCATTTTATTTTTATTTTTTCAATAAAGAAAACAGCTCTAAAATTGAAGCTTCTTAAAAACATTATTTGTTTAAAGGTACAGTGAAGTGAAAAAAATGTTGTTATAATGATTAGTTAAATCTTAGTGCAAGGTGCTATTCCCTTAAATCTTAGTCAACATCCCTTCCTTCCGTTCTCGAGATACATGACTACTAAAATCACAGAATGAGGTCAACAACACAGACGTCAGGACTGCACAAGAATTTTGCTGAGAAAAAAGGGGACCATTTGTGCTGCTTGCACTGTCTGCAAACATGACATCACGACTTTGCCATTTCTCTATGTATAATGATGTTTGTATTCGTGAATCTTGAGAACGAAGGAAAGATCATTATCCGAATGTATCTTGCTTTAAAGTCACTAGAAAAATGCTTGAAAATGACTCACAAATCTGTCTGTAAACTTGCTGAAATTTTTCACAAGTACTTCTTTCAGAATATCAAGGTCGCTGGTTACAAGTAGAGGCTGACGTCCTGAGTAAATTCTACAGTCCAAACAACAGGTCGTGATAACTTTCAGGAAAATCAGTTTATATCAAAATCTATAAAAAAAAATTCTCGACATCATTTGTACTTCGACTATGATGGATAGTTTTGCAAAAATTTCGTCAAAAGCTATTATGCATCCAACATTGCAGATTTTATTTTGTATTTAAAGTTCTGTTGGATGATATCAGGATTGATATTTTCTGTTCAGCTCATTTGTTTTTTCTCTTTCTTTGGTGAATGAATTAAAAAAATTATAAAGAAAAAATCTAAGCAAACATTGAACATAGCGAGCACTTTCTTTACCATAGTCTTGTTATAAGCCTTAATAAAATAATGGTGATGATCAAGCATCGCATTGACAGTCTCTAATTCTAATGAACGGTTTTTCTCATCCCTTGTTGGTCCCTCTACAGCTGTTTTTACTTCCACAATTATTTCTTGATGAACCTGATCATCGTGTAATGTCCATAATTCTTCAAAAGTGTGTTATTTTTCTTATTTGAAGAAATAACTGTGTACGATACCCGAATGTGCGGCCGTATCTCTGAGACCATTTTTTGAAGCAAGTTTGGTTGCCCTGCAAATATTTTAACAAATAATTATTTAGTCAGTCAAAGAATAATTAGCGGGTAAAACTGCTATAAACTTTTCCTATTATTGATTATACATAATTATAAATAACAGAAAAAAGCTTTAAAAGTTTTAAAACACACTTTTATTATAAATTTACTAAAAAAAAGGAAAATAATTTTTCCTTTAGGTTTCGGGATTTTCTGTAATGGATATAATTAAATTTATGAACGTTTGAGGGGCGCTCTAGGAACTTGGTACACTCTGGTGCCCCTGATCACTCTTTTATACTTTTAGTTATATTTATTATAGATAATCCCTAAACCTAAAGAAAAATTATTTTCCCCTTTTGAGTACATTTCAAATAAAAGTGTGTTCAAACTTTTTTGTTCATTTTACGTTAAGCATTTAATACTTTTGAATTTTTTTATCGATTTTATTTGTTTTACTTTGTGAATGTATTCCCTTCTTTAAATCTCTCGATGACTCTAGAACTATACCGATGGGAGCACTAGTTCCTGGCAGGGTCCTCCATGTCAGACAGATCAAGGGGTAGAAATCAGATTACGAATGGTACACCGTTGCCCATGTTACAGGGGATTGGGCTATGGATTAACAATTCATTGGTGTTAAAATATACAGTTACGGAAACTGAAACTAAAGACAGCCCATCAAACGGTGACAGTGGAGAGGCTGACCAGGTAGCTGGAGTTATGATGGCTGGGTACCAAAGCCGACCGACATTCCTAGCCTGATAGTCGACCTGCTCTCACCCAAAAAAGTAATTACCATTGGTTTCTTGAATGTGAGAACACCAAACCAAATAGGAAAATTAGCCCTCCAAAAATGCATCTATACCGATCTTCTTGGAATTACAGAAGCACTTGGACAGGCCAATGAAAGAGAACTCTTGCAAATAGTGACACTATTGTGAGTTCTGGAGGAACGATGACTGACACAGAGAAGGGGTTGCACTGATTATCTCAAAACAACGCAAGAACTCCCTATTAGAATGAAAGCCAATCAGCAAACGCCTGCTGTATACCAGGTTTAATTCCAGACTCATCAAGTTTTCCATCCTGACCTGCCATGCACCCACAGATGAGGCAGAGGAAGAGGATAAAAAAGATTTCTACAACAGCTTCCGAGCATCAATGGAAAACAGGATGTACAGGGAGGCTGCAAGGGTAGAGTAGCATCAAGAATGAAGGAAGAAAAATTACCATGGAAAAGGAAAATATAGGGTATGGCAAAAGATTGTGTGATTTTTTAAGAAAACGATCTTGTCATTGGAGGAACAATTTTTTTTCACCTAAACAGATCCACAAAGTGACTTGAAAGTCACCTGTTGGCAGAATAGAGACTCAGATAGACCACATTGTCATTAATGGCAAAAGGAGGCACACATCAAAACGTCAAAGTCGAGAGGGGGGTCACACATAGGTAGTGATCATATCTTGTTTATCGGCAAGCTTGCTCTGAAGCTCAGGAAAACTGATTACAAAATTTCAATTGGACAGACAGACACAGACATACAAAGAAACTGTCTCGCTGGTCATCTACATTTGAAAGAATGCGTTTGGTAGAACTGAAAAACTTGCAAGAGACCCGCTAATTATGTTACAAGGATTGAACGGTGAGGCAGATGTGATAGGTCACTTAAAACACTCTGGAGTAGTAGTGTAGTTCAATGCATTTTAATCTATCTTTATAGTCACGGTAGATACTCTAGTGGAGAAGGTTACTTAAAAATTGTACCTCTCTATTTATTTCTCGCTGATTGCCAAAGAAAATCTCAGGCTTCGGTCCATCAATACCCAAGGACTTCCACAGTCCAAATGGCCATGTCCCGTAGCTAGAAAGACAAATACGAACCAAACACATTAGACTCGTTTCTTTTTCCCTGAGGTCAGAAATTTGCCTACAGGTAAAACGTACCAAGCGATGTCTTGTGGTCCAATATAGTTAGTTATCCAAGTTGTGTCTGTTCTTCTAGCTTTTAACGATTATATTACATAAACAAGGGCATTGGAAGGTCCTTGCGCAACTCTAAACCGTTATCTCTTGAATGATTGAGGAATTGTGACAGTGAGAATCAGGCGTCGTGGGTAGTATCTCGTCAAACCTCTCTGGAGGTGATTCCTTCTTAGAGGACAACCATCTGGGATTTTTTTTACCGGGTACTCTTCTATCCTCGACCCCATGTGTGTGTGTGTGTGTGTGTGTGTGTGTGTGTGTGTGTGTGTGTGTGTGTGTGTGTGTGTGTGTGTGTGTGTGTGTAAAATCGCCTGGTTTCTGACATATATCGTTGTATAAATATTCGCTGTTGCTGTTATCTTTCTTTTCTTCAGGCGATACAACTTCGCTAAAGAAAATGTATTACGACGGAATTCCTTTAAGTTTAAAATACATTTACTCTTGCCGTTGTTATATCGTATCCGTTTTATGTGGATGTGTGTGCTTGGTTGTTGATGATTTGTTCTATATAATTTATATAAAACGCTATGAGCACATCTTTAGAAAGGCATTATATAAATCATTATTATTATTATTATCTCAACGTGTTTAACATTATGAAAACTGAATACAATTGTAAAAATAAAAAATGTCTAAAATGCATTGTTTTAGAAACCTAAAAATGAATACTCTTAAAAACTGTTATAGGAATCTAAAAATTGAATTCTTTAGAGCACTATTTTTCCAGACACTTTACAGAGAAATTCTTTAAAATGACTTTTTAAGTTTAAAGGAAAATTTTGGAAATCATGTTTTTCTTAAAATCAATCTGTCAAACAAAATTGTTTTATGAATAATAAAAGCTTTCGTCGATACGTACACATAGAGCAGAAAGCACAGTATGACTAGCAGTAGAATATAAAGCGGGAAGTCTGTTCCAAACAGCAGTTCCATCTTGTGTCATGTCAGCTCCGCCTTCTCTCTATTGTCACAATGACATCGAACGCTGGCAACGGGTCTTCTTATGTCTGTCGCAATTGTCCCAGCTTGTCGCGAAGACATCTGGGAAGGGTGGTGCGAAGCGTTCGACAAGGGTGGATGGCAGATGCAAAGTTCAAAACATTAATGCTGCTCATGCTGTCTCCAACCCTTTGCCCTGAAATTTAATGTACGATTTCGTTTATGCATGTTGACATGTTAACCCTGACGAATTGAGATGAGCTTCTTGACTGGTCCCTCTTGTGTTTAGATAGTGTTCGTAAATATAGGTTACATGAAGCACTTTTATATGCACGAGAGACTGGTAACCCCTTGAAAACATGTGATGTCTTTCATTCAAAGTACACCGAAAACATGCATGTTTCCTGACAAAAAAAGAGAGGCAAGACAATGCGAATGATTGCATTAAGGAAATATTTACATGGGAAACACCCCTCTTCAGTTGAACATTTTTTGTCCTTGACGACTTTCTTAACAGTTGAAATCTAGACACGTATTACACACAAGTAACACCCCTACCACTCAGCTACTATTTTAAAATTTTACTTTCACCAGTACAGTTACATATTGGGTATCAACAACAAAAAAACAGGTAGTTTAAACCCAGGAACGTCTATCTTCATAGAAGTCAACGAATTTTTAGCACAAGTAGCTGGCTGCAAGTCTTAGTTCTTTTTACAGGCGATGTTGTCTACAGCATCGAGGGCTCAATGTAGAGAAAGGATCTTTATATGCATTATCATGTGAGGATAATGCGAGAGTAATAAGTATGATTAGGGATGAAACGAATTTATGTTATGCATTTTCCAAACAGACAAGGGCGTAACAGACCAAGGACTAGCGCATTTGCCTCGAGCGGTCGGGTAAAGAGGAAAGAGGAGTGCTGAGCATTGCTCAAGATCTCTCACAATTACACTGACCCATCTTTGAACCCCGCAAGACTAATACTCAAGTCCCGAAAGCGGATATTTATACAAAATACGCTTGTACGTTCTCTCCCTGTATGTTCTCTTGGGCATTCATAGTCTTTTGAGAGCAGACGATTGGCCTATGTTCTTCTGAGCCTTCTTCTGTGAACATATTTCCCAGATGAATTGTTGTCCCATAAAACTCGTGCATGCGCTCGCGCAGTTAAAAATGTTGCGAAAGCAGATATCAAATAGGAGAACTTTCCAAACAAAGAGCCACTGTAAAGGTTTAACATATCGGGATGTCATTTTTCACTTGTTTCTTATTTTTTGTCCTTAAATTCTTAATATAAAAATCATGCACGTAATGCTGTTCAAAAACCGATCATGCTTTTTCGGCTTGATCGATCATATTTCTTTGCATTGCTACACGTACACTGCCTGCACTCCCATCAAGACACGCTCTTTGAGTGCTTTCAGTTCATTCAGAACATGGGATTCCAGGCAACTGTAAAAGTGCTTGGTAGTGAACACTCACAGGTCCCAAAAAGATGAGAAAGGATTGCAGAGTGACGCTGGTCGAGAGCAGTGAAAATGTCAAGGCCACGTCGCCTGAACCGATTTACGGAGAGCATCTAAAGTACAGGCAGTACCCGGTTACCGAACGTTCGAGTGACAGACATCCGTACTTACCAACGAGATGCCACATGACTTTTCATGTCCGGGTTAACGACAGACATGTCATAGAGCTTGTTGCGATGTTATTATTGTGTTAAAGCTTTTGTGATATTTATGTGCTTTTCAAACAAGGTTTATGTCCATAGAAAAGTATTAATGTATGAATAATACTGAAGAAGAACTGCAGTAATGCATACCGACTTACAAGATAAACTTAAAAATACCAGCAGCACGTTCGTAACCCAGAGTCTGTACAATTTTTGGAAAGGCCGTGTTTGCTCTTCTTTTATAGCGACAGAGGTGACGTCTTGGGAAATACCATCTGATCCTACACGAAGTTTAACAAAAGCATATAACTCGTTTGGCAATGATGTAAAACAGATATTGTATGCACCGTGTACTTAAAAGATGACAAAGGCCGGGAAGACAGAGGAGCTGGTAGAAAGGTAGGCGACCGGACAAGCAATCAGACGCACATACATGCCGCTGAATACCTTGAAATGCAGATATGCACACAGGTGGGAGGGTTAAAGGAGATATGGATGAATGGATGGATTGGTATGTTCCTAAACCACTGATGTAAACCTAATGAATAGACCTTGCGCGCGCTGTTCTTCAACTTATTAAGGCCACCACGAAGTCATCTTATATAAACCAGCACAAAACATGAACAAATTGGCACCTAACTTCTCAGTACTGAAATATAAGAACTAAAGCAGTTCAAGGAAAAAACAAACATCTAACGTTGACAATTTATGAATTCAATAAAATTCAAAAATACACTCAAAGTGGTGAGACAATATCACCTTCCAACTAAAAATTTCGCGGTTTGCTACCTTTCAGCGGATTCAGCCAGGGTTTGCCTATGGGATTTAACTGACTCGAAAGAAAGGAAACAAATTTTTTTTTTCATCCCCTTCACCCTCACGATACAAAAATTCAAGTAAAATAACAATACATTAAAATCTGCAGTATCTATAAGCAACGAGGATTTGGTGGGATGCAATGTTTTTTGTAACTAATGACTCGGTAAAGCTAAGTCCAAGATGCTGTTTTCTCAAAAGAAGATTAAAATAAAAATTCTAAAGCTGGTCATGCTATCTCCAGGCTTTCGCCTTAAAATGTGATGTGCGGATGGATGTATGGGTGTTGACAGGTAAGCCGTGACAAATTCGTGTCGGGTCAGATGAACTTTTGTACTGGTGGTACCTTCTAGTCGGCTTACTGGATGATGCTCGCAAATGCGGGTTACATGAAGGATTTTTATTTAAGCGAGTAAAGACTGATAACCGCTTTAAAATAAGTGTTGTTTTTCAACGTGCATCAAACGCATCTATATGTGGGAGTTTTTTAACAAAGAAGAGAGGAAGCAAAAACGTGTAGTCAATGATTAAATCACCAGGCGATTAATTGAACAAGGAAATAATTATATGGGAAACACCACTCGTTACAAAGACTTTTATAATGTACAAACAGTTGCTGACCGACGTCATCAGTCCTCCTTGCATAGACCTGTACAGGTCCCCTTAAGTCTCAAGGATAACAGTGAATGTCAGTACCAGATCACGTGACCAGTCTTCGTTGCAGGCCTGTGCTGATAACAATGTCGTACTTGAAGTCCACTTACAAGACGGTCAAGGCGATAGCTTAACCTCCATAGAACCCCGTGTAATTGAAACTCTACCGTCAATGTTTCTTGTGCTTTCGTATCGTTTCTATATTTTGTGCGCCTCTTTGCATGCAGTTTCGCCACTAAGCACGTACAAATGTCTGCTTGCATATATATGTGTGCGTTTGTCTGCGTGCATGTGAGTTTATGTGTACGTGTGGCGAAGTGTATGTGTCTGTGATCTAGTGTCTACGTTTATCTCTGTATTTGTGCTCGCTTGTACTTCTTTGCGCTTTTGGATGTTTGCTTCTTTGCGTGCGTGGGTATATGTCATTTCTGCGCTTTTGCTTTTTCTGCTTCAAATATTTTAAACTATACATTCATTCTCTATGAAAGAACACCTAAACAAAGCAATATTAATAGGTGCACCAACAGTCGGTGTGTGTCCTATTTATTGAAGTTTTTTATAAAGCCGTTTGTCTCTGAGCATCGTAAAGTTTTAGATTAAAATTTTAAAAATGCTTTTGATTACATCTTTACTGTACCAGTGAATAAGTAATCCATAAAATAACATAAACGCTATCATATTGTTTCATTCACATGCTTGACATGGACCCTATAGTCTTATTAGATACCAATACCACAGGAGTGTAATGAAAGGTTTGTTTTTCAAGAATTTGCATTGACAAACATCTCAACTCTGTCTCTAGATTAGTCTCAGCCAGCCATATTTTCGTTGGTCTTGTTTCGTCAGTTTCTATCAACATGCCATAGGCTTACTCATGCGTGCGTGTGTTTTCCTTTTTGCTTACCAGAAGAAGGAGATGGACAATTTTCGTTTCCATATTGTGTCCCCAACTTCGAGTGGAATCATCGCGAAAAAACAATGATTACTTGACGCCACCAAGAGACAGCACCAGCAATGGTGCTAGAACCTTTTCATTTCAAGATTATGACCACATTAACATACAATCGAATGGAACGCTGCTTTATTCTCACCAAGGAAACAAAAGCTCACCATGCTCATATGTGAGTACAGATACGCTGTATCACAACAAAATAACAAAAATCGTTTAAGAGATATGGAGGAGAATATTTGATTACTCTAATTCCTTTGTTACATTACTGAGTTGCCTAATTATTTTGTACATGTAATTATTTTGTAGAGTGATAACTATTATCTGTAATTTCGAGGTCGAGAAGACTGACGACGGACAGTAAGGTCGTGGGAGGGTATGTTGGGGTGGGTGGGGACTGGAGGCTAACGGAAGAAGGTTCTTGACTTATGGTTAAGCAAAATTTACACGGGATTAATTAAAAAAAATACTGCTAAAGTCATGTGGCCTGTGGGAGAGCGTGGCGTGGCTGACGCAGTTCTACTTTAATCTTGATGGGCTTCGCAGGGTGAAGCAGTCCACCCGTTGTCCGAAATGTCATTGTTTCCTGGCAACAAAAGAGCTAAAAAGATTAACGGGCATGTCACATTATGCCATTGTGAGAAACGTATACCATGATAATGTAGCGTCACTGACATGACATGGCATCAATCAGGACAAAATAGCTGCCACTATAACAATGTCATGCTTACGCGTTTTGTGAGCTGTAAAGAGTTGACGTAAGGAACCCTTGCAATAACATTTTGTAAAATCAAGCTATTTAAGCTGTTAGTGAGTCAATCAAATTATGGGATAAAGCAAACTAGCTGCCGTCTAGACATCTCTGTCCTGTCTAACGGCAAAACTCGAACATTCTTTCAACATTCCTTGAAAAATGTACAGACGTCAGGAAACCATACCGGAAGATCGTCTGTCCAGACGAACTGGACCTTCCTCAGCACGTGCACCGCAGCCATTTTGATCTCCAGCAGCGCCAAGCGCATCCCGACACACAGACGAGGTCCGAAACCAAATGGTAGAAAGGAAACAGGGTTTATTCCACCCTTATTGCTGTCAGAAAACCTAAAGGTAAAAACAAAAATTATTTGCTCAATGACGTAATCAAAATGTCAGAAATTGGACTGATGCCTAAACTTATTTTTTCAAAAGTTCTATTGGCTTACGCGGTACATTAAATGTTCTACCTACCTTTCAGGTTTGAAGTCAAGAGGGTCTGGGAAGTATTCTGGATCCCTCGAGATGTCGCAGATGGGGATCATAACCCCAGTGCCCTTCTCTATCCTCAGTCCTTTAATAGTCACGCTTTCAGAGGCAACTCTGCTAATTCTGCAGGGAAGAAATGTGTAGAAGTGTATAAATTCATTTTTGGGTTCAGCTTTAAATCTTCACAGGTGTGCTGTGTCAACTTTGTTCATCTTATTATTAGTGCTACATCAATTTAGAACATGCTAGACGTTTTGTAGACAATGGGAACAGACTTTTATAACTGTCAGTAGCAGGAAGTATTCTTTAAATGTTTCTTTTGTCAGCTTTCACGATGTTAACCATCGTTTATTCCAATATTTCCTTGTATAGATTCTTTCTCTCTTTTTATCAGAATAGTAACAAGTTTGTTTCGTTTGTTTGTTTTGTTTTTTAGTTTTGTTTTCGTTAGGGTTTTTAATTTTAATCTATATTATACTTTTGCGTAAAAGTTTTTACTTTTCATTGGGGTTTTGACTCTGTTCTTTTGTTTCGTTGTTTATTTAACTACCTTAGATATTTCTTAGCCAAGTCACTCCAAACTTAAAGAAGACTTACACAGCAACAGGAGGATACAGACGCAGAGTTTCGTAAATTGTCTGCTCCAAAAGTTTCAGTTTTCCAACATCGTCATACGTGGGCGTTTTCTGTAGACCGAACAATTTCACAACTCTTTGTGCAGACCATGGTGTGCCATCAGCAGTCGCCAGATATGTATGTTTTTTAATCCTAATTGTTCAATACCTTTCTACGTTGATATATCATCTTTTATTATTATTGGGGAGTATTTTCAGTGATGGTGGATCTGTAATAATACAGTAGTAGTGGCAGTAATGGCAATGGTGGTAGTAGTAGTTGCAATACTTATGGTACTAGATGGTGGGAGTAGTAATGTGTTCAGTATTTCACTTTACTAGTGCGCGTGCTCTTTCCTAGGTTATAATTATTATTTAATTATTCAAGTAGTAGCGTAAAAGGAAGATAGTCATAATCACAATGAAGTCTTAACGAAAGAACCTCCTAACGTACGTCTCCAAGCACGTCTTCGATTTCATCAACAATTCTCTCCTGCAGCTCCGGAAACTTGGCCAGGTTGTAGAACAGGTACTGGAGCGCTGTTGACGTCGTTTCATAGCCAGCGATAAAGAAGATGAAAGCTTGACCAACGATTTCTTCTCTTGTCAGACCTGAACATGACCTCTTTTGTTACATTTTCAACAAATATATTTTCATGAAATATGCTGGCATAATTTTTGTGTCTCTGATTACAATATCTATCGCAACAACGTTCAATAATTCAGTTTTTTGTTGACGAGGCGTTTCCGTGCGGCTTGTTTGAAGTGCCTGCTAAATATTTGTATTGGTCTTTGTGAACTGGGGTTTTACATTTATTTCAAGACCTCTTTTCCTTATTCTTAATATTTTATGAAAATAAATAGTTTATCTCTACAGGAAAAATTCTGAATCATCAACAGCCAGCAACAAATGTTCGTTGTCATGTTTCCCTTTGGTTGGTAAGGGTTTGCGCTGCTTCAATCACAAGATCTTTTAGATTTTGCGGGAACAAGACTAGATACAAAAAGGAACCTTGTGTATAATACATAGGTTTAAAACATTGTGCTCTCAAACTCACGCTTTTCACTGCCAGTTGTCAAAGGAAAGTCTTCAGATGCCTCGGCATTTAAAAGCAACTGTAAGAAGTCTGGCTTCCTCTGCACAAGTGCAATTTAAGCCACTCCCATAACAAGGCACAATCAAATTAAAAATCTCAACAATTTAAGAAAATTAATAGCTTTTATACAAAGTTAATCAATTTAAATGACATTTTCTTTAAAGCACCAAGACTGTATAAAGGATGCCATACCTGGTTTAACTGATCTTGTTTACGTTCCTCCACCATCCCGTCGATGCTCCGCAGAAAGAACTCAATCGTCTTCTCCTTGAAAAACCTTAATTTCAAAAATCGAAGGACTGGCGCCAGACTCGGCAACATCACTGGTAAAAGTAAGCAAGAGCAAAACATTTTGTGTGGTTTTTTTTATTTTTCAAATATTTTATGTTCATTATTTATACAAAACTAGCCTAGAAGGCACTATAAAATGTCACTTTCAGACTAGCAGACACACGACTTCCAATTTTTTGACTCACTCAAGATGGCGCCCAAGATCGTGAGTCGACCTCCGCTCATGATTTTCTTGGCGTTGGTGACGAAAGGTTCGTTAAGGTCCTTCTGCGAGTTGACCTCAAAGCCGAACGCCGTAGCTGCTATGGCGTCCATGGTGTAGGCCCCAAAATACCTGATAACCAGATGTGTTTAGCTAAGATTTTTCTTATTGACCTGTGTCCCCTATTACTGTCCGTCGTTCCATGAAAGCTATTCATTCATTGCTGCCACCCTTCTCTTGATGAAAGCCACATAAATGGTTAACAATGACATCATAATGAGATGGATTTCTTTTGCTTCTCAGGCTTCAGTTTCTGGGATGTCTTGACTCTACAGCCTCCCGCAGGGATCACCTTTCAAGATTTCAAAGGTTTATTTCGCTCGTGGATACCTCCAAAAATTAATGGGTTCTTCTTCCCCCTACCTCCAACATTCCCCATCGCCACTCCATTTCACCTTTCTTCAGTAGTGTGATATTTGTGCTGCTGTATTTATTTCTTGTGGCGCTTTACTCCAAACATATAAACTCATTGTTATATAAATAACTAGTTCAATTATGACAATTGTACAGTTGTAAAAACTAACTGTTTGTTTAACATAAAGGCATTTGATGTGACGGTTAATCTGTTGCATTTTGAAATAAATAAAATACTAGGCATAGTTTTGGACTGGATTGTCCTGGCTACTAGGCAGTTTAAAAATTAATATCTCCACTAAAAGCTAAGAAACACCTCCCTCATGCACACATGCTCTACAGAGACAAAGGAGAAATTCAAGCAACCGTTGCTCTATATTTGTGGTTAAGCGCCTCACTCTTTGGCATCCAGCAGGCCACCTGTCTGGGCGATTTCTTCGATGTTGCTCACCAGATCAGAGCTGCAGCGATTGATGTAGTATTCCATCTGCACAGAGAGAAATAACAAATCTATATTTAGTTTCTCTTCCTGTTTATTCTTCTTCTGATGCTTTAAGAACTTGTAATTAACTCCCTTTAAACCTGAAAGCTATACAATAGCAGAATATATTGTTATGTAGATATATATTTCATGCTAGCATACAAAAAAAACTTGCGCTTTCTTTAACATAAATAAAATCACGGAATTAAAACTGGTTTCGATATCTTTCATTGAACTAAGCCGAAAAGTTTTTATGTATTGTTTTGGCAGCGAACGCTACAAAAAGAAAAGTGTGCTGGTGGTGTTCATACTGTAGGAATACTATAGCTGTATTAAAGTCGTGTTATAGTTGTAGCGCAACAGACTGTACTCACTAGCTTCAGCTTTCCTGAGCTGAAAGTCGGTGTTACGATATTTCTGATTCTTCTCCAGTCGCTTCCCCTTGCAAAGAACAAACCTTTCTGAATTTCTCGTCTTGAAAGTTGATTTAGTTCCTGTAAGTTATGCATGCCCACATCTTGTAAGAATAAGTTTTGCAAATATCTAGGGACACAGTCAACTGAAGATAAAGGAAAGAAAAAGGTGACGTTAGTCCCCTAATCTTTCAGACGCTCAGGGCTGAGGTCTTTGGGGGCTCGCTTTTTTTTTAGGTCCTGCTCATCTTCTTCAAAACTTGTTTTTTAAGGTCTTTATTTAACGGCTGCGTCAGTAGTGGGGACTACTTTGCCCCAAACGGGGATGCACCCACTTAGTTTGAATACCGATGCACCAACCACTTATCTATCCACTTCTCCAGATGCATCGTTTATTTAGAAAGGCCTTGCTGCGCATACCTATAATTAGGCCTTTTAATCTACCATCATACATTCATAGCCTTGTGCTGGGTTTGGTAAGTTCTTCTTCCAAATAAGTTAATTAAAACCATTACATAATATTTGTATCATAGGCTAGCAAAAAGTTAACCAGTTAATGCAACTCACAAATCTGTCTGTAAAATGGTTGAACTCTTTAACGAAGACTTCCTTCAAAATAGCAAGGTCATTTATCACAAGGATAGGTTTCTGACCACTGTAGATGCTGAAATCATGAAATGATTTCATTTCTGAACGCTCTAGAGTCAGACAGTTAGACGAATAAAATAAGATAGATAGATAGATAGATAGATAGATAGATAGATAGATAGATAGATAGATAGATAGATAGATAGATAGATAGATAGATAGATAGATAGATAGATAGATAGATAGATAGATAGATAGATAGATAGATAGATAGATAGATAGATAGATAGATAGATAGATAGATAGATAGATAGATAGATAGATAGATAGATAGATAGATAGATAGATAGATAGATAGATAGATAGATAGATAGATAGATAGATAGATAGATAGATAGATAGATAGATAGATAGATAGATAGATAGATAGATAGATAGATAGGAGTCAGTACTACTTACCCATAAACGCGACCATACTGTTTAGAAAAGGCCCACAGACTTTGTACAAATCCCTGCCAATAGACGATTAATTTTATTTATTTCAATAGCAAAAGAGTAAAAACAAAAACAAAATTGATCTCTGCTTCCTAAAAGATTTTCTTTCGCTGGGATGAGTCTCTCTCTCTCTCTTTTTTTCTCTCTCTCGTTATATATATATATATAAACAACATAGTAAATTGAAAGAAATTAAGATCTAGGGGCATAAAGGTCACATTCAAATACCTTGTAAACCATATTCCTAGTGTTGCCAAAGAAAGGTGTCGGCGGTGGGCCAGAAATGCCTCTTGACTTCCAGTACCCCAAGTTCCATGTCCCATACCTTTCACGTAAGAAAGAATGTCAAAGTAATTCGTTAGCTTTTTCATGCTCTATTACAAATATACAGAGCATTAAATATAACCGGAACGATACAAGTCACTGAATGACATGACCTGTAGACAGTTTGAGCATCTAAGGACGATTGACAGTACATGTTCTGAGAAATCTCGCAACTAGAGGTCCAAACAGTATTCAAGGGAGAAAACTGTCCCCTCGCTTAGCATTCCCTTGAAATGATTACTTTTCTTTGATCGGGTTGAAAATGTAACCTATTTTGGTTAGTAATCATTACTTTCATTGTTTTTGTTTTGTTAATTTATTGTTATTATTTAGCTAGCTGAGTGTATCTGGCGTCGACTCGGTGAGCTTAACTTATTTATTGTATACTTGTTCAAGATGAAAGCCTGTCTTTTGTGACTGCGGCAGAATAATAAATGTCTTAAAGAGCAACCCGATTGCTGAGCAGAAATCGCAGGAAACAGAGCACAAAGTATCACAAAAACATGTTCCAGTGGTCTTTTATGACAGAGAGGCATGACAGATTTTATATTAATATTGGATTTGTCGAGAAAACAGGAAGTGACGAAACGAACGTATTTCTAAAAATAGCACCGTTTGCACTAGCATAAGTCGAAGAGAAAAGATGCAATCCTCGGTAAAAGAAAAATGACCAGGACACATTGTGCTGTTGATGAATGTTTTCTTCGACACTCAGACGGAGTTAGTTTGTACTCATGAAGGAAATCCTAAAGATAATGGCAGCAAACGCCAGTGGATTCACTTTGTTCAAACGTGCCATGCGAACTTGGTCCCCACACCGTACTCATGAATTTGCTCAAAACGTTTCAAAATCGATTGTTAACCAATCACTTATGCAGTACAAACAAGTCTTGGACTTTCAGTAAACCGAAGAAATCTTATTCCTACAGCAGTGCTTACTATACAAAAGCACGAGATGTTAAAACCAACTACGACTGCTGGTAGATCAAGCATCAGATATGCCACGTCAACGGTTTCTACACCGGATCTGGTCTACAAGTAACATCGTGTGACAGTCACAAACACATAATCACCAGTCGAGCTTTATCCAGCATAATACTAAAAACAACTGACAGTGTGAGGGCACCATTGATGTGCGTGATCGAAACAGCTTAAAAAAGGGGCAAAAAAGAATTGAGGGTGATAAACATATTATATGGAGCTTAATTAAACGGGAACACGTTCGATCGAGTAACAGTAAGTAAATAGAAAATTTTACATGCAGCTAAATGAGGAAGAAATAAGTTTTTACATTGATAAACATGTTTCAAACTATCATTATATTTTTAATTGTAAAAAAATCCTTATCAGCAGTCAGTTGTAACTATTGTTGCCCATTAAATTCTGATCTAACAGACTTACCAGTCTGTTGAATGAATTCAGTTTGGACCATTTAATTATTTTTAACTTCATTCGAATCCTCTAAATAAAGTTCCAATCTGTAGGGCTGTATTCCAAATTCAGCTGTTTCATTTTTTGGGGGCGAACAAAATCGCTTCTTAAGCACGACAACCTGAGTGATGTTTCTTCATTTCACTAGAAGACATGCAAATTCGCTGTGACAAATACTTCGATCACGTGAGAGAACTCTTCAGTGTAGGAGACTTGAAAACATGCACACTCGCTGTTACAAATACTTCGATCGCGTAATCGAGAACCTTCAGTACAGAAGAGTACTTTTTCCCTCCTTCCTAGCTGCAGGTGAGAATTTCGATGCTTGAAGGTAATTTTATGGTTTTGCATCAAGCTCTCTGTATTAGCATACTGTACGAGTTGTCAGTCGAATTGCACAGCATTGAAATCACTGCATCTGAAATGCGAATTATGCATTCTGATTTTGTCGGTATACTTACATATAAATTAGAAAAGATGCCAGGGGTACAAGTAAAAGAAAAACGGGTAGTTCAAACCCCAAAACTTCCATCTTCTCGGTAACTTTCGTTCCAGTCAAGCAGCTGAGGTTTGTCAGGGTTTTTTTTTTTTTTGGTCTTTGTTTTGCAGATGATGTCCCCAAATCTCTCGATCGTAGATTGAAAACGGTTTTTATACAAAAGTGCTTATGTAAATATCACGTGAGTGTGATGTGAGATAAGATAATGAAGTATAATTAGGGTTAGAACGAATCTGTGGCACTGAGATTTTGAAATAGTCTAGATAGACGGCCGTGACCGACCTTTATCACGAGAGGTCAGGTGAAGAGAAGAGGGTCTACCATTACTCGAGATCACTCACAACTCCGTGTAGCTCGGTGACAAGAATGACACTCACATTGTCTGTTCCCTCATGTTCCAAGCTTTGTCGCCATATCTGATTTGAGCAATTCTGACTGCTCGACATTTAGAAGGTTGGCCCTTCACGTGCACAATATCATATGCAGGTGCATCTGAATGCAGAGAGAGGTAAACAAAATGTGACAACCATTACATATTTTTACGCTAGTGTTTATTTACAGCTGTTTATTCTTTCCACACTTTTCTACCTACTTACTTCACTACCTACCTATCTACCAGTCATTTAATCAACTGACCTCTGCTTCTCCTGGCAGTCATTCGACATGGTTGAATCAGATATAAAGCTGTGATCCTAATAGTTAGCTGTTTTGTAAAAATAAAACGCAGAAAAGATTTGATAGGATTAAATAGGCCCGCATTAAGCTGGTATAAATATATATCTATGGGTCGCCTTACAATTTTTATTGAGTAGAATCTGATCATCCTGTGTGCGATTTTTGTATGAGTTTGTAAAGTTGGTTAGCATAGCAAAGGCCACACGAAGGAGCGCCACACACACACACACACACACACACACACACACACACACACTCACACGCACGCACGCACGCACGCACACACACACACACATCACATAGGGGAAATAGTATTTTATGCCGACCCTTCAGCTAAGGCTATATCACGGCAAAACGACCAGCACTGTAAAGACACACCACAGAGGAAGGGAGAATAAACCTATGTACATCCCTCAAATTTTTGATGGCACCGCTGAGAAATGATCTCACAGTACACTTCATGCGATGATACAACCGAAAACGCTATTCATGTCTTCCTCGGTAACATTCCTTCCGTTAAATGGCACATGAAATCTGTCTGTATGCACACAAGTCACTCACCTACATAAGTACAATCATCGCACACGAACCCCCACAACGCTGCTGCTGCTTTCTTTTCATCACCAAACAAGCTAGTTTCAGTTCATGTACCAAGTTACCACGCTCTTGTTATGTGCTGTTCTGGGCCATCAGTCACGCTTATTATATGCGACAGAGAAAGGCGCCGAAAGAAATTATATATGCCTCCCAAAAGAGGGAAGTTTGGAAGAAACAGAACTAAGTAGCTATCTTGTACCTCCAAACCCAAAAACAAAGAATTTTATAAACTTAGCACGCGTTTCTCACTCGGTATATAGACATGCTCACAACAAAAGAACCCTTTAATCTGAAGTCCTTGGTACATCTCACGTGATCATGAGTCAAAACGAAACACATCGGCTAGTGCAGGCAGTAGCTCGATAAAGCATGAGACACGTTAGTAAAACGATAAACTTCTTGTTGTCGTGTTTGACAAACGCTGATAGCCCCAGTCTCGGCTACCAGTGATTTTTAAACCCTACAGCAGCAACAATTAAGAGCTGTAACGATCGTCGCTCCCTTGTGAGGAAATATGATCTGATGCTTCAACTGGTCAGAGCTGCTAATGTCTGTTACGTCCTCTTACCCCCGAGAGACGTCGTGTTTAACCATCTGCCTAATTATAAGTTGGATCTCTGATTGTTGAAAGGAGGCTCCACACTTCGATAGCATACAAACATTGTTTACTGTCTCCCAACAGTGCTTTTTGTCGGCTTCTCCTTAATATTTTCATTTGTTTACGTCAAGTTTGCGATCATCTACCGTGTCATAACTGTTAATCCTCCACTGCCTTGAAATATCCATGTGGTTTTTGTCATTTTATTCCTATTTGTACTTTGTTGCCGCACTAATCATTTCCGCAATCCTGGTTACAATCAGTGTGTTGACTGATATTTGGGCGACGAGGTGTTTGTCTCTGTACACTTGTGTCACACGTGTGGGCTGAAAATTTCCGCGTTAACCCAAATCAGAGAAAACACGAATGAGTTTTGCACCTTTTTCGTCGGTAAACAAGAAACACTGCGATCTCGAAGCACTGACAAAGACGTTAAATACATTAAATTATGGATGACGACATCAGTCCTTCAAAGCTTTGAAATAAATATAGTGTAGTTTGTGTGAGTAGATCAGTAGCATCCTTGTTTATTGTCTACGCTCTGTCTCTATTTTTGTGGAGTAAACAAAACTTTACCTTCATCTGCAAAAACAAAATTTGAACTGTCCTACAAAAAGAACCTATTCAATGATTAGTTTTGTTCGGTTCGCTTTATACTGTTTGTACTTAATCTTCAGGTACAATATGGGTATGTCACCTGACTGTCTCAGGACGGCCAAGGGCATTCTAAGTCGCACATAATGCAGGCATGGACCTCGCAAGTGAGCTCAGTGTTGAAGCGAGAGAGGTTACTTATTGTGGCGCACTTATCAAACTGGTATAAGGAGTAAAGTTTGAAGCATAAACATAATTCTGAAGAACTGCTTAGCACTTGTTGCAGGGGGAGAAATTTTTCTGTTCACCTAGTTATTATGAGAGAACCTTGGTCTACGATAGGATACGTAGCGGACAGCGTCGTCTAGCGCCGGACTGACTGGCCAGCACATCATGGAGACCGTGTTTGGTGTAGACATCCCTCTGCTTCTCCTCCTGTTGCCACTTGCCATTCTACTCCTATACTGGTAATCCTCACTCTTGGTTCCTCACATACATGTTATATATATATATATATACATACTTAAACTGTTTTTCTCTTGTTTGTAGAGTACACTGGTTTCATTCAGTTCACATTCCATAACAGTCTTAACTGAGTCACCAATGTGCAATATAACATGAATTCTGGCCTACTTTGCCTGTTTAGCAGCTTCATTTATTCATCCACCCCCTAACTCACTCATCATTTACCCAAGCACTCTTGCATTTAAGCATGTAAAGTGTATATTCAATTAAATTAGGTACATTTGATCAGTTCTACTTGGTGTGCAGGAAAGGAGCGAGATCTTACAATTTCTGGAGTTCGAGAGGAATAGCTGGACCTAAACCCCAACCGCTCTTTGGTAACCAATGGCAGATGCAAAACAAAGTGAGAGGGGTCTATGTCTCGTCAGCTAAACCAGTATCAGCTCTCTGTCTCTCTTCCTCTATTTTTTGTCCCTTCTGTCTCTCGGATACAGAAAATGCTTATCAAGAATCTACGGGCTGATGACTAATGACATGCCTTCACACTAGTTTTGTAAAAAGAATATGATGTAAGTAGGGCGCTAGAGGTGGTCAATGACATTTTAAAACGTTGTAGTCAGTTCGTGATGAAACGTTTGTATATATGAGTAGAAAAAAGTAAGACATGCCGTGTTTTGTTTATAATGTAGACAGCTAAGAACATAGTAAGATAATCATTACCTACGTTTCAACAGACTACGCAGACAAGCAGTAGAAGAAAGTTTATGAAAGATAGAAGAGAATACAACAGGTTAATTAGAAAGATAAATTATAGTTTTAAACGATGAAAAACTTCTCGATGGGCATCCCGTGGCAGTAACAGAGAGACCTTTGAACGAGGTCAGGTAGCTCTCTGGCAGAAAAGAATAAAAAAGCATTGTTTGGATATAACACGTGAGCAGTGGTTGAGAGAAAATTGTCTGGTTTCTTTGACTGTCCAGTTGGTCTTACAGCTATATAGCTCGTCCTATTTTGTTATCCATTTTTATCAATGATATTGCAGCAAAAGTGGAAGTAAATGCTATACATGGTATCCAAATACGACCTGGGACGTCTGTTGTGAAGCGAGGGTAAGACTTGGGGCAACATGGGAAACGCAAGGACACGCGCCTTGTTTCCAAAAATATAAAGCGGTGTCCAGACCCCGCAGATATTATTTTACCCCTGGAACCGTAGTTATAAAGTGGTGGCAAAGGTGCTCTGGGATGAAATGAGTCTCCAGGGGATCTTTAAATCGCTTTACATTTTCTGAAACAAAACGCTTTCTATTGTGTTCCCCATTTTACCCCGAGGGAATCGTCCTACCCTCGCTTCATAACTACTGCCCCTGGTCTCGTACTACTCTTCCTACTTCCTACTGTTCGCTGATGATGATGTCCTTTTCTACTAGAATCTTTCTGAATCAAATCAAATTCAAACCTTTTGAACGATGCCTGTAATAACCTAAGCAAAGAAAAACACGAAAGGGATGGGGTTTTTTAAAGGTTAATAGCTGGGTAAAATGAAGATGGTTCTTAAGTAGTAGTAAACGAGAGGCAGTAAATGGGTATTATTACCTGAATTTTGTCTTCTCATCTAAAACGCGCTCACGAAAAAGATTTGATACTTTGACAGAAAAATGCAGACAAGCAAGTGTTAATTAAATGTGTAAGACTCACAGGGAAACAGAGAAATCTCCAAATCATGTTTTCTTCAATATTTTTGAAATTCAGTAATTATATGCAAGAATGGAACGACTCATTGCTACCAAAAGACACTTAAAGAGTATTCAAATCATTCAAATCGATATTTAAGTGCAAAATTACTTTAAATTTATGGAAATTTACTGTTTTGTGATGGTTTAGCTAACTTTGCGTTTGTGTTGTACCCATTAATGGATCGGTTTTTTTGAAGGATGTTTGGAGATTCTGTCAGTTATATGTGCTTAGTTTGCAGAGTTTTTGAATATAAAGCACCTGTTATCCACAGCTGTCCCATGTTTGATGGCTTAAAATACACGTTTTTTGTTTTTTGAATAAGCATGCATTCTACCGGAAAAATTGAATATACGCAAACTGTTTTTATATATCGCTTATGCACTGAATAGGAACCAGCAACATGATGTTCAAACTTAATGTTGAACCATTATGCAACCTCGGTTCACGATGTTCATTGTTCTGTATTGTAACTACTAGCCAAAGAGCCGATGGCTTGTTTGTGGTTATCAAAGATTTCAGATTTGATTCTAATTTCGGACTCGTTCTTTTTTTCTCTCTCTCCCCCTCTCACTCTCTCTCTCTCTCTCTGTCTCTTCCTTTTTTCACACAAAAGACTCTTGATAGACATTCATCGTCAGCTAGAAAAAACACATAACAATGCGTTCTTTTTATATTCTTGCAAAAAATCACAAAATATGAGAAATAATACATTGCAGATCCCAGTAGACGATCATTAGAGATGTGAAGAATCATTTTTGATTGTACCAAGCAAAATCTTAAGATTCCAAGAGAGGTTTTTACTGTATTTTATCGTATGTGATTGTTTTTTCCCAGGGTTTGGCAAACTGTTTGAGGGAGTGGTCGAAAGCATATGGCCGTGTATACGGGTAAAATATATTGATTAATGTATATACATAAAACTGCTGACTTTATATTATATCATTATAGTACACGTGGGTCTGTTGCTATTGTAAATCTGTACAAATATTGCTTTCTGTTTGTAGTGTGATAAAAAAAATATAAGAAAGTTTCTCTCTCTATTTTGCTCATTATAGCTGATTGATATTATTCAATATAGTGTTTTGCCTTTCCAACAGAATATATAAGAACAACGAGCCGATGCTTGTTATAAACGATCTTGACATCTTAAGAGAAGTCATGGTGAAGGACTTTCTTCATTTTGCAGACAGACATGTAAATACTACCTTCTGCAAATGTTAAGACTTTGTTTTACAGATCTATATTATATACATATTTACCCAGCTGTATTGTATACATGTTTATAGGAGCTACGCTACATACTAAAGAAAATTCAATTTCTTTTCCAAAACCAATTTAGGGCTGAAATGAGTCAATATGATAAAGAAACAAAAGACTCAATGTGCTATCGCTTCAGAAAAAAGTGCTCCAGTCCCTCCCTATAAGATCACGCAACAGAAAATGTATCTGCTATAAAATTTCTCAGCATTCTAACTGCTTTTAACTGGCTGACTGATTTGACTTTTCCAAAAAAGCCTTTTATTGTAATCCTTATTTACCATGCTACGCCGACATATTTTACTTTACAATAAGTAGGGAGTATTATTTGTCTGTTTATTTAATTAATGATATTTCTGGAACTAAACAGGTTTTTTTAAATATTATGTTTTCAGGACAATGTTAAGGCCAAAACTTTCACCAAGGCTGTCTTTTTTGCCCGGGGACACGACTGGAGAAGAATCAGAAATATAATCACACCAACTTTCACTTCCGGAAAACTTCGGCTGGTAATATTTTAAAATTCCCTTATATTAAGAAATACAGCAATGGGATGCTATGTGCCTATCTATATTTCTTAATTGTGTGCATGCATGCATGTACATGGATGGCGAGATGTATATTCTGTGTATGCATGGGATAGATATGTGCCAGTGTCCTATTAAACACCTTTTTTGTTTTTACCGTTTTGATTCTAATCGTCTAGATGGAGAATTTCATTAATCACTGTGGTGAGGTTCTTGCGGAGAACATGCAGGAGATCGCCCGCTATGGTGGAAAAATAAGGGTGAAAGAGTGAGTTGTCTTATAATTATTCTTCCTTTAGCTTTTATAGTTTATAACACCCTCACGCACTTTACCTTTCCTGGTAGCCGAACTGGGCTGAATAAATCTGCTACTCATCACTTACTGTCGACGCTATATTTATCCTACAAAAGAAGAACTACCTGCCTGCCTGCCTGCCTGCCTGCCTGCCTGTCTGAAATATTTGAAATGCATTGTTATGTAGCCGAGTATGCTTTTGCTCACGTTCAGATGATGACTAAATGTATAAGATGATTTTTGAATTTCCTGTTTGTTTCCAGGTATTGTGGGGCCTTTACCATGGACGTGATAACGGGGACAGCATGTGGAATTCATGTCAACTCCCAGAAAGACCTCCAAAATCAATTTGTGTCTAACGCAAAAATCATCTTTGAAGTTGGAGGGGCGCGCACAAACTTTATTCAACAGTTGCTTAGTACTTTGAGTTTTGGTTTACTTTTATTTTCTTAAGTTTATTTCAGCTTAATGTCGCTAAGTAAACTGCAGAGTTCTTTGATATTTCTGTTAAAGGGGAAAATCTTTTGCAGTAATCTTGACCAGGTATTTCTCCTTACGCACGTTCAAAGCATTCTTATTCTTAAAAATTCTTTTGATTCACAACAAGGAGTTAAAATACTGCCATTATCCAATCCTAAAATATTCTCTCAGCTTTAAAATACGACCTTGTCTAGGAGTTGTTTAGAAGCGGTCAGGCTGTTGTTAGTTTCGATTTCCTGCAATTTCTGACCAGCTGTTAACTACATGTAGAGCTTTACATTGGAATAATAAAACCTCATTGCATCATACCAGGCCACAGTTATTGCGTCTATATTCTACTCAAGGTGAGAGCTGCTTGTTTCATTAAAACAATTTTTTTCCTAAGCTCTCACTCCATATCTTCACCGCTGGGTTCGTTATCTTCACAATCAATTTGCCAAGAAGGAAGATCCTATGGCTTTCTTTGTGAAGGCCATAGGACGCATTGTAGCAGACAGGAAAGAAGAAACGGTTCCAAGGGTAATGAATGCATATTTTTGTTATGCAGATAGTTTGAACCTTCTTTTTATTTTTGATCATTTTTGTGATTCTTCATAGTTTTTTTTAAACATAAAGCATTCCTATTTAAAAGACTTTCTGTTTGGGTCAGTTGTCAGTCACCTTTTCAAAAGTTGTCCTTTTTGTTTCCAGTGCATCTTCTTGCATGTTGATAGCACAGTTTTTATGCTCTTACAAAAGAACCGTTGGTTATTATTGTATCTGATCATGTTATCTACTATCGTATTACTTTCTTTAATAAGCCCACTACTGACAAACATTTGACTCGTAGTGACTTTACGGAAAATACACAGACTGGTTGTTAACAGATTGCTATCATTCGAAATCACGTGGTTTCATTAACTTTTCCCTTCTTATTTTACGTATCACTTTTTTCATCAGAAACAGACAGACTTTCTCCAGCTCCTTGTCAATGCAGAAGCGTCCGACGATTTTGTAGACACCGTTGCTGAAAATGGAAAATGTAAGACTTAAATGAAATCTTCCTAAAAAAAAACTTAAAATGTCAATTATTAAGCCACTTACTAAGGAACATTTATTAAAAGGTTCCTCGTATTTTCCAGCTACAGCTAGACAAGAAGTGCAATTGCTATTATATATAGACAGCCTTCCGTTTAGATACTTTGCGTATCTTTTCGACTGTCTGTTTCAGCGTAATTCTATATCTTGTGGAGAGAAAAATGATGTGATCATGAATTCTCTACATGATAGTACAAACAGAAGGTCGCAATTTTAGCATGCCAACCTTTTGATTTGATTTCTTTCATCTTTTTGCTAATGACAGATAAATAGCTTGCGTGTACAGATCTCCGAGATGTTTAAGAGAAGTAAGAGTTACACTTTTTCTTTCAGGCCTAACGTACGATGAGATCTGTAGTCAGATAATGATATTTTTTGTTGCTGGATACGAAACAACGGCAACGACTTTGCAGTTCCTGATCTACAACCTGGCTCTGTACCCAGATGTCCAGCAGCAAATTGTTGACGAGATTCAAGAGCAGATTAAAGATGTGAGTAGAAACATTTTCCTATATTCATTATTTTCAAGTGAATCATGAAAGAACAAGGGGGTAAGCTGAACCAGGAGAAACAAGAAAAACTTGCACCATGGCTGCCATATTTAGAGCGGTCGGGATAATTTTTGATCATATTTAATTTGCTGTAATAGCTATGGAGACGTTACCGCAGATAGACCTGTCTTTACACATTCCTTAAAATTTGCAGTCTTCAGAAAACGGGTGTGTCTACCTTAAAAAGAGGAGCCACATAGCCTGGTCCGGTAGCTATAGCTATCGTCTAACTTTAGTCCAATGAGCTAACCAGTTCTCTAAGTTAAACGCTTTATTTCACTGCATCTCATACATATATTTCTTAAATACAATGTATGCCTATTGATGAATAAGTCTATTTCGCATTTGTAACTAGATTAGTTATCTCTAACTAGTTTGTTTGATTTCTCTTTTTATGTGGTGAAGGGAGAAAGTGGTTGGGAAAAATGTTTCAGAATCATGTCGTGATGGTAGGAGTTTGATGACTTCATCCATAAGCCACAAAGAACTGTAGCTGGTGTGTTTATATGAAATGTTACAGGAACAACCAACCAATGACAATGTCAGTAAACTTAAGTACATGGACCAGACCATCAAAGAGACGCTGCGGTTGTTTCCGCCTCTAGTAGCGTATGTTGTCACAGCAATTCGTCTAGTATTCGTGTGCAAATCCAGTTTATTAGGTTTATTCATTACTCTTCTTTTCATTTTAATTATGCTACATATGATTTATTTGATTTTTCTTATTTATTTACATTTTGTTTGCCTTCGTTTCGCCTCTGTGTTTATTGAAGTGATACTGTTGTATGTGGTACTCGAGCATTCTTCCTAATTTTAACGCTATTTCAGTACAAATGATACACTTGTGTGTGTGTGTGTGTGTGTGTGTGTGTGTGTGTGTGTGTGTGTGTGTGTGTGTGTGTGTGTGTGTGTGTGTGTGTTTTCTGAAACATATATATCTTCTGAAACATTTTTGGTGCGTTGCTTAGATTTGAGTATATCTCCTACATTTTCCTCTTACTATTTTGCTTAAAATTAACATTTAAAAAATGAAATATTTCTCAATGTTGTTCTCAGTGTAAATCGATTGGCCTCCGAAACAGTGACCATCAAGGGTGTCACTATCCCAAAAGGAGTTGGAGTCCTTATTCCTATTTATGACGTCATGAGAGACCCTGAATATTTCCCAGATCCCGAAGTCTTCAGACCAGAAAGGTAAAAACACTTTCCAGGTAACTGACCCCACAGTGAGTTTATAAGGTCAGAGAAATATCTGATTGTTTTTACTTTATGCCAAAAGCCATACAGTTATGTACATTTTGCAAGTGCCGAAGCATGTGCCTTGGTCAGATAACGTGCTTGCCAGTGTGTCTAGTGTATAACATCAACTTGTATTATTCGCAGATTTTCTGAAGAAGTGAGGGATGAAATGGATCCTCTCTCTTTCTTGGCGTTCGGGTACGGACCCCGCCTGTGTATCGGCAAGCGTCTGGCTTTGCTTGAAATCAAAATTGCCATGGTGCACGTGCTCAGGAGGATCAAATTTGTCAAGACACAAGATCTACCGGTAAAGAAATTGTCTTATATTGGTATTTAAAAGGTGTATAAAATCATGTAGTTTGCGTCTAAAAATTACTATTGTCAAAGTAGTCTCTTTGAAAAATAGTGGTGTAGGTGGTGGTGCTGGTGGTATCGGTAGTGGCGGTGGTGGTGATTACTGTTAATATTATTTTAGTATAATCACTAAATTGTAAAAAATCTCATTTGTAACCGTTACCTAACATCATTGCTGCTGATTACATAATGTGTACCAGATACTACATGTAACTTATTCTAACACTATTTGCACAATCCAGAAACTGGTTGTCATACTCTCATTTCTTTGAATCATGAATAGAATAATACATCACAGGGAAGAAATATCTGTGCCATGTGACGCTGATGCGATTTCTCAAAACGTGAAGATTGTAATTTAAAATTCAATAAAGTTGTTGGAAAAAATAACGAAAAAACCGTCTGTGTGGGTTGCCTGTCATGACTGCTTACAGACTAATATTTAATAAAATGAGTTGTGTAATATCACTCTTTTTCAGGAAAATCTCATGTTAAGAGCATCAGGAAGTCAGCTTGTACCGGCCACCCCACTGATGATTAAAGGCGTACTGCGCCGTACTGAAACTGCGTCTTAATCAAATCAAGACAGACATTCTTTATTCTGGAGAGAGATTGTTTGACAGACATAATTGCCCGAAATGATTTTGATCCTTTGTCCTCTCTCTTGGACTCTATTGTCCCTCTAGCTCCCTCTCTTGCTCACTTTACATTGTATACATTTGTACGTTATTGTGACATAGAGAAAGAGAAAAAGTATGATGACTGGTATAGTCTTGTATCACGCTTCAGACTGAAACTGTGCCTGATTTGCGAAATAAAACGTTCTTATATTCATGGTTATGACAAAGACAAGTGCAGTACAATGACCAACGATCTAGCCAGATATTAAAAGAAGAGCAAGAGTTTGCATCTACAAAGCTCAGACAAGTATGAGGAAGTGAAGAAGATTAAGGCCTCACGTGCACAATACCATGCACGCATTAATTTTATTGGAGACAAAAGTTTAACTTTAACAGCCATTATATATTATTACGCTATTGTTTATTTATAGCTATTTCTCCAGCTCACACTTTATTTACCTACTTACTTCACTTCCTTTCTGTTTATGCCTGTTTATCAAAAGATCGACAGACCTCTGTTTCTCTAGACAATCTTGAAAGTCCATAAGAAGGAGCTATGAGCCTAGCAGTCGGCTGTTTCGTAAAATATAAACAAAATGTTTGTAGTAAGACATAGTCTATCGAGCTTCCATATCTGTCAAGAGTATCCACGGTACATTTACAGCAGGTATATGATGAAATGAGCTTTGCCAGTTTTGACAGCTGTTACGTAGCAAGAATGTTTTTATTCAGAAGGAAAGAGATGACTTTCTAAATATCTCAATAACTGCATGATAAAACCAGTTAATTTTGCTTATAAGAGCCCTGAGAATAATGAGTATTGAGTGCAGAGGGGTGTGTGTTTTTTGTGTATCAGAGAGAGCACAATTCAAAATTGAGCTTGTATTGTTGATGGCCTTAGTACATATACATAAGTAATGGTTAATATCAGAAATTTTATCATATACCAACAAATTGGTAAATTATACAAGTGTACGGCATCGTGTAGAATGCAGGTGGCGAAGATAGAAATCATGAGATTTGAAAAATTGTACAACATTTTTTGCAGAGATTACTTATCTTTTCTGAAATTGTTAATACATAATTATAATTTAATTCGTTATGTAACTAGTACAGGATAAAAATGATTTCTGCGATAAATATTTTTTATTAAAGAATGTTGTTAGAGACTACAAGTGCCGTGAAAGTTTTGCTTTCTTAATGTATATATCTTTATAATATTCTACTTAATTATATTACGAATGTAGCCTGTTTACAAGGCTAACTACACTCTGCGGCTGGACCATCGGTTAAAGGCGGTTCCTTGAAGCCTGAGCGCCAGTCTGTTCTTCTTTGTTGTTCCAGGGAAGAAGATGGAAGTTTCCACTCCAATGCTGGGTCTTACTCGTCGGGTGTCCTGTCTAGTCTAACTCGTGTTGTGTTATTATTCTCCTTTCACCTACTAAACGCCCGCACTCAGTCAACCTAGCAGACCACAAAAAACTCTGCCTTTTCCAAAAACGTGTGTTCTCTTCGGTGTGTCGTTCAGCTTTGAATCGGAGGATTCTCAGTCTCGTCATGTGTGCTCTGTGTTTCACGAATGCTTTCGTTCGCTATTTTACTGGGCACAAGACGACACAAGTTTCATTCGCTAAAAAAAAATATAGTTATTTCCTCCGTACAACGGGGACAAAAGTACAACATGTGTTGAACATCACACACACACACACACACACACACACACACACACACACACACACACACACACACACACACACACTCACACACACACACAAGAGGTAAGTAAATTTAAAACCACTGAAACCTTCTACACCTGTCGCCTACTTCTCCTAAGGCCCAGTTGTCACCTACACGCCACAGTGGCTTTCAGGCGAGAAAATTAAATAAATAAAGACAACAGCACGTTGAATTTAAAATAAACATAATTTTGAAAAAGACACTTTCGACACCAAACAATAAAAATATTACAGATTTATATATATATATAACACCAAAGAAAATCTAAATTCCCTAACACACAGCCCGAACACAGTTCCTTCCCCTGTCCCATAACATCCAATGTTCTTTCGAAATAAGGGGAAAATAAGGGACGTGATCCACATGACGGTGGACCAGAACACCTGCACGGTGCAGTGGTACCTTCTCCAGCACTCAAAGTAGGGTAAACTCAAAAGCTGGTATTTCGAGGTACGTGAGCCCCTTGTCAGCGGACCAGACCACCTGAACGGTACAAAGGTACTTCTCCCATACTCGAAATAATCAAAAAGAGAAGGAACAGCCCTCTCGCGCTGCGGTGAGCAGGGTGTAGACGCGGCAGTTTGCTCGCTAGTTATAAACACAAACTTGGATGTTACATCACTCGTCTCACTCACCTGGCTGGCCAGGTCTGGGGAAGGAAAGGGGGTGCAGGGTGGAGGGAACAATGTACTGTCAGTGGTACATGTTGCCCCAGACAGGGGCTCCCGCTACACTAACACTGCAGATTAGCTCACCACACTTGTGACATGCTGTAATTTCTCCATTAATTATTCGAAATTATGTTGTAGTGTGCCAAGGGTTTGTCTCTTGTTGATGTCTTGTCAACCTGACCTCCAAAGAAAGCATGGATAGCCTTACGCAATTACAGACTTACTTTTCTAAGTAATTTTTTTATTAACTGCATGAATATGTAATTTTGGAATTTTTATATTGAAATATATTTTTGTGCTTTTAATATTTTACGCAGAGAGAAAACAATGTCTAAACTTTTGGTTTGCAATAATTATATGAGTGTATAGTTCATGTATTTTTAACTAATAATGAATTAATAATAGTTTTCCTTTAGAATTGTTTACAATCAAACGTATAAGAGAGGCGGAGTATAAGTGAAACTGGAGGTATGTTTACTTGCTTGTGCTTTTGTGTAGGTGTATGTACGAGCCTGTATATATATATATACATATGTGTGTGAGAGAAAGAGAAAAAGTTAGAGGGTATGTTTGAAAGTGTTATTGTTATTAAATAGTACACTGGTGTCTACTTGATTATATTGGAATATAAAAAAGGCAAAAAGAGTGTATATTGTTAACAATATCTCAAAAATAGCCAAATTAATAAGTATAAATAAAAGTGGGTTTGCTGAAATTCCAACTGCATTTGTAAAGACCTTGAAATATATTGTAAAGGTAAAGTTAAAATAACAGTATCTTTTTATAATGATCGTTCTGTGTACTGCAACTTTGTCGTCTGCTTCGCTGTAACCTGTCGAACTGTTATGGTGATTTTCTCCATAGAGCGATACACAACAGTTTTGGGAAGGACGTGCCCTGTTGTTTTATGTTTCACACGAAGAATTTAATGTTTGAATAATGGCAAAGGCTGCAAAGAAAGAAACGTTTGGTGCACGTGAAGTGACGTTGGTACAAGGAGGCCACCATGTTTTCTTGTGAAGTGCCGTTTTCAAAACCTTACAGTTTAGCAGTTCACTTCAGTCTCCTTTCGTTCAAACGCTCGTATCATGGATCGTGCCAACAATTTCGAGATTGCGCTGACCAAATAGGCGAAAACTTGTGTGTGTGTGTGTGTGTGTGTGTGTGTGTGTGTGTGTGTGTGTGTGTGTGTGTGTGTGTGTGTGTGTGTGTGTGTGTGTGTGCGATTTTACATGAAAAATGTTAAATTCAGACATCGGCAATACGTCTTTTATTAAACACATGGTATACAGACATGAAAGCTGACAGTGTACACGCTGGCTACTCGCTTACATAATCACAAACCTCTGTACATGCACTCCCGGACGAACCAATCTTCCATACACAAACACTTTCTGTTCTTCATCAAACAAACTTGTGTCAGTTCGTGTACTAGGCCACCCCGCTCTTGTGAAGTGCTATTTTGGGCGCGTGATCTTTCTTAGAGTAAGCCGCCGAGAGTACGTGGGGTACACCTCCAAACGGGTGGCGGTTTTGAGCACACTGTAGGCTTCAGCTACCGTGTAATTACAAAGCCAAAAAACAACATACTTTTTATACCGAGCACAGTTTTTCCCCCTCGCAACCTCAACAGCACGTGCACAGCTAAAAGAACAAATAAATGTCTCACGTCGCTGGTGTATCTCATGTCATCATGGATCAGAGCGGAACATCTCGGCTAGTGTATGCTGCGGCACGATAGTAAAGGAGTCACTTAATTAAAACTTAAAGTTACTTTTGTCGTGTTTTACAAACGCTGAGAGGCTTCAGATATGTTGCTGCGCAAACAGATCAGTGTGGCACCACTTGCTTTATTACCGCTATGCCTTGCCGTTGGGTTGGGTAGCTTTCATTTCCCAACCACGTAATTATTATTATTATTATTATTAAAGTAGATTTATATAGCGCAATTTTCAACCCCAGAGTCGACTCAATGCGCTTTCCAAAAAAAAAAAAAAAATCAGCTTTAAAACAGATTGACACAGAAACCATGTTCAAACAAAGACCAAACTTATTAACAAACAATTATACAGAGACATTGCAACAAACAAAAATACAAGGTAGAAAAAGAAAATACCGCACACAAGCATGAACATAACATCTAAAGGATAACATTGAGAGTCATGGTGTGGCGGAGTCTACAGCTGTGAGCTAAACCATTCGACGAATGTCAGCAGACACAGTCACAGTGAGTGCAACTCAATACGCCCAGAGCACGCATGCATGTCCACACGACGACGACGAAGACAAGCAGACAAATGGCCACCCATGTCCGGCGTGCACATAGATTGCTGATAGAGGCACCACCATATGCAAATGTAATGTCTATAGAAGGACGAATGGGACGAAGAAACACATGAAGCCAGTAGTCGGTAACAATTTGCTCAACCCAATTGAAAATCTGTAAGCGAGGCTGCAAATAATAATGAAATAATGATGTTGGCTTGTATAGCGCCAAATCCTGGCCTGTGGACAGCTCAAGGCGCTGACGTCAAAATAAGATGACGACAAAATGTGGGTGTGTAGCGGGCCGTCTCCTCCACGTCACAGGGTAGCGTCCACACACACAGCAAGAACACAGTCCTCAGCACAAATAACCAACATGTCGTACAAGCCGGAATACACTCCATAGAAAAAATATCAAACATGTCATACACTCCACAGAAAATGCAACATCCAACAGAAGGCACAAGTTTCACTGGAACGCCAGCACACGCTCAAGTTCAAGTCAAGCGAACATGAATCCTTCACCACTGCGCCAGTCATGACGTCTAAATTCAACAAGATTGTATCAAAGGCCATCATCGACTATCACATTGTACAAGACAGTTGTCTGCACGCATATGTCCAGTTCCTGAAATACTTTCTTCAGCCGTCTGTCCAGTGCCGGGAAATGGCTGTCTATCAAGACCGGGCGGATGGGGTCGGATCGCAACACCTCTTTCATGCCCTGCTGAGAACACCATCCCGCAACAGCTGCAGACTGTTCCAAGTGGACGTCCTTAGCATGCAGCAGTCTTGTAGAGGAGTTAGGATGGCGACTTCATCATAATAAGGGTTGCCGAAACTCGAAATATGACAGACGATACAAAAAAAAAAAAAAAACGACAGAGAGCCGTCCCCTCAAGCCAGTTAGGCGAAGGGACGTCACTCTCCCAAATTCTCGGCTTATAATCAGCGTGTTGGTTGACAGTTCGACGATAAGGTGTTTGCTTTGATATTCTTGTGACAGACGCGCGGACGCACAGTTATGTCTGCTTTAAACCAGATCAGCGCATGCGCGAATGAGCTCTTCTATACATATTTGTATTGTCGGTGAACAAGAAAGCCTGCAATCTTCGGAGTGTGTGTGTGTGTGTGTGTGTGTGTGTGTGTGTGTGTGTGTGTGTGTGTGTGTGTGTGTGTGTGTGTGTGTGTGTGTGTGTGTGTGTGTGAGAAGGAGAGAGCGAGTAAGAAATAGAAAAAAATAGATTAGACACTCAGAAATGGCTAGTTTGACCCAATGATTCGCATTTTGGAAAGAGAATTTCACGGCCGTTAGTTTGTTTTGATGAAAGCAAAACAAACCCATTTTGCCCCTCATATCTCACTTTACATAAGATGCCCAAAGAAAGACAGTAATAACACGCGACACTAGAGGAGAGTGTTGAGCCTGCAGCCAGTGTGCACCCTACATAATCTCCGTGCACCCTGGATGCTGGTGTAGTGACGTCACAAGGTCAACGTTTAGGGGCCACAAAAAGCCTCATCCAGCCATCACCCAGATCGGTTGATAATGTTTGCTTCATATTCATAATTTACATGAACATTCTTTTCATCTAGGCTTTAATGGTTGTTTGATTCAATTTGCTGGCATTTATCCAGTCGTACTCTGTGTATGCGTGCGTGCGTGCGTGCGTGCGTGCGTGCGTGCGTGTGTGTGTGTGTGTGTGTGTGTGTGTGTGTTGTATTAATTGAAGGATGGTCAAGAGACTAAGAGCACGTGAATTTGAGTCTGATTAGACTACAGGTCTAAATTTATCCGTAACATTTTGTTTAGTCATCAACGTACGCTTTTTCTCTGTTGCATCAACAAAACCCTTATCATCAACTTTGTAACTACTTTGTAAAATGTGTCATCGCCACTGTTAAAAGGATCTCTAACGACTGACAAATAGAACCTTTTTAATTCTTAATTTTGTTCGTTCTGCTCTTTTCGTCATGCTATCACGCTTCCTTTAAGGGTACAATATGGGTTCGTCCCCATACTACTGTGCTAGCACAAGACCACGGGTCACATAATAAACAGGCAAGAACCACACGTTACCTCAGTGTTGAAGAGAGCATGGTTACCTGTCGACGCATTTATTTAACTGATGTAACGAGTGAAGCTTTGAAGTATACAAAAATCTACTGAGAAACTTATCTGGCACTGGACACCGGGGAGGAACTGAAAAAGTGGCATGTTTTGTGATGATGTGTATACTGTGTGCCGTGACTAAAAGTGTGCTGTGAAAAAAGCAAGTTTTTTTAATGTTCATTAACCTCCTGTTGCGAAGAAGAACCGTGGTCTGAAGTAGCTGACAGCGCCACCTAGCGCCGGACTGACTGACCAGCACAGCATCATGGAGACCGTGATTGGTATAGAGGTCCCTCTTCTTCTACTCTTGTTGCCACTGGCGATTCTACTCCTCTACTGGTAAACCTCACTCTTGATCACTCACATTCCTGTTATACACATACTTGAAATGTTTTACTCTTGTTTCGATAGTTTTAAACACTACTTCCATTAAACACTACTTTGCGTGCCATGAGTGTCAGCGGAGTCATCAAAGAGCTATATAGCGCGGGTGCAGTTTCATTTACTCCACCCACTCACCCACTCATTCATTATGCACTCCATCACCAACGTATGATCATTGTACAAATAAATTATACCACGCTACATTTCATAAGTTTTGTAGTTTACTTACAGCTCTTTTTCTTTGTGTAGGAAAGGCATGAGGTCGTACGATTTCTGGAGTTCGAGAGGAATACGAGGACCTAAACCCCAGCCTTTCTTTGGTCACGAATGGCAGGTGCAAAAAAAGGTGAGGAGAGTCAGATCGAAGAAACACAGTCCTTTATTTCAATACTCCTGCTAAAATAAGCTGTGTAAATTATGTGAAAGGATTGCAGATTCGATGAAAGATTAGGTTCGAATTGTCAAGGACTGAACATAAATGCTAAGTGAATCAGCAAAAACATCATGATTCCAAGTATGTTTTATCTTCTTTTTTCGTGGTATCCTACCAGGGTATTCAAAAATGTTTGATGGAGTGGTCGAAAGAATACGGCCGTGTATATGGGTGAGTGTATATTAATCATTGTATAATTAATTAGTCGTAATTTGATGTCTGAGAGATTTCTTTTTTTCCATAACTTTTACTTCATGTCACATTCTGAGAGATTTCACTTTCCCCTGAACTGCTTTCTTAGTCTTAGGAATTCAGAGTTTATGACTAATTTAAAAAACAGACCTTGCATCCATGCCATATTCAAAACTTACTCTCATTTATTTTTTGTTGTGCATTAAATGTCATTTCACTTGACTGCTCGCTGTTTAACTTTACCACTTTTGACCCTTTAGTTGTTAAATGTGTACTTATCGGAAAAACCTCGCTTCTACTGACCTAATATAAAAAAATTTTACAATAGTCTCATATATTAGCTGCTGTCCTATACATCTGCCTGCTAACTACTTATCATGTCCATCCATTACAGGCGGGTTTGTTGCTAGTGTAAATCTGTGCAGATATACTATGTTAGATATCGCGTTGTGTCTGTAGCACATATGAGATCAGAAAATATAATTGGCTTCTCTTGGTTTCGTTTGTTGTAGTTGACTCACATTATTCTAGATAGCTCTTTTTAAATAAATGTGTGTTGCCACAGAATCTATATGAACCTCAAGCCCATGCTTGTCACAAATGACCTTGACATCTTGAGAGAGGTCTTGGTGAAGGACTTTCCTCATTTTACAGACAGATTCGTAAGTACTACGTTATGCAAATTTTAAGACTGTATTTTATACATATTTACCAGAGCTATGTCAGAGAATATTCGACTCTTTTACTAAAACCACATTAGGGCTATAATGTGTCATTAAAAGAAGGAAGGAAAAGACAGAATACAAAGTGAACATATTGCTTTGTAACCAACACAACCTCCTTCCGTGGTCACGTCAGTCGCGCAAGAAAACATCCCCAGAGAGTACTTTTCTGCTGTAGGAAGCAGGTAGTTATGTAGTAGTTTATTTATTCCCCCGTGTGGCGGTACGATGGTTCAATGTCAGGCATTCTTCTTTCCTATAAAACCACATGAATCTTAGCGTAGGCTTCAAGAGGCATCCGGCGACTTAACTGACTTAAGTCTCGGCCTTACCTCTATGAACGAATCTGAAGAAGTGTTATCATAAATTTGTTGTTGGTGATGATGATAATGATTTTGGGATGTAAAAGTGCTTCCACCATAAGGTGATTTTAATAAACATTGTGCTCTCGAAACCTCCAATCCTGACGTCTTATGTCCTCCGTATCGAATCTTCCAGAATTTCCTCCCACTCCCCTTTCTCTGTTGTCACGTAGCCTTCTTTGTCTCTCACGCATGTCGTGACCCAGCCACCTCGGTCGGTCCATCCAATGCTGAAGGTCAAATCACCCCATTGCCTAGCGTGTGGACCTCAATTTTGTCGTCAGTCATTTTTAATTTTCTTTTTATGGACATCCAGGCTTACATAGGCCTGCTGCGTAGTTTGAGTGGTTGTGCAGATAAATCTGCTGGAGCTAAAAAGCAAGGCCTGATGCTAGCAACTAGGTATCATCAGCACATATGCGATACTGCAGTTCCAAATGGCGGATGGTAGAACCAAATGGCTGAATGTACATAGTGAATAAAAGAGGCCCAAAAACAGAGCCTCGTACCCGTAGTTCAAAGGAGCAGGCAAAGATGTGGTGCCTACAACTACCGGAAACTGGGTGTGATCAGTCACGTAGTACCGTAACCAGGTCAAAACAGTACCAGAGAGACCAAAAGTAACATTAAGGCCCTCGACAAGGGTGTCATGGTCGAGCGTAGAACTCATAAAACGCAAACATCGCCAGTCCCTGTTTTATATATCACTATACAGTATGAGTGAGAAGTATCATTGGCCTGTTACTTTATTTCATGCGATTTCAGAACACGAATAGATTCTTGTTTAACCCTATGTTTGCAGGACACTGCGGGCGGGATTTTCAGCAAAACTGTTTTCTTTGCTCGGGGACACGACTGGAGAAGGATCAGAAACATAATCTCACCAACTTTCACTTCCGGAAAACTTCGGCTGGTAATATTCTAACATTCCCTTTTGAATAAATTTATGATTGTACTTCTGTGTGCGTGCGTGCGTGCGTGCGTGCGTGTGCGCGCGCGAATCCTGATAAATATTTATAAATGGATAGATGTATTTTCTTTATGTTTGTGTTAATGGATTGGTGAATGGATGGATGGATGTGTGCTGTGTGTGTATGGGCGGGTAGATGACTTCTTATATCCTGCACATGCATTGGACTGTCTTAATGTATGTATGTATGCTTGTAATTACTTTTACAACGTCTAATTTCCAATCGTCCAGATGGAAAACTATATCAATCGCTGCAGCGAGGTTTTCTCAAAAAACATTCAGGAGATCGCCCGCGATGGTGGCAAAATAAATGTGAAAGAGTGAGTTTTCTTATCATTACTCGTCAATCAATTTGTATAGTCTGTAATAACCTTGTTAAATTTAAATCTTGTATTCATGAATCACGTTTACCCAGCCCTGGCTGGAGCTTAGTAAATCGGCCCCGGAAAGTTCCAAGTTCCAAAAGTGTCCTTGATACGTTCATATTTTAAGCTATATGTATTAAAGAAAAACCCGATACCTATAAGCCTATGTTATCATAAAAATTAAAAATCTTTTAAAACTATTTAACTACTTGTGGACTGCTGGAAATGATTTAATAATATTGCATTGTCACCTTAAATGAGTAACTCATTAATATTTCAGAGGTCTAGAACGATATCTATAAGCCTATGTTATCATACAAAACTAAAACTCTTTTAAAACTATTTTACTGCTTGTGGACTGCTGGAAATGGTTTAATAATATTGCATTGTCTCCGTAAATGAGTAACTGGTTAATATTTCAGACGTCTAGAACGAGGGACAGTGGGGGAGGGGAAAATCTATTACAAAATCTGAACCATACAGACAAACACAGTGAGTTTAAAAGGTTGGGGAAGCGGATGGCGGAGTGGTTAGAGCGTTGGCGTCCGAACCGAGAGCGCGCTGGTTCGATTCCCGATAAGCGCAGCAAACTTCGCCCAGTCGACCCAGCTGACGGGAATGGGTACCTGACTCCATAGAGGGTTGGGGAAGAAAAGTGGGGTCTCTAACACCTCACTCCCCAACGACCTGAAAAGGCTATGGGATGACCTTTAAGCTTTTTACCTTCTAAAAGGTTATCGAAAGGAGGTCGAATTCCGATAAGTTACTGACTGTTAGAACGAGGTCATGAATACACGGTTTTAGACGCTATCTTTGAGTAGCAGATTTGTCCAACTAAAGTATCTTCAGTCTCTTAAATATCAGATTTTAACCTCTCTCTCTCTTTATCGTAATCTTCTGTGTGTTTTGTGTGGGCGAGTGTGTGTGTGTGTGTGTGTTCGCGAGCGTGCCTCCGTGTTTGTGCGAAAGCGTGTGTGCGTGTTAATGTGTGCGAGAGAGAGACTAAAATACACTGTTATTCCGTAGGAAAATATATGTATTTGTTCACTCGAGGACTAAATGCATGATGTGGTCCTTGCGCTTCTTGTCTCTGTGCAGGTATTGTGGGGCTTTCACAATGGACGTAATAACCGGTACAGCTTTTGGAATTGTGGTCAACTCCCAGAAAGATTTCGAAAATCAGTTTGTAACAAATGCAACACTCCTCTTGGAACGTGGTGGGGCACCAAGAAGTTTCTTTCGACAGCTACTAAGTAATTTGAACTTTATTTTGCTTTTATTTTCTTTAGCTTATTTTCATTAAACGTCATTAATCAGGTAGAAGAATTATTTTATCCCTCAGCTGTAAAGGAAATTCCTCTTGAGTCATAGGGGCCAGGTATTTCTTCTTCCTCAACTGTTAAATGTTATTACATTAAAAATCGATTGATTTGCAATAGGGAGTTGAAATACTTCGGTTATCATATAGTAACAATTCTCTCAGCTTGAAACTAAAACCTTGTCTATAACAGTGGCTTTGTTACGTCCAGAAGGCGGTATGACAAATGTGATAACATTGCTAGTGTGGGTTTAACTCGCTTGCTATTCTAATATTACGTATGTAATCTATTTCTCGTCATACCAGGCCAAGTTTATTACATGTGTAATCTATTTCTTATATACTAAAAGTAAACGCAGCTTCTTTCATTCAAATTATTTCTTCTTCAGCTCTCACTCCATTCCTGAAACGTTTGGATCAACTCCTTAAAAATCCATTTGTCAAGAAGGAAGATCCTAGCAGTTTCCTTTTCACGGCCATCCGACGCGTTGTGGCAGACAGGAAAGAAGAGACGGTTCCAAGGGTAAGGAAAGCATCGTCGTTATATCCTAGTCTATGTGAACATAGTTTAATTTCTACTTTTATCATTGTTTAATTTTTGTTATGTTTCATTGTTTGTGAAGACGATCGGCAGTCCGATGGCGCAACGGTTAGCGCCTGTCACCAATACAGCGAAGGTTGGCTGTCCTGGGTTCAGATCTCGTCTCGGACACGCTGTTCTTTCTCTGCATGTGGCTTCTTGTTTACGGGGCAGGTCGCGTTGTCGTGATGTGGCCTTAGTTGCTGACTCGGCGTAAAACACCAATTCCCCAATTTGTGAAGACATGAAGCATTCCTACTAGAGAGATTCCCTGGTCATACTACTTGTCAGTCATCGCCTGTTTGACTTCATTTAACAACAAATTCCCAGTGGAACTACCTGCATGTCTTTGGTGGTATTCGCTGCTCATACTTAAGAGTCTCTGCTTTTAGTTAGTTAGTTAGTCGAAACTTTCCACTATTTATCATGCTATCGCTTTTTACAGAAAAAGATAGACTTTGTCCAGCTCCTTATCAACGCAGAAGCATCCGAAGACTTTGTGGACGCCGTTACTGAGAATGGAAAATGTAAGTTTGACAAGAAATCTTTCTGTTTGAAACCGACCGACATCTATTGAAAGATGTTTCGTATGTTCCAGCAACAGACATATGAAAAGTGCAAAGGCTGTTTTTAAGGAAATGTAGCCTTCTCTTAACATGGTTGACGCTAAGACTTTCCAATTCTTTGTTTCAACATAACTTTTTATAAGTTAAATCGAAGGGCAAGAAACACACCGTGGTAATGAAATCTAAAGGAAATCTAAAAGTTCTGTCTACGTTTTCTCTCAGGTCTAACTCCCGATGAGATCGTCGCTCAGATGATGATCTTTTTTATTGCTGGATACGAAACAACAGCTACGACTTTGCAGTTCCTGATCTACAACCTGGCTCTGTACCCGGATGTTCAGCAGAAAATTGTTGACGAGATTAAACAGCAGATTGGAGATGTAAGTTGCGGGAAAACTTTTCAAACTTGATTATTTTTGAATGAATCATAAACAGATTCCCTACCATGAAAAGAACAAGATGGTGGAGCAGGACGAGGAAAAGAAACAGGGTAAGACATGCAAGATGGTTGCCATGGTTAGAAAGGTGCGCATAATGTAATTTCTATTCATCTTCATTTCGTTTTAATAGCCAATGAGATGATACCTGAATGAGATAAGTCTGTACATAATAAGTCTCGCAGTGTTTGGCAAACATGCATGTCTGACTGTAAATATTTCAATCAACATGGCCCCTTAGTTGTAGTCACATCTTATTTAATCCCATGAGCAAGCAGGTTATTATTACTTTATTCCCTTAAATCATCAACACATTATTTTTTTAAGCAAATTTTAAGGAATTTATCATTGCTGACCATTACACAAATGTTAAAGAAGGACAGGTTAGTTACTGAGACCATATGCCACGTCGTTAGTCCATACTCTAACCTTAATCCTTAGCCTAGCAATAAAACTAATCACTAATCTACCCCTCACCTTACCCTTAACCCATAATAAATAATCCTTCCCAACTGACGGTATATTACATTTGTGTCTATATATATATATATATCATCGCTCACTTAACTGGTTTCTATTTCTTGGGAAAATAAGCATGTTTAGATAAGCATTTTTACTTCGCAACTTTTGTTGTGATCGGAGTGGTTTGATGCTGACATATATTAATTCACAGGAGAGACTGTAGCTGGCATGTTTGTATGAAATGTTACAGGAATCACCAACCAATGACAATGTCAACAAACTCAAGTACATGGAGCAGACCATTAAAGAGACGCTGCGGTTGTTTCCGCCTGTTGCAGCGTACGTTGTCCCAACACTTCGTCTTGTAGTCATTTTATTTATTTAAATTATGTTTCGGTATAATTAAGGTCTGCTTTTTATTAATTAAAAGTATGCTGTCCTTGGCTTTACTTAATGAATTGATACTCTTTGTGATATATCTGACATAAGATCGTATTTTAAAATAACACGAACCTAACGTGTGTGTGTGTGTGTGTGTGTGTGTGTGTGTGTGTGTGTGTGTGTGTGTGTGTGTGTGTGTGTGTGTGTGTGTGTGTGTGGAAACTCGTTGTTTACATGTCAGAATATTTTTTCTCCTGCTCTAATGTTTAAAATTAACATTGAAAAGATCAAATCTTTCTCAATGTTTTAATCACAGTATAAACCGATTGGCCTCCGAAACAGTGACCATAAAGGGTGTCACTATCCCAAAAGGAGTTGGAGTCCTTATTCCTATTTATGACGTCATGAGGGACCCTGAATATTTCCCAGATCCTGAAGTCTTCAGACCAGAAAGGTAAAACCACGGTCCGAGTCCAAGAGTTTCTAAAATCAGAGAGATCCTATTGCCTTTATGCCAAAAGTCATAACAAATTATTACATTTCTAAAATGCGAAATCTGCCGCTTTGCTCATATAACGTGAGCTTGTCTATGTGTCTAGTGTTTAACATAAATTTGCATTATTTACAGATTTTCCGATGAAGCGAGGGATGGAATGAATCCTGTCTCTTTCTTGGCGTTTGGGTTCGGACCCCGCCTGTGTATCGGCAAGCGTCTGGCTTTGCTGGAAATCAAAATTGCCATGGTGCACTTGCTCAGGAGGATCAAATTTGTCAAGACACAAGATCTTCCGGTAAAATGTTCTAATCTATGGATATAGTCCGTAGTCTGCGTCGAAATATTTATTCTTCCCGTGAAAGTAGTCTTCAAACTGATGATGATGATGATGAGGAGGAGGAGGAGGAGGAGGAGGAAGAGGAGTAGGAGGAATTGTTTGCAGTGGTGGTGGTGGTAGAATTCTTTTGGTATTATTATTGAATTTTAAAACACATTTTTGCTTGTGGAAGAGATATGTTAGACTTTGTACACCACCGCTTAATGATGCTAATTTTATGTAAATGGACTAGACGCTAATAATTTATAATCAATTGGCTCTTCTTAAACTAGCTGTCATTATCGCATTTCTTTGATTTATAAGTGAACTAAAAGGTCTCTGTTTAAAAAGTGTTATATCTCGCTCTTCATCACTCTGTCTTCAGGAAAAACTGACGTTGAAAGCATCAGGAAGTCAGGTTGTACCTACTAGACCTTTGATGATCAAAGCCGTACTGCGTCATACAGAGACTGTGTCATAATTCATTTGGAAAAGGAGCTGTTTATTCTAGGGAAAGATTTTTGACAAGGGTTTCTATTCTTCCTCCTCTTTCCTGGCCTCTCTCTTTAAATTTCTTATTTTCCCTCTCTCTCTCTCTCTCTCTAGTTCGTTCGCTCACTCACTAGTTCTCTTTTACCTTGTGTACATTTGTTTTTATTTTGCTATTCAGTGCTGCTGTGTGTGGACTTATTTGTGAAATGAACCTTCAGCTTTCGTGACCACTATGAAAAATGACTGACAATATAGTCAGACATGTCAAGAAAAATGAGCAAAATGAATAAATAAATTAGCATCTAGAAGAAAATGGATACGAAGTATGCAAGAGGAATGGAGGAGAGTTTGCTCATGCAAACCTCATAGAAATATGATGAAGTGGACAAGGTTGATGCGAACGTTTGTCATCAACTTACTTGAAGTTTTGCAATATGGACACATAACAGAGGGCAAAGGACTCGACACCACAACTGAAAAAACACGAATGCATAAACAAGTTTTTTGACTACTTTGTTGAATCAGCCTTTGAAAGAAGTGTTGCTTTCGCAAAAAAAATATTATATTGTGTACAAAGCAGTTTTAGTTCCATGAGGTCTATGATACACAAGATGAAGCTTATATATCAGACTGCTGATGTGATGCGTAGAGCCAGCAACGAAAGTTATTATCCTAACATTTCCCATACAAGTTTAAAGTCTGCCACCAGCTTACGAAGAAATTGTTCCCTACTTGGGTTTGGTGCTGATTCTGGGCACTCAGTTGTCTGGGTCATAGCATCCTCTACCTTTATGTAGCATATGGCTCTAATTCAGAGCGAGAAATATCAAAGGCAAAACTCAAGTCCTAATAACTACTGTGACAACGATGTAGCCTAACAATGCTGTAAATGTAACAAAAAATGATCCCGATATTTCAGAATAAAATGCAAACATTCACAAGGTCTGAAACATAACCAAAGATTCCAAAAGTTTAGAAAAGTTAGACGGTATTAATTAATATACGCCAGTTGTAACGGACCTGTTGCGCAATGGAATAATTTTATGTAACTCTAAAAATACACAATCCCTCACATCCACATGATCAGTAACCGCTGAATAAACAATAAAGGGATATAATTAACATAAAAGAGGCAATGGCTTATGTACACATTGTACATAATATAGCTAAATCAGTAAGTGTATAATAAGTATAGTACAAACTTATCTTTCAACTGGACGTCGCGGCCGTGGGGCTTTCACTAAGGTATCACATATATTTCACAGTTCAAATACGTGCTACAGCACATTCCAGTTATCAGATGTGTATATACATATATAATCGGTGCAACACAATTATCATATATATCTATACACACAAATCCAAACAATTCCGTCCACACACCTGTCTACAGTTCAGCACTGAAACAAATATAAGAGGGGCGAACACACTTACGTTCCAGCCAGACAACTACGCTCTTCGTTGGATGACCATATCCTCACTGTTCCTCTCACCAGAACAACAACATATGGTCACAGGATTTTTGGTTACTGTGTAGCAAAACATATTTTCTATGTTTCCGTTACTTGGTGTCTTTTTGTGTTTTCCATCTTTGTTTTCTTTTTGTCGTCAGTATTGTCGTTTATTCTTACGCCCTCGTGTTCTATCCATTTAGTCCATGTCTCTCCCCAGCTTTAAGCGCTAAGAGCATGCTCTCTATGAGTGTGAATATGCGCTATAAGAATCTTCATTTATTATTATTATTATTATTATTATTATTATTATTTAGTAAAATCCACAAAAATCGTTAGGTCTCCTCGAGAAGGACCCCGCTCACTACCCCAGTAGTTCAGAAAAGTGAGTTTTCTGCCCAGTCCAGAGACTAAGCTACCCTCTTGCTGATATCTTGCTGACATCCTTCGTCTAGCGCTAAGCAGTTCCGGTCCGTAATTACTTCCCAGAATTCTTGTCCGACTTCCGGGTAGCCTAGCGCTGTTCTTTGCTGCCTAAATCAATCTAGTTATCGGTCTTGCCCACCGGCTAGTAGTGGTGGTAAGTTTATTAGTATTATTGTTGCTATTATTACTGAATTTAGAAAACACTTTTTTTGCTTGTGGAGATATGGTCCCATTGGTACACTTCTTAATGCTTCTGATTGTAAACAAGTGTACGAAACGCTGATTTATTTATAATATTATTTGTACAATCCTGAAACTTGCTGTCATTATCGCATTTCTTTGATTCATAAATAGAAGGAAATGCCTGTGTACTACGATGTAGCATCAATTTTGCAAAACACGAAGGCTATTATTTAAAGTCAAATTAAATTGTAGAAACATGTAATACATATCTCGTTTGTATGTGTTGCGTGTTCATGATGGCTTACAGGAGAATATGTTATATAATGTTTTACTCAGTCTTCAGCAAAACCTGACGTTCAAACCATCAGGAAATCAACTTCCACCAACATCCCCATTGATGATCAAAGCCGTACCGCACCGTACTGAGACAGCGCTATCATGAAATCGAAAATTCATTCTTTTTTAACAGAAATTATTATTATTTACATTCTTTCTCCACTCTCCAGCCCTCTTCTTCTCTTTCTGTTTCTTTCTATATCTCTTTTACTCTAGCTCAATCACGAGGTCAGGACTGACGAGAATGTCACTAACTTCCTTGAAGATCTGCAACATATAAACACATAGCAGAGAATGATAAAAAGACTCTTCAAACAATAACAGCGAATATGTAGACAGTTTTTGACTACTTTGATGGATCGAGCAAAATGTTGAAGCAAACAATTAGTAATATTTCTTCCAGTAAGCACAGGGTGACGTGAAAGCTGACAGTATACACACAAACTGCTGGCCGACATAAATACAATCCTCTATAGTGTAGACATCCACTCTCTGACAACTAACCCCACCTCCATACACGGGTCACACTGGCTACAGGCTCAGGAAACAAGCTTGCGTCATGTACGAGTTCATCCCATTTTGTAACCTGTTGTTTTGGATGTGCAATTATGCTCTCCACACTACGCAGAGAGAAGGGGTCAAATTTTGGTACCGGTTCATCACTTGGTCACGCTTTAAAGGTTCAGTGACAGCTCGCTCGAATGCAAAAACCGTCTTGTACTCGGTATTAACAGCGAACTACACACAATAGTCAATGTCACGATAAATTTTGAACTGTTTACTTGTTTACTGTTTAATTGCCTTACGAAGACGAATTAGTACATGATTGTCACTAGAATTGTGTTAAATGCGCTAAAACAAAGTGGAATCGGTACGGAGAGGCCGCCGTGCAAAAACGAGAGTGCACGACCTCTTAACCAAACTACTTCTCGTGACGTCATCTCCATGACGATTTTAGTGTTTACCTCCAAGCTGCTTTCGGCCTTGTGTACCACGCGTTCTCTGTCATCTCTGAAGACAACAATATGGCTCAGCCATACGAAGAGCAACCCTTAGCGTCGAAGATATAGGAATAACGTGGTCGCAATCTACCGATGAAGAAACAGAGACGACAGACACTACTCCATCAGTGACAGAAACGGAAAGGTAAACAAAAAAGTAGATATAAAATAATTTGATGTTTTTATCAGTATCCGCAACATTCCTTCATAAAACTCATGCTCTTGAAAACTGTTCAAAATTCTGTTCCTCAGTCTCAAAGCAGTTATTTTAGATTTTGTTTTCATTCTACTATATGCAACAGCCCGTGTTATGCTCGTGTGATTGTGTTAGTCCCTAGAAAATTGTATTACAATCGTAAATTTTAAAAAATACACTTACGCTCTCTTTTTTTATTTATTTATCCAATTCATATGCTGTGAAGACTGTTGTTTAAAATTTTTATGCAGGTGACTAGTAGTGGAGAAAAATTATGCTTAGTGTGCTATAGATGATTAACTTCGCAAGTTAAAACTATGGGAAGATCAAATTAAAAGCTAACAAGATTGGAAACCCATATTTAATACAAGAAAACTTATATGACAAATTCATTTTTATTTTCAGAAATGCATTTTGGCTGACAAAAGCGCAGAAACAAATATGTCAGTCTTATTGTCTCTTCACTTTTTATTTATTTGTCAGATCTAATCCCATCTGTCAGTGTGGCAAATGTGAAGGATGGCCAGGGCAGAAGGACTGAAAAAATATGCTGCTACTCCTACTGCATCGTGAAGCACTCGTCCCATGAACGTTTCTCTTGATGTTGAGTGCTCACTGCAGGCGAAGCTCTTTATTTTTCGGGAACTGGTAAAAACTGTAAGGGAGAGCCTTTGACAGAAAGCTCCCGACAATCGCTAGCAGCACATTCGCGAGGTATTTTTTCAGAAGGCTTTTATTTAAAAGTTGGACAGTGATTGTGATCACACGCGAGACAGATTGCTTTCTTGGGTTTTCGTCATCAATCACCGAGAGGCCAGGCAGCAGACAAACGCTTCCCTGCGAAACGGCTTGCATTTTACCATTTTACAAGCATATTTCGTTGAAAGTTTGAAAAATTTTAATAAAAATGATTACAGGAGAGTGTATACTTTCAAAGGCATAACGGTATTTCAGTATTTAAGGTAGATTGTAAACCCTGTCCCTGGACCTTTAAGTTGGATCTCCAACTTTTGAAAGAAGACCAAATGCGTGTGGTTAAGCACATACTCATCAAAGATAATAAATACTCACAAAATACTTATGTACTTGCTAATTTTCATCCAAGTCTGCGTTTATATATGCATTAGCAAAAGTTAGTGACTGTGTGTGTGTGTGCGTGCGTGCGTGCGTGAGTGCGTGCGTGCGTGTGGTTAAGCACATCTTCATCAAAGATAATAAATACTCACAAAATACTTATGTACTTGCTAACTTTCATCCAAGTCTGAGTTTATATATGCGTTAGCAAAAGTTAGTGTGTGTGTGTGTGTGTGTGTGTGTGTGTGTGTGTGTGTGTGTGTGTGTGTGTGTGTGCGACACCGAGAAAACGATATTAGATGAAAAGATTCTTTTTCTCTTACTTCCCCCATGATCTGCACACCTTGAAAAAAGATTTTACAAGCCATAAATTTGTTTTGATGCTAACAAAACGAGAGAAATGCTACTTGACTCATATCTCACTTTACATATGATGTCACTGAGCACAGTGCATAAAATGGGAACACGGTGCACCCTACAATTACAGTCACGTCACGTGACAGGCGCAGTGACCTCACCAGGCAAACATTCTACAAAGTGTCTTTTCCAACACTGACCCAAATACGTGTTGTGTTATTTTGAATGTGTCAAGGGTCTTTAGGCACATGCATAAAGTAGAAAATTCGAGATGGGGAAAACTTAAGAAGGTGCAGAGAAGGCTGATTAGTCTACAGGTCTAAAAACATCCATAGCATTCATTTTTATTCATCACCAAAGTACGCTCTCTGTTGAATCAACAAACATTAACTATACTTAAGGTGTTGCTCGCTTAAGAAATATTTCACTGCCACTGTTAAAAGGATCTGTAACTTGTCAGTCAAAAAGAACCTGTTCCATGTTCGGTCAAACACACTAAATGTGTTCAGTATCGTGTGTAATTTTGCTCTGTTCACTTCGTCTCGCTGCTACTTATTCCTTAAGGGTGCATTATGGGTATGTCCCCCTATTACTGTATCAGCACTACACCAAGGTCTTTATCTGTAGCACACCTCACACATAAAAGAGGCAGGGACCACGCAAGTGAGCTCAATGTTGGAGCAGTCATCAAGCTCGCACAAGGAATAAGCTCTGAAGTATAATAATAAAAACTTTTAAAGAATTTGCTTTTGCACTAGCCATAGCAGAAAGAATTGAAAAAGTGGTAGCAAGCCGTTTCTTGTGTTCAACACTTTGAACAGTATTATAAGAAAACCGGGGTGTGCGATAGTCTAGTACCGGACTGACTGGCCAGCACAGCATCATGGAGACCGTGTTTGGTGTAGACGTCCCTCTGCTTCTCCTCCTGTTGCCACTGGCGATTCTACTCCTCTACTGGTAAGCCTCGCTCTTACTGAATTATGTACTTGTAATAAACATACTTAAAATGCAATACTCTTGTTTTGACGGCTTGGCTTCATTCAACTGACATGGTGAGTCAGCAAAGAATAACATGCAACCCTACTGCGCCTGGGACTACATTCCAACAGTTTTCTATTATACTTACAGACTACATTTAATCAGTTTTGTATTATAATTACAGACTACATTTCATCAGTTTTGTATTATTCTTACAGATTACATTCCATCAGTTTTCTATTATACTTACAGGCTACATTTAATCAGTTTTGAATTTTACTCACAGTTCGCTTTCTTTGTGCAGGAAAGGGATGAGATCGTACAATTTCTGGAGTTCGAGAGGAATACCTGGACCTAAACCCCAGCCGTTCTTTGGCAACCAATGGCAGATGCAAAAGAAGGTGAGGATAGTTTTGTGAACAGACGAGAAGAGAAGATCTAACAAGCTATTCTTATTCTCGACCCCTGCCTCTGAGCCTCTGACCTGTACATTCCCATGAAATGTTTCTCACCGGTTTGTATGGCGCATCTTGCCAACTAGAACAAGTTTATTTTATTTCTTTTTTCTCTTTTTCATTCTCTCTCACACACACACACACACACACACACACACACACACACACACACACACACACAGGCACGTGCGCATACACACCCTTCTTATCTCTCTCTCTCTCCCCCTCTGTTTCAGTGTGTTTGAGACAGAGAAAGGAAGAAAGAATAGAAACGAAACTTGTTCTGAGAATACAGGCAAAGAAGAAAATGACATCCCCCAACACACACACACACACACACACACACACACACACACACACACACACATCTCTCTTGTGTGATGGGGTTGTCTTTCTCTTTTCTGCCTATCTTCTTCACACATAGAATGCTTGATACACCTTTGTCGTGAAATAGAAGAAGCAGATAACAATAAGTTATTTAATAACCTTGCAAGAAAATGGTTATAAGAAATACTGCAACTTCTAATGAAAGATTAGGATAGCTTTGTTAAGAACTAAAGTTTATTTTTGATTGAAACAGACGAAATCTCGAGATTCTCAATGTAGTTTATCTCATTATTTTATGGCATCTTTTCAGGGTAATCAGAAGTCTTTGAGGGAATGGTCGAAAGAATATGGCCGTGTGTACGGGTAAGGATATAATTATTAATCATTGTATAATGACATCGACTGCTGACTGCTTATTATGACACACGGACTTGTTATTGTCGGTAGATATGGTGTACAAGTACCGCTTTGTATTTGTCACGCATGTGATTAGAAACAGAAAGAATTCCCTCCTCTTGGTTTGCCCGGTGTAGTTGATTTACATTATTTTAAATAGTTTCAATAAAAGAACTTATATGTTGTCACAGGATCTACATCACCGATCAGCCCATGCTTGTTACAAACGACCTTGACATCTTAAGAGAGGTCATGGTGAAAGACTTTCCTCATTTCGCAGACAGATACGTAAGTATGACCTTCTGCAAATATTAAGACTGTATTTTATACGTATTTACCAGAGCTGTAATTTAGATATTGTTACTAGAGCTATGCAGCATCCTAGAGATGATTTGATTCATTTTCTAACACTAATTTAGGCCTGGAATGAGTCATTGAAAATAACAAACAGCAATTTTCTATGTATTTGTTATGACATTTGTCATCATGCTGCTGACTGGAGAGGTCACTATTGCTGGGAGTCGCCGAACTTTCAGGCTGTGGAACAAAAGATTGCATTAGATGGAAGGGGAAGTAACTAGAACAATGACGTATCCGGGTGGTGTTCTGTCCCCTGAAATTGAGTCCCGTGAAAAAGCTGAGCTACATGCAGGAGCCTTCGCTTTCCTTCACACGGAACAGTCCCAAACTTTGCTCTCATTGAAAACAGTATTTCTTTATTTGGAGCCACTTGTAAAATAAACATTATTATAAGCATGCTCACGCGGGTCAACAACAAAGCATTCCAACCAAATATATAAGGACTACTAACTCTCGAACAAACTGTAATTTTGTATATCAACAAGGATCTCTCTCTCTCTCTCACACACACACACACACACACACACACACACACACATACAATTGACTTAACTGCTTTATTTATAAGGTCATCTATATACTTTTATATATAAAACATATTTTACCATTAACAGGGAACCTTATTGGCCGTCTTATTTTACTTAATAAGATTTTCTGACATAAAAAGAATTCTTGTTAAATCTCGCACATCGACCAAATTAGGAATGGAATTTTAAGCTAGGCTGTTTTCTTTGTTCGGAGACATGAATATCGGCCGGTTACATTATTTGATAATATTTCCGGACATTAATGGATTATTGTTGAATCTTCCAGGACCAATTTAAGGACACATTTATAAGCAAGAGTGTTTTCTTTGCCCGGGGACATGACTGGAAAAGGATCAGAAGCATAATCACACCAAGTTTCACTTCCGGAAAACTTCGGCTGGTATGATTCAAAATTCCAATATATAATACTGCGTGCATATATATGTCTTATTTTCGTGATATGTTCCTGTATGAATGTACTAGGATGGAGATATGTGTATTCTGTATGTATGCACAGACGGATGCGTGCGTGCGTGCGTGTGTGCGTGGATATGTGTGTGGTAATCTATGTACGCATGTTATGAGTGTCTGTGTGTATGTTTGAATGTTTGCATATACGTCTCATTTCCAATCGTCTAGATGGAGAACTTCATCAACCATTGTAGCGAGGTCCTCTCAGAAAACCTGCAGGAGATCGCCCGCAGTGGTGGCAAGATAAATGTGAAAGAGTAAGTTGTCTTATCTTTATTTTTCATTTAGCTTTTATAGTCTTAACAACCTGGGCATTTTTACTCAGCCTCTTAGAGGCTACCCGCAGAACTATATATACCATGATCTCCGCCATATATATATATATATATATCCTACAAGAAAAAATATTATCGTAAGGGTGCCCCATCTGATATATTGTCGTTTCTTAAAACGAGGCCATGAATACTCAGTTTTAGCAGCTGCCTTTGAGTAGCAGGTTTACAAAGCACGACAGGCCTCGTGAACAAAAGCAAGGAAGCTAACTGTTCATGGATCCTATTCATGGAGCAAGGGCAAATCGTTGTCACGGGTAAATCAAGGACGAGTCTTATCTCCTGGTTATAAATCGCTATCCAGACTTCGCTGATGTTTTCTTACCCCTGGGACCGTAGTAAATCAGTGGCAAGCATTCCCTCGGGTAAAGTAACGTAAAGTAATATTCACGGAGCTTGAACAATGCGTCGTAACTACGGAAACCAGACCTTTTTCGTTGATTTCTCCATTGTGCCCATGAGTAACGACTTCACTTCATAGGAACAGCCTAAGATACGCAGTATCTTCAGTCTCTTGAATGTTACATGTTTGACATAGATCTTTTTTTCTATTTTCTCTCTCTCTCTCTTATATATATATATTTAAAATACATTGCTATATAGCATTAACTAAATTATGATGTGGTCTTTGTGCTTCCTGTCTGTTCCCAGGTATTGCGGGGCCTTCACCATGGACGTAATAACGGGCACAGCTTTTGGAATTCTAGTCAATTCCCAGAAAGATCTCCAAAATGAATTTGTAGCGAACGCAAAAAGGGCCTTAGAAGGTGGCGGGAATCCTAAAAATATCTTTCAACGTCTCCTCAGTAATTTGAGTTTGCTTTTTTCCCCTTTTGCTTTATTTTTGTTGTCTTTATTTTATTTCTCGGCTAAAAGGGAAAATCTGCTGCCGTGATCGTGACCAGGTATTCCTCCTTCAACACGTTAAAGGCATTATTATTTAAAAGACGACTGATTTGCAATAGAGACTTAAAATACTGTGATTATCCTATAGTAATACTTCTCCCAGCATTACAATAAGACCTCCTCATTATCCGTCGCCTTGTTAGATCCAGAAGTGGTATAAAATTTTATTAGACTAACATTGCTGGTGTGAGATATAATTTGTTTCCTAGACGAACATTACTAGGGTGATGTATATAACTTGCTTGTTAGACTAACAAAAATTGAGAGAATTCCCAAGGCTGAACCTATCACTTGTAAACTTTTGCATCAAAAGAATGCTTCTCTGTAAAATCTGGTCCGAGAATTGTAGTCTTGAAGGAGAAAATTGTTTAAAGAAGAACCATCAAGTCGCCGAAAAGTCTGTGTCGGTTGGCATTATTATCTGCCATTTCTGTTTTTTCTTTCTCTTTTTTTCGCTCCGTTTTCTTTTTGTAATATTCTGTTTGTTTTTTTGTTTTTGTTTTTTTTTGTTTTGTTTTGTTTTGTTTTTTTTTTTGTTTTGTTTTTTGTTTTTTGCTCTATGTAACGTTTTCCCCCTATTCTCGATCTTTCTTTCTCTCTTCCTTTATTTCTCTTGCTTGCTCCTTCAGTCTACTGTTTATCATCTCATAATTTCGAATTCTTGCAATTTCTTTAACTGACTGCAATTAATATGCAGAGCATGACAATAGAATAATCAAACCTTTTCATTACATAATATCAGGCCACGATTACAACATGTGTTATCTGTTTGTCGCATATCAAACAAAAGCGCTGCATATTCATTAAAATTATTTTTACACAGCTCTCATTCCATTTCTGAACCGTTTGGGTCGTTACCTTCAAAGGAATTTTGACAAGAAAGGAAACGCTAACGGTTTCTTTTTGATGGCCATCAGACGCATCGTGGCAGACAGGAAAAAGGAAACGGTTCCAAGGGTAATTAATACATTTCTAATTTTGTTATGACGCTGTACTTGTAAATAAAGTTTAAATATTCTGACTTGGTATCTTTAACTTTCCCCTTAATTACTATATGTATTGCTCTTATTTTCAGAAACAGGCAGATTTTCTCCAGCTCCTTGTCAACGCAGAAGCATCCAAAGACGTCGTGAACACCGCTGCTGAGAATGAAAAATGTAAGACGTGGAAAGAAATCTTCCCAATGGAAAAGCGACCTTAAAAATGACAAATTTGTTTTAGCAAATTACAAACATACGTTTATTAAAAGATGTGTAGTATGTTCCAGCAACAGTTGTACGAGAAGTACAATAGCTATTTTTTAAAGATGTGGGTAATGTAGCCTTCTTCTTCAATGGTCTACTCCAAGACTTTATGACTTTATTCCAACATAACTTTATATCAGTTTAAGAAAAAAAATACAGAGGAAATAAATTAGCTACATGACAGTGAATACAGACAGACACACAATTTCAGTTTACTCAGTTTTGGGCCAGATTCCTGTCTTCTCAACAACATTTTGATTCGCATTCTTCCACATTTTCGCCAGAGATAGAAAACTTTTGTTTCCAGGTACCACATCTTTTTAAGAGAAATGAACTTTTCAACACAAACAAAAATCTAAAAGAAAATCTTCCATCGTTTTCTCTTAGGCCTAACTTACGACGAAATCGTCGCTCAGATGATGATCTTTTTTATTGCTGGATACGAAACAACGGCTACGACTTTGCAGTTTATGTTCTACAACCTGGCTTTGTACCCGGATGTCCAGCAGAAGATTGTTGACGAGATTCAAGAGCAGATTGGAGACGTGAGTTGCGAAGAAAAATGTCAAAATTCATAATTTTCGAGTAAATCGTAAACAGAACAAGATAATAGTGGTCATCTCTTCTTCTTCTTCAACTCGATATCCTTATCTTAATCCCAGAGTTAGCGAACAAATTAAACACTCAGCCTACACTCAACCTAAACCTTGATTCCCAACCATAACCCATGTATTTAGCGCTAATGCCTCTAAATCTTAAGTGACTATCTGATCGGATAGATTCTGTCATATTCCCCATGTCATGCACACTCACGGTAGGGATATATAACTATTACATACATGTCTCGATTTGTTGTCTCTATCGTACTTATAATGAGAGTTTTATAGGTGAAGAAGGAGAAGGAAAGAGGCATTTTCAAACAGAAACTGTTTCGTAATGGTAGTGATTTAATCCTTAAGAAGCAGGAGAAACTTTAGCCAGCGTGTTTGTATAAATTGTTACAGGAACCCCCAACCAATGACAATGTCAGTAAACTCAAGTACATGGAGCAGACTATTAAAGAGACGCTGCGAATGTTTCCGCCTGTTGCATCGTACGTTGTCTAGTATTCATTTTATTTATTTAAGTTATGGATCAGTTTATTTATTACTTGCTTTCTTATTTTCTTAAATCATACTGCTTGCATTTATTTCTTTACGTGATACTGCTGTATGAAGTATAAGATCGCTTTCGTAAGACAAATTCAGCATAAATTATATATATATATATATATCCTGTTTATGAACATTTCATTATATTTATTTTATATTTTCTTGTAGTAAATTTTAAAAAGCTGACAATATTTCTTTTTTTCATAGTGTCAATCGAATGGCGTCCGAAACAGTGACCATCAAGGGTGTCACTATCCCAAAAGGAGTTGGAGTCCTTATCCCTATTTATGACGTCCTGAAAGACCCTGAATATTTTACGGATCCGGAGGTCTTCAGACCAGAAAGGTAAAAGCGCTTTCCATGTATACGTGTCAATGTCAGGGACAAATTTTATGATTGTTTTTACTTCATAAAATTCCATAACAAATGAAATACATTTCTCAAATAACGAAAGCTGGTGTCTGACTCAACTATTATGTGCTTGTCTTTGTGTCTGGCGTTTAACATAAATGTTGCAGTGCCACATGACAATAAACTTGTATTATTCACAGATTTTCCGATGAAGCGAGGGATGAAATGGATCCTCTCTCTTTCTTGGCGTTCGGGTTCGGACCCCGCCTGTGTATCGGCAAGCGTCTGGCTTTGCTGGAAATCAAAATTGCCATGGTGCACGTGCTCAGGAGGATCAAGTTCATGAAGACACAAGATCTACCGGTAAACAAATTTTTTAGTCTATGTATATAATTCACGTAGTCTGCGTCGAAATATTGTTCCTCCCATGAAAGTAGTCTGTAAAATGATGAGGAGTTAAGGTCAGTAATGGTTACTGTTCGTTTCATCTAATTTAGATATCACGTGTTCACGCGTGGCATTATGGTAACCTTTTTCCAACACTTCTTAATGATGCTAATAATGTATTAGTGGGCGAGACGATAAATTATTTTAACACCGCTTGCACAATCCATAAGCTGGTAAGTATAATCGTATTCCTTTGATTCATAAATAGTGCCTCTGTTCTGCGATGAATCCACAGTTTTGCAAAACATGAAGATTGTAACTTGAAGTAAAATTAATTTGTAAAAAAATACATGGATGTTTTGCCTGCTGAAGATTGCTTTCATACAAATATATTATATAATGCTTTGTACAAAATCACTCTGTCTTCAGGAAAACTTTACGTTCAAATCATCAGGAAATCAGCTTGTACCGACCAATCCATTAATGATCAAAGCAGTACTGCGTCCTTCAGTGACAGCGCCATAACTTAATTGGAAAATGCATTCTATATTCTGGTTGATATTGACAGAAGTTATTGTAAGAGTTGTACCTTTAATGCATTTGAGAAATTGGGAGCAAATTGCATTTCTCCGAAAGACAGCTTTGGTTATTACCACGAACACATTTGAAATAATAAAACAAAAGCATGTAGTTAATCCTCTCTCTATACTGTTTCATCTTTCAAAACTCACTTGAACAGTTTTTGTCAAGACTGCCAAGTAATGCAGCTTCACTGTAAATCTTTTTTTCAAATTAATATTAACAAGTTTTGCACATCATGAGTATTTAGCATCAAGGAAATAATTTAGTAATGCTTACTCCACTTACTACAAATTGTACTAGAGAATTATTTAATAACAATATTGTACAGCCGGACTGATCCGCTTTTGACTGCCAGGCTAACTACACACTGCGGCCGGACTATAGGTTAGTCGCGGCTCCTAGAAGCCCTGGCGCCAATCAGTCCGGTCCTCTTTGTTGTTACAGAAAAGAGGAGGGCAGTTCCCAATTTTCCACTAATAATAGCTCTCATTCGTCGGGTGTGCTATCTAGTCTAAGATACCTCGCGTTGTCTTCTCTTTTCCTTCCATCTGCTACACACCCGCACTTAGCCGACCTTGGATTCCACAAAAACCCTGCTTTTTCCAACAACAAAAACGTGTTCTCTTCGGTGCCGTCGTTCAGCTCCGTATCAAATGGCTTCTCAGTTTCGTCGCGTGTTCTCTGTGTTTCACAACTGCTTTCATTTGCTCGTTTAGTGTGCACGAAACGAATTCGTCCAAGGAATATATAGTGATTTCTTTCGTACGATGGGGACAATCGTACATGTGCCAAGTCATACAAACAAAGTGATAAGTAAATTTTAAAAAAATTTAATTACATTATTTACACATGAAAACGAATTCTATCCTACTCTGCACATACGTACCTATCCCCTACACCCGCTAATATGTACCTATCGCGTACCCCTTCTAACGCCGAATTCGACCTACTTGACTAAGTTACTGATATCTAAGGGTAGAGGGAAAAGGATTCCGAGGTACGTGAGCTACTTGATGGCGGACCAGAACACCCACACGGTGCAGTGGCGCTTCTCCCGCACTCAAAATAGGGGCCGAACGGATAAGAGTATTTTGAGATACGTAAGCCACTTGACAGCGTACAAGAACACCTGCACGGTGCAAAGGTACTTCTCCTGAACAGGGTACAGGCACTGCATTTTGCCCCCTAGTTATACTCACGAACTTGTGTGCTACATCACCCGCTCAGTTGTCACTCGTCTCGCTCGCGCGGCTGGGGAAGGAAAAGGGTGCAGGGTTGAGAGAACAAAGCACTCTCAGCGGTACACGCTGACCCAAACAAGGGCTCTCGATACACTACATCAAAGATGATATTTAAATATATATGTTACATGACCCTTTGACCAACATGTCAATGTTCAAAGCTTCAGGAAGTCAGCTCGCACCCATCCTACCAGTGAGATTCAGCGCCGTACTATGTCATATAGGAACAGTGCCTTATTTAAATCCATTAACTTTATAGAGAGAGCCACCGGAGTTTTCTCTGTGATATGTTGTTGTGTTTGTAATGCACGTAGAGTCTGGCTTTGACTGGGATACTGCGCTTCAAAAAGCTTTCACCATCATTCTTATTATTTGTACGTGTTATAATACTCAGGTTTCTGTTAGAATTTAATGTAATGAATGAATGAATGAGCACCTAGAAGGAAATGGATACAAAGCATGCAGGAGGAAGGGAGAAGTTTGCTTTTGCAAAGCTCAGAAAAATAGGAGGAAGTGGAGAAGACACCAACTTACTAGAAGTAAGACACATGCCAAAGAAACAAGAGCAAAGGACTACAATCGAAAACACGAATAAGTAGACAGTTTTTGATTGCTTTGTTAGATCAGCCTATATAAGAAGTGTTGCTTTTCGCGATAGATTCCTCCATTTTGTGTACATAGCAGTTTTAGTTCCATGATGCCTAAGTCACTAATGATTCATCTCCTGGTCACATTTAAAGTTGTATCTCCAACTTTTGAAAAGATACCTGCTGGATGTAATTATTTAATTAACCACATGTTCATCAAAGATAATAAATGTCTACAAATACTAATGTTTTTAGTATCTTTGGTCCCAATCTGTGTTTATATGCGTGCAGGTACATTTTGTGTGTATGTGTCTGTGTATATATATATGTGTGTGTGAGAGAGAGAGAGAGAGAGACCGAGAAAAAGAGTTAGACCTTAAGAAGATGATTTTTTTTAAAGTTTTTCGATGGAAAGTGATTTTTACAGGCCATAAATTTGTCTTGATAATAACAAAACCAAAGTAATGCTGAGCCAGTAATAGCACGCTCCACAAGAGAAGTCTTGCGCATACAGTCAGTGTGCGTGCACTGTGGGAACAGCTTAGCCTCGGGTCATGTCATGTGATAAATGTATTGACGTCACATGGTGAACGTTTTGCAAATGCTGTTACCAACCCTGACCCAAATCGTTTGTAATGTTTGTCTGAGTGTTCTTCTCAAGCATTTTTTTAGGGACTGAATCTATTTGCTATGTGTGTGAGTGAGTGAGTGAGTGAGTGAGTCCTTGGGACAGTACGTGCTGATGTACAGTTCAAGAAAATGTGAATGTGTGTCAGTATCAGTCTACACACAAGAGTCCTTATGCGCATGCATGAAGTGGGGTTGTCGAACCACTAAGAACATGTGCACAGGGAGATGCAAAGGAGGCCTGACTGGTCTACAGGTCTAAATACATTAGTCATCAATGTACCCTTTAGCTGTATTGTACCGGCAAACCTTATCTACTTAAGGTGTTACTCGCTTGTAAAATAGTTCACTGCCACTGTTAAAAGAACCTGTTCAATGTTCAGTCAAACATAGTAAATATATTCAATATCTTTGTTTTTGATTTTTGTTTTGTTCTTTTTGTCTTGCTACCATCTTACCACTTATTCTTTGAGGGTACAATATGGGTGCATCCCCATACTTCTGTGTCAGCGCAAGACCAAGGTCGTGATCTGTAGACAGCTCACATAAAACAGGCACAGTCCACGCAAGCGAGCTCAGTGTTGTAGCGATGTGGTTGCCTGTTTTAGTGCAGTTATCAAACTGACACACGGAGTAAAGTTTTGAAGAAAAAAAAACTTTAGAGGAATTTGTTAATCATTAGCCATAGCGGAAGGAACTGAAAAGGCGGTAGCAAGCCGGTTTTTGTGTGTGGGTGTGTGTGTGTGTGTTCATCGCTCTCCTCTTGAACAGTGTTATAAGAGAACCGTAGTGTGTGTGCGAGGATACATAACGGACAAAGTTGTCTAGCGCCAGATTGACTGGTCACCACAGCATCATGGAGACCGTGCTTGGTGTAGACGTCCCTCTGCTTCTCCTACTGTTGCCACTGGCGATTCTACTCCTCTACTGGTAAATCTTATCTTGATGACTTACATACTTATTATACACATACTTAAAATGTTATTACTCTCATTTTTTGACATTGTAAGCACTCTCTTCATTCAATTGACATGTTAGGTCAGCAAAACAATATAGCGCAGATGTACATCTACTGTGCCTGGTATTTATTCAGCAGTTTCCTTTATTCCACTCACGTACCCACTCACTGACTTATTCATTCATGCATGTGCTTTAGCACATGAGCACTCACAGTGTACATAAAATTATACCAGACTACAGTTCGTCAGTTTTGTGTTATAATTGCAGACTACAGTTCATCAGTTTTGTATTATAATAGCATACTACATTCCATCAGTTTTGCATTAAAATTACAGACTACAGTTCATCAGTTTTGTATTATAATAACATACTTTATTCCATCAGTTTTGCATTAAAATTACAGACTACAGTTCCTCAGTTTTGTATTTTATTCACAGTTCGCTTTCTTTTGCAGGAAAGGGATGAGATCGTACAATTTCTGGAGTTCGAGAGGAATACCTGGACCTAAACCCCAGCTTTTCTTTGGTAACCAATGGCAGATGCAGAAGAAGGTGAGGATAGTCCTGTGCGCAGACAAGTAGATCAAACAGTTCAGTATAAGTCACAACACCTGCCGGAGCCTCTGACCTGTACACTCTATGCAAGTATCTCACCGGCTAGGATTGCGCATCGCGTCTGCAAGTATAACATATCTTGCAAACTAAAACAAGTTTATTTTACTTCTTTCTTTCTTTCTCCCTCTCTCTTATTTTCTTATTATTATAATCTTGCAAGAAATTGCTTCAAACATAGCAGATTCTAAGAAATATTGGGTAAGCATTGTTGAAAACTGAAGATTATTGCTAATGGAAACAGATAAAATCTCAAGATCCTAAATATGATTTATATCGTCATATAATGGTATCTTTTCAGGGTACTCAGAAATGTTTGATGGAGTGGTCGAAAGTATATGGCCGTGTATACGGGTGAGGGTTTATTAATCATTGAATAAATAGTTCTAATTAGTCGCTAGAGAGACTTTTCTTCCCCACGTACCTCTTTGATAGTTTTGGAGATATGAGGCTTATTTTGACGGATTTAACAATCCAGCCTTCCGTTTATGTCATTTTCATGGAACATTTTGGAAGCTTGTTCATTTCCCTGCAGTGATGTGTATTAAATTTCATTGTGTTATGCTTTCCCACTTATAGCAGGAAATAAGCACGTTCAAGGGCAACGGTTAACTTGATGACTGTCGATGCTTTGACTGTTAAGTGGCTTTTTATTTACTACTGACCATGTAACTTTTGACAACAGTCTCATATTAGATGCTATCTTATACATCTAGCTGTTTATTATGACACGCGGACATTTTGTTATTTGAAGTCTGTCTGTATATTCAGTGCACACGTTTCACTCAGTATTTGTGGTGCCTGTGATCCGAAACAAAAAAGAATTCCCTTCTGTTGGTTTTGTCCAGTATAGTTGATTCCCATTATCTGAGAACTCTTTCTAAATAAAGGAACTTATATGCTGCCACAGAATCTACATCAGCCATCAGCCCATGCTTGTTACAAATGACATTGACATCTTAAGAGAGGTCATGGTGAAGGACTTCCCTCATTTTGCAGACAGATTCGTAAGTATTACCTTCTTAAAAATTGTAAGTTTAAGAGCATTCTATATGCAGGTGCTTTATAGTTTATTGCTATTATTTGCGTTAATCAATTTAAACCAAAAGCTAAGCATCCTACTTTTAATAAGAAGACTTGCAGTGGTGCAGGTCGTAATGTGACCCTCGTTGGCTTGCTCCACCCTTCGTCCCTGACTTACGCTTTCTTTCACATGGAATCCTTTCAAACTTTGCTCTGCATAAAAAATAGCATTTTTCATTTGGAGCATCTAGTAAAATAAACATTACAATAAGCTTGCTATTGATCAAATTACGACAACCAAATATATAAAGACTACTAAATCTTGCCAACGTCAGACAGGATCGGACAAATTGTATAATTTTGCATAATTATATTTAAGTTTTATATATATATATCTCAACATACTTTCCTCGAAATGGGGAGCATTATTGGCCTGCTAGTAAATTTGATAAGATTTTAGGACAATTAAATATTATTGCTTTTGCTGCATCTTCCAGGAACAAATTAAGGACGCAGTTTTCAGCAAGACTGTTTTCTTTGCCCGGGGACATGACTGGAGAAGGATCAGAAACATAATAACACCAAGTTTCACTTCCGGAAAACTTCGGCTGGTAATATTCTAACATTCCAATATAATAAAAATATAGGATTGTAATAACTGTGTGCATATCGATCTTTATGAGTTGTGTATATTGGTGCATAGAATTATTTTGTATGTATGGGTGGACGGATGTATATGTGTGCGTGGCTAGATGTGTGGTTTTAACCTATGCTAGCATATGAGCGTCTGTGGTGTATGCATATATATATATGTGTGTGTGTGTGTGTGTGTGTGTGTGTGTGTGTGTGTGTGTGTGTGTGTGTGTGTGTGTGTGTGTGTGTGTGTGTGTGCTTGTATAAACGTATTTCACTACCTCATTTCCATTCGTTTAGATGGAGAACTTCATCAACCGCTGCAGCAAGGTTCTCTCGGAAAACATGCAGGAGGTCGCCCGATGTGGTGGCAAAATAAATGTGAAAGAGTGAGCTGTCTTATCTTTATTCTTCATTCAGCTTTTACAGTCTGTAGCAATGCGGGCTCGTATATCGAAAGGGGTCATTCACCTGATAAATTATCGTCTGTTAAAACAATTACAAGGTTGTAACCGCTATCTTTCAGTAGCATATTTACCCAGCCAGGGTAGACGTCATAAATAGAAGCCATAAAAACAAACTGCACATGGGTCCTATTTAAAGAGCGAGGACAAGTCGTTGTCCCGGGTAAATCAAAGGCACGCGTCTTATCTCCCTGCTTATAATTCGCTATTAGTACTTCGCTGATGTTGCCTTATCACCGGGCTGTAGTTATAAATCAGTGGCAAAAATTCACTAGGGTAAAGAAACATAAAACAATATCCACGAGCCTGTGCGTGCGTGCGTCCGTGCAAGAAATATACTTTTGTTTCATTCACCTCATGACTTAATATACTATTTTGTCTTTGCTATGCGTTTGTTCCCAGGTATTGTGGGGCCTTCACCATGGATGTAATAACCGGTACAGCTTTTGGAATTCTGATCAACTCTCAGAAAGATCTCCAAAATCAATTTGTGACAAACGCAAAAAAACTCTTGGAACGTGGTGGAGTGCCTAAAAGCTTTTTTCGACTGCTCCTCAGTAATTTGAATTTTATTTTGTCTTTATTTTCATTAGTTTATTTCTGCTATAATTGTTTTTTTTTTTTTTTTTTGGTTGTTGTTGTGTTTTCTGTTATTTTGGGGGGTTTTGTTTTGCTTTTTGGGTTTGTTTGTTTGTTTGTTTGTTTTTTGTGACTGAAAAAGAAACTCTTCTGATTTGCAGTAGGGAGTTAAAATACTGCGATTATCATATAGTAACAATTCTCTCAGCACTAAAACACGAACTTGTCTTTAACCGTCCCTGTTTTATCTCCAGAAGATGTTTGCAAGTGGTGTCAGAAATTTAGTAGACTAGCACTGCTGGGGTCAGATATAACTTGTTTGCTACACTACCATATCTAAGGGGGTGTATACAGCGGGCTTGTTAGAATAACAAGCGTTGACAGACTTACCAAGCCAAATTCATCACCTAGAAACTTTTACATCAAAACGATGCTACTTTGTGAATTCCGGACTACAATTAATTTCAGTTTTGAAGGAGAAAATTGTTTTCATAGACAGCTTACAGAAGAACCAACAAGTCACCGAAAAGCTTGCGCGTCTCTTCCCATTCCTATCTGCCTTTCTTCTGTCGTCTCTTTCTCCTTCTTTCGCTCTGTTTCCTTTTTTGTAAAAATTTATAATTTTTAGCTTACCTGCCTTTCTTTCCACGTCTCTCTATTTGTTCCTCTCTCTGTTTATCTTTCTTGCTTCTTCAGTCTCATGTTTATCATCGCAAAGTTTTGGTTTCTTGCAATTTCTGAATAGGCTGCGATTGCAAAACATGACTCCAGACTTATCAAACCAAACTGCAATTATACTTGGCCATGGTTATTGCTTGTGTATTTTATTTGTTATGTACCAAAAGTAAGCGCTGCTTCTTTCATTAAATTTATTTTTTTCTCAGCTCTCACTCCATTTCTTAGGCGTTTGGGTGATTACCTTCAAAATCCGTTTGTCAGAATTGAAGACCCTATGGGATTCTTTTTGAGGGCCATCACCCGCATTGTGGCAGACAGGAAAGAAGAAACGGTTCCAAGGGTAATGAATGCATTTTGAATTCCGTTCTGTACTTGTATTGAATATTTGTGAAAAAAATTGGAATATTCTTCCGTGGTTTCTTAAACCTTCCCCTGACTTACCATCCGTTTCGCTCCTTTTTTCAGAAACAGACAGATTTTCTCCAGCTCCTTGTCAACGCAGAAGCATCCGGAGACTTTGTGGACACGGCTGCTGACAATGAAAAATGTAAGATGTGACAAGAAATCTTCCTGGTTAAAAACGATCTTTCAAACGCTGCTTACGAACAGACGTTTAGTAAAAGGTGTTTCGTACTTTCCAGCGACTGCCATACGAGATGTGCAATTACTATTTTTAAGGATGACGGGAAACGTAGCCTTCTTTTAATATATTTGACTCCAAAACTTTTAAATTCTTTGTTTTAATATCATTTTGCATTAGTTTAATTGAAGGGCAAGAAAATTCTGTGGTAACGAATTGCCTACATGGCACTGCGTACAGTAATTTAACCAGCTTCAGTTTGGGACAGGCCCCAGCTTTCCTGAGGACATTTTGGTTTGAATTCTTCCACTTATCCACTTATCTGCGGCAGTCCGGTGGCGCAACGGTTAGCTCCTGTCACCAATACAGTAAGGGCTGGCTGTCCTGGGTTCATCTCTTGTCTTGGGCGCGCTGTTCTTTCTCTGCGTGTGGCATCTGTTTACAGGGCTGGCTGTCTTGCCGTGATATAGGCTTAGTTACTGGCTCGGCGCAAAAACACCAATTTCCCCCTTTAACTTATCCGCCAGAGATAGAGAACGTTTGGTTTCAGAGCCCATTAACGATTAAGAAACGTGAGATTTTCAACACGTTTTAAAAAAAAATCTTAAATTCTGTCTTTTCTTTCTCTCAGGTTTAACTCACGATGAGATTATCTCTCAGATAATGATATTTTTTATCGCTGGATACGAAACAACGGCGACGACTTTGCAGTTCATGGTCTACAACCTGGCTCTGTACCCGGATGTCCAGCAGAAAATTGTTGACGAGATTCAAGAACAGATTGGAGACGTGAGTTGCGACAATATTTTTTTTAATTCATTATTTTGGAATAAATCATAAAAATTAATGTAATGGAGCTGAAAGAGAAGGAAAACAATGAAAACATGCAAGATGGTTGCCGTGGTTATAGTGATCGGGATAATTTGTTGTAACAGCAAATGAGATGGCACCCTAGAGCAGTCTCTACACTGCTGTCTTCGGATATGTATGTCTACCTTAACATTGGAAATATATCCAGCTTTATTTTAGTGACTTTAAACATCCATTCTTCTTTATACAACTTCAAAATATTGGTCACAAATTTAGCATAGCATTCCATCACAGATCATATCACAAATGGGGCTGTTACTGAACCACTATGACGTCACGTCATCTTCGCACAGTCGATGCCCTAATCTTAACCCTAGGCCTCCCCGTAACACTAAACACTAACTACCATAACCCCACTCCTAGCAGTGAACACTAATACCTACAAATCTTATGCAACTGTCTAAATAGCTTCTGTGATGTCCTCCTGTCACACTTACCAACCGTAGGGATACGTTTCACTTGACGATAGATTTATTATCTCTAAATATGTTTTCACTTAGCACCTTGTTGTCTTGATGGCAGTGGTGGACGTCGTCCCGCAGGAGAGATTGTAGCTGTTGTGTTTGTATGAAATGTTACAGGAATCACCAACCAGTGACAACGTCAGTAAACTCAAGTACATGGAGCAGACCATCAAAGAGACACTGCGATTGTTTCCGCCTGTTGCAGCGTACGTTGTCGCAATACTCGTCTAGTATTCATTGTATGATGCTACATATGGTTCAGTTTATCTGATACTTGTTTTCTTATTTACTTTAATTATGCTCTCTTTGCTTTAACTTATTAAAGGGATGTATGGTATCAGTTCATTTTCCTGATGCAACAAAAAAGCACGGTAAAGGGTATATGTCTATATATCTGTATATTTAATGTACTGGAACATTTTGAAAAACATTTCTTACATTTCAGTTTATTTGTTTTATATTTTTCTCTTAATATAATGTTTAAAATGAATACTAACAAGCATACAATGTAACTCAAATTTGTTGTCACAGTGTAAATCGCATGGCCTCAGAAACAGTGACCATCAAGGGTGTCACTATCCCAAAAGGAGTTGGGGTTCTTATTCCTATTTATGACGTCATGAGAGACCCTGAATACTTCCCAGATCCTGAAGTCTTCAGACCAGAAAGGTAAAAACGCGGTTCAGCTAACCGTGCTCATTCTGTCAAAAGTCAAAATGATGACAGTGCTCATAGTGAAATTTTAAGGTCAGAGAAAGGTCTTATTGCTTTTACTTCAAGCAAAGAGGATACCAAGAGCCACCACTGAGAGCTGGAAGTCAAGTGGCGGTCACGGCGCGCATGGCCACTCCCACGGGCCCCCGGTAGTGTAGTGGTTAAAACACTCTCTTGTCACCACTGCAGTGAGCGGCTCAGGGTTCAGATCTCGTCTCGGGACACTCTCTGTATGCGACACCTGTTCGCAGGGCTGGGCGGCGGGGATTTTCTCCGGGTACTCTGGCTTCCTCCCCTCTCCCTTTCCCCCCATAGTGCGAAATCCACGCAAGGTGGAAGCACTTTCCAACTAAATAAACAACAAACAACGGCCACTCCTCCTTTAGGGCAGTAAATGTCGCTAACTGCTCGCGCCTTTGTTCTGACCATCGTGTACTGGCAACGCACACACAGGCGCGCACGCTTTCATACTTTTTGGAAATAAAGCTTGAAAACATATTTCAAAGGGGCAATTTCTATAATTTAGAAAAAAGAAAAACGTTTCAACTCTGCATTAGCATTGGTTTTGCAAGTAACTCTAACTGGACAGATTTTTTTTCACACGAAGAGATTGTGGTTGTTACATATCTCTTTACATTACATTTATACCTCTTTACACCCAGTATCTTTACAAAAATATAAATATGTACATGTATATTTACAGATGTTTCAGTTTTAACATTTTTCTATTTTTTCTTGCGGACGCTGCAGAAAAGTGTCTATTGTTTTCTTTCAGTGCAAAGTGCAGCCGTATTTTTAAAAACAATTGAGCAACAAGACTGCCTGGTTTGCATTTGATGGAGGGACATGTGTGCGAAATCGATTTCTGTCAAAACATTTCAGAAATCGAGCTCTCACTCAGTCCATGTGGGGGAAGCTGTTCAGATTTTCTGAATATAATTTCAAGTTCCTCCACCAACGTTACCAGCTGAGATGTTAGGAGGGCCAGCCCATCGTTAGCATGATGTATCTGCTTAATTGACAACTGGGTCTCCCGTACAGTTCCTTCTTGCTTTCACATAATAATTTCTTTACATTCTGGACACACTTTCCTTTGTACCATTTGGGCGATGTAACTAGCAATGTAAGTTAAAATATTGTCCTCGGTAATAGATAGTTCCTCGGCAGAGTTGGTAAAAGCATACTGGGAGATTTCACATCTTTCGCTTAGCTCATATCTTGCATCAGAAATCGCTGGAGTGCATTGAGTACTGATGTTGCTAAGCATCAAGAGAAAATCCTCTCCATCTTCGATGCAGCTGCTTCTCTCACTGCATGATTGAGACCAACCACCATTACCTGGCACAGAAAGAACCGAAATTTGCCGGGGACTTGGATTATCTCCATGTCCTTTTCCTCGTGTTAGAGAAAAAAGTTTTTCTACGCAGTCTTGGTTTTCCAGTATTGTGGAAGAATTTAACCTCTTTCGTTTAGCGAAGATCGTTCCACTGTTGAAGCAGGCTTTGTGTAGCAATTTTCCATCCAATCATACTTTTAAGTGTCGACAGCCATGACTTTTCGGACATGGCATCACCCATCGTTTGGCTGCTAAACTTGCTAAGGCTGTTGAACGCATTCAGCAGTTAATAAATGGGTTCAACAAAGAAAACAGTCTCAGAAGCCTCTTCTGATAACACTCCTAAAGTTACCATCGTTAATATGCCAGCTGCAACGCTGTGCGACAGAACCTGAGAGGCAAACTTTACCCGAAGGGCTAAAAAAACCTGGTAACTTAAGGTGTTTTTCTGAGACATGGAGCCATTCGGATACTTTCTTGCTATCCATCCTGAAAAAGTCTTTCAGTGAATTCGGTACATCAAAAATGGTTGGAACTGCACATCAGTTCAGCCGGCACTTCTGCACCCACTTCTAACATCTATGGAAATGACAATACAAGACTAGTGAAACTACTAAGCACCAGCATACGTGGCAAAATCAAAGATAAATGCGACTTGTTTAGGCTACTAAGGAAAGGAAATGCTGTTAAGTCACGTCTCTTCATCTTTCAGAAAAGAGAACAATCGAAAATCTTTCGTTCGAGAGTGACTACTCGGCACAGCGCACCATGACCCACCAGGCCTCCTGGCGTGAACACTGATAGTCGGTACAGGGGTGGGGGCGTGGTCGGGGTTACATACGGGTCAGCGCGGCTTCACTTTACCGCCTAAAGTGGTGGCTCTTGGTATCCTCTTTGCTTCAAGTTTTGACATAAACTTGTATTATTCGCAGATTTTCCGATGAAGCGAGGGATGAAATGAATCCTCTCTCTTTCTTGGCGTTCGGGTTCGGACCCCGCCTGTGTATCGGCAAGCGTCTGGCTTTGCTGGAAATCAAAATTGCCATGGTGCACGTGCTCAGGAGGATCAAATTCGTCAAGACACAAGATCTACCGGTAAATTTTCTACTTTATTTTTATTTTTATTATTATTGAATTTAAAAGAAATACATTTTCGCGTTTAGAGATAGGGTAATCTCTGCACAACACTTCTTAATGCTGCTGATTATATACAAGTGTACAAGTGTACAAGGTGCTAGCACTTCACTATTCAAAAACGGGATAATAATCGCAATTCTTTGATTCATAAATGGAATGAAATGCTGTGATATTTGACGTCTCTGTGATTTTGCAAAATATGAAGTAAATTTAAATTATAAAAAATGTTATGGAAATGTCGTCCTTGTTTGTTGCCTGTTCATGATGGCTTGCAGACGAATGTGTGATATGATGCTTTGTGTAACATCACTCTGTCTTCAGCAAAAATTAACCTACAAAGCGTCAGGAAATCAGCTTGTACCGACCAACCCACTGATGATCAAAGCCCTACTGCGTCGTACAGGTACAGCCTCATGATTGAAGTGGAAAAGATGTTCTACTTTGGGGAGTAGAGATTGCATGAAATTATTGCATGGCATTTTTTTAAAGTCCTTCCTGCACTCCCTTGGCCTCCCATCTTTCTCTCTCGCTCTCTCCTGAGCGTGAAACTTTCATGTTGAAGATAAGGGTGACTTTACAATTACAGTTCTATGACCGACAATATAACCAGAGGTTACAAAAACAACGAACAAAATTAATGAAAATAATGAGCATCTGGGGACAAATGTATATGAAACATGCAGGCAGAATAGAGAAGAGTTTGCCCCTGCAAAGCTCAGAGAAGTACGAGGATGTGGAAAAGACTGTTGCAAAAGATGTCACCAGCCTACTTGAATTTGTGCAGCATGGACCAGAAACTTTAAAGAGAGAAGGACTAGCAGCTCAAGCACGGGAACAGATAACATTGCTTCGTTTTTTTCCGGTTTCACTTTACACAGTGTGTCACAAAGCTACTGTCGTAATTATTTTGAGATATGTGTGTGAAGATAATAAGTGATCTGTTATAATATGAAGTCTGTTGTAATACGTTAAATAATTTGATAAGATAAGCTAACACAACGCACGATGTGAATGTGTTCAAAACAAAATGTTAAACAAATCAATAAATAAGAATTAAATGTGTTACAGAATAAATGGAGTTTAAGGTACGTTCCTTAGAGCCTTAGTCTGAATTAATGCTGAATTAAATTCATTAAGAAACGATAAACTCGCTATATAAACCACTTTCTGTAACCACTCAGAAAGATAATGAGGTAAAGAGCGAGGGCTTGCTGGCATAACCATCTTCTTGACTTTAAAATTAAAACATATACTACGATACAACGCTATGTTTGAGCAAATATATTTTACATTATGATTCATATATTAAAATATATATATATCAAAGCATATTTTCTAAGAAGATTTCTTCAGTATCCAAGGATTCTATTATGCTCGCGAGTACAAAACAAAGACACCGGAAGCTGCCTGTCAATAAGTTAAGCTTGTATACAGCTGGACGGGAGATGAGTCAGCGCTGGCCCACTACGCGCGTGCAGTGATGGCTGTCCTTTCCTTCAGTGTCTCTGCATGGACACATAACAGACAATCTCTTTATACAATAGAAGACGCGAAAACTTTTGACTTACTTTGTTGGATCAATTATTTATATTCACATTAGATATTTTTCATTTTATCTACGTAGTAGTTTTAGTTTTCCTATGTCCAGGTTTAAAAAGGTTATTTTGAAGGTGAAATTTCATGATCATCACGATGGTCGTTATTTCACGGAGATCTCTAAATACTCTCCACATTCTGAGAGAAATGTTGTGAAAGACAATTTATAGTGACCACCATCGTGTGCGGAGACAGGCCATTTACTGGTCTCTTTCTATGTTGCCTTAATGCTAAAATATAGACTAAGTATTATTTACATTGAGACTTTGATTCGCTTTTTTCTAATTGTAGTTTGTATCGATATATGTATTAAGCGTCCTTCATTTGTGGTAATAATCTTTAACCTTCTTAACTACATTGCTCTTTGCTTGCTTCCACAGTGTATTCAAAGCCAACGTTAGAAAAATTATAAGGCAATAAATTTTGTATTATTAAGAAATCATGTCATATGTTGACTATATCGAATTGTTTTCAACACCTGCCTCATTCTGTCTGGTGTAGATAATACAGGGTACCGACTCAGTTCACACAACGTTTTGTATTAAGATCTCTCTCTCTCTCTCTCTCTCTTTCTTTCTTTCTTTGTGTGTGCGTGCGCGTGTGCGTGCATGTATTTGTATGCGTAACATATGAAAAGTTACAAGGACCTAAACAACAACAGTAATAATAATGAATCTATATCACGCATTTCTCAAGATTCAAGGTCCTTTACAAAACAAAAGCAAGACAGACACAATATATATATATATATAGCACAAATATGCACATGAGACAAAACATGTCAGCAGACATCCAACAACCCCAAACACTAGGCAGAAAAACCAGCAAAGGAAGCATTCCGGGGAAATTCTGCATACGAGAAAGGACATTGAGCGGGAAACGTGAGTTTAAAGTGGCGTTTGGAACCGGCAGAAAATACAGATCTGTCACAGAGCGCATGAACTCACGACTCCAAGTAGTAATGCATGGTTCATGCAAAAAACAGCTTTCTCATAATTTATGAGATCAAGGCACTGGTTGTACCAATGACCTGCCCAACAAATCAGATAACACTTCTTTTTTATTTAAAGCTGGAGTGTGTGTGTGTGTGTGTGTGTGTGGTGTGTGAGCGTGTGTAAATAAATTACAGCTATTTTTTTCCAAGTGGCAAACAAGTTCGAGCTTACAATGTAAGCAGTTATTTTGCTCATCGTGGTGACGCTTGTGTGTTTTCACTTTTACACCCACGATTGGGATCTGGCTAATTTAACAGAAATCATTCGTGTGAAACTCCTGATTCGAAATGTCGACCCCACACTGAGTTTGCTGTCACCATAAAGTTCTCTCTTCATATCGCTTGCAATAAAACCACAATTTTCACCTTCCGAGATTTACTGTCTGGAAAGAAAATAATACTAAATTTTCTCCTGACTTTTTTTAATTTGCTGTTGCAGCAGTTTATAACACTATGGTCATCTTTTTCCCCTATCTCTTTACGCTTGGAATGGGCTTTACAGCTGCTCCGTGACAGAAATGGGCAAAAGCTACATTCAGTGATAGGCTTCGATGAGAGTAGGTGAACTATGGGCCAGCTCGAACGGACAAGATTAATAGAGTGAGGTGTGAACATCGGCGTTGTTACCGCTGACAACCTTAGTTGAGGGAATGACTGACTGTGCGAGTTGTTTGGGAGGCTCTGGAAGGACGAGTGTGTTAAAAATCAGCTGGGGTTTTTTTGGAAATTCAATTTTCTGGACTAACGATAACGTAAACATGTCCTGACTGTTATAGTAATAACACTTTCTTCTTAAAGCACAGTTTGGAAGGAGGATAGACAGACATCATTCGCCGATCACTTGAAAGATTACTGGTCTAAGCGCCCGTCCTTCTTTTGGAGTACTCGGCATCTTATCTCTGTTGCCTTTATTTTTCACCGTGGATACCTCAGAGAAGGTGTTTCTTTCAGTTGGAATACAGTACATGTTTCCTAGAACGTCACGGTGCCAGCAACCGCTTATCCCTGAACTACACCTGGCCTGTCTGCTAGTGTAGCATAGGATGCATGCTTTCTATAAGTGTGAATATGCGCTATGAAAATCTTCATTTATTATTATTATTATTATTATTATTATTTATCGCCGTTTCTGCTACAGCCTGAATGGTCCTCCAACAGATAAATCAACGCGATCGGAGAACCGTGACAAGTGCATCCCAGAAACCGTGAGTACAACAGAGAATTTCGTTGTACCCGGTTAAAGAACTGTAAACTACAAACGGTCATGCACGTTTTCACTGTTACTCGACAGAACTCGGACTGAGGGGTGATTGTTCTTGTCAAAGTGAAAGAAACAAACGTTAAAGGAACTGTGTGCCAAGCCGGGAGCTTTCCGTCCCGCGTAGTTATTTAAATTTAATTAAAAGTCGTGGGGTACGAAACTACTTGGGAAAGGAATGAATGTACGGGTGTTAAAGCAGTACAGTTGCATAAGTAGACAGGGCCCGTAGTGGCAGATCTGTGTTGTGTTTGTTGGGAGCGCATGCGGGACTGATCGAATGTGCATGCGTGTGACTTGACACACTCGACGAAATGACTACATTAAAAGCACAGCTGTTGCAGTTAGACGTGAGCTTACGGCATTGAAAGGCGGTCAGACAAAGACGGATCAGCCAAGCATTGGATGGGGAGAGGATCGGGCAGAGCGGATAGACATCATTACCGCCCCACTCGACGCGTCTAGGGCGTAGGACTCTTTGCTGGTGATGCGGGGAGTTGGGGTACAAGAACACCGAGTGTCCATCTAAGCATCAACGACATGTGAGCCCCTTTCCAGCGGGACCATAGCACCTTGCGGCAAATCTGTACCTCTCCCGTACTCAGGGTGCTTTTGGTGGTTTTCCGAGTAGGACCAGTCGCCTTTCGGAAACAGACTTTTTCCTGCTGTTTACAGTATACAGTAATATGTGAGTACTACATCCATCATCCACTGTGTTGTCGTCTATCTCACGATGGATGTGGGTGCAGGGTGGAGGGATGAAAGCACTGTCAGCAGTCCATGCTGTCTTAACAAACAAGCACTCCCGCTAAAAATATAAACAAACTATTATGTGTGGAAAATAGAGGGGTAGGCAACTGCGTAATCAGCTATGTACGTCACGTATGGAGAGTGTTCCGAGACCCTAACCCACTTGTAGTATCTTTAGCCTAAATTTAGGCATGGGTTCATCGCGCGGTCAACGATTAAAATGAGGCCATTTGCATGTGATTAGTCACATGTAACTTCATAGTGCTCGAGCAATTTCTCGTAGTCCTTCAAGAACGTTCGGGTTCATCTCTCGGTCACGTCAACATGTTGTTAACAGCAAAAGGATTCTGTAAATCTAATTTAAGTACATGCGATCATGGGTCAGAGCGGAACATACATGATACATCGGCTAATATATGCTGTGACTGGATTAAATGCGAAACATTAAAACAAAAACCTGCTGTAAGTCGATCATGTTTATGAAGCGTTAGTTATGGCTATCTGTTTTTCAAACATGACAGCAGCAGTAAGAGCTGTAAATATCGTAGCTCCATTATGAAAAATTGGGTTTGATTTTTTTTTAAATGGTCAGAGGTACTGATGTCTGTCACTTTAGCCTACCCTTGAGAGATGTCGTGCTTGAGTATGTGCATGCTAGCTCTAAAGTGGTTCGATCTCTGAGTTGAAAGCACTGAAGCCGCACCATGTAATTAATTAACCAGACCTCAGTATACAAGCATAGTATCGTATCAATACTGCACTGTGTCACCTGTCAGCCACTCTTTAAGCTCATTGTTGCACTCATACCCTTTCACTGACATTGGTTAAGTCTTTTCTGTCCTGTATGAAATGTCTGAATGCGGTGTTGCTGGTTTTATTTTTCCGATCAAACATTCCTCGGCTTACAAAGTCAGTTCTGCTGAGGGGCTTCCCCTGTTAGAGACCCGTATGTTAAGATCCAGCGCCATTTTCGAAGACGTCGTTGAATGACAGTAACAAGATAACAGCTACAGGCGTTCCAACTTCTGCCGTGAGTCCTGGGAGACCAATAACTTGGGGCAGCACCAGAAAAACCCAGTCTAGTGGTTATGGTGCAGTAAAACGTAGATGTGTAGCGAAAATCGCGCTAATAGGTGGAATTCATCCATACAAAGTGGAATCAGTGTCAGATATAACAAACTAGTCTGTATTGTGTTTTTGTAGTCTGCACAACAATCTGATCGCGACGAGAGTTTACAGAGGTGACACGAAGTGGAGATCGAGACGCTGTATAAAAATCACGTTTTTTTTCTTCCGTTATTATCACTCTATTATCAAAAAAGTGAGGGAGGAAAAGGTAATGTTTACTCTGTGCCTGTAGATCTGGCTATGAGTGAAATTGAAAAAGGAAAGCATTGGGTTGAAAAGGGGTAGTAAAAGAATTAATGAATTCCAAGTCGAAAGAGTGGGGGTGACCACAAAAGAAAACGCAGAGAGATTTAGTCAGAGTGACAGTGTCAATGTGTTGAGTGAAAGATGGGTGACAGTGTTTTCACTTGACATTTTTGTGACAGACCTGCATGGTCAACATATGCATGTGATCTGCCTCACTCAGATCAGTGCATGTGCGAACAATTAAGCTCTTGTACATTTTCTGTTTGGTTGTTTGGGTTGTGTTTTTGTTTATCTGTAAGCAAAAACAATCCCAGTGTGCGCCATACTTACACTGCCTGCATTATGGAAACACAGCACACTCTACAATTACCGTCAGTAGGCCACGTGATTTTGCAGTGTATATGTTACTGTCGTGTTATTGCAAGACCTTAAAGTACATCGCCTGTATAGCACGGCTCACATATAAAACAGGCACGCACCACGCAAGTGCGCTCACTGCTGCATCGAGTGCGGTTGCATATTTTGCGCAGCAGATAGCAAAAGGGATAACGCTCTGAAGCAAAAAAAAAACACACACACACACACACTTTTAAAACTGTGGTTTTGCACTAGCCGCAAAGGAGAGAAGTGAAGAGCGAGAGCAAATCTTCAATTCATCGTTTTAATAAGACTGTGGAAATAGTTAAGAACCGTAGAAATAAGAATAAGTTACTTAGAACTGTTGTCTACGATAGGACATAAAGCGGACGAGTGTCTTGCAAGCGCTGCATCATGGAGACCGTGTTTGGTGTAGACGTCCCTCTGCCTCTCCTCCTGTTGCCACTGGCGGTTCTACTCCTCTACTGGTAAGTCTCAGCCTTAATTCTTCACATACATATTATATATATACACACACAAACACACTTAAAATGTACTCTTGTCTTGATAGTTTAAATGCCGGTTTCATTTGGTTTATATGCCACGACAGTTTTAGCTGAGTGTAGTAAACGTATTTTCTACTTTTTGTTTAATTGTTTGCTTAAACCACCAACAGTCACTGGGTCACGTTACGCCAGAACTTTGATATAGAATAACTTTGATATAGAATATAGTTACTCTATATCAAAGCTGCAGAGACTTGCAGAAGCAGTCGACCAACACCAAAGTGCAATTAAGTACAATAAAGCTTCAGATCTATATGCAAATAATTGGTGTATATATAGATATATGATTCATTTCTATTTTTATTTATTGCGCGAATGCACCTGCTTTGAATGTTGTAACTTCGCTTGAATGTCAAGCAAGTGTTGAATGCTAAAGTCAGTCATAGTTATCCATTGCATGACAGTGCATGTTACACTAAGTTAGAAAAGAACAATAATGCGTGGGTGCAAACCTACTGTTCCTAGGATTCACTCAGCACTTTCATTTACCCCAACTAACTCGCTCACTCACCTATTCATTCATTCATGCATGCATTCTAGCACACATGCACACACGGTGCACATAAAATTATACCAGACTACATCTCATCATTTATGTATTATAATTACAGACTACGTTCCATCAGTTTAATATTATACTTACAAACTACACTTCATCAGTTTTGTATTATACTTAAAAACTACTTTATATATGTTTTGTTTTATACTTACAGACAACATTCCATCAGTTTTATATTATAGTTACAGACTGCAGCTCATTTGTTTTGTATTTTACGTATACGAGGTGAGGTAGAAAAGTAATGAGACTAGCAACACTGTAAGCGATCTGGTAACGCAGCACTGTTGGTAGATCGCTTGCAGGTGTATCAGTCCCCTCCCATGGCTCAGTGTGAGTTTCCACTCATTCCGTTCACTACGTGAATGTTGTGACTGCTGTTAGTGACGTTGTGTTGTGGTTGTGCGTCACGCAGACTGGACCAGCGCCATTTGGAGCAACGTTGTGCCATTACATTTTGTGTTAAGCTTGGAGAATCGGCAAGTGGGACGTTTGAAAAGTTAAAACAGGCCTATGGGGAACATTCTTTATCCCGAGCTCAAGTTTTTTGCTGGCACAAATCATTTTTGAAAGGCAGAGAACACATTGAAGATGAACACCGTTCAGGGAGGCCTTCAACTTCGAAAACCGACGAAAACATCGAAAGTGTGAACACTCTTGTGAGATCAGACCGTCGTTTAACATTAAAAATGTTGAGTGAACAATTAAATTTGAACAGATTTACCGTTCGTCAAATTTTGACTGAACATTTGCACATGCGAAAGGTCTCAGGAAAAGGGTCATTCGCGTGAGACCAGACATTGTAGACAAATAGATGCTCCATCATGACAACGCCCCATGTCACACTGCGCTCTCCGTCACGGATTTTTCGACCTCAAAAGGCATTCCTGTGGTTCCCCAACCCTTCTATTTAACTGACCTCAGCCCCTGAGACGTTTTCCTTTTTCCTAAACTGAAAAATGTCCTCAAAGGATGTCATTTCGGGACTTTACAAAACATCCAAAAGAGTGTAATGGACATGCTGACGACCATATCGGTTGAAGACTTCCAGCGCTGCTACCAAAAGTGGAAACAACGTCTCCATTGGTGTGTAGCTGCCCAAGGGAACTATTTTGAAGGGGATAACATTGCTGTTTGAAAAAAATAAAAACTTTGGTAAATAAAAAATCAGTCTCATTACTTTTCTACCACACCTCGTAGTTTACTTTCTTTCTTCAGGAAAGGGAGGAGATCGTACAATTTCTGGAGTTCTAGAGGAATACCGGGACCTAAGCCCCAGCCTTTCTTTGGTAACCAATGGCAGATGCACAAGCAGGTGAGGATAGTCACATGTGCAGGCGAGCAGGTCTGACAGTTTGCTCCTATTTTCAGCACCTGCCATAGCCTCTGACCCGTATATTCCTGAGTAATTTACCTCACCAGCTAGTGTGGTGCATTTCGCCTTTTTGAGCAACTAGGATCTTATCTGCATACGGGCGTGCATGCATGCAAACATCATTTTGGGTTTATCAGAAAACAATTTTCAAGATTCTAAGTATGCTTTATTGTTATTTCACGGTATCTTTCCAGGGTATACAGAAATCTTTTAGGGAGTGGTCGAAAGCATATGGCCGTGTATATGGGTGAGTGTATCCTATTCATTTTATAAATAGTCCTAATTAGTTGTCTGAGATTTTACTTTCCCCTGGACTACTTTCATAGTCTTAGGAATATTAAAGTTTATTTATGATGAATTTAAAAATAGGACCTTACATTTATGCCATCTGTTCCGTGTTCAGCATGAAATCTCAGTTCATTGTGCGACAGTCACTAAGGATGTTAAATGTGCACCTATTAGCTATACCTGCCTTTTAGTTGATACTGATCTGATAACTTTGTACAACAGTCTCATGCTTTTGTATGCATCTGCTTATTATGCCCATATATTCCATGCAGACCTGTTGCTATTGTCGATATACACAGTGCACAAGTATCACATTGTATCTGCATCACAAAGGTGATTAGATAATAATAAAATATTATTATTAGCTTCTCTAGGTTTCACGCAATGTAGCTGATTCGCATTATTCTAGATCGCTTACAAATAACGAAACCTAAATGTTGCCACAGAATTTATATGAACAGCCAGCCCATGTTAGTTACAAACGACCTTGACATCTTAAGCGAGGTCATGGTGAAGGACTTTCCTTACTTCACAGACAGATACGTAAGTATATATACTACCTTAAGTACTACCAAATTTGAAGCCTGTATTTTGTACATATTTACCAGAGCTGTATTTTGTACATCATTCTCAGAGATGTATTTTGTACATATCTGCCAGATCTATGTTTTGTACATTGTTCCCAGACTTGTATTTTGTACATATTTACCAGAACTATATTTTGTACATTGTTCACAGAGCCTTATTTTGTAATATTTGCCAAATTCTGTATTTTGTACGTAAGATGAGACTTTATTTATCCTAGAGAACAATTTGCAAGTAGCTCTCTAAGCCTTAGAGTTCTCAAAGTATTTCGGACCGCGGACCACTTTACTCAAGTAAAAAAAATACGGCGGACCACCAAGGCTTAAAATCACTCTGTACCGTGAATTTCAAATTTAAATTGCCGCATTTGTTTCATTTCAATTTAAAACTAAATGTCCTTTTATGACAGTGCTACAGTAATGATCGAGTTGACATAAAATTACATACCTCGTTCTTTATAATTAAAATGTTAATGCAATCAATGCAGTTGTTTTGGATGAGATATAAAGGTGATAATATCTGGATCAAAGTTGGAGAGTTTCAATCTCATGTCAGATTCCAACCGGCTTCCCTACAAGCCTATCTGGCGATTTAAACATCACTTTGCTGACATATGACGACAGTCAGTCCGCGGACCACACTTTGAGAACCCCTGCTGTAAGGAAGCACAGCAACAGAACAATATCACAACACATTCATATCTACCCTACCAAACAGACTCATACAATCATGGTTCAGGCTTACACATGATCTTGATATACAGTCAGAAGTCTACGAAGGACAGCCTCATGCAGGTACACAGAATCGGCGACCTGACGGAAATTCTCTTGACACTACATGCCTGTCATCGTGTAGAATTTCAGACACTTTCAGAAGTGTCTGCATGTTATACAGAGTCTGAAGATCACTTAAAATAAAATGTAAAAAAAGATGAACAAGAAGGAACGCTCTCAATCTTTCTATAAAATTGCTGAAGAAATCCAATTTACCTGAGCTATATTTTGTACATATTTATCAGAGTGATGCTGCATCCTAGAGAAGATTAGATTCAAATTCACAACTCACAAGGGCTGAATGAGTCATAAAAATAAGGAAGGAAAAGACAAAGTCCTAGCTAAAATTTGATGTATTACTGCTTCAGAAAAGATATTTCAAAGAAAATATATGCGTGTTCCTGCTGCCCCATCAACAGAGTAACGACTGAAGTGAAACAACTTTCGAGCCAGGAAACTGCCTGAGACTGCGAGGAAGTACAGCAGGAGCTTTTTGGGAGGAGGCTTTCTTTTGGGGGGAGGGGGAGGCGAGAGAGAAGAATGGGTAGGGATTTGCCATTTTGAAGGAAGGGGAAATAACTGTTGTGATAATGTCCCGTCTCCTTACAGTACGCTCGCAGCAGATGAAAACATTAGAAAAATTGTTTTTAAAACACACTTTTAGTTGAAATGTACTATAAAAAAATAAAAGGGGTAAAATATTTTTTCCTGTAAGTGTCGGGGTTTTCTTTAATACATATAACTTAAAATATAAAAGTATGAGACCTCTCCAATAAATTCATCAAAATTATAATAATAATAATAATAATAATAATAATAATAATAATAGTGAAGATTTTTATAGCGCATATTCACACCCATAGAGAGCATGCTCTTAGCGCTTAAAACGAGGAAGAGACGTGGACTAAGTAGATACAGAACAAAGGCGACGAAAGAAAACGACAGTACTGACGAAACAGAAAACAAAAGGCATCAAGTAATAGGAACAGAGAAATATAGTGATTCTGCGAGAAAGATGGGTAAAGTAGCAAGAGGGAAGGGGGAGGGTAAGAAGGACTAGCATTGTGTGGACTGTGTTAGGAGTAATGCTCAAGGAAGAGGTGCGTTTTCAGTGCAGATTTGAAAGATTCAGTTGTAACCATCATCACCATCATCTTCATCAGTCTTTCTTATCTCTAGGACTATCAGAAGTGGGGGAAAATCAATTACAAAATTTGACCGAACACATGCATATATATTGAGTTAAATAAAAGTGTGTAATAAAAATGGCGGGGAGGGGGAGTATGGGGCAAACGCTGCTTTTCTTGTGTAGTGAAGGGGTAGAAAAAGTTGGCAGTGGTGTATGTGACTCGCTTTCTTGGCCCTTCCCTCGCTGCCCTTTTTTGGTCATAGGGAACCCTCTCAAAATTTGCTCTCCTTGATATTTTGTTTTCATTTGAAGCCAGTCATTATGCTCTGGATCAAAGGACACTGGTCGCTGCTTTTATGTAGACCAAAGACACATTTTTGCCAGAACTATAATTTCGCATCAAAAAAATAATTTTTAGGTTTGTAAAGCACATTTCCCCACGCGAAAGACTACAATCGAATAGTCAGTCATACAAAGAACATCAAAACAGCTACACTAAACAGAAGTCTGCGAAAAGAGTGGTGTATAACTCCAGAGAAGGTCAAGGTTATAGAGAATGGCACACATCTCAGTTTATTCGCAAAGGCTTTTAGAAGGACCTCAGTTTTGTCGTCATTGATTTTTAATTTGCTGATAGACCTCCAAGCTTTCACAGTCTACTGTGTGTTGTGTAGTGGTGAAGACCTGCTGGAGCTGGGAGGCGAGGCCAGATGCTATAGGTACCGTCATCAGCATACACATGATACTGTACTGCAAGCCCAAGTGGTGAATGGTGGAACCAAGTTATTGGGTGTAAACCGTGAATTAAAAAGACGCTAGAACAGAGCCTTGAAATACCCATAATTCAAATCATCAGGCAATTACCGCAGACTGGGTACCATCAACCGGAAGTAACATGAAGGCTCTGGAGAAAGATGTCATGGTTGGGTGAATCAACAAACAAGCAATGAATATCGCCACACTGTTTTATTTATGATACTTATAAACCACTTGGGCACATTATCACTTGTGAGAGAGAGAATTATCTTTAGCCTGTTACTTTATTTAATGAGATTTCAGGACATGAATAGAGTTTTGTTGAATTTTATGTTTGCAGGACCACTTTAAGGACAAAATAATGAGCAAGAGTGTTTTCTTTGCCCGGGGACATGACTGGAGAAGGATCAGAAACATTATCACACCAAGTTTCACTTCCGGAAAACTTCGGCTGGTATATTTTCAAGTGCCCTTGTAATATTAAGTATAGGATTGTAACTCTGTGTGTGTGTGTGTGTGTGTGTGTGTGTGTGTGTGTGTGTGTGTGTGTGTGTGTGTGTGTGTGTGTGCACGCGCACATACATGTATAAAGATGTATTTACTGTATGGATGTGTGGTCTGTGTGTGTATGCTTGGATAGGTGTGTGCTTGTATGGTACATACTTTTTACACCGTCTCATTTCCAATCATCTAGATGGAGAATTTCATCAACTGCTGCAGTGAGGTTCTATCAGAAAACATGCAGGAGATAGCCTGCTCTGGTGGCACAGTACATGTGAAAAAGTGAGTTTTGTTATCATTATTATTTATTTAGCTTAGTCCGTAACAACCTGGGTTTGTATTCATGAAAAACGTTTACCCAGCCTGTTAGCTTAGCCGGGTTTGGTAAATCTGGTTTCCACAAAACTCAGTTAATCCTTATCTCTTCCACATTTATCTCTTAAAAACTAAAATGTTGTTGAAATGGATCCTACTCCGATAAATTCATCATCGTCATCTTCATCTTCGTTATCATCAATCCCTTGACTGGCATCAGACGGAAACATCACAATGGTGAAGCCGGCCCACCATGAGGCCTACCCACCGGTACCTGTTGTCAGGAAAACCGATGAGACCCAACATTGGCGATGGTTTGTCATAAAGGTCAATCTTCAGCCATGTGGAGCAGATCTCTCACATGGAAAGCTGTCCACAAGAAAGTTTTGTCAGCCTTTATTTTGCTTTTGACTTGGCGGCACCCACCTTCCATATAACATTGGAGGATCGTGGTGACGTGGTCAAGCCATGCCAGGGAGGGTAAAAAGGTAAAGGTCATCCCATAACCTTTTTCAGGTCGTTGGAGAGTGAGGTGTTAGAGACCTCACTTTTCTCGGGGCCAGCTTTTGCATGAGGGTGGTGCCAATCTCCTCTCCCTCGCTGCCTTACCTTCCCCAACCCTCTATGGAGTCAGGTACCCATTCCCGTCAGCTAGGTCGACTGGGGGAAGTATGCTGCGCTTATCGGGAACTGAACCAGCGCGCTCTTGGTTCGGACGCCAGCGCTCTAACCACTCGGCCATCCGCTTCCCACCAGGGATCACTGGTTTGGGGGCGGAGACCTGTGTTTCCTGGAGCCCCACCAGGGTGGTGATTCGATTTGTGGTCTCTATAAAAGATACACAGCAGTAACTTTAATCATTTAGCTTTTAATGCCTGAATCTGTCTCTTCGTGTCGGTGAGCATGAGTGTCTTCGTCTCGCAGTCGTACAGCACGATGGGAACGATGAGGGACCTAGTTTGGTGCTAAAGTTGACCTCCTTCGTAATATAGGGTTGATGTTTCTTCACTAGAACTTCTTCTTTGACTGTAGACAAGAGCACCCTATTCGATGTGCCCATGAGGAATCCCAGACACTTAATCCCCTAGACTTTTAATCCCTAAGCACTTAATCCTCAAACAGTTAATCCTAAAAATAAAATGTCAACTACAAAAATTATGAAGTCAGTGAAAAATCTAATTAAAATTAAAATAATTATTTTCATATGAACATCACAATATCTCCTCTCCAAGCCACACCACAGCTAATATCCGTCCGCTCGACAGGTTGAGTTGGTCACGAACACATGGACACTGGTCCCTGGCCGGTACTGTCATCGTGGATGCATGGCTTCAGCCCTGGGATGTAGTGCGCCGGACAATGCTTTCTTTGTGCAAAGCTTATGCCCAGATGCAGTGTTAGTAACATCCCGATGCTCTGTCAGGGTTTACTCCTTTAACCTTTACCTTCCCCAGGGTTGCCTACAATGTAGTGGAGTTTATTTAGCGGTTTACTCCCTTAGCCTTTTCTCTCCCGAGATCATCCACAAGACAGTGAGACCACTTGCCTTTGGTTCAGGGTGGCGTCAGAATGTCGTGCTGTCCAACGCCCAGTGTGCTGCTTGACTGTGCATATCTGAGAGACGGACATGCTGTAGAACAGCACTTCTCCTGTACCAGTATTGTCTTGTGACTGCTCGCTCTCTGTATCGTTCCTCCAGTCCAGACAACCAGTAAAGCTAACCTGTTGTAACGTGTTCTAATGCGTAATGCTTCCTTATTTATTCTGGTGGGTCCTTTTAAAACAGTATTTCCAGCCAAATGACCTCTTTCGTGCATGACGAATGCCCCCCCCCCGTCTTCTGGGTCAGCGCCTCGTGTTCCATGAATGCATGTGTGTGTAGGCGCACGCGACTTTCTCTGTCATGATTAAAATACATTGCTTTCACTACAAAAATGCTTTTGATCATGTTCACCTGGTGAGTAAATGTATTATGCGGTCTTTGTACTTCCTGTTTGTTCTCAGGTATTGTGGAGCCTTCACCATGGACGTAATAATGGGCACAGCTTTTGGAATTCTAATCAACTCCCAAAAAGATTTCCAAAATCCGTTTCTTACTAATGCAGAAATCTTCTTGGAAGGTGGCGGGTGGCGTAAGACTTTCTTCCTACAGCTGCTCAGTAATTTGAGTTTAATTTTGTCTTGATTTTCTTTAGTTTATTTCCATTAAATGTTATTAATCAACAAAAATTGTATCTCTTGATTAAAAGGGAAATTCTGCTGAAGTGACCAAGTATTCCTCCTTCCATGCTTCCATATGTTAAAAGCATTATTATTATTATTTTAATTTGATTGATTTGTTATAGTATCAATTCGCTCAGCATTAAATCGCAACCTTGTCATTAACTGTCAGTTTATTACATCCAGGAAGCAGTGTAAGAGATTTGCTAGGCTAACATTGCTGGGGTGAGGTATGCTGCTTGTTAAATATTGCCTTGGCAAAATGTCTAGAGAATGCCCACAGCCAAACCCAAAAACTTTTGATGCTTAATATCAGTGAGATGCACTTCGGTAATATCCGATCTAGCTAAATTTAATACATCGGTTTCTAAGGTGACATACAGAAGAACCACGAAGTCACCGAAGAGCTTGCATCTGTTCTCATTCTTGTCTGCCTTCCGTCTCCCTTTCTTCTTCTCTTCACCCCATTTGTGTTTCGTAGAATCTATTATATTCCTCTTTGCCTTTCTTTACCCCTATTTCACAATCTTTTTTGCACGCTCTGTTCTGTTTTTCATCTCAAAGTTTCTATTTCCTGTCATTTCTAAATTAAATTGAAATAGAAGAAACTACATGCTGTACGTGACTCTAGAATAATAAAACCTTTTTATTACATTATACCAGGCCACAATTTTTTGCATGTGCTATCCGTTAGTCGTATGCCAAAAGTAAACGCTTCTTCTTTCATTAATTTTTTCAGCTCTGGCTCCATTTCTTTTCCGTTTGGCTGCTTACCTTCAAAATCCAAAAAAGAACCCTCTCAGTTTCTTTTTGTCGGCCATAGGACGCATTGTGGCAGACAGGAAAGAAGAAACAGTTCCAAGGGTATAGAATACATTCTTTTATTTTATTATAGATCTGTGAGCATAGGCTGAATGATCATTTCATCATTGTTCGATGATTCATAGTTTGTGAAGACGTGAAGCATTAATTCTTGCTCAAAAAAAAACAAACTTCCAGCACAGGCCAGTCGTCAGTCATCCACTGTATGACTGTTATTTCCAATTAATTGGTTGCAAGTTGATGGTAGAGTTTGTATGCTCATACTTATGAGGCTCTGGTTTTATTTATTTATCTGATTACTTTCTTTTCATATAGTCATAATTTATTTTTTTATGTTCAATAAGCATACATTCGACTCGCAGTTACACAAAAGTGAAACAAAGATTGAGGTTTGTTTCCTAGCATTCAAAATTTATTACATGGTGTTTGCCTCTTAGTTATCGTACATTCTGCTCTTTTTCAGAAACAGACAGACTTTCTCCATCTCCTTGTCAATGCAGAAACATCCGAAGATTTTGTGGAAATAACCGCTGAGAATGAAAAATGTAAGATGTGATAATAAATCTTCCTGGTGAAAAACGTTAAAAACACCATTTTGACACTATACTTATGAATGGACTTTTATTAAAATATGTTTCGCATGTTCCAGCAACAGCTATTAAAATAAGTGTAATCAATAATTTTTTTAAGGAAAAGTAGCCTTTATTTTACATAGTTGACTTTACAGCTTTCTTACTCTTTAATTGTTATAACATAATGGTATATCAATTAACCAAAGGGCAATTAACCAGCTTTGGGAAAGGTTCTTGGCTTTATGCCAACATTTTGATTTGAACTCTTAAACTTATCCACTGTAACGTTTCGCGGCTCAACCTCCGGTTTATTTTATTAATTGGTAGAACAGTGGCACGTTCTCAGGAAGCCACATGACCGTGTGACGCAGACGTTGTATAACGGACGCTGACATCTCTCTACTGAAGGGTAGAAATTGGAAGCCTGCTTACACTGGGGTTGTAAGCACTGCTAAGCTGAGATCCAGATTCAGGTGACATCCTTCCAGCAAGAACTGAATGACACAGAGACGGCAGTTGTCGACTTCACTCCGCCGGGATCTGTTCTGTGAGGATCTTCCTATTGTGATTCTTGAATTTGGATGGACTTTTCCGTGCAAGCACACTTGTCTTGGATACAGTTCGCCTGTCAGCAACCCAGGTGTAACTTGTATGCAGGCTGTCCACCTACCTTGGATATACATGACCAGCGAAACGACAAAACAGACGGGTGACATTTGCCGGGGGAAAGGGGACCCGAACCTTGAGTATTAGTCAGTTTTATTAGTTCTAGACAGTTCTCTATTTTTTACCATCTCATTTCTACTTTTCTTTTGTAACATTAAATGTTGGAATAGTTGGCCGGCCCTTTTTGTCTGAAAAAGGAATAAGAGTAGTGCCGCGGTAGCTACATGATCTACACTTACGCTCGCATCCATTTATAACTGCTCCCTTCACTCAAAACGTTACATCCACCAGAGATAGAGCATTGGTTTCCAGATCCCATACATGTTTAAGAAAAATGAGATTTTTTAACACTTTAATTAAAAAAATATATAATTCTGTCATCTTTCTTTTTCTCTCAGGCCTAACTCACGATGAGATCGTCGCTCAGATGATGATTTTTATACTTGCTGGATATGAAACAACAGCTACGGCTTTGCAGTTCCTGATCTACAACCTGGCTCTTTACCCGGATGTCCAGCAGAGAATTGTTGACGAGATTCAAGAGCAGATTGGAGACGTAAGTTGAGACAATACTTTTCAAAATTCACTTTTCTGGAACGAATCATAAACAAATTCATTATTGGAAAAAGAACAAGATGGTGTCATGGGACAAGGAGGAGGATGATGAACAAGGAAATCATATAAGATGGTTGCCGTGGTTATAGTGGTCAGGCCAATTTATTTTAATAGGTAGTAAGGTGGCACCCAAGAGCAGTCTCTCAATATTATTTAAATCTTGCAGTCATTGGAAAACTTAATGAGTCTACCTTAAAATTGTATATATTTCCCTCACCTTGTTTCATTAGTTGGAGCTCCTGTCTAATTAAAATAGTTCCATGCGTGAGCCACTCGTCTTTGCCCAGTCAGTACCTTAATCCTTAAGCCTCAAAAAGAACTAAACACTAAACCTACCTTTACCTTTAAAGAAATAATCCCTACAAATCTAATGTGACTATCTGATTGGATGATTTCTGTGAAATCCTCCTGTTATGAGGAGGGATGGTAAGGGCTCTATACTACACTTGTTCCTAAAGTTGCTATCTCTGTTTAGTTTCTCAATCTTTTCTTGGGTTGGGAATGGTTAGCATTTTTCTCGTCTCACATTTTCTCATGATGCTTTGATGCTGATATTGTTAAGCCACAAGAGATACAAGTTTATTAGTCTGCAAGGGCAATTACAGGTAAGATTTATAGGTGCTCATGTGCTAGTAGTGTACATATATGATATAAAAGTTGACTACACTGAATAAAGCTCTTACGATATTATATACACACAGCAACAGAAGGTACAGTCGGTAGACTGCGCCTCAGGCTAACACGTCACGGTTAGTAGAATTTATCAAATGTATGGCATGTGGAATGAGTGAGTACCAGTATTGATTCATTCTGCATACAGGTATCTCGATGGCATCACCATGAAAAGTACTTTGACTACATCAGGTTTGTTCATCTTTAAGTCAAAGATCATTTCCTTTGTCTCTGAGGCATTCAAGTCAAGGAAATATGTCACACAAGTGTAAAAAATCAGGAGGAGCACTACTATGAACATCATCATACAAGAGTGACATCAAGGCAGTGTCATCAGCAAGTTTTATAACCAAGCTCCTCTCCATAGTGCTTCTACAACTGTTAATATATAGTATGAACAGTAGTGGAGAAAAGCAGCATCCTTGAGGGGAGCCCATACAGGTCACAGCAGAATCTGAGAGAAGACCATTAACGAAAATTCATTGATGCCTGTTTGTTATAAAGTTCAGGATCCGGAGAGATATTTGAAACTAGACTCTTTGTTAACGAGTGAGGTTGCACAGTGTTAAAAGAAGAACAGAAATTAGCAAAGAGAAACCCGGCATGAGCTCTAGAATTATCTCCAGATGTTTGTATAGAGTAGCAGAAACATCTTAGCATCATCTATACATATTCCTGCTCTGTAGACAAACTGCAGCAGGTCAAGAGATATATATATATATATATATATTAGACTGTAGCTAGTATGTTTGTATGAAATGTTACAGGAACCACCAACCTGTGACAGTGTCAGTAAACTCAAGTACTTGGAGCAGACTATCAAAGAGACGCTTCGATTGTTTCCACCTATTGCATCGTATGTTTCACAATGCTTCATCTAGTATTGATTTGATTTATTTCAACTATAGTTCAGTTCAATTGATACTTGTTTTTTATTTAAATTATGCTGCCTTTATCCTTTTTTATTGAAGTGATACTCTTGTATGCTGTCAGATCCTTTCTAGAAAGAGAGAAAATATATTTATATATATATATGTTCTGAAACATTTTGGAAACTTAAATTGATGCTTACATTTCTGTATACATGTTTTATATTTGTCTCATACTGTAATGTTTAAAATTAACACTGAAAAGCTTATAATCTTTATTAATGTTTTTTTTCTCCCAGTGTGGATCGATTGGCTTCTGAAACGGTGACCATCAAGGGTGTCACTATCCCAAAAGAAGTTGGAGTTCTCATTCCCATTTATGACATCCTGAGAGACCCTGAATATTTTCCGGATCCAGAAGTCTTCAGACCAGAAAGGTAAAAATCCAGGTAACCATGCAATTAATTAGTTTCTAAAGTTAGAGACAGTTCTTATTGCTTCTACTTTTACTTTATGCCAAGAGTCATACCAAATTATTACATTTCTCAAATGCCCAAGGATGACCCTTTACTCATAAAACATTTACTTGTCAGTCTAATGTTTAATGTGTTATTCACAGATTTTCTGAAGAAGCCAGGGATGAAATGAATCCTCTCTCTTTCTTGGCATTTGGGTCCGGACCCCGCCTGTGTATCGGCAAGCGTCTGGCTTTGCTGGAAATCAAAATTGCCATGGTGCATGTGCTCAGGAAGATCAAATTTGTCAAGACACAAGATCTACCGGTAAAGAAATGTTCCCGTCTACATATATAATCACAGTCTGGGTCAAAATATTTATTCCTACTGTGAAAGTAATCGTTAAAATGATAGAGATGATGATTATTATGTTGGTGGTGGGGGTAGAGATTGTGGAAGGCGGTTGGATTTAGAAAACACATTTTTGTTTCTGGAGATATGATAATCTTTGTCGGACACTTTTTAATGCTGCTGATTATATAAAGGTGTCCAAGATTCTTATTTATTCTAACACCTCTTGAGCAATCCACAAACTGGCTGTCCTAATCGTATTTCTTTGATTAATAAATGGAATGAAATGCATGTGCTTTGCGATGTTTCTGTGATTTTACAAAACATGAAGATTGTAATTTAAAGTTAAATTGTAAAAATGGTAAAAGAAATTTCATTTGTTTGTTTCACCTCTAGATTGCTTACTGACAACCATATAATACGTTGTGCAACATCACTCTGTCTTTAGGAAAAGCTGACATTCAAATCATCAGGATTTCAGCTTGTACCGACCACCCCACTGATGATCAAAGCAGTATTGCGTCGTCCAGAGACAGTGCCATAATTAAATTGGAAAATGCATTCTCTATTCTGGAAAGAGATTGACAGAAATTATTGCATAGGGTTTAAATTTTTAAAAATTATTTCTCCACTCCCTGGCTTCTCTCTCTCTCCATCACTCATAAGCTAGTTTTTTTGGTTTTTTTTTTGAAACCATGCAGACATTTATATGTTTCTGTGGTTAAAAAAAAAAAGAGAGAGAGAGAGAAAACAAAATTGAGTGGCTGGTATGGTCCTGTGACGTGCTTTTCACTGATCAGTGCAGTGCCAGAACATGAAACTTTAATGTTGAAGTCAAAAATGACTGCACAAGTGCAATTCAATGACCATCAATATAGCCAGACATGAAAAAACAACGAACAAAATGAATAAATGAATGTTCATCTAGAAGGAAATGGATATGAAGCAGGCAGGAGGAATGAAGAAGAGTTTGTTATTCTATTTTGTGTACACACCAGTTTTAGTTCGATGATGCCTAGGTCACCAAACACTTTTCCTAACTTCTTAGCTGGTGTCGAGAGAATTTGTCCAGCTCCTATCAGGCCGCCGATTTTGTGTGCCTGCATGCAGGACCAACAGACTGAGGCTGTCCTTTGTTGTTTTAGCAGTCAGTCTTTGAATGATGTTGAGTTCAAACGAATGAAACATGAATGTGAGAGTCTGTTTAGTGAATACTAATGTGTTGTGATAGTTTTTATGTTTGGTTATCGAGCTGCCCCCGAATTGCCGTCCAGGAAAAATAAAGTTTTATTTTATCTTATTATTATGGCTGTGGATGTATTACACAGAGCCAAAGACTAAAGTTTCTTTTTACAGCGAACTGCAAATACTTTCCACATTCTGAGAGATTTTGTGGAAGCCTCTTGTGTGCGCCAACAGGCCAATTAATTCATCTTGTGTATAGATATCTTTTTGTCATAACATTGAACGAAAAACAGAGTATTATTCAGTGTGGTAGAGGCTGGTTTAGATGCCAACAGTGTATGTTGCAATTTTAATTTCTTGATACCCAATTCACTAAAAAATTTTAAAAATTCATAGCAAGCAAATTTTAAACATTATAATGATCATTATTTCACATCGAGCTGTAAATATTTTCCCCATTCGAAGAGAAATTTTGTGAGACAATTTATACTGATGTCCTTTATGCTTGGTGACTGGCCAGTTAGTCTTGTGTACAGTTACCACAATGCTGAAGGTAAAGCAAAGTACTGTTCACCTAAAAAATTTTAAAATACTTCATGATGATATCTCCCTTCAAGAAAATTTAGGACTCCCAACGACTAATTACCAGTGAATAAATGTAGACAAAATGAGATTCCTTAAAATAAAGTCATCTGTAGACTCTGCGAATATAAGGGATGAATTCCATTATCTATTCTACTGAGAAAAAAATTACTCACCAATGTATAAATAATGTATCACTTTACTCTTCACATTAATGCTTTTACGTTCCATTTGTTACTACCAAGAAATAAAAACACCATTACTAGATAAGCTTGCATTGTTATTACTTAGAAGTGTAATCCAGAAGAATTAACTGAATGTGTGAGCATGACAGGAATGAAAACTGTGCAAACCTCTGTGTGTGCAGTGCTGCATCTCACATTATGCAACACATAACATTACCTTCTAAACTTTTTTAAAAACGGAAATTGCAGATTGCAAAATATAGATGTTAACAAAATGAGTATCAGACAACTGGATAAAAGGTCATAAATCATTTCTGGCAAGTATTTTTTTATAATACAAAAAGGAAGTAGAGGTTGAAGGATTTCGCCCATAACCTTTTTTGTTGTTGCGGAGTGAGGTCTTTGAACTGACTAAAAGCAGAGTATTCTAGTAGGTGTGTAAAGCGAGAGAAATAGGCTACATACAAATAAACAAGACTAAATAAAAACTGAAAAAAAGTCAATATTTAATACATGCTGAAACAGAAAAAAGTGATAAGCATGGAGTGCTACACTGAACTGCACTTTCAGCAGTTGAACACAAGATAGGACACATCCTTGTTTAAAGTCTCAGCCATCAGACAAATTGAAAAGTGTGAAAGGTAACTGGGAGAGTTGGTACGCATCAACAGCAAGAAATACATCAAAAGGATTGGCATGGAAAAAAATAAGATCTTTTCAGATAAGGTAAGTGAGACAAATGTTAGACTAATACAGTACAAATGGGAATGTATGTTTACATAAGCTTCTGTGCACATATATATATATATATAGTGCACATATTTTCCATAGAGCAAAGACTCAGCAAGATGTCTGTGATAGTTGTGACGCTTTACTTTCTTTTAAAAAAAACTATCTGAAAATAATGCCATATTCTTGTGAATAAACGTGTTCTGATTGTATCATCCTGGGTAACCGCCCAAGAAAGACCCCTAAGCCTTGCCATCCGCTCTGTCCATCCAATACCCAAGTGATTAGTAATGGATAGACCAGCCTATGTCAAGCAGTACAAGCCAAAGAAATGAATGAATCTCAGTTCCCCCGACAGCATATGTTCATGAAATACAGACATAGCTGAACGCTGAAATCATTTCAATTTATGAGACACCTTTCTTCACATATTCAATGATCTTCACCTTAGCTTCATAAAGCAATAAAAAAAAAACGATAGTAAAAAATGTAACTATTTATACAAAAATATAGCAAAGAAATATAAAAACACTTATTTCTTTGTCATGCCTAAGTTTTATTTTTTTTAAATACTACCCAGGCAACACTTTTATTAACACCATGAAATCTGTTGTGACATCACAACTATTTATATGCCATCCTTTTAAAGGCCAAGGGCAAGTTGCACAACATGCATTCCACAAGAACATACAAAAA